>JAXDDX010000052.1:1200000-1800000 GCA_034670405.1 Hoplostethus atlanticus
GGTAAATATTGTTATTTGTCACGAAGTACTTGGCAATTAAATATTTACAGTGGAGCACCCTAGTATTATTTAATAATTAATTTAAGAAAGTGTGTGGGTGCCCCCCCAACCGGTCAGCCACCACCACAAATAGAATTCTAATTCTGTGGGAAACACTGTGTACACTATGTGTTGTTGAAGTTATCTGATTCATCAAATGTCTTAAATAAATAATAAATAAACAATAATTATTATGAGGTGAGTCATTTTTTGCCGCTGCACCGCTACACCAGATCTTAGGGTTCCCCCACCTGCCAAATCCCACTTTAACCCCTGGGTATGTGTGATATGATTAGATTACCAGGCTATAGGCTGCTGTGTTGTAATTTATGCAGGGACAACAGCACGTTAGGGAGGCTAAACGTAGGGAGCACTTAGGACATCGGTCAATTCTTTGATACTGGACGAGATAGTACGCGGGACCGCGTTACTAAGGCAGGTTGGTTTAGAGTTCAGTCAAGCTTCAGTTAAGTTAATAGACATAAGGGGAAATAATAATCTACTCGTCATAAAATTAACGATTAGAATAGTGGTGTAGTTTTCTTGTGATTGCACGGTGACGGTGGAAGATGGTGAAAAGAAGAGGGTGATGCACTAAATTAGCCTGAAAGCCGTGAGTATTAGGCCTGGTTGGTTTAAAGTTCAGTCAAGGTTCTTTTAAGTTAATAGGCATAAAGGGGAAACAATAGCCGTTATGGATTATAAAATTAAAGTGCACTGACAACAAAATGGCTGCTAACATGGATGGTAGGCATATAATATATTAGTTATAAGTAATTCTTATTTTTGTAGTGTCATCAGGATCAAACATCAGGAACAGAGAGATTTCATCAGTCACACAGAGAATGAGTAAGTGATTTGTGTCTTATGATCCCCTAATCAGGAGTAATTGAGGTAATGATGAGAGAGTAGTTCTCTCATAATTGTGACTGCAGCGCGAGTCCGGCGCGTCTCCCTGAAACCTTGCCCAAATCTCCCTGAAATCAGTTCTGTCAACTTGGAATGTCTGACAGTACAACAGTGGTCAAAATACATGAAACCGGAATTGTCCCCCTTTTTTATTTCATAGATAATAACATTGCATATTCTAATGATATATTGACCGCCGGACTGGAAATGTCCCCGGTTTTCATTTCAGAAATCTGGTCACCTTACATAGACATAACTTTTTTTCCTACTCCACGTAGATCATAAACCCTTGAATATAAAAAAGGACTCATTGAAATCGGTCGAGAAATGTAAATGTTATAGTGCTTTTCATCCAGAAAAAACGCAGCTCCCCGTTTACTTGTAATTGTTTACAGGCCAGTCTTGCCCGGACCAATATGGCGGCGACGTTTACGTATCGTAGCAATGGGCAGAAGCAGTCAATACGGCGTCTATGTATATATGTCTATAGAGCTCAACAGTGTGGTTCCGGAAGTGAAAATCCCATTCATATTCTGCATAGGGATTTTGATTATTATCCATAATGTCGTAACCATCCAATGTAGACTCACCACAAGCTAGTAGATTGTGAAACGATAGTGTATGCTCCTGTAGAAGCCACAAGTCCGTATGATATCAACCTTGTTTTGAGAAAAACATGTTTTATTCGCAATGTCATGGAGACTGTCACTGTCACTGAGCGCAACAGTGACCGCCCACTTATTTTACGGCTCTGGTTCCGGAAGTAAATTTCCCATTCATTTACTCCATAGACATTTCAAAAAAATCCTTATATAAAGAGATTTAAGGCTGGAACCAAGCCAACCAGCTAGACAATGAATCGTGACCATAAAACATTTGATTCTGAGCAAAAAAAGATCGGAAAACGGAAGAAAAGGCAAAGGTACAAGACTGTGTACATAATTATTTTATGAAGTGAAGGAACTACTCATCCCATAAACCATTGCGAATGATACTTTTCCAAAAACGTCCAAACTAACGATAGTTTAGCACGCTTCTTCTTGAATTTAACATTTGTCAATAGTATAGTGTTGATATTGTTGTTGTTTTGTGTGCCTATATATAGTGTTTCATATAGTATAGTGTAAAGTGTTGTCATCGACATGGTACAGTGATTCGTTCCAGCTGCATAGGATAAGCAGCTAGCTAGGTAGCTAACGTTAACGTTAGCTGACAAGACGTTCGCGGGGGCGGTAAACATTTCCATGGTAACAGCGAGCTCCACCAATCAGAGACGTCGCTGTTACACTTTAGGATTGTGAGTAGTGTAGTACTTCTCCATGACATCGCGAATAAAACATGTTTTTCTCAAAACAAGGTTGATATCATACGGACTTGTGGCTTCTACAGGAGCATACACTATAATTTCACAATCTACTAGCTTGTGGTGAGTCTACATTGGATGGTTACGACATTATGGCTAATAATCAAAATCCCTATGCAGAATATGAATGGGATTTTCACTTCCGGAACCACACTGTTGAGCTCTATAGGGAGAGCTGCTCCACGGGGCGCTGCTGAAGATGGTTGAGGCCTACGGAGCCCCTTCAGGGTCATGGTGGGGACTTTTTTTTTGCTACTTTTGCATTCCCTCGCAATACTTTTGCGTTACCTCGCAATACATTTTCATTCCCTCACAACTTCTAATGGGCTAACCAAAAGCCCGCTGATTGACAGTGCTTGCTTGTAAATTACTGCAATTAAAAGTTTAGATGCAGCAATAACGAAATGACAGATGTCTTCACACAAGGATTGAATGCTCAAGGTGAACAAGATGGTGGTGCGTACCTGCAGGCTGGCAGATCCTGCAACAACTCTACGCAAAAAACATCTCGCCTATTTTGTCAATCCTCTACCTGATCAGGGCAGCAAAAAGAACCTGAACATTAATCTGATGCAACGGGAGAATCCTACCGCAACTTTGCAAAAATCATTTATTGTTTGTTTCTCCCTGACCATATTCCTGCTTTCCGTGCGCTGCTGCTATACTACCTGGCATGACGGCAAAATACACCTTGCCAAAACGGTGAGCCAATTTTGTGTTTACAACACATTGCTCGACAATGGCCACGCTAAACCACATAGTCACCTGAGCATAACATCAAGCACTCAGTCGAAAGACATTTTGTACTTATTAACAATCCTGATGCTAGCCGGGGACATAGAATTGAATCCAGGACCTCACCTGCTGGGTGATGATTTGACATCTCCGCTCGGCGTGATGAGCCTGCAACGTGCTGTGTCCTCGGTGCCGGTGACCTCCTATGGTGTCGTGTTCCCTGGCCTGATCGAGACTGCCTCTGTAATTGCTCCACAATTACCTGCACTGATGCCGGGTGCATTCCCGACTCTTTCGGGTGTAGGCCTACCTGGCTTGTTGCATAGTTGCCACAGCCTCAACAGGATTATTCCCTGGCGTTACACCGTATGCTTGGATCACACAGACTCTGCCGACAAGGAACATCTACGGCTCAGCGCAACTTCATCAGGGCGCTTGGTGTTTTATATCCATGATCGATATGCAACTGCGTTTGCAAAGACAACCAGCATGGCTATTTCGCGGAGCAGCACAACTCTCCGGGGCATCAATGATTCACACACCATCGGTGCTGTCGCCTCCCAGTCCTTATTCGAATTATCTGTTGCACCCCCACCAACAACAACATTAACTGGGAACAAAAGTACCATCCCAACAGTGAGATTGAAATCTCTGAACCCGGCGATAAAGAAACAACACAAAATAATAACGGCAAGGACTTTTACTGGGCCATATTAACATTCGTAGTATAGTGACCAAAACGGAGCAAATGGAAAATTTATTGAGCGATTCTAACATTGATATACTAGGCATATCAGAAAGTTGGTTAACTCCTTCATCACCAACTGCTGCTATCAACATTCCAGGATACAATACGTTTAGAAGAGATAGAGGAATAGGACGAGGGGGGGGACTATTGGTTTATGTGAAGGACTGTTTAAACTGTAAGCTAATTGAGTGGCCAGCAGAAATAGATATTGAATGTATGGGTCTCAATATAATTATTTCTCCCGAAATGTCATTCACTATGATATGTTTGTACCGACCTCCTTCCTCTAAAAATACATTCTATGATCAACTTAGTTTTTTTCGATTGCTTTGACTCAATTTGTACACACACATGATGGCGCGGCCGTGTCTAGACGCCGTCGTGGTAGCTCCGCGGAGATTGTGCGTTTTTCTTAGTTTTTGTGTTTGTTTTTAATATCTTTTTTTGCTCAAACACATCGGCACTAACATCCTACGAACGCAGCACACTTTTGGACATAAACTTTTGCGCAAAACAAAGGTTTTTGTCCACTTTTCCCATCGACCCAGCGTGGCCGGCAGAGATAGTACGAGCGAGCCACAACAACAACAGTGGAGACTCACCTACGGGGAGACGAAGGAGGAAACATCGGGGAAAACGGAGCGGAATTCGGAACAGACTGAGAGTTCAAGCCCACCGTCCACCTCTGCCCAGCATCCTTCTTGCTAACGTCCAGTCTCTGGAAAATAAGTTGGATGATGTTAGGGCGAGGATTAGATTCCAACGGGACATGAGGGATTGTAACGTCTTTTGTCTGACGGAAACATGGCTGACCCCGCTGGTGCCGGATCGAGTCATATGCCCAACCGAGTCCTTCTCTGTTTTCCGTGCGGATAGAACGGAAGAGTCTGGCAAATCTAAGGGTGGAGGGGTTTGCTTCATGACCAACAACAAGTGGTGCAACCCCAAGGACATTAAGACTCTTTCTCG
Organism: Hoplostethus atlanticus; assembly: GCA_034670405.1. Lineage (NCBI taxonomy): Eukaryota > Metazoa > Chordata > Actinopteri > Trachichthyiformes > Trachichthyidae > Hoplostethus > Hoplostethus atlanticus. The sequence continues at coordinate 1,204,764 of JAXDDX010000052.1, forward strand.
TTCCTGCTCGTCGAACCTGGAACATCTGACTATCTCATGCCGTCCATTCTACCTTCCCCGGGAGTTCAGCTCGGTCATCACCACAGCCGTCTACATACCACCACAAGCGGACACCGACGTAGCACTATCGGACCTACATGATGTGTTATGTCGGCATCAGAACAAGCATCCCGACGCGGCTATGGTGGTGGCTGGGGACTTTAATAGGGCGAACCTAAAAAAAGTCATGCCGAACTTTCACCATCACATTACGTGTGCTACCAGAGGGGAAAGAACGTTGGACCACTGCTATACGCCGTTCAAGAGAGGCTACAAGGCTGTCTCTCTCCCTCCGTTCGGCAAATCAGACCATGCCGCCATTTTCCTGCTACCGGAGTATAAACAAAGGATAGTACGGGAAGCGGTAGTGACGAGGGACGTAAAGCGGTGGTCTGACCAATCAGAGGCTGAGCTACAGGACGCTCTGCGTGACGTCGACTGGGACATGTTCCAATCCAGTTCCAGGGACGTCAGCGAGTTTACGGAAGTAGTAACGAGCTTCATAGCAACGCTAGTGGACACCATCATCCCCACGGTGAAAGTTAGGTCCTTTCCTAACCAAAAACCGTGGGTTGATAAATCCATCCGCAACGCTTTGAACGCCCGCACTGCTGCCTATAACTCCGGTCTTGTATCCGGCAACATGGACGAGCACAAGGCAGCGTCCTATGGACTGAGAAGGGCGGTGAAGGAGGCCAAGAGGAGGTATAGGGACAGAGTGGAGTCGCAGATGGAGCAGCGCGACACCAGACGCCTATGGCAGGGGCTACGGACTATAACGGACTACCAGGGCAGACCCCCCGCAATTGTGAGTGCCGACGCATCCCTAGCGGAGGACCTGAACTCATTCTATGCACGGTTTGAGGCTAGCAACAACAGCGCTAGCTCGCCGGCTAACAACATCACCGTTAGCGCAGCCGGAGTGAGTTCTACCGCTGGGGATGAACACACACTCTCTGTGACCGAGCACAGTGTGAGGAGGGCTCTGACGAGGGTGAACACCAGGAAAGCTGCTGGTCCGGATGGCATATCTGGGCGAGTACTGAAGACCTGTGCTAATCAGCTAGCTCCAGTGTTCACCACTATATTCAACATCTCCCTGGCTGAGTCTGTGGTCCCCGCCTGCTTCAAGAGATCCACTATTGTCCCTGTGCCCAAGAATGCTTCTCCAGCATGCTTGAATGACTACCGACCGGTGGCCCTCACCTCGGTGGTCATGAAATGCTTCGAGAGGCTGATTAAGGACTACATCTGCGCCTTCCTCCCTTGCTCCATGGACCCGCTGCAGTTTGCTTATCGTCCCAACAGATCCACGGATGATGCTGTCTCCCAGGTACTGCACACCACACTCTCTCATCTGGACAGCCGGAAGGGGGGCTATGTGAGACTGCTGTTCATTGATTATAGTTCAGCTTTCAACACCATAGTCCCCACCAGACTGGCTGGCAAGTTGATGGAGCTGGGACTGAACACCCCCCTGTGTGCCTGGATCCTGGACTTCCTGACCGCCAGGCCCCAGGTGGTCAGGGTGGGTAGACACACCTCCAACCCCCTCACCCTGAACACAGGATCCCCCCAGGGTTGCGTCCTCAGCCCCCTACTGTACTCCCTGTACACACATGACTGTGTGGCCAGGTTCAGCTCCAACACCATCATTAAGTTTGCGGATGACACAGTGGTGGTGGGCCTGATCTCCAACAACGACGAGAAGGCCTACCTGGAGGAAGTTGCTGATCTGTCACTCTGGTGCCAGGACAACAGCCTCCTCCTGAATGTCACCAAAACTAAGGAGCTGATTGTGGACTTTAGGAGGACACAACAACAGAGGATGTACTCACCACTGGGGATTAATGGGAATACTGTGGAGAGGGTGAGCAGGTATAAATACCTGGGAGTCCACATCACTGATGATCTGACATGGTCCACACACACTGACACTCTGGTGAGAAAGGCGAGGCAGCGCCTTTACCACCTCAGGCAACTGAGGAAATTTAAAGTCTCCCGGAGGATCCTTCAGTCCTTCTACTCTGGAGCTGTAGAGAGCATCCTGACAGGAAGCATCACTGCCTGGTTTGGCAGCAGCTCCGCTCAGGACAGGAAGGCTCTGCAGAGAGTAGTGCGTTCGGCTGAGCGCACTATTGGAACTACACTCCCCACCCTGCAGGACTTGTACACCAGGAGGTGCAGAACCAGAGCCTGCAGGATCATGAAGGATCCTCACCACCCCAACAACGGACTGTTTCAGCTGCTGCGGTCAGGCAAGCGCCTCCGTAGTCACGCTGCCAAAACAGAGAGACTGAGACGGAGTTTCTTTCCTCAGGCCATCAGGACTGTGAACTCCGACCTCACCAGGGCCCCCACCAAGACACACACACTGCCCCTCTTATGCACACACACACTTAGGTAAAGACTACACATAATTTATAATTTATATTATATTATACATACAATTTTCCCTTTTTTACTATATTTTTTTATAAAGTGCTCTTATTGTAAATATTGTGTTGTTTTTTTTATATAGAGCTCTTAAAAACTGTGACATTGTAAATATTGTGTTAGTTTATTGTAAATAGTGTGAACCTGTTATTTTGCACATTTCTGCTGAGCATGGCCACTTTGCATTTCACTACACACCTCGTGTGTGTATGTGACAATTAAACTTCTTGAATCTTGAATCTTGAATCACAACAGAGTTTCAATGTGCAAAACTCTTAACACAGAATGCTATACTGCTCATTTTTGGTTCAAAATCTAATATAGCATGCAAAATATAAATACCAGTGTCAAATGAGAGAATATTACATTACGTTACAGTCATTTAGTAGACGCTTTTATCCAAAGCGACTTACAATAAGTGCATTCAACATAGGTAGGCAAGAAAACTACTAGTCACCAGAAATCGTAAGTGCATTTCCTTCCTAAACAAGCAACTAAGAGCATAACTAGTGTTAAGGTAAGAGTGCAATAAGTTAGCAACCTACTTTTTCTTAAACAAATGAGACAAATAAGAGAATCAAATAAACAAGAGCTAAGACGAATAAGTGAATCAAATAAACAAGAGCTAAGACAAATAAGTGTATCAAATAAACAAAAGCCAATAAACAAGAGCTCAGACAAATAATTGACAACAAATAGGCAAGGCTAAGAGGAAGGGTCAGGGTAGTGTTTCTTGAAGAGGTGGGTTTTCAGCCTGCGGCGAAAGATGGGCAGCGATTCAGCTGTCCTGACATCAGTGGGGAGTTCATTCCACCACTGCGGGGCCAGAACAGAGAAAAGCCGTGACCGTGTAGATTGGCCGCAGGGACCTCTGAGCGACGGGGCAACCAGTCGTCTCGAGGCAGCAGAGCGAAGTGGTCGGGCGGGTGGTGTAAGGCTTGACCATAGCCTGGAGGTAAGAAGGAGCTGTTCCTTTCACTGCCCTATAGGCTAGCACCAAGGTCTTGAACTGGATGCGAGCTGCTACAGGGAGCCAGTGTAGAGAACGGAGAAGGGTAGTTATATGGGAGAACTTGGGGCGGTTGAACACCAGACGAGCTGCAGCTTTCTGAACAAGCTCCAGAGCTCTGATGGCAGACGCCGGGGCACCAGCAAGGAGGGAGTTGCAGTAGTCCAGGCGGGAGATGACAAGAGCCTGGATGAGCACCTGCGCTGCCTTGTCAGTGAGGAAGGGGCGAATCCTCCTGATGTTGTAGAGGAGGAATCTGCAGGAGCATGTCACTGATGCGATGTTTGCCGAGAACGACAGTTGGCCGTCCAGGGTCACACCCAGATTCCTCGCAGTCCGAGTTGACGTCACCACAGCATTATCAATGGTGATGGCCAGGTCTCGGTGCGGACAGCCCTTCCCCGGGAGGAACACCAGCTCAGTCTTGTCCAGGTTGAGCTTCAGGTGGTGCATCGACATCCACTCCGAGATGTCTGCCAGACATGCAGTAATGTGTGCCTCCACTTGTGTGTCAGAGGGGGGAAATGACAGGATCAGCTGGGTGTCATCTGCATAGCAGTGGTAGGAAAAGTCGTGGGAGTGGATAACAGAACCAAAAGATGTTGTGTAGAGGGAAAAAAGAAGAGGACCTAGAACCGAGCCTTGCGGAACCCCAGTAGTGAGCCTGCGTGGTTCTGACACAGACCCTCTCAGCGTCACCTGGTAGGAGTGATCCATCAGGTAGGATGCAAACATGGAGAGTGCAGAGCCTGAGACACCCATCCCCTCAAGGGTGGAGAGGAGGATCTGGTGGTTCACCGTGTCAAACGCTGCATACAGGTCCAGGAGTATCAGGACAGAGGAGAGAGAGTTCGCTCTAGCGGCATGGAGCGACTCCGTCACAGCCAGGAGGGCAGTCTCGGTCGAGTGACTGGTGGGGATCCAAGAAGTTGTTCTGGTGGAGGTACAAGGACAGTTGATTGAAGACAGCACGTTCAAGAGTTTTTGATAGGAAGGGTAGAAGGGAAACCGGTCTGTAGTTCTTGACCTCAGAGGGGTCAAGTGTTGGTTTCTTCAGAAGGGGGGTGACTCTGGCAGTCTTGAAAGCAGAGGGAAAGCACCCAGACACCAGAGACGTGTTGATGAGGTGGGTCAGGAAGGGAAGGAGTTCAGGTGCAGTAGACTGAAGCAGAGTGGATGGGACCGGGTCAAGGGAGCATGTGGTGGGGCGGCTAGATGTAACAAGGTGAAGGACCTTGTTTGGGGAGAGGGGAGAAAAATGGGATAGGGAGGGAGGTGGGGAGGGAAAAGGTGGAGAGGGTGGTAGAGAGGGATGGGTGGAAGGCAGACAGGTGTGGTTGGTGCGCAGGGCACCAGCCGGGGGGTGAGGGAAGGAGGATCGGATATCGTTGACCTTCTTGTCAAAGAAGTTGGCGAAGTCGTCAGGGCGGAGGGAGGAGGTGGGAGGAGGGGGTGGGGGTTGGAGGAGGGAAGAGAAAGTTTCAAAGAGTTTTTTAGGGTTGGAAGCAGAAGTTTGAATTTTAGTGCAGAAGAAAGCAGCTTTAGCAGCAGATAGAGAGGAGGAAAAAGTGGAAAGGAGAGGTTGGAAGGTAAGAAGGTCCTCCGGGAGGTTGCCATTTCTCCATTTGCGCTCAGCCACTCTCAGGCTCCGTCTCTCAGTACGCACTGAGTCCGACAACCAAGGGGCAGGTGGAGTTTGGCGTGCAGGCCTGGAGGTGAGGGGACAGAGATGGTCCAGAGAAGAGGACAGAGTAGAGAGAAGAAGATCGGGATAGAAGAGAAAAAGATTCAGGGGCAGGGAGAGCAGAGAGAACAGAAGAGGAAAGATCAGTGGGGGAGAGCGAGCGGAGATTGCGACGAGAAGAAACCATGTGGGTAGGGGGAGGATGTGAGGGGGGAGAGAGAGAGAGTGTAGGACATGAAGTAGTGGTCAGAGAGATGAAGAGGAGTGACGGAGAGGTTGGCAGTAGAACAGTGTCTGGTGAAGATTAGGTCCAGTTGTTTGCCAGCCTTGTGGGTAGGAGGAGATGGGGAGAGGGCTAGGTCGAAGGAGGCGAGGAACGAAAGAAGAGGGTCAAGCTTCTCAGTCTGGATGTTGAAGTCACCGAGAAGGATGAGTCCAGAGCCATCGTCAGGGAAGTGGGAGACTAGTGTGTCAAGCTCCTCCAGGAACTCACCAGCAGGGCCTGGTGGGCGATAAACAACCGCGATGGTGAGCTTGACTGGATGAGAAACAGTGACAGCATGAAATTCAAAGGAGGAAGGAGAGAATTGTGACAGAGAAAAAAGAGAGTATTTCCATTTGCTGGAAATTAGCAGGCCAGTACCACCGCCTCGCCTCGCAGCTCTGGGAGTGTGAGAGAAAGAGTACACATCTGACAGAGCAGCGGGCGTGGCAGTGTTTTCTGGGGTGATCCAAGTCTCAGTTAGAGCAAGAAAGTTGAGGGAGAGGAGGGATGCGTAGCCTGAGATGAACTCAGCTTTCGGCACAGCCGACTGGCAGTTCCACAGCCCCCCTGCCACCACTTGCTCAACGCGAGTTGAGAGAGTAGGATAGATGAGATTAGTGGGGTCGCGGCGTCTGGGTGTGACCCAGCGTCTGTGCGACCACCGGAAAGAGGAGAGGACAGGAATAGGAAGCAAACACATGATAGATCACAATACAATGATACGGTTTATGAAGAGAAGAAGCACCTAATCTTCGAAGGTCATTCTTTGCAAAAGTTTATCATAGCACCAGAACATTGGATATGTTCATCGTTGAAGTTTAATTATTGGTGCATTTTCAAATACAATGGCCATTATCAAATAATGCTGTCAAACACTAAATAATTGTCATCAAAAAAGACTATGCAAGGGTCATTTCCTCATAAGTACTTCAAATGAAGTACAGCAAGCATCCCCTGTGATCCCTTGTGATAGACTGCAGTATATACAGTATATATAGCTTGTGTTTTTATGGAAGACAAACAAAATATTACATTACAGTAGATTACTGTACATGAAAGAAATCATACAGTAATGCAGTAAACTCAACTGTATTTAACAGTAAAAACAAAAACAACAGTTACAGTAACAAAAAACTTTACAGTAAAAAAACAAAACATAAATGCATTTCAGTGCTTAAGCAGCATTTTGCCTCTCTGCTGCATTTGGCCATAGAATTTCATGTACGTCGCATCTGATATCTTCATTTGCAAGGCAGCGTTGGTCAAATCTTCTTCTTAGACCTCTGTTTACAACATGGTCGATCACAGTGGCTCTAATTTTATTTGACACAACTGCATGCCTTCTGACTCCTTGGCCACGGCCATGACCCCGTCGACGACCCAGTCCGTCATTGCCAACCTCATCGGCCTGCTACATGTTGTCAGAAACTGCCATTCAGGTTTCTAAGCAGCCTTTTATGTAGTGGTGATGAGATTATCAATTGTGTTGCAATGCTACTCAAGTGGGCAAGGTTGCTGGAAGTAAAGAGACATGACTACAAACACCTGATGAACTGATTTAGTGATCTGCGTTTGTAGTAATAAGCATTTGAACATTGTTGTAATGTTAGGTGGCTGTACTCTGAGGCTGGAGCATATGATTTAGAGTTTTGCACTTCGTATGTCAGCATAGGATGTAGTGTCTTAGAGTATGAATTTTGAAAGTCAGTTTGGCACTTTGCATTTTGAGTTTTGTACATTGAAATTCTGCTGTGCAAAATGAGTCAAAGCAATCGGAAAAAAACAAACAATTTTAAAACATTGCAATTTTAAAAGGGAAATTATTCTTATGGGTGACTAACATCAATTGGGATAGTAAATCAGACAGAAACAAATTTAAACAACTAACAGATAACTTCAATCTTACTCAAGTCATACAAGGTCCAACAAGAATAACCAATACATCCAAAACAACAATTAATCTAATATTCACAAATAAATCTGACAGGATTACCAAAACTTGTAATCTTCTATCTGGGCTTTCTGACCATAATTTTACCCTATGCACAAGAAAAATCAACTGGAAACATCTCACTAGCCCCATTAGGGTTAGCGGCCATCATATAATACCTAAAAGTGAACAATGCATTGCAACAATATGATTGGTCCAATGTTTTAATGAATAATGAAGTTGAGGATAGCTGTAACACTTTTACTAAAAGTGTCATGGAAGTTCTAGATCGCTTTACAAAAAAAGTGGAATCCAAAAAGCGTAAAAAAAAAACACTACCTTGGCTGAAGGATGATATTTGGAAATTAATGAAAGAGAGAGATAATGCACTAAAACAATCTCTAAAAACAGGGCTCACTAGTGACCGACATACTTTCACATCACTTTGTAAAACAGATCCGTAAAGCTAAAGCAGACTTTTTTATTGAAATGATAGATGGGGCAAATGGAAATGGAAAATTGATATGGGAAAACCTAAATAAGTTAATAGGACGAAACAAAGACACAAAACCAAATGATGTACAGCTCCAGGTGAATGGTACTCTGACTAACGATTTGGACATCATGTCAGTAGCTTCAACAATTTTTTCATAAGCTCAGTTGAAGAATTGACAATGCACTTTAAATGCCCAGACACTCCCCATAACCCTCTTGATGACAGAAAACCAGTGTTTAGCTTAGGGGACATATCTGTTTCTGAGGTTCTAAAAATAATTTCCTCTTTGAAAACTTCTAAAGCCAGGGACGCATTTGGTCTGGACAGTAACTTTATAAAGCACCACAGAGAGGCTCTTGCACACCCAATTGCACACCTAATAAACCTGTCCATAAAACAGGGTAGAGTGCCATCCACCTGGAAGACTGCCAAGGTTACCCCAGTCTTTAAGGCTGGTGACAAGACCAAACCGGAGAACTATAGGCCGATAAGTATCTTACCAGTTGTATCAAAGGTGGCCGAGAAATGGGTTGCCATGCAGTTAACAGAACATCTTAACAATGGACATACCCCTCTCCATCCAATGCAGTTTGGATTTCGCAAACATCAATCCACCGATACAGCCGTTTGTTATTTTCTTGAGAACATCAAAGGTTTATTAGACCAGGGTGGTTATGTAGGAGCTGTTTTTCTTGACTTGAAAAGAGCTTTCAACACGATAAACCATGATGTACTTCTCTCGAAATTGTCCCATTTTAATTTCTCTAATGGTGCCCTCTGTTGGGTGAAATCATATTTGGCAAATAGAAAACAAGCTGTACAGATAGGAAACTCACAATCATTTTACCTCAGCTGTTCAGTTGGGGTTCCACAAGGCTCTATTCTGGGACCAATTCTGTTCAGTCTTTATGTCAATAATCTACCAAAGGTCTGCCCAAATGTTAAAGTACAATTATATGCTGACGACACTATTATATGTGCATGCGAAAACAAAGCAAGAAGCTGCTGCAGCACTGTCTGCAGCTATGGTACCTGTATCCCACTGGCTCAAAGGATCATGTCTACATCTTAAAGGTCCCATATTATGGAAAATGGTTTATTCCTGGTGCTTATACATGTTCCACAGGAAATTACTTCCCTAAGCAGCTGAGAAAATTTGAAATCTGGAAGTCAACCCGTTTTTCTGTATTTTCCTTTTTCCCAAAACGGTGCCAAAGATAGGAGAAAAACAGCCCGTTTCAGAAAATGGTTCCTTTGGACGTCATAAGGTGCAAATCCAGCCCCTCTCAGAGCATGCCCACGCCCAGTTGAACAACCAATCCCATTTACGTCGTCGCAAAATGCAGCTCACGGTGTTGTGAATAATATACTTTGTACTAAGCAATGATATGCTTTATAATAAGCAATATAATCTAGAGTGTGTGTGGGTTATGATAAATCTACATAAATATAGAATATGTTTGATTAAGCATGTAACCTAAAAGATTATAAAGTAATCATAAAGTTTCAATAAAGCTTCAAAAACATAGTCTAACGGTTTCCCTACAGTAATCATAAAGTTTAAAAAAAATACAGTCTGAGGCCCTTTTGCACTAAGGGTGTCCAAGGTCAGGCGGCAGAGGCCTTAAAAAAACCCAGGTGGGGCATGCGCAGACAAGAGAAGTCCAGGTGGCCATAACGTAATGGTGAAATGGGAAAGTCCCTAAAATTCCAAATTAACGGTTACGTAATGGTGTAAAACGAGAAAACGAGACCGCCTACATGCCCACAAAGACCCCCCCATAGGACCAAATTTGGCGTTTAGACACCATTATTTTCTTGCTGACAAAGCTAAAATTAATGAAAAATGGGCATAGAAATCAGTATTCTCCACCCAGTTTTTAGGGTTTATAAGATCATGCACAGACAGTTGTACGTCAGTCTGGTTCCGGGACCAACTCGGGTTTTGTCTCTGTTATGGAATAAAGCTCTATTGCAACGAACTCTGATCATCTCCAGTGACTTCTTTGAACCTGTTTGAGACTCCAGTAACTACAGAATCTACAGAATCGTGAAGAAGTATTAAGTGTTGGCGTGGGGGTCCGGTCATCATCACTGGCCTGAGACTTGGACTTCTTCCTCCAACAAAGGCAGTGCCGCAAGCCGTTGCTTATGGTGCATTCCATTGAACTCTGAAATCGATAATTCCGAGTCAGTATTCCTAACTTCCAATCTGTTCCAGTGCATCTGCTCAGGAAAACATAATCGCCCGCAGCAAACTCATGTTTGTATGGTAAGTCTCAGAATGTTACAAGCATCTAAACTCAACATCAACTACTACAGCGCCATTAGTGAAGAGAATCGGCGCATATCACATTCGGACGCCGTTTTTTCCGAGTACACTGGAATGCACCATTGACGACTGAAGCTAAAACAACATATCAGGAGATATATCAACTCTCCAGTTATTATTTTGTAGGATGCAGGCAGCAACATAGATCCCTGCACAGTTTCCCAACACGTGAAAATGCCAGGACAGAGTGGATTAATTTTATTTTTAACGGCAACGGCTACAGTTTTTTCTGTGTGTGATGATCACTCCTCAGACTGCTTGAGCAACGGCAGGATTAGCATCTAAATTGAAGCTTAAAGATGGAGCAATTCATAACGTACGTGACCCATCTGCAAAATTGGAATCTGTAAGTGTCACCATGTTTTGATTTAATTTACCAAATTAGTCTGGTTAGTATATTCACTGCTGGTTAGGTAACGAGCTAGCGGGGCTAGCCACGGGCTTGTTGGGCGTGGAAGAAGTAAGAAAACTAAAGCTGGAGTCATTAAAAGTAAAGTAAAGTAAAAGTAAAGTTATTGGTTGGAGTCAGGACTCATCTTAAAGTTATTTGTTGGGACCAGTGTCTGTTTTATAAGTCTGTCGAACGTGTCAGGCTTGGTAAACTTTAGCCACCATTAGTACAATCGTGTTTGGTTGTTTGGCTGCGCTGTTTGGATGCAAATAGATTGCATCCAATAATATATTGGTTAACTAGCTCAACAAAATTGTCAATCCTAGCTTGTCTGCAAGTTGTATTCAATAAGCTTATGGACATGAGCCATAAATAGACCGGCTACAGCAGAGTGTGTCGCTCACACATCCACATCCACAAACACAAGGCACGAAAGTACAATATTACACAGAACTGTTATCATTGAGAAACTAAGTGGAACCGCCTCAGCTGCCTCTTCCCATTCTGGGTCAGACTCCGGCTCAAACATGTACGGTCTCAGTGTTGGTTCTGGAGCGGCCGCCATGGTTATGGTAGATTTCTGCATCAAGCTTATTTGTTTACCTTGAGCAGCATGGGCGCCAGGCCATTGCGTGTAGGTTGTATGTAATGAGCACTGCTCTGATTGGCCAATCAGAGCAGTGCTCATTACATACAACCTGCACGCCCTCAAAACAGCCTGTTCTTTACAATGGAGAAAATGAGAGACTGAAACACACACCACAGAAGCTGGTTTTAGAATTTTTTTTGATATAGACTTCACAAACGTCTTGTAAAGACCCCCAGGAACAGTTTAAATAGCCCAAAATGAGTACAATACCCCCCCTTTAACATAAAAAAGACTGTATGCATGTTTTTCTCCCGTCAGCCAGCAGAGGGCAAACAACCATGTGTATTAGTCAATGGAGAGAGCCTTGATGTGGTGGAACAGTTTAAGTATCTTGGTGTGGTCTTCGACACAAATCTTACATTTAAGGAACACGTTAAAAAAATGTAAAATATTATTAAATTCAACCTGTCGAACTTCCATCATATAAGACCTTTTCTCACCTCAGCCAAAGCTTATATGCACGCTATGATATTTTCTCACATAACTTACTGCTATACAACCTGGTCACATACAACAGCAAGCATGTTAAAACCCATCAAGTCTCTCTTCAAGAAGACAGTCAAAATTTTGGATAGGAAACCTCTTCATTTCCATCATTGCAATATCATAAATAAGTTTAACATTTTCAACATGGACAGTTACCAAACTTTCATGGATGTTTGTCTTGTTTTTAAAGTTTTAAATGGGTTTGCCCCCCCACCGTTAAATGATTTCATCCAGAAAAAAAACAATAATGGGATAAATACCAGAGCGCTAACTAGGGGAGACTGTAATGTACCTAGGCGTAGGACTAAATTCAGTCAAATGGTGGTGTCTGTAAGAGGCACACATTCCTGGAACAAGTTACCAGTACACATCAGGGACTGTGACAACTATTTAACATTTAAAAAAAATCTCAAACATTGGTTAAAAACAAACCAGTTATGTACCCACACATAATATCTGTTTCCTCCTCTGGTGCCCGTTCCCGGGGGCTTTCGGTTCATTGTGCACTTTAACTTTTTTACTGTATGTAACTATTAATACTGTTTGTAATTTGTCTTTTGTAATTGTGAGGTTTGTTTCGTGTTTTTGTGAGTACCTGCCTTGGGACTACGGATGAAATTTAGCAATTGTGCTAATTCCGGCACATTTACATTGATGTGTAATGCTGATATGTTGATTAATGTGCACTGTCCCAATTCAATAAATAAATAAATAAATAAATAAAATAAACACACAGAGGGGTGTTCCACGAAGCGAGCTTACCACTTATCCAGGCTTATTTCGCTTAGTCTGGCTCATTTTCTAGTTTATTCGGTTCCACAAAGCAAGCTCAGCATAGTTCAAGCCAAGTTGCTGTGGCAACTTATGCTTCCAAACTAGCCTGCCTCGGGGCAGGCTAGATATCAGGCTAAACCACAGTTGAAGCTTAATCGGTACTCCCGTAACACTGATCCGACTGAAACGCAATGATTTTCAAACAAGGTTCACTATTACCCTAGACCCTACACTATCAGACATAAAATGCAACGTTAATAGAAAATAAAAAATATAAAATGATGTAGGCTGTATCGGGGATACAGTCACGGTTCAGAGCGTTGTTAGGCAACCCCATTTAACCATGAGTGTACAGCGAGACCTCAAGTGCTGTATTGCTTTTTGAAAACGGTTACAACTTATAGAAATAATTATTTGATGACACAATATTATTTTATTTTCTAAATTTTTTTTATTTAACAAATTCGGTGAAATAATAAAGTACCTTGAATATATGTCAAGATGTTTCCACGGTTGCTAAGAGACGCATTCACTGTTTCTGTATGGGATTTACAGTCACTGTAGAACGCGCTTTCAGCCGATCAATTTCCAGGATGGAAACAACCGATTTCATAAAAATATAATGAAAGTAAGAACCAGCCTGAACAGCTCAGTCAGTAGAGCATGAGACTCTCAGTCTTAAGGTTGTGAGTTCGATCCCCATATAGGGTCCAGTACTGTACGATGATTGTAATCTAGTAAGATAAAACGTTACCTATAGCCTTTACTACATCGTTTATGGCGATAGATAGTATATTTACAGTCTTGAGGTTTCATATATGGCATGGTTTCATTTATAATATTTTTAGCACAGCTTTTCAGTTCTTTAGTACTGTTGGAACACATGATATTTCATAAGGTCTATACAATTTGTTCGTTTTTAATTCAACAATTACTTACGCATTCAATCTAGCAGCAATTCATTGCCAATCTTTCTCTCTCCCGTTATTTATGGCAATCGTATTTCCCTTTTCATTGTAATATGGTTGAATTCTCCATAGACCTCCACTAAAAGTCGCTGTTGAGTGGCCGTGAACATTGCGGCTCTGTCTTTACCGTCATTTTTCGCCATGATGAATCGATCAGATCCATGATCGACCTCTCGGGCTGCTTAAATAAACTGTGTATAAATGTGCACGCGCAATTATCTGGATTGCTTGAGCCTGGCTCAGTTTAGCCCGATCACGGTAGCTTGACTTGGGCTTCGTGGAACCGATTTAGCCCCGATTGATTTGTTAGGTTAATTCAAACCAGGCTTGCGAGGTTAATCGCCGCTTTTCTAAGCCTGCTTTGTGGAAAAGCCCCCAGGACTGAAACAACAGTCAAACTGGCAGGGTTGGATAGATTACAAAACTTGGGAGTAGGCCGAGATAATTGGTTAGGGTTGTGGTACTGTTGGGGTCAGATTAAGCATCATAAAAGACGGCTGGTTGGGGATAGGAATGAGAATAATTTCAGGTTCAGGGGAAACACATAGCCTGCAGACGGGGAACAGACTCGACCACCTACTCCAGGCCTGGTTAACCCATTGGCTATCACCGCTCATCATTTTATACAGTTAAACTATATGTCACTATGAACATCCATGCATTAGCGTTAGTTGCGTGTAACTGTTGTGAACTGTTGCGAGGTAACACAAAATGTATTGCATGGGAACGCAAAACTTATTGCGAGGGAACGCAAAAGTAGCTAAAAAAAATCCCCACCATGACCCTGAAGGGGCTCCGTAAGAATCAAACACCTGGGGTCCGTTCCAGAAAGCGGGTTTAGTGAAAACTCTGAGTTTGTTAACCCTGAGATGAGGGAAACTCTGGGTTTTCCGTTCCAGAAAGAGAGGTAACTCAAACTCTGAGTCCTAACCTGAGAACCTGTGAACCTAACCTGCTCGCTGGCAGGTTTTCTTTAACAAACCCTGAGTTTCTCCCTGTCTCCTCCCTCTGCTGAACCTGAACCGACATGGCATGTCCTTTCCTCGGTAACCCGATCGATATTCAAGCCGGAGTAATTCACATAGCCTTACATTGGGAGAGGATTTTGAGACCCCGATTAGATGTTCTATGTCCAGGATGGAAGAGCTGTCCGAGATATAATATGCCGTTTACACTTCGCGGATTAAGCTACCACCACCCCGAGCAGTCAAATAAAGACACATCATTCACATTTCATTTGGTCTTCTTTATTTCCTACAAATACAAAAGCAACAGTTAGTATTTTTATATTGTTCCAACAACACATTTTACCTGTGACCATGCACCCACTTCTAACCAGTAATTACATTTCTAGATCTGCCTTTCTAATTTGCCACCCCAAGTACACCATTTCTTGGTCGGTTTTTGCCATCTTTTTCATCTTCCTTTACTGGTAACTGGTAAACGTGTCTTCATCATCATCAATATGATTCAAACCAAAGTGAGGTACAATCATGAGGCCTAAGCAAAATATGCCTTAACTGTTTGAAGTATGTTTTTATATTTCATTTTTAGCTGCTGCCAAGTGCGCTTTGCGCCCGTGGGATTGCACCTAAATGAAAATATTTTTTTTCCAATACCATTCCACCACTTTCTCACATGTAGGTAATATTATAAGAAAGTGTGGTTAAATGTTAAATGAGTACACTACTTCATTTAAATGTACGCATTGACTCGGGCAGCGATTCTCTCCCACGCCAATTCCTTCTCCTTTGCCGCTGCAGCTGTGTTGCTCTTCTTTTTGAAAATTTGTTCATACTCCCCATAAGCACGTAGTAGCACTTCCAACTCTAGTGGGGTGACTTACGATGACCTTTTCTGCTTGTCGGTTGCCATGGTGAATCGTAATATCGGACCTCCATTGATGATGGCTTTTTATTTGTCGTCACACACGCGCTTAACTCAGGGTTACCGAGAGTTGATTGAACTAACTCAGATCAGCCGTTCTGGAACCTCCTCCTAGTTTCCTATCTCGGAGTTAATCAACTCAGAGTTCAGGGTTAGACTCAGAGTTTGTTGAACCTGCTTCCTGGAACGGACCCCAGGCCTTTAGATTTAACTCTATAACTGGGTCCAATGCCAGGTCCGGTCCTCTCACCAGAACCAGTCCTCCTACTGTGATATTTATTTTTCCTGTGAAATGTCCAAATGCCTTTCCACTGACCAGACACCATATGTGTGATTGTAGTTGGATCTCAGCCTTTATATAGCACACAATCGCTGGTCACAGTTGTGTTACTTGGGTAGCACATATACTTAATTTGAAACGATCTTCTCTGGGTGGTGGGTGGATGATTTATGCCTACATGCGTATTCGGATGACGTCAGAGCCGATCCGCGCATCACTAGTGTGTTCACTAGTGCCCTTTTCTTTTGAGCAGGAGGTGGTGTGTGGCTTGGCCTGCCGTGGTAGCACTTCAGGGAAAAGGTTGTCAAAAAAGACTTTGTAATTTCAACCACCTCAGCTGCTATTCCAAGTTGACCCACTTCACCCCTGCCTCTACTTGCTCCCTGGTACATCTCAAATCTGGACATATAGCCTGATGCACCAGAGGGGTGTTCCACAAAGCGAGTTTACCACCTTAGCCAGGCTTATTTCACTTAGTCTGGCTTATTTCAGGTTTATTTGGTTCCACAAAGCAAGCTCAGCATAGTTCAAGCTAAGTTGCTGTGGTAACTTATCCTTCGAAACTAGCCTGCCTTGGGGCAGGCTAAACCACAGTTAAAGCTTAATCAGTACTCCCATAACACTGATCCGACTGGAACACAATGTTTTTCAAACAAGGTTCAGCCATCCTAATGTTCAACAATATTACCCTATACCCTACACTATCCAACATAAAGTGTAACGTTAATAGAAAATAAAATATAATGATGTAGGCTGTATTGGGGATACAGTCACGGTTCAGAGCGTTGTTAGGCAACCCCATTTAACCATGAGTGTCCAGCAAGACCTCAAGTGCCATATTGCTTTTAGAAAACGGTTACAACCTATACAAATAATTATTTGATGACACAAATATTTAGCAAATTAATTGAAATAAGAATGTATCTTGTGAATATATGTCAAAATGTTTCCACAGTTGCTAGGAGATGCATTAACTGTTACTGTATGGGATTTACAGTCACTGTAGAACACGCTTTCAGCCAATCAATTTCCAGGATGGAAACGTTTCATAAAAATATAATAATGTCCAGCGCGGAGAGCTCAGTCAATAGAGCATGAGACTCTCAGTCATAGAGTTGTGAGTTCGATCTCCACATTGTGTCAAGTCATACATAGTGTAATGTAATAAGATAAATGTATAGCCTTTGCTAAATAAATTATTGTTGGTAGATAATTAATTATTTAATATTATAATATTAATATATATATTATTTAACAGCAGAATTGCAAAAAAAAACAAAATATAAAATATATTGCCGGCTATTGTATTAAATCCATAAAGCTTAAAAGAAGCAGAAGAAATGGGAATAAAGACGTTTAGGTATTCTCCTTTGCAGAGCGTTTTTTACAAAGGAGAATAGTTAATTCTGAGGAGCTTTTTGAGAGTTCTAGTTCCAGTGTTCTATTCTGGAACTGTCCCATTTTTAACCCTTTATGATGTCATCAATTAGAATGTTAGAATACATTAGAATGCATTTTAGAATGATCCAACCGGGGTGACCGTACTCCTCAAAAAGGTTAAACTACTATATTTCCATTTGTGCTTCTAACCCATTCTAAAGAGCACCTGATTCTTGTTGGTATGATTAAATACCCACGCAGTGTCTCATTATTATTCTCAATTAAAGGGTTTATATTAAGCTGGGCTCACACCACAAGTTTTAAAATCCTAACCGATTTTGAAATCGGGTTGTATCACGCACATAAGCCCGGGCTCAGACTAGAGGAGAATTGGGCTGATTTATCCCCGATTTGCCGGAATCGGCGGAGTAATCTGGATGGGACCTTGGTCGGCACCGATGTTCGGCACCGATTATCTGTTAACCCTTATGCCCTGCTAAGAAAAAGTTACATTGGGACTGTTAACTACAAGATTTGTATTTTGAACTTTAAACTGCAATAAAATTATGAAAGATCAATATTTTCCCCCAATTTTTTTAAAAATTTTTTCATGAAGGGGTTCTTGTTTAATTTATATCATGATTTAATTAATCACAATTAAAAATTAACCCTTTAGATGCCAGTTTTGATCATAACCACTAACCGCTTTTTTGAAAAATACACTATAATTCAATATTCTAAAAACAAATTTGACTTTGATTATTATTAGTATCACCGGCTGACCCATCTGAATAATAAGTGAGAAGATTGATTTTGGTGCATTATTACTTTTTGTATAATGTCAGATTGAAAAAAAAAGTTACGTTGGGACTGTTAACTACAAGATTTGTATTTTGAACTTTAAACTGCAATAAAATTATGAAAGATCAATATTTTTCCCCAATTTTTTTTTTTTTTTTTTTTTCATGAAGGGGTTCTTGTTTAATTTATATCATGATTTAATTAATCACAATTAAAAATTAACCCTTTAGATGCCAGTTTTGATCATATACCACTAACCGCTTTTTTGAAAAATACACTAAAATACACTATAATTCAATATTCTAAAAACAAATTTGACTTTGATTATTATTAGTATCACCGGCTGACCCATCTGAATAATAAGTGAGAAGATTGATTTTGGTGCATTATTACTTTTTGTATAATGTCAGATTGAAAAAAAAAGTTACGTTGGGACTGTTAACTACAAGATTTGTACCATAGACTTCCATTATAACCACATTTTTTGACCCCCCCTTTAAATTAAAGTGAATAAAAGATTTTGCCTTTAATTTCCCGTTTTTCTACAGCAAACTCCATGCAGTTTTGTAAAATTAAAGAGAATTACAAATTCATCAAAACAGACATCACCTTAACCCCAGCGAGAAGAACGAGGGAAAATCGTGTGTGTGTGTCTGTGTCTGTCTGTCTGTCTGTCTGTCTGTCTGTCTGTGTCTGTGTCTAATGTCCGTCAGTGCACGGTGTGCACACAGGAGACCAGTGCTCCCTGCAGCCCCTCCATCAGCTGGAGGACCACCCTTTGGCCCTGCCCCACCTCTCTAACACTCCCCTGCTTGCCGGTATATGGATCCATTTTCCAGGCGTATGAGGTCTTTGCGTCGCACGCTGCCCAGATCTTCAAGCCATATTTAGCTGGCTTTTGCGGCATATATTGCCGAAACTTACATCTGCCTCGGAACAACAGGAGCTGCTCATCAATTGTGATGTCGATGCCTGGATTGAAGAGAATCTGCAGCTGATGCACCCACATCCCCCAGAGTGGCTCAATGGCAGCTAACCTGGAGAACTTCAATCGCCTAGGCCGGGTGAGCCTGTCATCAAAACGGATTGCCTGCATCAGTTCTTCGAATCTGAACTGTGACATTGTTGCTCGAAAAACCGGCCGACCTGTTTGTTCATCCCACAACGACCGCACGCTCTCACCTCTGGAGCGGTAAACACCGGCGAGCAGCAGAAGCCCCAAGAAAGCTCTCAGCTCTGTCTCCTCCACATATTTCCAGGGCTTTGCCCTGGGGGTCCGCTGCATGTAGAGGTTTGTATTTTTCAAAATCTCCTGCATGATTTTCTCTGTCATCAGTAAATTCCATGTGGATTCAATGTCCTTCATCCGGGCAGTTGCAAATCGAGTTGGACCTGGCTGGGGGATTACAGGGGGGACATAACGCCGCATGACATCAGCAGTGCCAGACCAACTGATTTCCCCATCCTTGGACCACAAACCATTCTCCAGTCCACCATCATCATCATCATCATCACCAGAGTCTGAACTGTCTGAACTTGGTGGGGGCACCCAGGCTTCACTGGCAGTTTCAGTGTCAGACTCAGTGGAGTCCATCTCCTCATCTGGGGAAGAGTAGTCTGGGCTGGAGTCACGGGAGGTAGGCTCTGGTGCTCTGGAGGAAGAAGCCATCGGAGAAGCCTGGGAATCAGCCACGGATTCCCTCGGGGCTGGAGCTGTTGACCGCTGACCTGCCAAGTCGGGCCGACGGCCACGGATGTTGTCAGCGCTGAGCTGGGTGCAGGATTTGCCATAAAATCTGTGCTTGTCCATGGCTGCCAGATTAGAAATGTACTTTTCTGGTACTGGGTGTATTTATAAGCTTTAGAGCAGCCGCACCTGCATAAACAAAACTCCTGCCTTCTCAACCTTGTTTACATTGAAGTTGAGGGGAGGGGAGTTGTGTGTGTGTGTGTGTGTGTGTGTGTGTGTGTGCGTGTGTGTGTGAATGTGTGCGTGTGTGTGTGTGTGTGTATGAGAGGAGAGAAATAGAGGGGGTACGGATTTGCAGCCCAATTATCTGATGACACATACAACACACACACACACATACACACACACAATCTTATTTTGTCATGAACATGCAGGTAGCAGTCTTTACTATACATCAAAACCATTTTAGTTGAAATTTTTTTTTTTTGAACTGGTTTGCAGCCATGAATTACACAAGGATGCCAATTTGTTGGTCAGTGGGGGAGGGGCTAAAATGGGGCAATTTTGTGATTGACTTTATTTTTACAAAACTTCATGAAGTTTGCTGCAGAGAAAAGGGAAATTACAGACAAAATCATTTTTCACTTTAATTTAAAGGGGGGGGGGGTCAAAAAATGTGGTTATAATGGAAGTCTATGGTACAAATCTTGTAGTTAACAGTCCCAACGTAAAAAACATTTCACACAGTCAAAATACAGTGGATGAAACTCAAAAATTCCAAAATTCATTGAAAAACATTGAAAATCCTTACCAATTTCATGGCTAGGGAACAATCACAGCCAAAATTACCTCAATAAATGCACCTCACAACTACACAAATTTCCTTAACAGGGCATAAGGGTTAATGTGAGGGGTTTACAGATCCGATCTTAAACCTCCAGATCTGCATGTTTGATATCTAGGATTTAATATCGGGATGATTATGTCACTGCTTTCCGAGCGGGACCACACTAGCCAATGAGAGAGAAAATCTACAAGGACACGGAAGTGAATGAAGAAACAACAACAACAAGCTGTTGTACGGGTGCGTTGGACAGCTGAGATGGAGGAAAGGCTTGTAGATATGTGGCAAGAACACAACTGCCTATATAATGTGTCTTCCAAGCACGGGCGCCGGATTCATTTCAGAAGGGCAGGGGCTAAAAAGAGTGTGTATGTGTAGCGGTAGATAGACCGGAGACTCCGGAGACGCAGTAAACATCTGCGGAGTAACTATAGCTTGCTTGCACAACAGGCTGGCGGACGCCGTCATCTCCACATTTGGAGAAAGTTACAAACTGTTTGACAGCAGCAAAGAATTAACCACTCTATTGTTGTACCAATCTGCATTAAAGTACCTTTCTCTTTGGACAAACGATCTAGCGGTCTCCTTTTTGTCTACAATTAGCTGTCAAACGGGTAAAGCTGTCTCTATGTCCCGACAACAACCCTCCAGCCAGTCGGAGCCAGCGCTAGCCTGTTTCGGTTCAATGGTGGTTTGACAGTCTCAGCGGGCACAGAGCTGCTGCTTTGGGGTTCTTCTGGCTGCCGCTGCACTGGTTCTAGGGTTGGAGGGCCAGACTCCAACGGAGTTGTGGATGTCAGGGATGTAACATTATTCACGTTGAAGTTCAGTTTTGTTTGACTGTATTTTCCTTTCTGATGCACTGGTTCTTTTGACATGTTTGCAGAAGCATATTTGCAATTTAGATAGTTATGGTTAGTTCAGCTAGTTTAACGGCTCACTGTAAACAAGGTAACACACATCACAGCATTGAAACTTTATTGGTTGCAATGTACACTATGCATTTGATTCTGTCCTCTTTGATTGGATTAAAATGTAAATATTCTTCCTGTTTTATGTTTGCCTGCTTTATTTTACCTAATGTGGGCGGGAATGAATGAAAGGTCTTTTACCTTACGTGTTGGTACAGTGATTCTTTCTCAGTGCAAAGCATTAGTAAAGCAAGTTGCACCGGTTTCACCATGTCAGTCTACATTTTGTTTACATCTACTTCCCTGTGAGATCACGCAAGGTGGTGCATTCATGCTCCCTCTGGCACGATAATCTTAGTAATATCCTATAGTGTGTGATGCACCATTATTTTCAGATCTTGTAGTCTGTGCATGTTTGAGATTAGAGAGAACAACATCTGTGAAGATTCTCCTTATTCTCCTCTCTCCACAGCATCAACGTTCAGGTATGGTCCGACTAGCTGACATAAGTTTTGTAGGCTACTGTATAACAAACTATAAGTGGGGCGCGCTCTAGTGGTTCTGTTCCTACTGCATTAAAGTAAAATGTAGGCCTATTGCAACCTCCTCTGTAGTCTACAGTTTATCAGAATGTCATTTTGAATAGGATAAATGTATTTTTTTTCTTTCTCCACAACTACAAATGAAGTTCCTTACATCCCTCCTTGACATGTTTTGTTAGGCCTAGATTATTATTCTAATAGGCCTACTAGAATAAACTGTTACATTATTGCAGATGATCTGCAATGCTGATTGTGTAATTAGCAACGTGGTAGCCAAATGGCCTGGCTCAGTCCACGATTCAAGAATCTTTCAGACTTAATCACTTTCCCTCCGACTGGCACAAGGTAGACTACCCCTGTAATACCAAACAGTTTTAAAATCTCATAGCTAGAACTATTGGTTGTTCTGTTCTGTCCAGGCGAATTCACTGGCGTGTTGCTGGGAGACAAGGGTTATGCCTGCCAGCCGTATCTCCTGACCCCATATCAGGACCCTCAGACAGTGGCAGAGCACAACTTCAATGCAGCCCATTCACTCACAAGGGGTCGGATTGAAATTGGTCAGCTGAAATCCAGGTTCCAGTGCCTGCACCACCTGAGGGTCACCCCGCAAAGGGCCTGCGACATCATTGTTGCATGTACAGTGCTCCACAACGTCGCCTGCCTCAGAAAGGAAAGGGTTCCCAGAGTGACTGCGGAGCAGGATTGGGGCGATGATGTACTTGCGGACCATGAGAATGGAAGACGTATGCGGGATGTCTACGCAAACAATTTTTTTGCTTAATTTTGTGTTCCCTTTTTTATTTTTTTCCACCCTTACATAAATGAATGTCAGTTGCCTTTTTTCCACATTTTAATTTCCCCTTAAAAAGAAATAAGAAGAATAAAACAGAAATCAATTTGGCATATTTTATTTCAGGTTGAAGTTGCATAAGTTGATTAAATATTGTCACAAATCACAAAGGCTTGTGTGTTGTCATTGTCTTCATTAGTTCAACTTGCAATTTAACTTTCTGAAGTTGTTGGATTTCCAGTTCCAATTTCCTCATCTTCTGTGCTGGATCTCCACATCTTTCGCTTCAATATCTTTTAAAAGATGTCTTTTATATATGGTTTTAATGTCTGAATCCTGTAAGACCAGGGACATTTTAATTAATTCTTTAGTTATATTCTTGGCACTGTGTTGCATACATTTGTCAATACTCACATCAGTGATCGTAGCCTGAGAGGATCCTGGATGGTTATCAAATATGTTTGTAGAATGCACTATGAGCACCACAAGAAGTAGTTTTAAATGTGTAATTTGCAAAAATGGCTTACAGACCTTGAAGACACAGAGACAGTCTCCTCATCTTCCTCCCTAAATGGGCCTTCACCCTGCAACATTTAATAGAACTTAGACAGGATTAATGATCACCATTTAACAGTGACAAGTCAGTACTTTTAAACACTCATACTCACAGGGTCCTGGACATTTTCAGGTGGCTCCAGAAGGCATACAAAATTTCCCTGAACTATAAAACAAAACATGTTAGAGCAGAGATGTTGGTCAAGAGGATGCAAATACATAAAGCAATCGTTTAGGCCAACCTTTTATGTATGGACTCCAACCACTGGGTGGTATGGAGTCTGTGGAGGTCGCCCCCCCGCTATTCCCTCCATGACAGGCCTCCCCTTATTTAGAGCAAGTGCCAGCTCCTCTGCCGGGGTGAAGTCGGCTGGTGGTGGCACACCCCCAGTACCAGCCACATCACTCCTTTTTTATTGAACAAACATGATGAAATCAGACAGTTAGCATCATGGTGCTTATACATAAATGCTTATATGTGGGCGTAATACTTACCATTCTGAACTATATTTTTGTATTTTATTTTGACCTGCTGCCATGTCCTCTTCACCCCATTCAAGTTGTTTCTGTATGAAAGTGTATTTATTATTTCTTCAATAAAAAGCATTTGATTTAAAACGTTCTCTAAATACTAGTGGTAAATTTACAGTCTTGGGGTTTTACATATGGCATTGTTTCATTTAAATAGATCTATCCAATTTGTTAGTTTTTAATCAATTAATTACTTACACATTCAATCGATCGTTAGTTTGTTGCCAAGTTTCCTCCCTCCCTTTAGTTATGGAAAGCGTATTTCCTTTTTTCATTATTGCATCTCTGAATTCTCCGTAGAGCACCACTAAAAGTTGCTGCTCAGTGGCTGTGAACAGTGCGGCTCTCTCTTTCCAGTCTTTTTTTGCCATGATGAATCGATCAGATCGATGATCGACCTCTCGGGCTGCTAAAATAAACTGTACAACTGTGCACGCGCAATTATCTGGATTGCTTGAACCTGGCTTTGATTAGCCAGATCACGTTAGCTTAGCTTCGTGGAACCGCTTTAGCCCTGATTGGCTTGTTAGGTTAACTCAAACCAGGCTTGCGAGGTTAATCGCCACTTTTCTAAACCTGCTTTGTGGAACAGGCCCCAGCTCTTACCCACACTTTGAAACCCCAAGGCTTGTTTTTTTTTGGAATGTACTGTTTTGTTGAGTGCCGGCCCTTGAAGGGAATTATCTGCTCATCCACAGACTGGAACTCCTCTGGCTCCAGGGCTGCAGCTCAACTAGTAATGGGTGAATTTTGAAGAATTTGTCATCATGGCCATCCAATGCGTTGTCAACAAAGTGGAGGTACCTCATGATGTCCTCAAATCTGTTGACATTTTGACGAAGCCCTGGATTAGATGACCAATACATGTGGTTTCTTGGGTATTTTATGTATGACATCAGGTTGATTCCCAGAAAGACTTTCAACTCTGATGTAGTAAGGCCAAGGTTGTGTTTTCCATTCTGAAATGCATACAGGTTCGTTTGGAAGACAATTTGATCTATACGTTTCTCAGGAAAGAGATTTGAGAAGATCTCAATAGGCTGCTCATCCTGCACATGAAGCTCGTACTTTCCCTGAAATGTGGGTGGGACCCCCTCAAACTCATTGTCCTTACACTTCTAGGTTCTCCTTTTCTGTTTGGGGGGGGGGGGGGTGTCACCTGTTTATATTCATACACAGGTGAGCACAAATACACACACACAAACACACACACCCTCCCACCACACACACAAATGCAATCATGCACACACATCCTTATCCTTGTATAGTCCGACACTTTTATATGACCTTATAAATATGTAAGCATTGAAATAAATTATAAAATCTGAAGACTATTTAATATTGCTGTTTAATAAAACTATTCAAGTGTAAATTATATCATAATTTTAAATAAAACATTCGAAATAAGGCGGAATCTAAATATAGGCCCAAATGGCGCATAACGTCCACTGGAGTGGACAGATGTATTTTCAGTCAAAAATATTATTAAAATCTGTATAAAAGTATTTCTAACATCTTATTTAGTTGAAAAATACCTGTCTGGTTTTCTGAGAATAAAGGGATTTATTTAGGGAGTTATTCCTGAAGTACCTGAAGTGCATCTCCTCTTCCCTCCGCCATTTTTAATTTATTTATGCAATATCTCACAACGACAAAGAGATACAAAGATAATAATCAAATGGAATTGTGGACAACGCTTTGGGGATCCGCCACCTGGTGGTTGGGACATGGTATTAAAACTTAAATGGTTCAAAATGGCTTCCAAATATCTGTCCACTGTAGTGGACACCATGCAGGGTTAAACAAAATTAGTTGTGATTTTATTGTGTCTGAGGGATGGTATTTGTTACATATCTGACTGATTTGTGTTTGATGACATATGTTTGTGCTACGCCACGTGGATACGGACTGAAGTGCACCACTTTAGTAATGGGTCATGGACCTAAGAGTTTAGCTTTATGTTTTTTGTTTATGCGCCGTGTTAGAGTGTTGGAGTGGAAACGTGTGGAAGTTTGAATATAATTTGATATGATAACCTTTGATTGTCTACTACAGAGAAACTTAATTGTTTAGTCAGGAGACTGAATGGCTACCATATACCCATCTAGTCATGGCTGCTGGTGGATCAGTCTGGCAGTGTCGGACGGGTTGAGGCTGTGGTTTAATCCCTATTTTGACCACGTTGTCTCTGTGCAGTATAAGTTTTAGTTATTTGTTCGATACCTTTTGAGTTTAATGGAAATTATGGAACCCTTTTTGTCAACATTTGTAAACCCTTTTTTGTAAAAACAATTATTCCAAGTTGCAACAAGTGGCGCTTGGAGTGCGTCTTGAAAACCACCACGGTCTGCTTCCCGTTCAAGGCATTGTTACGTTCGGATGCCGTGACAATGTGCAATTTAAATGTCTTAAAGAAATATATGATGAAGAGGGTAGATTGATCATTGTCCTGGCAGAAATTCAGGGCCAATCAGTAATACTTGCTAATATTTATGCTCCGAATGGTGACAATCCTGCCTTCTTTGTAGACCGTAGACCTTGGGAGTAAATTACATGAGTGTGGGGACTTCCCAATTATTCTTGGAGGAGATTTTAATACCACTCTAGACCAGGCTTTAGATCGGAGTGGCTCTCAATGTAGAGCGCCACCCAGCTCGGTTCTCACAGTGAAAGGCTCATGCACCTCTCTGGGGCTCACAGATATTTGGAGGATACTGAATCCTAAGGGTAGAGACTACACCTTCTACTCAAGTGCTCACAAGGTTTATTCGAGATTTGATCTATTTCTTATTTCCAGCTCTTTACTTCCGGCCACATTGTCCTGCTCAATTGGGAACATTTTGATCTCTGAACATGCTAATGTTGCATTAGATATGCTACCATACTATGGAACAATTAGAGCACATAGATGGAGATTCAACTCTTCGCTGCTACAGGACCCCATCTTTAAAGAGGAACTGAGGGCACAAATGAAAACATACTCAGAAATAAATGTGCCCACGGCGTCCTCGGCTGGCATTGCCTGGGCGGCAATGAAAGCGTATCTTAGAGGTGTTATCATTCAACATGCCTCACATAAGAAAAAGCTAAACACCCTACAGCTCACCCAACTAGAGAAAAAGGTAGAAGTAGCCGACACTAATCTGAAGCAGAATATGTCTTCTGCTAACTTGAGAGAGTTAACACAACTCAAATATGAATACAACTCTTTGCTCTCTAAGAAGGTGGAGTTTCTCCTGTTCCAGACAAGACAAACATACTTCGAATCAGACTAATAGGCTGGGAAATTGTTAGCTAGATATAGTAAGCAGAAGCAATCCAGTTCAACAATTCTTGCAGTGCGGCCTCAGGGAGGAGGGCTTGTGACCAATCCAAATAATATCAATGAAACTTTAAAGGATCTTTTACATGGATCTTTATAAATCAGATTGTACGGCAACAGATGAAGAGATAACTTCCTTTCTTGATGATTTGAACCTCCCCAAGCTAGACAAGGAACAGTAAGAATATCTTGATGGCCCAATTACAGAAATAGATGAGGCAATCAAGGCAATGCCATCAGGTAAATCACCTGGTCAGGATGGTTTTACAGCAGAGTTTTTTTAAATGCTATTCAGCTGAACTTATGCCCCTAATGAAGCAGATGTCTGCTGAATCTTTTAGAGAAGGGAAACTCCCCCCTTCTCCCCCTTTCACAAGCCATTATTACCCTTATTCTTAAAAGTGATAAGGACCCATACGATTGCAAAAGCTTTAGGCCAATTACTTTGATCTCAACAGATTGCAAAATTATATCTAAGATATTGGCCAATAGAATTGACAAAGTGATCACATCTCTCATTCATCCTGATCAGGTGGGATTTATACGCAAAAGAAACTCATCTGATAACATAAGGCGCTTAATAGATATTATGTGGTCTGTGCGTGATTCGAATTCTCCTATTGCAGCCATCTCACTTGATGCTGAAAAAGCATTCGATCGAGTGGAATGGAGGTACCTGTTCCACACACTTAGATCATTTGGGTTGGTCAGACATTCATGAAATGGATAGAGGTTCTGTATAATCAACCAGAGGCAGCGGTGCAGACAAATGGAATCATTTCTCCTTATTTCACACTGGGCAGAGGCACTAGGCAGGGGTCGTGTCTCTCTCCCGCCCTCTTCTGTCTGGTGCTGGAACCCCTCGCCGCTGCTATACGCAGAAATGACAACTTCCCAGGGGTCAGAATAGGGAATTCAGTCCATAAACTGATGTTGTATGCAGACAATATTTTACTGATGGCATCTGATTCAGAGAGGTCCATTCCAGCCCTGCTTAACTCTATTGATTCGTTCTCAAGGCTCTCTGGGTATAAGGTGAACTGGTCAAAATCTGAAGCTCTCCCTTTGACCTCATACTGCCCCAAGTCTCTTTTTCAAGCAGGGTCATTCCAGTGGCTCCGAGAGGGGCTGAGTTACCTAGGCATTCTATTTCCTCAACAACTGAGTGAAATTGTGGGGAAAAACTTTGACCCCTTGTTAAGGAAGACTTCATCTGATATTGAAAGGTGGTCTTCACTCTTTTTATCCTTGTGGGGCAAGGTGAATGTGCTGAAGATGAATTGCATACCTAAGATAAATTATCTCCTTCAATCCCTACCTTATTAATTATTATTAATATACCTAAGAAGTACTTCAAACATTTTTATAGAATATTCAACAATTTCCTGTGGAAAAACTCCAAATTCCAGTAGACATGGGTGGTCTAGGACTGCCTAAGCTGTATTGAGGACGGGGTGGAAGACACCGGGGAGTCCGTCTCTTCAGGACTGGTTTACAGAAATCGTAAAGGTAGAACTGACAGAGTGGACAAATACACTGAAAAATGGGGGAAATATATTGTATATTTAAGCTTAGGCAACAGTGAGTTTAGCACAATAGAAGTCTTAACAGTCTGTATTATTAGCATAGGCCCACTTTGGTGTTTTTTGTTGTTTTTCTTTCCTTTCTTTTCTTTTTTAGAACATTATTTTGTGTTTCTTGTTGAGAGTATCCTTATTCTTTTCCTCATCTTTTCCTACATTGAACTCTATGTTTGTACTGTGTTAAAAATGAAAACTAATAAACTATAAATCATAATATATATATATATATATATATACACACTACCGCTCAAAAGTTTGGGGTCACCCAGAAAGTCATGTTTTCCATGAAAACCCACTTTTATTCATCAAATGAGTTGCAAAATGAATAGAAAATATAGTCAAGACATTGACAAGGTTAGAAATAATGATTTTTACTTGAAATAATAATTTTGTCCTTCAAACTTTGCTTTCGTGAAAGAATCCTCCATTTGCAGCAATTACAGCCTTGCAGACCTTTGACATTCTAGCTGTCAATTTGTTGAGGTAATCTGAAGAAATCTCACCCCATGCTTCCTGAAGCACCTCCCACAAGTTGGATTGGCTTGATGGGCACTTCTTACGTACGTCAAGCTGCTCCCACAACAGCTCAATAAGGCTGAGATCTGGTGTCTGCACTGGCCACTCCATTATAGACAGAATACCAGCTGACTGCTTCTTCCCTAAATATTTCTTTGCCCATCTTAATCTTTTCCTTTTATTGGCCAGTCTCAGATATGGCTTTTTCTTTGCTACTCTGCCTAGAAGGCCAGCATCCTGGAGTCGCCTCTTCACTGTTGATGTTGAGACAGTTTTTTTGCGGGTACCATTTAATGAAGCTGCCAGTTGAGGACCTGTGAGGCGTCTTTTTCAAACTAGAGACTCTGATGTACTTGTCCTCTTGCTCAGTTGTGCACCAGGGCCTCCCACTTCTCTTTCTATTCTGGTTAGAGCCAGTTTGCGCTGTTCTGTGAAGGGAGTAGTACACACCGTTGTATGAGATCTCCAGTTTCTTAGCAATTTCTCGCATGGAATAGCCTTCATTTCTCAGAACAAGAATAGACTGGCCATTTTGAGACTATAATCGAACCCACAAATGCTGATGCTCCAGATACTCAACTAGCCTAAGGAAGGCAATTGTATTGCTTCTTTAATCAGCACAACAGTTTTCAATGATCAATTAGCCTTTTAACACGATAAACTTGGATTAGCTAACACAATGTGCCATTGGAACACAGGAGTGATGGTTGCTGAAAATGGGCCTCTGTATACCTATGTAGATATTCCATTAAAAATCAGCTGTTTCCAGCTATAATGGTCATTTACCACATTAACAATGTCTAGACTGTATTTCTGATCAATTTAATGTTATTTTATTTGCTTTTCTTTAAAAAATAAGGACATTTCTAAGTGACCCCAAACTTTTGAGCGGTAGTGTATGAATCTATCATTATTCTTTGTGTGTGTAATCAGTTAATAAATCTTTGTATTTATGAGGAACTGACTATCGTGTGTTATTGATATACAGTATATCCTGGACATGATAGTAAGAGAATCCCTGAAATCGAGGGCTCACCTGTTCAGATTGTTTATAAAGAGATTATTGCAGTGTAAACTGGTGGTGCCCTGTGAGTGTTAATCAGTTATTGATACAATTTATTAATACAGATAAAAGTGAAATTATGAAATTATTTCATTTTCATAACAAAGCACACGCTTCATACCGTTTAAATTCAAATTTTATCAAATCAAATCACATTTATTTGTATAGCCCTTAATCAGATGAAGTCTTCCTTAACAAGGGGTCAAAGTTTTTCCCCACAATTTCACTCAGTTGTTGAGGAAATAGAATGCCTAGGTAACTCAGCCCCTCTCGGAGCCACTGGAATGACATCCATCCAGGGCTTTTTTTTTATGTGTGATATGTATTAGAAAAGCATTATATGCTATGACAAAATGGGGAAATGACTCAAAATGCCAAGGATACCATGTCCCCTCACTGAATCATGGCCCCAGTTCAGAGAGAAAACCCACAAAATAGAACCGGAGTCCTATTCCATTATTCCAAGCTGTGGTATTCAGGAGACCGGGCCTGCTTTAAACACTGGACCCCGCGGGACACTCAGCTAAGAGCATCAAGGGGGCGCCGAGAGGCAGGGGCTGGGACAGACGGAAGTTCGCCTCGCAGCGTATTGTCAGCTCGATCCCGAAATGTGTTGCCTGAACCACTCACTGTTGACCCAGGAGCTTTTCTTTTAGCTCCTGTCAATGTCGAAAACATTGCCATTTTCTTCTCTCAAAAACTAGAAATGGCATCGCTTAGATATTAATATGTGAGCGAAAGTATAGGTGTTCTGCTCCCTGGGCGCATACGCTGGGAGACCCCCTGGTGCTATATTCAACTATATTCAACTTTGACCTTCGCGACGCTGACCTCTGCTGTCACCTGTGCGAGAATCACTCGCCGCACGTTATGATATGTGGAGTGAGGAGGTTGATTGGTGGCCTGCATGCGCGTGTGAATGTGGGTGATTGTGTGAGTGGAGACACCTGTGCTTCCTTCCTAACAGGTAATCAAAGGAGGTACTTGGGACGTTCTGGTTGGCTGCCGGGGGAGATATAGGAGGTGTGTACCTGGCCGCACGGGAGAGTCTACACGCCACCGCAGACAACCACACAAAAACGGAGGAGAACGGGCGCAGAGACTGGGGTATTGTTTCCGAGAGGTGCTACGGCCAGAGGACGAGCTTTCATCCATCCAGACGGAGAGGACGCGACATGGAAGAGAAACGAGAGATCACCGCACGCTAGCTCTGCTGAAAGGGACGGTCGTTTCCTGTCATTGACCTGGCCAATTCAGCGTGAATGTAGCAGCTTCTCTCAACTTTACTAACGCCTGTGTTTGTTTCTCCCTCTATATCGTTCCGGGCGGATACGGCGGAGAGCCTCGCCGATTGACTGTGTTGGCCGACCTGGTATCCAGGGGAACATTCACCTGATTGGACTACCAAACAAACGCGAGTGGATTATAAATGGACTATTTTGGCTAACCTGGTATCCAGTGGAACACTACCCTGACCGGATTACCAGCCGTGAGTGGAACACAAATTGACTGCCCTAGAGACATTATTGACTTTAGCATTTTAGTGGATTACAAATTATTGCCCTTTGTGACGCTGATTTGGGGAAACTCCCGGCTCGGGCCCGGACAGCTTGAACAATATTCTCTTCTACTTTTATTCAAGACTGTCCTATTGACTGTTAATTTTATTGGGCGTGAAAAGGGACAGGACGGCAGAGGGAATATTGTCCGCGGACACCTCAGGCCTCGCACCTCGCTGACACCCCAGTTGTCCTCTGATGCCCCCTAGTGGACACGTGTGAAGAGTGGACCTCACCTAGTGAATCACCGCGTGCTGTGTACCCCCAGAGTGGTTAAAGGGCGGGGAAAGGGGAGTTTAGTGTGGGATAGCTTGGCCTGTGTGTGCCGTTTGAGATGTTGATGTGACGTACCCTTTGTGGAGTGACTACGTTAGCTTCCCTGTGTGTAGTGACTAAGTTAGTTCACCTTAAGTGTGCACCCGTTTGATGTGTTAGTGTGACACCCTCCCGACACCGACTGTAGTGAGTTTTATGCCTGAGGTGCTGTCCGTTGATATTCTGGTGTGGCACACACGAGACACTGTCCGCAGTAGACACCTAGCCCTCTCAAGAGTGTGACCGTTGGAGATTGTAGTGTAACCTATCCTAGACACGTTTGCAGTGTAGCCTATCCTAGACACGTTTGCAGTGTAGCCTGGGTTAGCAGAGGACGGGGTGGGTGACCAGCTTGGGAGGTAGCCTTAGGGTCCTAGAAAAGTATCCCCCCCCGCCATTTTTGTGCCCGCTAGTGCCCTTCTATATGAATTGGTGTATTGTATTTTTATCCAGTTGATTAAATAAAGTTGAGTTTTCTTTTACCCGGTTGCCTGTCTGTTTGTGTGGCCTTGGGGGATTCCTTTGCGAACTGGATACTGGGAGAGGTAGTGTGGAATACCAACTTGGCCTTAGTCTAGCGGCCCACTATTCTCTCAGTATCCCGTGACACTGCGACGCGCAACCAATCACAGCACAGTTTCATGTCATAGCCACAAAATAAAAAAAAAGAATGGAGGAGAAACTTGTTTTATGTGTGTTGGAGCATCCCGAATTATACAATATGACGCTTAAAGCATACCATGATCTGACTAAAAAGTCTGTGGCATGGAATGATGTTGGTTTACAGATGGGACTACCAGGTTGGTTGACAGCTTAGTACAGGTTCGTATATGCAGCCAGTCTATATTCACTTCTATGGCTGTGCTAGTATGATCATTGGCGATGTGGTTAGCTACAGCTGATGCGGGTAGCTGATGTAGTCCGAAATTGAACTCCACTCTATTCTTTCCTGAATGCTGTCATTTTAAAAACTCGACAGTGTGAATGTAATGAATGTAATGTAATGACACCACGATCTCAGCAGGGAGGGACTGGGGGAGTGTTTACGGAGATGATCTTTGCTAAATTATTTGCGTGAAACATTTCCACTGTTAACATACTTGAATAAATACAGAATTATAGCCTATTATGTGTGTCTGATGTTAAAATTTTTTTTATCATTAGTCCTTTACTTTTGATCTTTATAAAGTGGCTGGTAAAAAAGGTGAGTGGCTGGTAGAAGTTGAGAATCGACTAGACACACGCTAGTGCATGAAAAAGTTAATTTTACACCCTGCTGTCCACCAATGAGGGACAGCTAGGTAGTGCTTAACTTATTAATAAACACTTGTTTTTGTTTGCAGAAGAGGAATGCAGGAAAAGATGGAAAAACCTGAGGGACAGATATAGGAAGGAAAAGAGGGTAGAATGTGAGAGGACAAAGAGTGGTGCAGCAGGCGGAGAGAGAAAGAAATGGAAGTTCATGAACATACTAGGTTTACCATTTATGAAGGAGAGGGATACCAGCAGCAACTTTGTAGGGGAAGAGACATTTGTACTCAACCTTTTTCTGCTTGGACCTGACCAAGTCCCTGACACATATCAGGTCCCTCAAGACCACCAGGAGAATCAACTTACCCAAATAACCCCTCAGCCCTCCCTGCCGCAGATTCCCCAGCCTCTCCAGCCTCCAAACAAACCTTCCCCACCGATGAATGGCTCAGGAAGAAAATCATCAAAAAAAAGACACCTTTCAGGATAAGATAATGTCTGTCCTGAACAAGGACCATAACCCAGAGGAGCTATTCCTCTTGAGCCTAGCGCCAGTTTTAAAAAGTTTAGCCCCAGAAAAAAGATCAGAGGTAAAAATGGAAATTATGTCGCTATTGCTAAAAGAGTATGAATTCCTTGATCAGCGAAACAACGTTGCCTCGGCATGGAGCACGCTAGAGCCGCCGTGGAAAGAACAGCGGACTGTGCCGCTTGCCTTTCCCTCCCCAGGGACAGGCTCGCGGCTAGATACCGCCACTTCGTTCCCGATACCCCTCTGCAGGAGGCACTCTGCATTTTTGATGCCGTCGGCCCTCCTGATATGGAGGTAGATGACGGCAAGGCGAGCAGCGGAGATCCCAATCCGGACACACTGTTGGTCGCCGCTAGTGACTCCACTCTGGACTTTAAGCCCCCGCCCTCGCCTCGTCCTCTCGTCATCTGCCCGCTCTTCCCACTGGTCCAGCCCTACCTGAATGGAGCGGCCAAGGACCCGTCATCCCTTAAAGCCCCAGTCAAGGCATTTGCCTACCTGACCAGGGTAGAGGGTTGGAGTGCTCAACAGGCGAGGGGGATACCTCGTCTAGAGTGTATCTCCCCTGGTGCCGGATGGCGTCCAGACGAGAAACTGCTGCCCCACTCCCGTCTCCATAGGCAGTTGGCCAATCTGGCAGACAAGACATATGTCTGTTCAGCCCAGAGCGCAGCTGAGGTGGAGTTACATTTTCTGTGCCCGGTTTGAATCAAACATGACCAGGTAGTACTGGATAACGTATGTTATTCAGAATATGCCTGTGTCTTTTGCCCCTTGGGCCTTTGGGTCCAGCAGGGGTACATTGATTATCTATGTAAAAAGATTCGCTGTTCCATTGGTGTTTTGTACAGATCAAAGAACTGTTTTACCATGAATGTAAAAAAGAAGCTGGTATCCCAGTTGTTGTTGCCTATTTTTGACTATGGAGACATTGTATATCAAAATGGTTCAAAAACTGATTTGGCAAATATATGGCAAATATTTAATAGTTTATGCAGATTTATTCTCAATTGTCACTTTTGAACTCACCACTGTATAATGTATAATCAACTGCAATGGCCTTCTCTCTAAAATGGACGACAGCTGCACTGGTACCAGTTTCTTTTCAAATGTATTCATTTCAACTACCCTATCTATTTACAAGAGCTACTCATCCCACAAAATTCTAATTCTAATTATTCTCTTAGACATAATAATCATCATAATAATCATCAAAAATTTCACTTGAATTTGGAAAAAAAGCTTTTAACTATAAGGCTCCTAGACAGCCCCGGCTCTAGAACCTTATTGTAAGAGGGGCATGTGATGACCACAAGGGGGCAGCATTTCCCACAGGTCTCACATAGCCAACATTGATAGGCCTATTATTAACCTACTAGCGCAAATTTCATTTAATCTGCGTGTACCATGAAAACCAGTTGTCCAACCGACATAACAAAAACATCAGCAGTGGTGGCAGATTACAATAGCACAATAAACACTGTAGCTATAGCTAACTCACCACTCAGTAGAGCTGAAGGCGGCGTCTCCCTGCAGAGTTGAATCTCCTCATTACTGCCTCCTTCCATTCATTAGCAAATCTATTCGTTAAGTCTCTTTCGAAGGACAGTTGCACTAAATGTGCTTTTCGTTGGTGCAGCATGCTGAGTCTGTTGTCTGTGAGAACACTTTTTAATGCGGAGAAAGAATTCTCGCACATTGCAGTTGACGCTCCAAATGTAAGTGCGTGTTTAAAGGCCGCCATCACACTTGGCATAGCCTCCAGTGCGCCGTGGAATGTTTTGACAATTCGTGAGATTGTCCACGTTTCATCATCGGATTCGGTCATGTTTGCTTTGAGGAACTGGCGAGCAACCACATATTCTGCTTCAACTATTTCAGTGCTTGATAAAGTCAGAATGGGCTTTACGTGTTCGACATCAAGGAAAGTTTCACTGTTTGGGTCCAGTGATTGAAGTGCGGTCATTAGTTCACTGTTACGTTCACTGAAACGCTTGCCTATTTCTTCCCCCACCGCATCCAAGGTGCTGTAGAATAATCTCCGCAGCTCAGTTTCCTCGTCAGTAGGCCTATCACCTTGCTGCTGGCCAACTGTCTTCTACGAGATACGCTTGGAGAGCTTTAACGGTCCTTTTCCCCTTTTGTGGCCGTACTGTCTCCCGACACTGTCCCACAATGTTAATAAACTCACTTTCAGAGCGCAGTTTTGCAACGCATTCAGACGTTGAAACCCTAACCCTTTGTTCTAAGTTAACCTTTGTGATTAGTTATCACACTACCTTAAGTAAAGTTGCTTTCTTCGCACTCCTCCCACACACTCCTCAGTATTAACTAGCTCTCGCGCTCTCTGTCTGATCACTCGCCGCCGCCGCACGCAGCCAGGGCTAATAGCCTAGGTGTGTCCAAAGACTGCCGTATTGAATTAAATTAAATAAAAATAAAAATTTTAATGAACGTTTATTGATTAACTGAATATTAATACAATTTGACACACAATAAATATGACTATTCTGAATATTATTTTCTGACTATTCTAAAAAAATAATAAAATTCTGGTTTGGGGCAAGGAGGCGGCTAACAGCCAATGGCGGGGCAAGGAGGCAGAGGCAGGGGGGCAAAGCCCCCCTAATTAACCTCCTAACGCCGGGCCTGCTCCTAGAGACTGGAACAACCTACCAACTTCTCTGAAATCTCTGCAGTATTTAGGTTCATTTAAAAATGCTCTTATCACTCACCTCACAACAGACTGCTCCTGTTAACTGTCACTATTTACTGTTGTTATAATATGGGTGTGGGTGTCTAGATTTCTTGGTATGTGCATGGTGCGTGAGTGTGTGTTTGTTTTTGTCCTTTTTGTCACAGCCTCACCCGTGCCTCCAGTTTCCTTTTGTTTCTTGTGTTCTCCCTCCCCCTTGTGTTTCCAATGCAACTCTGTCTGTTCTCTCTGTGTCTGGTGGGCGTGGCACTCCATTTACTCTCCCGGCTCCAGTCTACACACCTGACCTCCATCAACTCATCAAGCCCTGCAGTATATCTTCCCCGGTTCTCCAGTCACTCATTGCCAGGTCGTTGATTCAGCCACTGTGGATCACTGCTCGCTACCCAGCCAGTCTGTTCATTGCGCAACACCCTGCCTGCTCACCTCTATGGAGTCAGTTAACTCTCATAAGTCACAAATGAATACAACACGATTCACAAATATATTTTGCGATTTATATATAAATGTCTCTGTTCAAAAATATATTTTTCAATGCACACACAAATGTGTATCGTTTCATATAAATGTAAAAAATATATATAAATGACAGAAGGTTCACAAATAAATTAGTGTTCACAAATGTCTGTTTCCGATGCACACACAAATACGTCTCGTTTTATATAAATGTAAAACAAATCCACAAATATACTTAGTTAAAAACAGCTGCAGTGTTCATCTAAAACATATTTAAGTGTTGTTACATTTATATACAGATTGTCGAATCTGCGTTTAGAAACCTCCAGACGAGTTGTGAACCTCGTTACATTTGTGTGTGGATTTGAGAGTTTCCTGACGTGGTTAGATTCACAAATGCATTTTTTCTAAAGGGCCTTTCTCTGTAGCCTATCAGACGTCTCTTTCAAGTTCAGCCAATCACACCAGCGTGTGATTTCAATGCTGCGTTCAACGTCCGAGTTTGGCGTCCGGTAGCAGTATTCCAAGTGTAATTAAACATAACACGTTTAGCCAATAATTCCCTTGTCGTTCGTGATTGAATACATTTGAATTATGATCGTCTGATTTTGCTAACAATGTGTTATTTACACAGCTAGAAAAGTTAGCTAGGTAATATTTGAACCATAGATAGCAATGAGACTCGGGCCAGCGCCCACTTCACTGACGGCACAATCGGCTGAGTGTCAAATTCGGCTGCTGTCAGCTGAGCCAGAGCCGCACCGACTCCGGCAGTGGAGGGCTTGGGTGAATACTGGTTTATTGTCACGGAAAGAGTCTGGCCCGACTGTAGCTTGCCGGATATGGCCCAGATCATGATGTCTGAATTTGGACCAACTCTGGTCAATATTCGGCAGATGACTATATTTCATTGCCTAGCAACACTATGAAACATATCTGGTAGAGTAGAGGGCTCGAGCTTCAGTTTTCACTTGGCGTTTTGTCTCTGCTGCTGCAATCCTTCAGCCTACGAAATGGTGTATTTTTTATTAGTAATTCCAGGTGAGTAACATCACCATCATAGGTTTGTGTAGTTTAACTAACAAAATTGCCATTTATGCTGTGATTTTACTGTTGTTGCACTCAAATCTTTTAAAAATAAATCTGGTAGAAGCAACCGCTAACGTTACAGCTAAGATAAACTAACATTAGCACGCTAGCGCGACTAGCTAACGGGTGTCAGTTAATCTGATATTTACACTCTTAAAGATTAACTAAGTCTAACGTGACTTTAGTTTGAGTCCTTTGCATCCACTTTTTGAGAGAATATGTATTTTAAGTCATGTGTGTAGCTTCAAAGGGGTCTCTGAATGGAGAAATGCATTTAAGCTAGTTTTTAGAAAGATCATTTTCAGATGTTTGTTAGCCGCCAAAGCCACAGAATAAATATGAAAAAAACGGAGAATTATAATTTGGTGCTGTAAAACCTTTTTTTAAAGAGATTTTCTCATATTTGTGGTTGCTGTACTCCGACCAGCAGGTGGCTATCATGGTGTGCGGACTCTACTTGTGCGTTACTGTTAAATTTGTTCATCCCTAACGGCGTTCCATAGTATGGGTCTATCTGTCTGTCTAGTCTCTCACTCTGTTTCCTTCCCTTGACTCTTTCTCTTTGTGTGAAGGCAGTGGATGAGGAGATCGAGAAATAC
Organism: Hoplostethus atlanticus; assembly: GCA_034670405.1. Taxonomy (NCBI): domain Eukaryota; kingdom Metazoa; phylum Chordata; class Actinopteri; order Trachichthyiformes; family Trachichthyidae; genus Hoplostethus; species Hoplostethus atlanticus. The sequence goes on from JAXDDX010000052.1 coordinate 1,243,438, forward strand.
ATTAAGAGATGGAGGAAGGAAGGCAAGAGAGGAAAGACCAGTGAGAAGAAGAGAATTAATTATTTAATTATTATATATACATATATATGTGTGTATATATTCAATATTCTTGCAATTGTTTATAATAAATATTAGAATTGTTACGGTGTCCCAGGTGGGACCCAAAAGCAGAACCGAAACTCAGAGGGAGGATGAACAAAGGTTTATTATGAAGAGAAAACCGGGGGAGGTAGGCAGGAGCGGAGGTAGTGGACAGGGCTGGAGGCGGAAGCAGGGGGAGCCGGAGGGACTGGTGGTGAACGTGGCAGGCAGAGGAAGAGCAGGTAGACAGGCAGGGAGGAATGCGGTATGGCTGGGTACGGGTGGAGATCTTGGGATGAGAAGAGATCAGGGTTAACACACAAACACACAGGTAGTCAAGGCTTTAGTCCAAAATACAAGGGCCGGGAACGAGATGTACCACACTGGCTGAATAACGATCTGGCCATGAGTGGATGCAAGGCCGGGGTTTTTATACTGGTGGTGATGACTTGATGGATAACAGGTGTGCGGGGTAGAGCAGGTGATCGGGATGAGGTGATGATGCAGGGAGGAGCCGGAGACTGGAGCCACGCCCGCCGACATATACACACACAGACAGGGACAGACAGGTAGAGACACATGGGGAAACACAGGGGGCACGGTGGAGACCGTGACAGTACCCCCCCCTCAACGGGAGCCTCCAGGCGACCCACCAGGCTTGTCCGGATGGGCCTGGTGGAACTCCCGAACGAGGGAGGGGTCCAGGATGAGACGACGGGAAACCCAGGTGCGTTCCTCCGGGCCATATCCCTCCCAGTCGACCAGGTATTGGTATCCCCGGCCTCGGCGGCGTACGTCCAGTAGCCGCCGGACGGTGTAGGCTGGGTGGTCGTCGATGATCCGGGGGGGTGGAGGGGGAACGGCTGGAGGGCACAAGGGGCTGACAGACACAGGTTTAATTTGGGAGACGTGGAAGGTAGGGTGAATCCTCATGGACCTGGGCAGTTTCAGTCTTACGGCAGAGGGGTTGATGATTTTATCGATCTCGTAAGGACCAATAAACCGGGGGGACAGTTTCTTTGAGATGACCCTAAGGGGAATATCCCTTGAGGACAACCAAACTCTCTGACCTGGGCGATACTCCGGAGCCGGGGTCCGGTGACGGTCGGCCAGGCGTCGGTTGCGGTCGGCAGTGCGGAGGAGCGCGGAGCGTGTCTCCCTCCAGATCCGACGGCAACGACGTAGGTGGGCCTGCACAGATGGAACCGCGATCTCCTCCTCCTGGGCTGGGAACAGGGGAGGTTGATAGCCCAAGGAGGCCTCAAATGGTGACCTCCCCATGGCTGCACTGGGGAGCGAGTTATGGGCATACTCTACCCACGGTAGCTGGGAGCTCCAGGAGGAGGGGTTGCGAGCGGCGACGCAGCGGAGCGCGGACTCCAGGTCTTGGTTAGCCCGCTCCGTTTGGCCGTTGGTCTGGGGATGGAATCCGGAGGAGAGGCTCACCGAGGCTCCCAGGGCCATGCAGAAAGACCTCCACACCTGGGAGATGAATTGTGGCCCCCGGTCTGACACGATGTCCGAGGGAATCCCATGGAGGCGAAGGACATGAAGGGTAAGCAGCTCGGCCGTCTCATGGGCTGTGGGGAGTTTGGGGAGGGCAACAAAGTGTGCAGTCTTTGAAAAACGGTCGACGATGGTGAGTATGGTGGTGTTACCTTGAGAGGGGGGTAGTCCGGTGATGAAGTCGAGTGCGATGTGGGACCAGGGGCGACTGGGAACAGGTAGGGGGCGGAGCAGGCCAGCCGGGGGCCGGTGGGAGGTCTTTCCACGCGCACACACTGTGCAAGCGGCGACGAAGGTGCGGGTGTCGGCCTCCATAGTCGGCCACCAAAAGTGTCCTCTGAGGAGCGCCAGCGTGCGGCCCATTCCCGGATGGCAGGCCAACCGGGACGTGTGACCCCACTGGAGGACCTGGGAGCGGACAGAGTTGGGAACAAACAAACGGTTAGGGGGGCCGTTACCTGGGTCGGGCTGGGTCTGCTGGGCTTGCCTCACCGTCGCCTCGATTTCCCAGGTAACAGCAGCCACCACGCAGGAAGACGGGAGGATGGTGTCCGGGGTGGCCGGCGCCTCCTGGGAGACATGCAGGCGGGAGAGAGCGTCCGGCTTAGTGTTGCGGGATCCAGGGCGATAGGTGAGGATAAACGAAAAACGTCCAAAGAACAAGGCCCAACGAGCCTGACGGGAATTGAGGCGCTTGGCTGACTGGAGGTAGGCAAGGTTTTTGTGGTCTGTCCAGACCACAAAAGGAAGTTCGGCCCCCTCCAGCCAGTGTCTCCACTCCTCCAAGGCCAGCTTCACGGCCAGCAACTCCCGGTTGCCTACGTCGTAGTTCCGTTCGGCGGGCGACAGACGACGAGACAGGAAGGCGCAGGGATGGAGTTTCTGGTCCGGGCTGGATCGTTGGGAGAGGACCGCCCCGACCCCCGTGTCAGAGGCATCCACCTCCACGACGAACTGGCGCGAGGGGTCGGGGTGGACCAGGATGGGTGCGGACGTGAAGCGCCTCTTCAGCTCAGTGAAGGCCCGTCCCGCCTCGGGGGTCCAGGTGAAGGGGAGTGCCGGAGAGGTGAGCTTGGTCAGCGGGGCAGCGATGCGACTGTAGTCCCTAATAAAACGGCGATAAAAATTGGCGAAGCCAAGGAAGCGCTGTAGTTGTTTCCGGGACGTGGGCGTAGGCCACTCGACCACCGCTTGGATCTTGCCTGGATCTGGTCGCACCTGCCCGCACTCGATGATATAGCCCAGGAAGCTCACCGAACTGGCGTGGAACTCGCACTTCTCTGCCTTAACAAACAACTTGTTCTCCAGCAGGCGTTGCAAAACCTGGCGGACGTGTTGGACGTGCTCCTCGAGGTTGCGGGAGAAGATGAGGATGTCGTCGATGTACACAAACACGGAACGATTCAGGAAGTCCCGGAGGACGTCGTTAACCAGGGCTTGGAAGACGGCGGGGGCGTTGGTCAGGCCGAAGGGCATAACTAGGTATTCGAAGTGTCCCACCGGAGTATTAAACGCCGTCTTCCACTCATCCCCTTCTCGAATCCTCACCAGGTGGTAGGCGTTTCGCAGGTCCAATTTTGAAAACACCGTGGCGTCCTGCAGGGGCTCAAAAGCAGAGTTTATCAAAGGCAGAGGATATTTATTCTTGATGGTGATATTGTTCAGACCCCGGAAGTCAATGCAGGGGCGGAGAGACAGGTCTTTCTTGGACACAAAGAAGAACCCTGCTCCTACCGGGGATGAGGAGGGCTTGATGATACCCGCAGCCAGAGAGTCCCTGATGTAGCCCTCCATGGTCTGCCTTTCCGGACGGGATAGGTTGTAGAGACGGCTGGACGGTAGAGTGGCTCCCGGGAGGAGGTCTATGGCACAGTCGTAGGGACGATGAGGAGGCAGTGAGAGGGCCTGCTGTTTACTGAAGACCTCCCCCAGGTCATGGTAAACAGATGGAATGGTGGTTAGGTCCAGGGGCTCGGGCAGCGATGGAGCGGCTAAGCCCTCTGTTGGGGAAAGAGCAGACCGTAGACACGTGGAAAGGCAAAATGGACTCCAGCTGCTTACCTTGCCGGTGGCCCAGTCGAGGTGGGGGTTGTGCAGCTGGAGCCAGGGGTAACCGAGGATGATGGGTGCATGGGGTGACGAGATGACGTGGAACCGGATCTGCTCGCGGTGGTTGCCAGAGAGGATGAGGAGTAAAGGCTTGGTCTGGTGGGTGACCCGAGCCAGAAGTCTGCCATCCAAGGCGTTGGCGTCCAGGGGAGCAGCTAAGGGCTCTATGGCGAGACCGGCTTGTGAGGCGAGGCTGGCGTCGAGGAAGTTCGCATCAGCCCCAGAGTCCACTAAAGCCACCAGGGGCAGGGTCTCCTGATCCCAGCACAGGGTGGCCTTAAACTGCATGCGGGGAACAGGAGAGACAGACACTTGACTCACCAGTATCCCCGCAGCTACTGGTGAGCCCTGCCTTTTGGTCGGGCCGGGCAGGTGGCCAAAAGGTGACCGGGTTCCCCGCAGTACAGGCATGCCCCCGACCGCATCCGGCGCTGCCGCTCAGCTGGAGACAAGTGGGCCCTTCCCAGCTGCATGGCCTCTTCGTCCGGAGGAGTCCAGGAAAACGGGGCCGGGGTGATGGTGGAAAGAGTGGCTGCCGACCTGGCGAGAGGAGGGAGAGTGGAGGCAGAGAAGCTCGGAGACGGAACCCGTGCCGCCCCTTGTCTGCGGCGCCCCCGCAGGCGGTTGTCGAGCTGGATCGCCAGGGAGACAAGAGCCTTAAAATCTGGCGGTTCATCTCGGGCGGCTATTTCGTCCTGCAGGTGTTCATTAAGAGCATTTAAAAACGTGCCCCGAAGCGCTGCGTCGGCCCACCCCGCGTCAGCTGCCACAGTTTTAAACTCCACGGAGAAGTCCGCCACGCTTCGGGTTCCCTGACGGAGATTCGTTAGGCGCCTCGCCGCATCTCCCCAGTGAACCGGGTGGTCGAACACATCCTTAAAAGCAGCGATGAAACCCTCGAAAAGAAATCCCTCAATTGGCTGGTGTGAGTGCACTGCCTCGACCCATGCCAGCGCCCTTCCTCGTAACAGCCCGATGATGTACCGTACCCTGGACTGGTCTGAGGGAAAGGTTTGTGGCCGCTGGAGGAAAATCAGGGAGCATTGTAGTAAAAACCCGCGGCACTTGTCCGCGTCTCCGGAGAAGGGTTCTGGATTCGATGCGTAGGATTCCCGGGAGGGTGGAGGCATCGGGGACGGGACCGGGAGGACTGGCTGAGAGAGCGGGGCTGTGGAGACTGGCGGAGTGAGGTGAGCAGTTAGGTTAGTTACCTGGTTGGTTAGCTGGGTGATCTGTTGTAGCATAACCTGGTTGTTTTCGGTGAGGCTCCGGAGAACTTGTTCATGCTGCCCCAAGAACTCGCCTTGGCTGGCGATGGCTCTCCGGAGTGAGGCGGTCTCCGAGTCCGGGTTCGCTGGGTCCATCATGGCCAGATCGTTCTGTTACGGTGTCCCAGGTGGGACCCAAAAGCAGAACCGAAACTCAGAGGGAGGATGAACAAAGGTTTATTATGAAGAGAAAACCGGGGGAGGTAGGCAGGAGCGGAGGTAGTGGACAGGGCTGGAGGCGGAAGCAGGGGGAGCCGGAGGGACTGGTGGTGAACGTGGCAGGCAGAGGAAGAGCAGGTAGACAGGCAGGGAGGAATGCGGTATGGCTGGGTACGGGTGGAGATCTTGGGATGAGAAGAGATCAGGGTTAACACACAAACACACAGGTAGTCAAGGCTTTAGTCCAAAATACAAGGGCCGGGAACGAGATGTACCACACTGGCTGAATAACGATCTGGCCATGAGTGGATGCAAGGCCGGGGTTTTTATACTGGTGGTGATGACTTGATGGATAACAGGTGTGCGGGGTAGAGCAGGTGATCGGGATGAGGTGATGATGCAGGGAGGAGCCGGAGACTGGAGCCACGCCCGCCGACATATACACACACAGACAGGGACAGACAGGTAGAGACACATGGGGAAACACAGGGGGCACGGTGGAGACCGTGACAAGAATGGTGCAATTCAGTGTTTGCTGTCAATCAATACCACAACTTTTCATTATCAAATATTTGTGCTTTTTGGGTTTTATACAATATATTGTATGAATGTAAATGTTTGTTAAACTGTGTTGTATATTTTAGAAAATTTAGACGATTAGTTATTTTAGGCTATTTACAGGGAATTAAAGAATTCAGTGAGGATGGAAAGGGAATAGTGTATATAATCTTAAATCGGGCCTGTTCTGGGGCTATTCTGGTTCAGAATCGTCTTGGATTCGGCAGACGGAACTGGGCCGATGTACTCGGCCCGATTCTGGGCAGTCATTGAAAATGAAGTCGGGCCATCTCCGGGTTCCGGTGTCGGGCCAACTAAAGCTGACTCGGCATGTGAAAACTGGGCCGCGATCGGGCCGGCATTTCTTTGCTATGTTAGGCCATTTCGCACTAGCACCCCAAAACAATCTCAATCCGAAACACAGAGCAGTAGTCTATTTGAGTTGCGTCAGGATTGTCCACTATTGCCTGCTATTTGAGGAGCAAGAGGATGAGGAGAGAGAGGATGAAGAGATCAAACCGAAGACTAAATGTAGAAGAGACTTTGGCATTGTTTCATGAACTGGGTGAAGGGGAATCTGTTTGGTGGACGTTGCAGTACGTGTTTCCCAGTGGGACCTTTGAGGGAGTAACACAGGGGGCGGAGTCCAGTCAAAGACTTCGCGTGGGTGATACAGTTGTACTGTCTGAGATATGTTTGATATCAGTCAGGTGTTTGAAGATACGTCGTTGTTTGTACTTATTGCTATAATTAAACACTTATTGAAACAGTGGAGACGTCTCAGACTTGAGCGATGTGGACTGGAGCGAGGAGGAGTGTTCGTCTGATTCCGGCTATGAGCCAGAGGGACCGTAGTCCGGGTAGGCATAGGTTATTATTTTTTCACGTAGGCCTAATTTATGTTATTTCGGGTTTAGGGCTAGGTTGAATTAGTTCGCCGTCAATCGGATCGCGCCTCTGTATAGATTACATTACATTAGATTACATTTTCCCGCTTTTTACGACTTCTTTTTTAAACTTTGCACAACGTTGCACTTTGAAGCAGCTGTGCTTCCATGAATGTATAGGACCTATACTACAATAAAGAGCAATCCAATCTAATCTACAGAGAGGCGCGATCCGTTTGACGGCAAACTAATTCAACCTAGCCCTAAACCCGAAATAACATAAATTAGGCCTACGTGAAAAAATAATAACCTATGTCTACCCGGTAGAACGGGGACTACTGTCCCTCTGGCTCATAGCCAGAATCAGACGAACACTCCTCCTCGCCCCAGTCCACATTGCTCAAGTCTGAGACTTCTCCACTGTTTCAATAAGTGTTTGATTATAGCAATAAGTAACACCTGACTGATATCAAACATATCTTGGGCAGTACAGCTCTATGACTTCCGCGACAATCTTCGACTGGACTCCCCCCCCCCTGTGTTACTCCCTCAAAGGTCCCACTGGGAAACACGTACTGCAACGTTCACCAACAGATTCCCCTTCACCCAGTTCATGAAACAATGCCAAAGTCTCTTCTACATTAAGGTCGAATCCCATTTCTCATTTTTACCCCTACGACTCATTTTCGAGTGCCCCTCGCCCTTCGGCTTGGCCCTCGGAACAGAGTCACAAGGAGTAGTGGTTAAAATCTCTCCATATGAAATGGGACAACCCTTCAAGACCCTTATACGTCATCGATGACGTTTACGTAAACAGACGCGACAAGTATGTTATCGGACATTACTATGGCAATAATGGTATTATCACAGTGACACATTCATCTGATGGCGATAGAAAAGCATGGACGCTCGCGATTCGTTCACAACTTATACGTTTCACGCTACTAATCGATCAAACAAGTCATCAAATAAAAAAGACCACTGCTTCATTACCGGGCCACTTCTTGACAGAATATCGTTAGCGGTGCTCTGTAGGCTAGCAAGCCGTGCTCCTACCGTTACCCTGCCAGTCTGCACTGATATTAGAGGAGCCGTAATAAGTGCAGCAACTTCGCTGCTGGACTTTAATTATATTTCGGCATCATATGCCATCAAAGGGGAGAAATGCGACATGGAAATATGTCAAAATGCGGGACTGTCATGCACAAATCAGCCTAAAAACAATGTTGTAACCTTAACTAGCGAGGTAGAGACATCGGCATACTAGCGATTTTTTGTTATGCTTGTTTTAAAGAAAAGGTCTATAATACATTGAAACGACATTAAACTAAGATAATACGACAGTTAGAATATTTTTAAAATCTTTATTAACGAAGAAAATACTACATTTGTGGTTTCCTTTTGTTGCTTGTGCGGCGTTCGCCCCCATCTTGCCGATGATTGTCGGAGATTTCTCCTAGCCCTCGGTTTGTAGTGTGCCCCTGAAAAATCTCTGTTTGGAGGGCCATGTAGCCCTAACACTTCGCCCTACCCCTCGATCCCAAGAGAATTGGGACACCCCTACCTCTACACGTGAACGCGCAAAACGGAGGGGAAGGGCTAAGGGGTAGGGCGAAGGGGTGAATTGGGATTCGGCCTTAATCTGTATTCTTCCTTTTTCTTCAAGGAAGCAGATGTTCTTTTAAGGGACACCGTAGAGGCAGCAAGGTGGTGTCAACGCCAAACATTTAAAGGCACCGTTTCCCTCACTAGTGTAATTGGGATGGAGGATGGGGAACCGCATAACAACCCTTAAAGAGCTAAGGTTGTATGATGGCCTGGATGAAAAGGAAAATATTCTCCTCATGGAACCATTCATGTTCTCGTTCCAGTTAAAGAGTGATTGCAAGATTTTCTGTGTGGAGGCAGTTGACAACAGGAAAATGAAAGTCTTTGCCACTTTTGAGGAGCAGGAGTGAAGCCATTTATGAGGAGTTGTTTTTGTCTGTTGTGTTAATTGTGTTATGTTGTTTAGTAAAGATGACGTAGAAGTCACCCGAGTCTCTGATCTCTTTACTAGAGCTGGTATAATTTAATGTACAAAGCACATTCAGCTTGTCAGTATGTATATAGTCGGTCTCCATTCTCATGAGGAAAGTAAATAGTATTATAAATCACGGTAGGTAGTAACTGTATATATATATATATATGCTCAATGAAATAATATAATTATAACATTTATTTTAATTATTACATTTATCAAAATTAACAGATAGACCCATATTTCACAAAATAATTAATGGACTGGAATGCACTGGAAGCAAAAAATACACTGCAAAAGGCTGCAAATGAAGTTGACAAGGTGAAAATAGGAATTACATTAAACAATTGTTTTTTTATTGAAAAAATGTACCATTAAGCATCTTCAAACTTCCTTTGTCAAGTTCACTGTCTGGGCCGCAAACACTGTTAATCCATCCCCAGCTAGTGTTAAAAAATAAAATAAAATGGGGGGGCCGTGCCCCGACCTGCAGACTGCAGTGAGGGGTACTTGGGAGTGGCAAGATATCTGTAATGTTACAATTTTTATATTAGATTTAATGCAATTATTCAATGCCAACAACAGATCTACTCAATTTACCTGTAATGTACTGTATTGGTACTGTAAGGTAAACCAGATAAGATTTCCAACACGTATTGTATTAAAAATTAGTAAGATGCACATAAAATGACGTGTTTGTGCGTTCAATCCAGAAGCAGATACACTACTACACACATAACAAGTATACGTTAGCACTTATATGAATATACGTTATACCCAACATAGGTAGCTAGCATAATTAATTTGTTGGCCTGCTACACGTTACTATATTAGCACTGAGTTATCTTCGGTCCAACCGTACCTAGAAGCTCATCAAATTGATTGACATCCAGCCTAAAGTACGCCTGGAATCGGTCGCCATGGTGCCTCAGCTCCCGAACCAAATTAAACTCCCCATTTTGTTCCTGAGACAAAAGCGTTTTGTGAACCCAAATTCGCTTTCCCGTACGCACTCTCGTTCTCCTGTGTTCTCCAACAGCAGCCAACGCCAAAGCTTTCTTCTGCTGTACGGTGAAATACATTTTGGAACACAATACAGTAGGACTTGCTAGCTTAAAAACAGGTACACAACATGACGTCACCACCGCTCCTGTCGCTGACGCTGATCATGTGAAGGGGTCGCACCCAACCTGGCGTTGACGCCGATGCTTTGCGCGGATCATGTGAAAGCCCCCATAGGGCTTAGATATTCACAGGTGAGTGAAAGCACAAAAACATTTTGATGTATAATATGTCTATGTACTGTAAAAGCTGTAGGAGCAGTGGCAATTTACAAAATGTCTGGGATAAACTGAAATTGAGGAAAAAATACAAATCCGATTGCTTTAAAAAATATGAGTGCACCATTCATGAATATGCAGAATATTTTCAAACACCGTTGATACCTTAAATGGTGCGAAAGTAGAAGAAGGACAAAAAAAAGGTCAGAAGGAGAAAAAGAATAATAAAGAAGAAAATAAGAACAACACGGGGTAATAGATTAATTCACCAGGCGCTAACTGTTGGTCTCTGAAGCCATGGTTGCATCATGTGTTGAAGTGAGGAGGCTACATCATGTGTTTGTGTTTTTCTTAACACCTCTGATTAGAGTGACACCTCTGAGGTTGGAGTTGTTATCATCTGACACTAATACAAGGAGGTGTGAACAGACTCCTTTGGAAGGGAGATACACTACAATCACTAAGCATAACTGGATGTTTGTCTTGTTCAGTGCTTGGAAGCAAATCGAGCCTCATAGGCATTGGTATGTCAGACAGTGCGTGTGTTTGTTCAATTTCAATTCAACTTTATTGTCATTATACTATGCAGAAGCACATGTACAACGAAAAGTAGGTTGTGACCTCGCCAAAACAAAGCGGGGGGGAATACATACTATAAATAAAAGAAATACAATATAAACAAGATATAGTGCAGTAGGGAGATACAGTGCAGTAGGGAAAAGTAAAAGCAATACAGATATGTAGAGCTATATAAAAGTGTGCAAATATAAAGAATGTGCAAAGTCTGGGTGAGGTGAGGTCCTCAGTTATATGGACACCCAGAAACATGAGACATGCTCCACTTTGGCCCCAGTGATGTAGATGGGGAATTGTCTACAGCTATTAGACTTTGTGAAGTCCATAATCAGCTCCTTGGTCTTCTTTACGTTGAGGGTGAGGTTGTTAGTGGAGCATCATGTTACCAGGTGTTGGACCTCCTCCCTGTAGGCCAACTCATCGTTGTTTGAGATCCGGCCCACCACCGTGGTGTCGTCTGCAAACTTGATGATGGTGTTGGATTTGTGGACTGGCACACAGTTGTGGGTGAAGAGGGAGTGGAGGACGCAACTTTGTGGGGGTTCCTGGGTCAGGGTGGAGGAGGTGGCTGGCTGCAGGGTGTAGTTGCGTTTGGCTGCTTTGATGCCCTTGTTCAGGTTGGATCTGGCTATGCTGTAGGCCAGAGTGTCACTAGATTTGAATGCGGCATCACGTGATTTCAGCAGCTGGCAAAACGTCTCTACACAGTGGTTTATGTAGGATAATACCATGGAGGCATATTCCTCAATGTCAGTATGAGAGCCTCTGGACAGGGCCGTTTCTGAACATTTTGGGGCCCTAAGCGACATCTTACAGTGGGCCCCCCCCAAACCACTGTCATTTTAATATCCCTTAATGAAAATGAATGACTAGGCATACTTTATTATCAATAAAGCTATTAATTAAAAAATAAAGCACAATATGAAAACAATAAATAACTGTACAATATGTTTTTTTTTAGAAAATGAACTGGGTGAACTGGTGGTGCACTGGATGGATGATGAATATGTTGTGGTTCCGAAGTAACTGAGGTGGTTTCAGGCTGTTGATGTGATGTACCTGGGGAATCTGAATCTGGATCAGTTGGTATAAAAGAAAAAGAAAATGTATCATTAAATCACTGTATAATATCAATTACTGTATAATACTAATATTATGTAGTTATTATTAGTATTGTAGGAGCCATTTGACCTGTTTTGGTTAATTTGTTATTTTTCTGTATATAGCCTGGCGTCTTTGTGGAAGTGATAATGGTGCTAAAATGCTTGTGGACGGAGTACTAGTGTGGATGTGTGGATTTCTAACAGTAAAGATAGATCATTTCTTACCTGTATTTTTGGCCCATTTTTTTCTCTTCAGATTTTTTCTTTTTCCGTTTTTCTGCTCCAGATTGGTATGAGAGCTTCATCTTACAATTGGGTTGACGACAGTGGGTACATAATTTCTTCTTCTTCTTCTTCTTCTTCTTCTTCTTCCAGCAGTTGGCATCCATGATGTTGCATTACTGCCACCTTCAGGTTTTATTCTCCGTCAGTGTCCATTCATTTTAAAGCCGTCTTTCCAGTCCAGTCGTCCTCAAAAAACTAAATAATCACTGTCTGCACATTCTAATATACTTTTAACCTTGTCCTCTACCCGCCCTATTTTCCATAATTGTGTTATTTCTTTTTTCTCTGTCACAATTCTCTCCTTCCTCCTTTGAATTTCATGCTGTCACTGTTTCTCATCCAGTCAAGCTCACCATCGCGGTTGTTTATCGCCCACCAGGCCCTTCTGGTGAGTTCCTGGAGGAGCTTGACACACTAGTCTCCCACTTCCCTGACGATGGCTCTGGACTCATCCTTCTCGGTGACTTCAACATCCAGACTGAGAAGCTTGACCCTCTTCTTTCGTTCCTCACCTCCTTCGACCTAGCCCTCTCCCCATCTCCTCCTACCCACAAGGCTGGCAACCAAATGGACCTAATCTTCACCAGACACTGTTCTACTGCCAACCTCTCCGTCACTCCTCTTCATCTCTCTGACCACTACTTCATGTCCTACACTCTCTCTCTCTCTCCTCTCCCCCCTCACATCCTCCCCCTACCCACATGGTTTCTTCTCGTCGCAATCTCCGCTCGCTCTCCCCCACTGATCTTTCCTCTTCTGTTCTCTCTGCTCTCCCTGCCCCTGAATCTTTTTCTCTTCTATCCCCTGATACTGCCACTGATCTTCTCTCTACTCTGTCCTCTTCTCTGGACAATCTCTGTCCCCTCACCTCCAGGCCTGCACGCCAAACTCCACCTGCCCCTTGGTTGTCGGACTCAAGAGAGATGGAGCTTGAGAGTGGCTGAGCGCAAATGGAGAAATGGCAAACTCCCAGAGGACCTTCTTACCTTCCAACCTCTCCTTTCCACTTTTTCCTCCTCTCTATCTGCTGCTAAAGTTGCTTTCTTCTGCACTAAAATTCAAACTTCTGCTTCAAACCCTAAAAAACTCTTTGAAACTTTCTCTTCCCTCCTCCAACCCCCACCCCCTCCTCCCACCTCCTCCCTCCGCCCTGACGATTTCGACAACTTCTTTGACAAGAAGGTTAACGATATCCGAGCCTCCTCGCAAAACGGAGGGGAAGGGTTAAGGGGTAGGGCGAAGGGGTGAATTGGGATTCGGCCTTAATCTGTATTCTTCCTTTTTCTTCAAGGAAGCAGATGTTCTTTTAAGGGACACCGTAGAGGCAGCAAGGTGGTGTCAACGCCAAACATTTAAAGGCACCGTTTCCCTCACTAGTGTAATTGGGATGGATGGGGAACCGCATAACAACCTTTAAAGAACTAAGGTTGTATGATGGCCTGGATGAAGAGGAAAATATTCTCCTCATGGAACCATTCATGTTCTCGTTCCAGTTAAAGAGTGATTGCAAGATTTTCTGTGTGGAGGCAGTTGACAACAGGAAAATGAAAGTCTTTGCCACTTTTGAGGAGCAGGAGTGAAGCCATTTATGAGGAGTTGTTTTTGTCTGTTGTGTTAATTGTGTTATGTTGTTTAGTAAAGATGATGTAGAAGTCACCCGAGTCTCTGATCTCTTTACTAGAGCTGGTATAATTTAATGTACAAAGCACATTCAGCTTGTCAGTATGTATATAGTCGGTCTCCATTCTCATGAGGAAAGTAAATAGTATTATAAATCACGGTAGGTAGTAACTGTATATATATATATATATGCTCAATGAAATAATATAATTATAACATTTATTTTAATTATTACATTTATCAAAATTAACAGATAGACCCATATTTCACAAAATAATTAATGGACTGGAATGCACTGGAAGCAAAAAATACACTGCAAAAGGCTGCAAATGAAGTTGACAAAGTGAAAATAGGAATTACATTAAACAATTGTTTTTTTATTGAAAAAATGTACCATTAAGCATCTTCAAACTTCCTTTGTCAAGTTCACTGTCTGGGCCGCAAACACTGTTAATCCATCCCCAGCTAGTGTTAAAAAATAAAATAAAATGGGGGGGCCGTGCCCCGACCTGCAGACTGCAGTGAGGGGTACTTGGGAGTGGCAAGATATCTGTAATGTTACAATTTTTATATTAGATTTAATGCAATTATTCAATGCCAACAACAGATCTACTCAATTTACCTGTAATGTACTGTATTGGTACTGTAAGGTAAACCAGATAAGATTTCCAACACGTATTGTATTAAAAATTAGTAAGATGCACATAAAATGACGTGTTTGTGCGTTCAATCCAGAAGCAGATACACTACTACACACATAACAAGTATACGTTAGCACTTATATGAATATACGTTATACCCAACATAGGTAGCTAGCATAATTAATTTGTTGGCCTGCTACACGTTACTATATTAGCACTGAGTTATCTTCGGTCCAACCGTACCTAGAAGCTCATCAAATTGATTGACATCCAGCCTAAAGTACGTCTGGAATCGGTCGCCATGGTGCCTCAGCTCCCGAACCAAATTAAACTCCCCATTTTGTTCCTGAGACAAAAGCGTTTTGTGAACCCAAATTCGCTTTCCCGTACGCACTCTCGTTCTCCTGTGTTCTCCAACAGCAGCCAACGCCAAAGCTTTCTTCTGCTGTACGGTGAAATACATTTTGGAACACAATACAGTAGGACTTGCTAGCTTAAAAACAGGTACACAACATGACGTCACCACCGCTCCTGTCGCTGACGCTGATCATGTGAAGGGGTCGCACCCAACCTGGCGTTGACGCCGATGCTTTGCGCGGATCATGTGAAAGCCCCCATAGGGCTTAGATATTCACAGGTGAGTGAAAGCACAAAAACATTTTGATGTATAATATGTCTATGTACTGTAAAAGCTGTAGGAGCAGTGGCAATTTACAAAATGTCTGGGATAAACTGAAATTGAGGAAAAAATACAAATCCGATTGCTTTAAAAAATATGAGTGCACCATTCATGAATATGCAGAATATTTTCAAACACCGTTGATACCTTAAATGGTGCGAAAGTAGAAGGACAAAAAAAAGGTCAGAAGGAGAAAAAGAATAATAAAGAAGAAAATAAGAACAACACGGGGTAATAGATTAATTCACCAGGCGCTAACTGTTGGTCTCTGAAGCCATGGTTGCATCATGTGTTGAAGTGAGGAGGCTACATCATGTGTTTGTGTTTTTCTTAACACCTCTGATTAGAGTGACACCTCTGAGGTTGGAGTTGTTATCATCTGACACTAATACAAGGAGGTGTGAACAGACTCCTTTGGAAGGGAGATACACTACAATCACTAAGCATAACTGGATGTTTGTCTTGTTCAGTGCTTGGAAGCAAATCGAGCCTCATAGGCATTGGTATGTCAGACAATGCGTGTGTTTGTTCAATTTCAATTCAACTTTGTCATTATACTATGCAGAAGCACATGTACAACGAAAAGTAGGTTGTGACCTCGCCAAAACAAAGCGGGGGGGAATACATACTATAAATAAAAGAAATACAATATAACAATATAAACAAGATATAGTGCAGTAGGGAGATACAGTGCAGTAGGGAAAAGTAAAAGCAATACAGATATGTAGAGCTATATAAAAGTGTGCAAATATAAAGAATGTGCAAAGTCTGGGTGAGGTGAGGTCCTCAGTTATATGGACAACCAGAAACATGAGACATGCTCCACTTTGGCCCCAGTGATGTAGATGGGGAATTGTCTACAGCTATTAGACTTTGTGAAGTCCATAATCAGCTCCTTGGTCTTCTTTACGTTGAGGGTGAGGTTGTTAGTGGAGCATCATGTTACCAGGTGTTGGACCTCCTCCCTGTAGGCCAACTCATCGTTGTTTGAGATCCGGCCCACCACCGTGGTGTCGTCCGCAAACTTGATGGTGTTGGATTTGTGGACTGGCACACAGTTGTGGGTGAAGAGGGAGTGGAGGACGCAACTTTGTGGGGGTTCCTGGGTCAGGATGGAGGAGGTGGCTGGCTGCAGGGTGTAGTTGCGTTTGGCTGCTTTGATGCCCTTGTTCAGGTTGGATCTGGCTATGCTGTAGGCCAGAGTGTCACTAGATTTGAATGCGGCATCACGTGATTTCAGCAGCTGGCAAAACGTCTCTACACAGTGGTTTATGTAGGATAATACCATGGAGGCATATTCCTCAATGTCAGTATGAGAGCCTCTGGACAGGGCCGTTTCTGAACATTTTGGGGCCCTAAGCGACATTTTACAGTGGCCCCCCCCCCAAACCACTGTCATTTTAATATCCCTTAATGAAAATGAATGACTAGGCATACTTTATTATCAATAAAGCTATTAATTAAAAACAATTAAGCACAATATGAAAACAATAAATAACTGTACAATATGTTTTTTTTTAGAAAATTAACTGGGTGAACTGGTGGTGCACTGGATGGATGATGAGTATGTTGTGGTTCCTGTCACGGTCTCCACCGTGCCCCCTGTGTTTCCCCATGTGTCTCTACCTGTCTGTCCCTGTCTGTGTGTGTATGTGTCGGCGGGCGTGGCTCCAGTCTCCGGCTCCTCCCTGCATCATCACCTCATCCCGATCACCTGCTCTACCCCGCACACCTGCTATCCATCAAGTCATCACCACCAGTATAAAAACCCCGGCCTTGCATCCACTCATCGCCAGATCGTTATTCAGCCAGTGTGGTATATCTCGTTCCCGGCCCTTGTATTTTGGACTAAAGCCTTGACTACCTGTGTGTTCGTTTGTTAACCCTGCTCTCTTCTCATCCCAAGATCTCCACCCGTACCCAGCCATACCGCATTCCTCCCTGCCTGTCTACCTGCTCTTCCTCTGCCTGCCACGTTCACCACCAGTCCCTCCGGCTCCCCCTGCTTCCGCCTCCAGCCCTGTCCACTACCTCCGCTCCTGTCTACCCCCCGGTTTCCTCTTCATAATAAACCTTTGTTCATCCTACCTCTGAGTTCGGTTCTGCTTTTGGGTCCCACCTGGGATACCGTAACAGAACGATCTGGCCACGATGGACCCAGCGAACCCGGACTCGGAGGCCGCCGCACTCCGGAGAGCAATCGCCAGCCAAGGCGAGTTCTTGGGGCAGCACGAACAAGTTCTCCGGAGCCTCACCGAAAACAACCAGGTTATGCTACAACAGATCACCCAGCTAACCAACCAGGTAACTAACCTAACTGCTCTCCTCACTCCGCCAGTCTCCACAGCCCCGCTCTCTCAGCCAGTCCTCCCGGTCCCGTCCCCGATGCCTCCACCCTCCCGGGAATCCTACGCATCGGATCCAGAACCCTTCTCTGGAGACGCGGACAAGTGCCGCGGGTTTTTGCTACAATGCTCCCTGATTTTCCTCCAGCGGCCACAAGCCTTTCCCTCAGACCAGCCCAAGGTACGGTACATCATCGGGCTGTTACGAGGAAGGGCGCTGGCATGGGTCGAGGCAGTGCACTCACACCAGCCAATTGAGGGATTTCCTTTCGAGGGTTTCATCGCTGCTTTTAAGGATGTGTTCGACCACCCGGTTCACTGGGGAGATGCGGCGAGGCGCCTAACGAATCTCCGTCAGGGAACCCGAAGCGTGGCGGACTTCTCCGTGGAGTTTAAAACTGTGGCAGCTGACGCGGGGTGGGCCGACGCAGCGCTTCGGGGTACGTTTTTAAATGCTCTTAATGAACACCTGCAGGACGAAATAGCCGCCCGAGATGAACCGCCAGATTTTAAGGCTCTGGTCTCCCTGGCGATCCAGCTCGACAACCGCCTGCGGGGGCGCCGCAGACAAGGGGCGGCACGGGTTCCGTCTCCGAGCTTCTCTGCCTCCACTCTCCCTCCTCTCGCCAGGTCGGCAGCCACTCTTTCCACCATCACCCCGGCCCCGTTTTCCTGGACTCCTCCGGACGAAGAGGCCATGCAGCTGGGAAGGGCCCGCTTGTCTCCAGCTGAGCGGCAGCGCAGGATGCGGTCGGGGGCATGCCTGTACTGCGGGGAACCCGGTCACCTTTTGGCCACCTGCCCGGCCCGACCAAAAGGCAGGGCTCACCAGTAGCTGCGGGGATACTGGTGAGTCAAGTGTCTGTCTCTCCTGTTCCCCGTATGCAGTTTAAGGCCACCCTGTGCTGGGATCAGGAGACCCTGCCCCTGGTGGCTTTAGTGGACTCTGGGGCTGATGCGAACTTCATCGACGCCAGCCTCGCCTCACAAGCCGGTCTCGCCATAGAGCCCTTAGCTGCTCCCCTGGACGCCAACGCCTTGGATGGCAGACTTCTGGCTCGGGTCACCCACCAGACCAAGCCGTTACTCCTCATCCTCTCCGGCAACCACCGCGAGCAGATCCGGTTCCATGTCATCTCGTCACCCCATGCACCCATCATCCTCGGTTACCCCTGGCTCCAGCTGCACAACCCCCACCTCGACTGGACCACCGGCAAGGTAAGCAGCTGGAGTCCATTTTGCCTTTCCACGTGTCTACGGTCTGCTCTTTCCCCAACAGAGGGCTTAGCCGCTCCATCGCTGCCCGAGCCCCTGGACCTAACCACCATTCCATCTGTTTACCATGACCTGGGGGAGGTCTTCAGTAAACAGCAGGCCCTCTCACTGCCTCCTCATCGTCCCTACGACTGTGCCATAGACCTCCTCCCGGGAGCCACCCTACCGTCCAGCCGTCTCTACAACCTATCCCGTCCGGAAAGGCAGACCATGGAGGGCTACATCAGGGACTCTCTGGCGGCGGGTATCATCAAGCCCTCCTCATCCCCGGTAGGAGCAGGGTTCTTTTTTGTATCTAAGAAAGACCTGTCTCTCCGCCCCTGCATTGACTTCCGGGGTCTGAACAATATCACCATCAAGAATAAATATCCTCTTCCTTTGATAAACTCTGCTTTTGAGCCCCTGCAGGACGCCACGGTGTTTTCAAAATTGGACCTGCGAAACGCCTACCACCTGGTGAGGATTCGAGAAGGGGATGAATGGAAGACGGCGTTCAATACTCCGGTGGGACACTTCGAATACCTAGTCATGCCCTTCGGACTGACCAACGCCCCCGCCGTCTTCCAAGCCCTGGTTAACGACGTCCTCCGGGACTTCCTGAATCGTTCCGTGTTTGTGTACATCGACGACATCCTCATCTTCTCCCGCAACCTCGAGGAGCACGTCCAACACGTCCGCCAGGTTTTGCAACGCCTGCTAGAGAACAAGTTGTTCGTTAAGGCAGAGAAGTGCGAATTCCACGCCAGTTCGGTGAGCTTCCTGGGCTATATAATCGAGTGCGGGCAGGTGCGACCAGATCCAGGCAAGATCCAAGCTGTGGTCGAGTGGCCTACGCCCACGTCCCGGAAACAACTACAGCGCTTCCTTGGCTTCGCCAATTTTTATCGCCGTTTTATTAGGGACTACAGCCGCATCGCTGCCCCGCTGACCAAGCTCACCTCTCCGGCACTCCCCTTCACCTGGACCCCCGAGGCGGGACGGGCCTTCACTGAGCTGAAGAGGCGCTTCACGTCCGCACCCATCCTGGTCCACCCCGACCCCTCGCGCCAGTTCGTCGTGGAGGTGGATGCCTCTGACACGGGGGTCGGGGCGGTCCTCTCCCAACGATCCAGCTCGGACCAGAAACTCCATCCCTGCGCCTTCCTGTCTCGTCGTCTGTCGCCCGCCGAACGGAACTACGACGTAGGCAACCGGGAGTTGCTGGCCGTGAAGCTGGCCTTGGAGGAGTGGAGACACTGGCTGGAGGGGGCCGAACTTCCTTTTGTGGTCTGGACAGGCCACAAAAACCTTGCCTACCTCCAGTCAGCCAAGCGCCTCAATTCCCGTCAGGCTCGTTGGGCCTTGTTCTTTGGACGTTTTTCTTTTATCCTCACCTATCGCCCTGGATCCCGCAACACTAAGCCGGACGCTCTCTCCCGCCTGCATGTCTCCCAGGAGGCGCCGGCCACCCCGGACACCATCC
This sequence comes from Hoplostethus atlanticus, assembly GCA_034670405.1. NCBI lineage: Eukaryota > Metazoa > Chordata > Actinopteri > Trachichthyiformes > Trachichthyidae > Hoplostethus > Hoplostethus atlanticus. The sequence goes on from JAXDDX010000052.1 coordinate 1,263,292, forward strand.
TCCCGTCTTCCTGCGTGGTGGCTGCTGTTACCTGGGAAATCGAGGCGACGGTGAGGCAAGCCCAGCAGACCCAGCCCGACCCAGGTAACGGCCCCCCCTAACCGTTTGTTTGTTCCCAACTCTGTCCGCTCCCAGGTCCTCCAGTGGGGTCACACGTCCCGGTTGGCCTGCCATCCGGGAATGGGCCGCACGCTGGCACTCCTCAGAGGACACTTTTGGTGGCCGACGATGGAGGCCGACACCCGCACCTTCGTCGCCGCTTGCACAGTGTGTGCGCGTGGAAAGACCTCCCACCGGCCCCCGGCTGGCCTGCTCCGCCCCCTACCTGTTCCCAGTCGCCCCTGGTCCCACATCGCACTCGACTTCATCACCGGACTACCCCCCTCTCAAGGTAACACCACCATACTCACCATCGTCGACCGGTTTTCAAAGACTGCACACTTTGTTGCCCTCCCCAAACTCCCCACAGCCCATGAGACGGCCGAGCTGCTTACCCTTCATGTCCTTCGCCTCCATGGGATTCCCTCGGACATCGTGTCAGACCGGGGGCCACAATTCATCTCCCAGGTGTGGAGGTCTTTCTGCATGGCCCTGGGAGCCTCGGTGAGCCTCTCCTCCGGATTCCATCCCCAGACCAACGGCCAAACGGAGCGGGCTAACCAAGACCTGGAGTCCGCGCTCCGCTGCGTCGCCGCTCGCAACCCCTCCTCCTGGAGCTCCCAGCTACCGTGGGTAGAGTATGCCCATAACTCGCTCCCCAGTGCAGCCATGGGGAGGTCACCCTTTGAGGCCTCCTTGGGCTATCAACCTCCCCTGTTCCCAGCCCAGGAGGAGGAGATCGCGGTTCCATCGGTTCAGGCCCACCTACGTCGTTGCCGTCGGATCTGGAGGGAGACACGCTCCGCGCTCCTCCGCACTGCCGACCGCAACCGACGCCTGGCCGACCGTCACCGGACCCCGGCTCCGGAGTATCGCCCAGGTCAGAGAGTTTGGCTGTCCTCAAGGGATATTCCCCTTAGGGTCATCTCAAAGAAACTGTCCCCCCGGTTTATTGGTCCTTACGAGATCGATAAAATCATCAACCCCTCTGCCGTAAGACTGAAACTGCCCAGGTCCATGAGGATTCACCCTACCTTCCACGTCTCCCAAATTAAACCTGTGTCTGTCAGCCCCTTGTGCCCTCCAGCCGTTCCCCCTCCACCCCCCCGGATCATCGACGACCACCCAGCCTACACCGTCCGGCGGCTACTGGACGTACGCCGCCGAGGCCGGGGATACCAATACCTGGTCGACTGGGAGGGATATGGCCCGGAGGAACGCACCTGGGTTTCCCGTCGTCTCATCCTGGACCCCTCCCTCGTTCGGGAGTTCCACCAGGCCCATCCGGACAAGCCTGGTGGGTCGCCTGGAGGCTCCCGTTGAGGGGGGGGTACTGTCACGGTCTCCACCGTGCCCCCTGTGTTTCCCCATGTGTCTCTACCTGTCTGTCCCTGTCTGTGTGTGTATGTGTCGGCGGGCGTGGCTCCAGTCTCCGGCTCCTCCCTGCATCATCACCTCATCCCGATCACCTGCTCTACCCCGCACACCTGCTATCCATCAAGTCATCACCACCAGTATAAAAACCCCGGCCTTGCATCCACTCATCGCCAGATCGTTATTCAGCCAGTGTGGTATATCTCGTTCCCGGCCCTTGTATTTTGGACTAAAGCCTTGACTACCTGTGTGTTCGTTTGTTAACCCTGCTCTCTTCTCATCCCAAGATCTCCACCCGTACCCAGCCATACCGCATTCCTCCCTGCCTGTCTACCTGCTCTTCCTCTGCCTGCCACGTTCACCACCAGTCCCTCCGGCTCCCCCTGCTTCCGCCTCCAGCCCTGTCCACTACCTCCGCTCCTGTCTACCCCCCGGTTTCCTCTTCATAATAAACCTTTGTTCATCCTACCTCTGAGTTCGGTTCTGCTTTTGGGTCCCACCTGGGATACCGTAACAGTTCCGAAGTAACTGAGGTGGTTTCAGGCTGTTGATGTGATGTACCTGGGGAATCTGAATCTGGATCAGTTGGTATAAAAGAAAAAGAAAAAGTATCATTAAATCACTGTATAATATCAATTACTGTATAATACTAATATTATGTAGTTGTAGTGTGTTGAGCTTCGTTATTAACGATGAGACTATTTGGTCAATTCTGAAAATTGACAATTATTGAAATTATTCTTAGTAATTAATATCTTATTAATTAACACTTGCGGGGCACCACCAGTTTACACTGGAATAGTCTCTTTATGATGATATCAGTCTAATAATCAGAAGAAGTGAGCTCTAGATTTCAGTGATTTTCTACCTTCATGTCCAGGATATATCAATGACACACAAAAGCCAGTTCTTTATAAATGCAAAGATTTTATTAACTATGTAAATAAAACACTAATAAAATGAATACATGTATACTAAACTAAAACAGATAATGGCAATAAAACTGGCAAACAAGATAGCAAGATAAACAGTGGCAGAGGATATATCAAATAAGGTAGGAAGTTAAACAGTGGCAGAGGATATATCAAATAAGAGTGGCAAATGATATTGGGATCAAAGATGGCAAGGAAGTTTGCACCGACAAAACGACCTGAGCTGTAATACGTCTAATTGCGGCAACAAGAAAGATGGCTTGGAGGACAGCTGACAGTTTCTGGGAGACTTGGGACAGAAGGACAGAGAATAGTGGAGAAAGAGTATTCTAACCTCACTTTCACAGTTCAACATTGCCTTTGCATCACCCGTGCATCAACAAGAAAGTTGGTTACCGTCTGGTTTGCCGGGTGTCAGCGGTGTCCTCGTCTCCGTGGTAACCGTCGCGCAGTCGCAGTGGACAGGTAAACACACGCACGTGTTGGTCTGGACCAGTCGACGTCAGGAGGGCCGTTGTGGAGTGCGGTCCGGGGGCCGTTGTTTGTCGGCGTCGTCGTACCAACAGTTCACCTCAGTGGAGATAGAGGGATAGGGCGATGTGTTGACTCACGTCGTTCAGGAAGCAGAGTAGAGTAGCGGCTGGCTCCAGATTCACTCTGGAGCTGGTCTGGTACTTGAGCTGAGAGAAGAGCTTTGAGCCAGGTTCAAACTTAGTTACAGGACGGGCTGCAGGACGGTTGAGTTGAGTTTCTTGATGTTCCTTGGATGTCTTTCCGCCTGAGTTTTTGCCCGTCCGCCTGTTGCAGGAGTTGTCCTCCTTTGTTCATTCGAGTTCGTGAGATTTCGTGTGTGTTCTGGGCTGAGCCCAAGGGTCAAGGGCTTTATGGTATGTCAGGAGTGGTAGGTGTTTCCCTCATTTGCATGCATCAGATTTACAACTTGATGACCGGTGATCACCATCCTCTAAAACTGCATTTCCAGCTCAGGTTTGGAAAACATCATTTTTCTTGATCCTTTGGGGATGCAAGTGACATATTTAATTTAACAACAAATGGGTTTGAATGACACCAAACATCACTGTCTTAACACAAAATACTGGCGAGTAAACCAAAAGTCCTGATAACACATTCTGTGTGCCTTGAATAACCAAGATACTACATTGGGGAGTAGGGTACATCATCTGCCACAGGATGTGAAGTTTAAATCTAATAAAACATATAAAGAAAGCACATTTTTGCAACACATTCCAGAGTTTTTGTTCTCTTATTCTGTGTCTCCCTTGGAAGGCAGATTAGGTACATTTCCCCGGCCCTTATCATCGGTCCCATCTCCTAATGGCACCAGAGCGGGCTAGTCAAACCTGCAAAGTGTTACTTTTGACGGTTTTATGGGGGAAATCCACCTTTTGCTGCAAAGGGGGTTCCTTGGGTTCCTGGGAGCACAGCAGGGGTCTTGACCTCATAGGAAGACCCTGGGAGAGGAATGTGTTAGTCTTTGGGTGTTGCTGTGGTCCGAAGAGGGGGGGGGAGGCCGATGTCTCCTGCATACACTACATAGTTATTATTAGTATTGTAGGAGCCATTTGACCTGTTTTGGTTAATTTGTTATTTTTCTGTATATAGCCTGGCGTCTTTGTGGAAGTGATAATGGTGCTAAAATGCTTGTGGACGGAGTACTAGTGTGGATTTCTAACAGTAAAGATAGATCATTTCTTACCTGTATTTTTGGCCCATTTTTTTTTCTCTTCAGATTTTTTTCTGCTCCAGATTGGTATGAGAGCTTCATCTTACAATTGGGTTGACGACAGTGGGTACATAATAATAATTTTCTTCTTCGCATCCATGATGTTGCATTACTGCCACCTTCAGGTTTTATTCTCCGTCAGTGTCCATTCATTTTAAAGCCGTCTTTCCAGTCCAGTCGTCCTCAAAAAACTAAATAACCACTGTCTGCACATTCTAATATACTTTTAACCTTGTCCTCTACCCGCCCTATTTTCCATAATTGTGTTATTTCTTTTTTCTCTGTCACAATTCTCTCCTTCCTCCTTTGAATTTCATGCTGTCACTGTTTCTCATCCAGTCAAGCTCACGATTGCAGTTGTTTATTGCCCACCAGGCCCTTCTGGTGACTTCCTGGAGGAGCTTGACACACTAGTCTCCCACTTCCCTGACGATGGCTCTGGACTCATCCTTCTCGGTGACTTCAACATCCAGACTGAGAAGTCAGTCAGTCAGTCAGTCAGTCAGTCAGTCAGTCAGTCAGTCAGTCAGTCAGTCAGTCAGTCAGTCAGTCAGTCAGTCAGTCAGTCAGTCAGTCAGTCAGTCAGTCAGTCTCTCTCTCTCTCTCTCTCTCTCTCTCTCTCTCTCTCTCTCTCTCTCTCTCTCTCTCTCTCTCTCTCTCTCTCTCTCTCTCTCTCTCTCTCTCTCTCTCTCTCTCTCTCTCTCTCTCTCTCTCTCTCTCTCTCCCTCTCTCCCTCTCTCTCTCTCCCTCTCTCCCTCTCTCTCTCTCCCTCTCTCTCTCTCCCTCTCTCTCCCTCCCTCCCCCCGGTTGTCGGACTCAAGAGAGACGGCGCTTGAGTGGCTGAGCGCAAATGGAGAAATGGCAAACTCCCAGAGGACCTTCTTACCTTCCAACCTCTCCTTTCCACTTTTTCCTCCTCTCTATCTGCTGCTAAAGTTGCTTTCTTCTGCACTAAAATTCAAACTTCTGCTTCAAACCCTAAAAAACAACAACTTTCTCTTCCCTCCTCCAACCCCCACCCCCTCCTCCCACCTCCTCCCTGACGATTTTGCCAACTTCTTTGACAAGAAGGTTAACGATATCCGAGCCTCCTTCCCTCACCCCCCGGCTGGTGCCCTGCGCACCAACCACACCTGTCTGCCTTCCACCCATCCCTCTCTACCACCCTCTCCACCTTTTCCCTCCCCACCTCCCTCCCTATCCCATTTTTCTCCCCTCTTCCCAAACGAGGTCCTTCACCTTGTTACATCTAGCCGCCCCACCACATGCTCCCTTGACCCGGTCCCATCCACTCTGCTTCAGTCTACTGCACCTGAGCTCCTTCCCTTCCTGACCCACCTCATCAACACGTCTCTGGTGTCTGGATGCTTTCCCTCTGCTTTCAAGACTGCCAGAGTCACCCCCCTTCTGAAGAAACCAACACTTGACCCCTCTGAGGTCAAGAACTACAGACTGGTTTCCCTTCTACCCTTCCTATCAAAAACTCTTGAACGTGCTGTCTTCAATCAACTGTCCTTGTACCTCCACCAGAACAACCTCTTGGATCCCCACCAGTCTGGGTTCAAAGTGGGTCACTCGACCAAGACTGCCCTCCTGGCAGTGACGGAGTCACTCCATGCCGCTAGAGCGAACTCTCTCTCCTCTGTCTTGATACTCCTGGACCTGTCTGCAGCGTTTGACACGGTGAACCACCAGATCCTCCTCTCCACCCTTGAGGGGATAGGTGTCTCAGGCTCTGCACTCTCCATGTTTGCATCCTACCTGACGGATCGCTCCTACCAGGTGACGCTGAGAGGGTCTGTGTCAGAACCACGCAGGCTCACTACTGGGGTTCCGCAAGGCTCGGTTCTGGGTCCTCTTCTTTTTTCCCCCTCTACACAACATCTCTTGGTTCTGTTATCCACTCCCATGACTTTTCCTACCACTGCTATGCAGATGACACCCAGCTGATCCTGTCATTTCCCCCCTCTGACTCACAAGTGGAGGCACGCATTGCTGCATGCCTGGCAGACATCTCAGAGTGGATGTCGATGCACCACCTGAAGCTCAACCTGGACAAGACTGAGCTGGTGTTCCTCCCGGGGAAGGGCTGTCCGCACCGAGACCTGGCCATCACCATTGATAATGCTGTGGTGACGTCAACTCGGACTGCGAGGAATCTGGGTGTGACCCTGGACGACCAACTGTCGTTCTCGGCAAACATAGCATCAGTGACATGCTCCTGCAGATTCCTCCTCTATAACATCAGGAGGATTCGCCCCTTCCTCACTGACAAGGCAGCACAGGTGCTCATCCAGGCTCTTGTCATCTCCCGCCTGGACTACTGCAACTCCCTCCTTGCTGGTGCCCCGGCGTCTGCCATCAGACCTCTGGAGCTTGTTTAGAAAGCTGCAGCTCGTCTGGTGTTCAACTGCCCCAAGTTTTCCCATACAACTACCCTTCTCTACACTGGCTCCCTGTAGCAGCTCACATCCAGTTCAAGACCCTGGTGCTAGCCTATAGGGCAGTGAAAGGAGCAGCTCCTTCTTACCTCCAGGCTATGGTCAAGCCTTACACCCCCGGCCGACCACTTCGCTCTGCTGCCTCGAGGCTCCTGCGGCTGATCTACACGGTCACGGCTTTTCTCTGTTCTGGCCCCGCAGTGGTGGAATGAACTCCCCACTGATGTCAGGACAGCTGAGTCGCTACCCATCTTTAGCCGCAGGCTGAAAACCCACCCACTTCAAGAAACACTACCCTGACCCTTCCTCTTAGCCTTGCCTATTTGTCGTCAATTATTTGTCTGAGCTCTTGTTTATTTGATTTTCTTATTTGTTTAAGAAAAAGCAGGTAACTAACTTATTGCACTTTTACCTTAGCACTAGTTATGCTCTTAGTTGCTTGTTTGGGAAGGAACTGCACTTACGATTTCTGGTGACTAGTAGTTTTCTTGCCTACCTATGTTGAATGCACTTATTGTAAGTTGCTTTGGATAAAAGCGTCTGCTAAATGACTGTAATGTAATGTTTGGTTGAAGTCACCACCTATTATGAAGGCACTGTCCGGGTGTTTGGTTTGTTGCTTGCTAATGGCACAGTGTAGGTCATTTAGGTAGATAGAACTCCCTAGGTAGATAGAATGGCCTACACTTCACTATAAGGAATGTGGTATGTCTGTGTGCGTGTGTTTGTATGGGACTACAGCCATCACATGCTTAAGGCCACATACAACATTTTGAGATACATGTATATGGAGTCATAGGAGTGCCATAAAAAAAAAAAAAGAATAAATCTGTAAAAGAATAAGAAAATAAATGTGGAAATATCCAAAAGAATTGGATAGATGGGCTAGTTTACCACCACACAAGACATAGACAAGCGACCACAGCACATGAACTAGCCGCTAGTGGGCCAGTTGACAGCGGACAAACTGACCCATGGAGGGTCAGCAACAGCAACTAGCTGAACGAAGCTAGTGGACAACACGTATGACATGGACATGCTGACTGGTGGGGGTCAGCGACGTCAACTCGCTAGTTGACAACACACATAGAATTGGATAGATGGGCTAGTTTACCACCACGCGGGACATAGACAAGCCGTCCAAAAGGGTCAGTGCATCAACTAGCCGCTAGTGGGCTAGTTGACAGCAGACAAACTGACCCATGGAGGGTCAGCAACAGCAACTAGCTGAGAGAGGCTAATGGACAACACGTATGAGGGGTCAGCGCATCAACTAGCTGATGGAGGGCTAGTTGATGGCACATGTAAAATTAGACAAGCTGACTGACGAATGGTCAGCAACCACAACTAGCAGAAAGGCGCTAGCTAACAAACACGTGTGACATAGACACACTGACTGAGGGGTCAGCGCATCAACTAGCTGGTAGAGGGCTAGTTGGCGGCACACTAATTAGACCAGCTGGCTGATGGAACTAAATGAGCAATAATGTAATACCCCGGTTAGCTTGGGATAGGGGGGGGCCTATTGCCAATATGCATTGACAAGATCTTGTACAAACACCACCACCAAAGATATGCAAAACTGATCACCAAAATAATCATGGCAGAAGCATTCTTCGGCTACAATACCTGGGGGATCAGGTCTAATGAGGAAGCGTATGCAGATGATGATCAGCGGTCTAACTAGAGAGGCAAAGGAACACCCTACGTGGCAACTGAAGTAGCAGCGCCAGTCCAAAAAACCTGAAAAACTATGGGACTAGAGATTATGCTTATAAAACTATTCTTGGGCATGTGTTTCTGGTGATTTCGCTGCCCTCCACCAAGGTGGTGAGGGCAACGACGGCGCTGCCTCGGCCACGCATCGGCTGATGCACGCGTAGCGCGGACGGACATGAGGGACTAGTAGGACCCTGCTCCCGGGGCGAAGTAACCCTTGGCGGAACCGTGATTTAGATATGAGAGGAATGGAAGAACCCCCCCCCCCCCCCAAAAACCCACAGATGGCACAGCATCCCAGCATGCGCTTGAGCCAACACTCCAAAAGGCTCTTCTTCCTATTTGGATCGAGTTATGGGATGGACCCAGAACAGAAATCTTTGCTCAGAGTAGTCTTTTCTTCATCTCTGAATGGGGGAGATCTCAACTTTTACTAATTTGTGATCGCCTGCATCTGACAGCCTCTCCCAAACCCCCCTTTTGAGCAATGAGGGAAGAGAAGAAGGATTCTTGAGACTTTGTGGGAGCTAATGTATGACATACTATATATAGTGACTCCCACTGTGGCTGCTGGCCCCGTGGTTTCAACGGAAAGCACAATTTTATTAAGCCTTCTCTGAGATCTCTAAACCCCATGTACGTCTGTACCCACGTTTTTTCTTCATACATATCAATCATCCTGAAATTGTGTGCACGTGCACGAGCCTTCTGACCATGCCCACAATTTACTATGAATGGCTTCCAACAGACACCCAATTGCCTGGTTTGCATATAAAGGGCCAGCATTTAGTTTAGTTTTGAGGAGAAACGGCGGAAGCATTTAAGAAGCAATAGAAGAAGAAGAAACAATTTTACCGACTGTGAACTTGAAATAATGGTTGATCAAAATGACAGAAGAAAACGCGTATTATTTGGAAGCCTAAGCTCTGGCATTACCAACCAAATGAAACAAGTTGAATGGCAGAAAGTAACCGAAACCATCTCCCTTTTAAAAGCCCAAAGCAACGCTCTACCACAGAGCGCACGGCTGTGCACCACATTATAGCGCGTCTGTTGTGCGCTCTGGGGGTTTGTAAATGGCATAAGTAATCATGGCTTCAATGCATACCCATTGTCACCTGAGGGTATAAAATATTATATACATATTACATTTGGGAAACCGGACGTCGCTGCAAATTGCATTTTGATGTTGGCCTGTTCAGCTGCTGTAAGGGAACCTGATGTATCTATTACTCTAATAAATTATGCCACCCCACGGGCATGACCCAGCTCAGGGCAGCTCAGGATATCCCTGATCTATCTGCAAGCTCCCACTGAAACGTCCCCGTCGCTAAAAACACGATTGTTGTCAATACCTGTAGATGGACGGGGATGGCAGGGTTTCTCTGATAGTGCCGTTCCAACACAGGGCCCGAGTTCAGCACACAATTCGAAGAGAACAGCTCTTGGAAATCGAAAGCGGCGCATCATCATGGGCCAGAAAAACAGTATGGTCTCTGAAGACTCGTTCTCGCCTAAATTGCGCAATAGCAATATCTTCCAGCAAAGCCAAAGCAGCCATTGTATCATTTGGCACAGCCATTACAGACGGCTACAGCCTTTATATAGTGTAGGTTATTCTTACTCCCCAATAATACAGAATAATAATCTTTATTTATATAAAAAATCATTATAATTATAATGCATAGTGACAAACATATTTACTCAAGAAATGAAGGCTTGTCAAAAAAAAAAAGGTTGTTACCACTCATGCATCACTATGTAATCATAGTGAAGGTTTTTTTTCAAACTACAGATTACATCCTAACACAATGTAGTGAAAGAAAAAAGCTCTAATTAAAATGTCACCCAAATTCACACTTTTATTATCCTTTTTTGCCAACTCGCAACATCACACTAATCTGACTCAAAAAAAAATGCGTATGGTGTGAAGGATGCGTACCGGTACGCACAGTCTCGCCGCCCGTGGATTTTTATACATTCGGAACCTGCGTGGAAAGTACACTTTTCGTGCGTACACATGGTTTATACATTTGGCCCCAGGAGTGTCAGCACCTATTTAGATCATTTGGCGATCTCTTGCAGGGATCAGCGTGAGATCAGCATGCACTTTTCTCTTGAGTTGGATTTGAGAAATAGGAGAAAAATGTCTTTAATCTTATCTTCTTCGTCTCAGAGCTTGTTTGTGTTTAGGAGACAAAAGGTGGAAATATATGATCTTTGATTTTTCACTCCTATGGGCAGACTTACTGCACATGCGCGCCAGTGAATCATAGGTCAACCCCTGATCAAAAATCAAAATCATGACAACCGTGATGCAATTTAGTATATGGTTCGATCACCATGCCCAATACTCCCTGGATTCTCAAAACTCTGCCAGATGAGGCAAGTAGTATCAATTTGTACTAGGATTAGTGCAGAGCAGCCTGGGCATCTCTTGCCACATTGTGAAAGGATTTGTGCCACGTGAACTACTGACCACTTAGTCTAGGCTAGTGGAGAATAGATAACACTAGGCTGCAATTCAGCAATTGTTAATTCAACTAATAAACACATGTGACATGTGCTGGTTGAACTAATTGTCTTAGTTCCCTTGCTAAGTTTAACTACATTACAATCTAATGAATTTTGACCCGACTATTCCATACATATTCTCAGAACACGTTAATTTAACAAGCAAAGCAGGTATCCGTCAGCAATACATAGCAAACGAGCACGGAAAGTGATGGGCAGCCCTGTGACGGTCATAAGAAAGTCTCGCAAATCAACCATAACCCAAATATAAACGACGGAACCCTTATATAGTCAATTTCATCCGATAGGTGTCAGATTAACAGACGCTGTTCAGTACGTAGCCTACTTGCCAAACTATGACAATTTCAGTATACAGGGCAAAATGCAAACATTCAATACAAGCCGAAGTGCATAAATTCAACACAATACGAAACAAATCACGGACGCTGTAAATCCAGCATGTAGGACTAGCCAGACAATTTTATAATTTCGACAGTGGATTGCACTTTCATACTCACAGCACTCATCAGTTGATGGTGGGATGATTGTGTGTGACCGGCCGAAGCCGGTACAGAAAGCTAAATGTGCTACAGACAACGCCACCTAGGGCCTTCCACCCTAAGACATATTATAGATAAGCCCAATAACGCCAGAGGATTCCCCTTGAACACAAGGAAGCTTGTAAAAAAGGACAGAAACAAACTTCAACCTTTAACAAGTTTATGTATCCTTTTCTTTACCATTACTACTCAAGTCTTAAAATACAATAATTTATTCATGACATTTAAAAGAGACTAAGGATGGTCAGAGTGAGCCTGACTAATAACAGTTGCCACCTACACCACCTACTATTGATACCTACTCTGGAATGGGGGTAGAGTCATAACAAGGAGGCAATCCCACTGGAGGAGCCCCACCCCACGCCGCGAAGCCACACCACACGTATTAAGGTGCCTAAGGCACATACACCCAAGAAGCAAGCGCTCTACAATAGAATTATACACCACACCAAGGCAAATTCGACACTCAGTGCGGGGGAAGTGTGAGGCTCACCAGAATCCAGGCATTGACCCCCAGGAACGTCACCACCACCCACTCCAGAGAAACCCTCGGGAAAGGGGGGGGGACAAACAGTATTAGCAAGGGGCTGGGAGGTCAGGAACACCACAACAAAACTGGGCAAACAAACAAAAACAGCAGGTACCATGAACAGTAAAAGGACAGGATAAGCTAAAACACAGTGGGCCACACTACTAATACAGTATCTGTGAATAGGCAAAGCAGCAGTGGCAAGTGGTTTTCTCTGTTTGTCCAGCAGCCATGCCTGGAGCCAAGAAAAACACATTATAGGCACATGCAAAGCTCCCAAAATCCATAAAAACAGACAACCCATGAAGGACCAAAATGTTTGTTAGAAACACAAAACCACTGTACCTCTGATGATAGGTCAAGAACGATCGTCTAATACAGGAGGGCCAATATACCTTCAGCAACCCAACTCTGCTACAAACAGTAAAAGTTTAAACCACAGAATCTTAAAAAGGACAGTAAGGTTTGGAAACACAAAACCGACCTCGAAAGAAGCTCCCAAGCACACCATACAGCCACCCAGGGTACCAGACCAGACAAGCACACGGAGTTTGCCGCCTAGCCGCTATTCATAGCACACCAGAACAAAGGAGTCAGGAAGTGCCTGGGCGGAGTCTAGGTAGTCAGGTATGGTGGCTCTAGAGGGACAAGCCAAATTAATATGTCCCCCACCCAGTTACATTCGGATGGTGAATGGCTGTCAATTGCATTGCCTGTGGATGCATGTGCCAGAAAACTGCTGATGAAATCATCCTATGTACTTTTGCTAAAGGCCAGATCGTGGTGCTCATTGTCAAAATCAATGGGTTGCATGACATACCATGAAGTGGTGAAGCAGTGGTGGGTAGTAATGCGTTACATTTCCCCCGGTACATGTACTTGAGTAATTTTTTTAATAAATTGTACTTCTAAGAGTAGTTGTTTTGCAGAATACTTTTTACTCTTACTCGAGTACATTTGCGATAAAATATATGTACTTCTACTCCGTTACATTGGGCTACACACTTCTTGCTACTTTTGCTGATACATTTAAATGTTTTTTATATTCAGCTGAGCTCACATGCACAACAGCAATTGTCCGACAGCGAGAGATAAGATACGGTAGCCTACTAGCCAATCATAGCACTGCAGATGGAACAGAGGTGTGGCCCTACCCCCTCCACGACCCCCCTTCAATTGACTGACTACAGTTCAAGATCATGGCAGAAGGTGAATCTCCTTCAGAAGAGGCACATGCACATTCCTGGCCCAACATACAGACCCTGTTTGCCTTTCAAATGACAAGGAACAACAGTCATATTATGCGCTGCCTACTTTGTCAGCCGAAAACAGCGGACATCTCGACCTTCAAGAATTCCACATCGAATCTGAGAAAACATGTGATGGTAAGTAGGCTTCTCATGATGGCAATGCTAGCTAGCTAATATTCGGCAAGTTAGCCTACCTATTAAGCAAGTTAACGTTAACTAGAATGAGGGAGGGTCTTTCTACTGGAGTTAATCCAAACCCATCGGCCAGCATCTCTTAACCTAGCGGCATATGTTTCATGGTTGAGAATTAGTTACAACAAAGAGATACAGTGTTTCCCATACATTGATTTACAGTTTTTTTTACAGTCGCTAACATCCATTTGTCCAATCTGTAGTCACATTTTCAAAACTCTAAACACAATTAGCACAACATCCGTCAGTTGTGGACCATACCATTAACACAATTCATGTTGTTTTCACAGAATATGCAGTCAATTAACACGTTTCTAAAATGCTTACATTTTCTTTACAAACAAGCTTACCCAATACCAAAATGATGGATCTTTCTTGTCTTATTTACAAATGCTTGCACACAGCATACCAGAAATGAAAACCTAATGTTCAAAACCTTAAATATAGTATAAAGCCTCTACTTCTGCAACAACAGCAGCTCAAAAGCTTTATTGAAACAGCTGATAAGCATTTTTGAATGAACAGATCACTGAAACAATGAGAAATAGCTGATTTAAGTTGTGTAAAATAGACCAAACACAGAGTTCGAATGAAACAGTTGTACACAGTTCCTTTTGAAAGGAACAGTGAGTGGGTCACCAGCACCGGCACCAATACGTCCAGGTATGGTGTCTATCCAATATGTCTTGTTCTATAGTGAGTTTTACATTATGCTACTCTACATGTAGACATGGATTATAGTACATACAGTAGGACATACTGAAAAGTATTTACACATACTGTGTTTACACTGTGTTTACACAGTGTGCATGCCAAGCGTTTCTATCCAAGGTGCATAGCGAGAGACGACATAAGATGTGATGTGGACGAGAACATGTGGCCAAATGCTGAAGATCGTGTAGATTACAGTTTGGTCCACAACCAACGGATGTTGTGCTAATTGTGTTTAGAGTTTTGAAAATCTGGTGTTTGAAAATTTGGTGTTTTTTCCCTTCTGTGCCTTTTTTTTTACTGTATTTGTGTATTTTATTTTTACACATTTGGAACCAAAGGCCATGTATGTTGGATTTTTTTGTTCATCACTGGCAGCAATTTCATGTTGCTAATAAAGCTTTTACTGCAGCAATTCTGTCACTTACTATTTTTGTGTACTGTACATTTCAATAAAGTAAAGATGACTCATTCACTTTTAGATAGTATGTTGCCAAAAATGCACACATTCAACTGAATTATAAAAAACATATTGTCTGTTGTATGCAGGTAGAACTGAAACATGAAAAGTAATGCAGTTTTTGTAATGCCATCAACTGTTGGTATTTTGAAAGTCGTTGTGCTATGATTGACTATATGTTCCTCTTGGATAGAAAACGTGTGTTTTGAAAGAATGATTTGATATTGAGTCGGGTTTGCCGTGTTTTGATAGTTAGTGTATGTAGAGAAAGTTTTTTTGCATTTTGAAATGTAGAGTTGGTGTTTAATTAACAAAATGTGGTTTTGAGCAGAAAATTAACTATTTGGCTAATTGTGTGATGTAGGTGTATTGCTGTGTTAAGAGTTTAGAAAAAGTATCTTAAGTATAGGTAAACACTTGTTAGCGATCGTAAAAAACTATTTGTGGCAGCCCGCCACAATATCAACATTGACCGCCATTATTTTGAGGCGAAGATAGATTGTCAAGGCAAGTCCTTCTAGGTGGCCTCCGACTGGCGTGATAGCAGCTCGTTGTCCATGATCGACCAGTTCAGGCGGGCGTTGGACTAACAGGCGCCGGAGCGGAAGTTATTCCCGATGCACATGAAGATCAGTGGTGCAGTTGAATCTCGAGATGTGATTCAGAGGTAACTTACTGGTTCTTCTCCAAGTCGTGCCGCTCGTGTAGATAGCATCTGACATGGAAACACCAAAGGCATATGATTAAACAGCATGGCGAATGGTAGATAAGTAGGGATCTTCTCAATCTTGCTGTGGCGCAGCGGGGACAGCACACACACAAACAGCCGGACGGTGTATGCAGGATGGTCATCGATGATCCGGGTGAATGGCTGGAAGGCACAATGGACTGACAGATACAGGTTTTAACTGGAAGACATGGAAAGTGGGATGAATCCTCATGGACCTGGGTAACAGTTTCACAACAGAGGGGTTAATGATGCTTTCAATCTCCTAGGGACCAATGAAGCGGGGTGAGAGTTTCTTTTAGTCAGTTTTTAACGGAATGTCTTTAGATGGGGGGCCAAACTTTCTGACCTGGTTGATAGTCGGGTGTAGTGGTCCCGTGGCACTCAGCAAGGTGCCGGTTGCGGTCAGTGGTGCGGAGCAGAGCAGAGCGAGCATCCTTCCATATCCTACGGCACCGGCGGAGGTGTGCCTGGACAGATGGTACCGCAATCTCGTCCTCCTGAACTGAAAACAAGGGGTGTTGATAGCCCAAGGCGAAAGGCGACATCCCAGTAGCTGCACTGGACATGGCGTTGTGGGCGATCTTTCAAGATTTCAAGATTTCAAGAACTTTATTTGTCACATACACACACGGGGTGTGTAGTGAAATGAAAAGTGGCAATGCTCATTGGGAATGTGCAAAAGGGCAACAGTACACAGTATTTACAGTAAAAAAACAACACAATATTTACAGTATTACAGTAATTACAGTAAGAGCTCTTATATAAAAAAAAACAACACAATATATACAGTAAGAGCACTTTGGAAATGGTAAGGGAAATCGTATGAATGTAATATACTATAAATTATGTGTAGTCATTACCTAAGTGTGTGTGTGTGTGTGTGAGTGTGCATAAGAGGGGCAGTGTGTGTGTCTTGGTGGGGGCCCTGGTGAGGTCAGAGTTCACAGTCCTGATGGCCTGAGGAAAGAAACTCCGTCTCAGTCTCTCTGTTTTGGCAGCGTGACTACGGAGGCGCTTGCCTGACCGCAGCAGCTGAAACAGTCCGTTGTTGGGGTGGTGAGGATCCTTCATGATCCTGCAGGCTCTGGTTCTGCACCTCCTGGTGTACAAGTCCTGCAGGGTGGGGAGTGTAGTTCCAATAGTGCGTTCAGCCGAGCGCACTACTCTCTGCAGAGCCTTCCTATCCTGAGCGGAGCTGTTGCCAAACCAGGCAGTGATGCTTCCTGTCAGGATGCTCTCTACAGCTCCAGAGTAGAAGGACTGAAGGATCCTCCGGGAGACTTTAAATTTCCTCAGTTGCCTGAGGTGGTAAAGGCGCTGCCTTGCCTTTCTCACCAGAGTGTCAGTGTGTGTTGTCCATGTAAGATCTTCGGTGATGTGGACTCCCAGGTATTTATACCTGCTCACCCTCTCCACAGTCATCCCATTAATCCCCAATGGTGAGTAGGTCCTCTGTTGTTGTGTCCTCCTAAAGTCCACAATCAGCTCCTTAGTTTTGGTGACATTCAAGAGGAGGCTGTTGTCCTGGCACCAGAGTGACAGATCAGCAACTTCCTCCAGGTAGGCCTTCTCGTCGTTGTCAGAGATCAGGCCCACCACCACTGTGTCATCCGCAAACTTAATGATGGAGTTGGAGCTGAACCTGGCCACACA
Organism: Hoplostethus atlanticus; assembly: GCA_034670405.1. NCBI lineage: Eukaryota > Metazoa > Chordata > Actinopteri > Trachichthyiformes > Trachichthyidae > Hoplostethus > Hoplostethus atlanticus. Next base: position 1,280,200 of record JAXDDX010000052.1, read on the forward strand.
GTCATGTGTGTACAGGGAGTACAGTAGGGGGCTGAGGACGCAACCCTGGGGGGATCCTGTGTTCAGGGTGAGGGGGTTGGAGGTGTGTCTGCCCACCCTGACCACCTGGGGCCTGGCGGTCAGGAAGTCCAGGATCCAGGCACACAGGGGGGTGTTCAGTCCCAGCTCAATCAACTTGCCAGCCAGTCTGGTGGGGACTATGGTGTTGAAAGCTGAACTATAATCAATGAACAGCAGTCTCACATAGCCCCCCTTCCGGCTGTCCAGATGAGAGAGTGTGGTGTGCAGTACCTGGGAGACAGCATCATCCGTGGATCTGTTGTGACGATAAGCAAACTGCAGCGGGTCCATGGAGCAAGGGAGGAAGGCGCAGATGTAATCCTTTATCAGCCTCTCAAAGCATTTCATGACCACCGAGGTGAGGGCCACCGGTCGATAATCATTCAGGCATGCTGGAGAAGCATTCTTGGGCACAGGGACAATAGTGGATCTCTTGAAACAGGCGGGGACCACAGACTCAGCCAGGGAGATGTTGAATATTGTGGTGAACACTGGAGCTAGCTGATTAGCACAGGTCTTCAGTACTCGCCCAGATATGCCATCTGGACCAGCAGCTTTCCTGGTGTTCACCCTCATCAGAGCCCTCCTCACACTGTGCTCGGTCACCGAGAGTGTGTGTTCATCCCCAGCGGTAGAACTCACTTCGGCTATGCTAACAGTGTTGTTGTTAGCCGGCGAGCTAGCGCTGTTGTTGCTAGCCTCAAACCGTGCATAAAATGAGTTCAGGTCCTCCGCTAGGGATGCGTCGGCACTCACAATTGCGGGGGGTCTGCCCTGGTAGTCTGTTATAGTCCGTAGCCCCTGCCATAGGCGTCTGGTGTCGCGCTGCTCCATCTGCGACTCCACTCTGTCTCTGTACCTCCTCTTGGCCTCCTTCACCGCCCTTCTCAGTCCATAGGACGCTGCCTTGTGCTCGTCCATGTTGCCGGATACAAGACCGGAGTTATAGGCAGCAGTGCGGGCGTTCAAAGCGTCGCGGATGGATCTATCAACCCACGGTTTTTGGTTAGGAAAGGACCTAACTTTTACCGTGGGGACGATGGTGTCCACTAGCGTTGCTATGAAGCTCGTTACTACTTCCGTAAACTCGCTGACGTCCCTGGAACTGGATTGGAACATGTCCCAGTCGACGTCACACAGAGTGTCCTGTAGCTCAGCCTCTGATTGGTCAGACCACCGCTTTACGTCCCTCGTCACTACCGCTTCCCGTGCTATCCTTTGTTTATACTCCGGTAGCAGGAAAATGGCGGCATGGTCTGATTTGCCGAACGGAGGGAAAGAGACAGCCTTGTAGCCTCTCTTGAACGGCGTGTAGCAATGGTCCAACGTTCTTTCCCCTCTGGTAGCACACGTAATGTGCTGATGAAAGTTCGGCATGACTTTTTTTAGGTTCGCCCTATTAAAGTCCCCAGCCACCACCATAGCCGCGTCGGGATGCTTGTTCTGATGCTGACATAACACATCATGTAGGTCCGATAGTGCTACGTCGGTGTCCGCTTGTGGTGGTATGTAGACGGCTGTGGTGATGACCGAGCTGAACTCCCGGGGGAGGTAGAATGGACGGCATGAGATCGTCAGATGTTCCAGGTTCGACGAGCAGGAACGAGAAAGAGTCTTAATGTCCTTGGGGTTGCACCACTTGTTGTTGGTCATGAAGCAAACCCCTCCACCCTTAGATTTGCCAGACTCTTCCGTTCTATCCGCACGGAAAACAGAGAAGGACTCGGTTGGGCATATGACTCGATCCGGCACCAGCGGGGTCAGCCATGTTTCCGTCAGACAAAAGATGTTACAATCCCTCATGTCCCGTTGGAATCTAATCCTCGCCCTAACATCATCCAACTTATTTTCCAGAGACTGGACGTTAGCAAGAAGGATGCTGGGCAGAGGTGGACGGTGGGCTTGAACTCTCAGTCTGTTCCGAATTCCGCTCCGTTTTCCCCGATGTTTTCTTTTTCGTCTCCCCGTAGATGCGTCTCCACTGTTGTTGTTGTGGCTCGCTTAGGCCATGCTTAGTTTGCTTGCTCACTATAATGGGATAGTTTCTTTCAAGTCATGTTTGAATTAAGTGAGCACTGTTGTAATTACGATGTTGCTATGAATAACACGTTTGTTGATGATGATTAGTGTTGTTGTTGTTGTTGTGTTATCTTGTTGTTATTGCTGCTAATATTAACATTAATATTGTAGTGACACCGTTTATCACTTCCACAAAGATGCCAGGCTATATACAAAAAAATAACAAATTAACCAAAACAGGTCAAATGGCTCCTACAATACTAATAATAACTAATAATAACTACATAATATTAGTATTATACAGTAATTGATATTATACAGTGATTTAATGATACATTTTCTTTTTCTTTTATACCAACTGATCCAGATTCAGATTCCCCAGGTATTTGGTTATTTATTGTTTTCATATTGTGCTTTATTTGTTAATTAAAAGCTTTATTGATAATAAAGTATAAATAATATATAAAATAGTATAAGATAATAAAGTCATTCATTTTCATTCAGGGATATTAAAATGACAATGGTTTTGGGGGGCCCCACTGTAAGATGTCGCTTAGGGCCCCAAAATGTTCAGAAACGGCCCTAGTAGTAATAGTATTGAAAAATGCAATAGAAATCATACTATTAAACATATTGTAAGTATTAAAAGTATAGTTTTTATAATTATTTGGATACTATTTGGTATCTACATTTTGGTATCTACATTTTGATACCATCAAATCAAAATGTAGACATTTCATGTCCAGCTTTGTATTTTCTATTCATTCATCCATCTGTAAACCACAAACTGAGTCTCTGGACATTGTGAAAGACAGCCAGGGTCACACTTGACAGTCTCTGACTCCATCTAGTGGCATGTACAGACATTGTCAAAGCTTTTTATAATGCATTCCTATGGGGCCAAAATATTGCAAATAAAATTCAATTGCAGAAAAAGTACAAGTGTAATCAAAATTTTGAATGGCAGCTCGTCATTCCAGACTATGCTGAAAAGTTTGAATGGCATTGATAGCTTAAATGGTGTGAAAGTAGTTGAGCAATGAAGTTTTGGGCGGAAGAAGAATGTTGTTATTACTATTATTAATAATGACAATAATAATAAGTAAGTACGAGAACATAAGTGTTGCTTGCTGAAGCAAGCACACTAATAATAATAAATAAGTAAGTACGAGAACATAGATAGACCTTTTTTTAACCAGAAACCTTTGTTTAACCTCTTCATGCAACAACTCACCTCATCTTTCAGATTTCAGAGCGAGACTTCTCCTTGAGCGAGACTTCTGTTTCTGGTTAAACAAAGGTCTATCTCTGTAGCGATCCTTTCCGTAATGTTATCAGACTGTAATAATATATAATTATTATTATTATTATTAATAATAATAATAATAATAATAATAATAAGTACGAGAACATAAGTGTTGCTTGCTGAAGCAAGCACACTAATAATAATAAATAAGTAAGTACGAGAACATAGATAGACCTTTTTTTAACCAGAAACCTTTGTTTAACCTCTTCATGCAACAACTCACCTCATCTTTCAGATTTCAGAGCGAGACTTCTCCTTGAGCGAGACTTCTGTTTCTGGTTAAACAAAGGTCTATCTCTGTAGCGATCCTTTCTGTAATGTTGTCAGACAGTTGTCAGACACACAAATAACAATCGGAGCCTGTCAGTGGCAAAAACAAGCACTTTTAGTGGACGTACTTTGATCGGCGCACTTGCCCCTGCAGATTACGTTGCAGCCATAGCAGCCCGTTTCGCGACTGCCGACTGACGCAATCTACCGGAGCAATTCCAAAACATTTTGTACCTATTTTGCGGTATAAATGACGAATTTGTACAAATAGAGCCCAGGTTTAAAAATACCGGAATTCCCCTTTAAGCTCTGTACCGAGTTTAGTGTTGATGAATCAAAAAGTGAATCTTAGGGCTTTTTTTGTTCAAAAAAGTCAAAATGGCACAAAACTAGTACAGCTGACATGGGTGGTCCCAGTGGCAAAGTTGTAGAGAATGTCCAGCTGAATATGTATACCGAGTTTTGTGTCAATCGGACTTGCTATGTGGGATAAATAGCCTGAAAAGTTTGACCTTTAACTATAGTGCCATCTGGTTGCTTTGGGCAATATTTGTTTGTAACTGACCACCAATATCTACCATTTTGCCAAATTTGATGTCTCCATCATATACCATCTCACAGGAAATTGCGAAAACATGTCAGAAAAATAAGGGGAAGAAGAAGAATTAAGAGCAAAAACAATAATGTTTCTGCCCTACGGCTTGAAACCTTAAACCTTGCTTAATTACACACAATTTATTGTGCAACCCTTGTGTGAAATCATCTGGTGGTCAATTGGCCCCATTATGAATACAGTGCTCTCATGAGTATTGACAGAGAATTCATTGTGCCTCAGTCATTTGTATTCTAACCCTCATGAAAGGTGGAAAGGAGGATTACAGAGGAATGAAGACAAGGGAGGAGAGGGAAAGGAACGAGAGAGAAAGGAGGGAGGAAGCTGAAGGGAAGAGAGAGATAAATCATCTGTATGATAGAGACTTATGATCAGAAAGCTGCTAGACCTCAGCAGCTTCTCCTCTTCTCCTCTCTCACTCATGATGGAGACCCTGGAAGGAGGTGAACTCTGCTTTCCACAACTCAACACCTCCTGCAGGAAGCTGATACGTCCTCACTCTGAGGCCATGCTGCTCTACACTCTGCTGTCCTCCATCTCTCTGCTTACCGTGGCTCTCAACCTGCTGGTCATCATCTCCATCTCCCACTTCAGGCAGAGACATATTTCTCATCATAGCCTAAAATATCTTTGGATTGATAAACATTAACAGTTAGACTCCTAAGAAGAAATCGCACATGGACTAGTACATACATTTTGTCACACCTAGGCCTTTGTTGAGTACATTCTGGTTGTTTGATGATGCTTTTGAGTATTAATAACGCTTTACATCTGCTACATCTTAATTAGACATTCTGCTGCTGTAACTACAACTACTACTGCAACTAAAAATTACACGTTTTTTAACTGCCACGACTACTGTTGATGATAATATGTTGAATGATATTCATCATATTCTCCGATTCCAGGCAGATATCTACTACATCTGGTGATAAAATGTACTATTGATAATACAAATATTAATGAATATAATGCTTGTTTCACTCCAGGCAGCTCCACACTCCCACCAACCTCCTCCTCCTCTCCCTGGCTGTCTCAGACTTCCTTGTGGGCCTCTTGATGCCAATTGAAATCCTCTACATATGGGGCTGCTGGTTCCTGGGTGATCTCATGTGTGTTCTGAGCCTTTATTTCATCATTGTCATTATCTCTGCCTCAGTAGGAAACATGGTGCTCATATCAGTCGACCGCTATGTGGCTATTTGTGACCCTCTGCGTTACCCCACCAACATCACACCAAGAAGAGTTAAAGTCTGTGTTTTTCTGTGCTGGGTCTGTTCTGTTTTCTACAACAGTCTGATTCTAAGGGATAACCTTGAACAACCAGGCAGGTATAATTCCTGCTATGGAGAGTGTGTGGTTGTCATTGACTACATGACAGGAGCTGTTGACCTTGTTTTCAACATTATTGGTCCTATTACTGTCATCATAGTTCTGTATATGAGAGTATTTGTGGTGGCTGTGTCTCAGGCTCGTGCCATGCGGTCCCACATTGTGGCTGTCACACTCAGGCGTTCAGTGACTGTAACTGCTAAGAAATCTGAGAGGAAAGCAGCCAGGACTCTTGGTATTGTCATAGTTGTGTTTCTATTATGTTTTTGCCCATATTACTGTGTCCAGGACACCTCGATCATTGCTTCATCTTCAGTCGTGCTCTGTCTGTTCTATTGTAACTCCTGTCTGAACCCTGTGATCTATGCTTTTTTCTACCCCTGGTTTAGAAAATCTATGAAACTCATTGTTACACTTCAGATACTGCAGCCTAACTCCTGTAAGGCCAATATACTATAGAGAGGCGGTGGAGTGACTGAAATGAGACCTTTTCTATGAAGCAGTAAATGTATTTGTTCATGTTGTGTATGAGTCAATAAATTAAAAAAAAAAAGTTGTTTTTTGTGTTTTCTGCTTATGGCAGATATCATGATGTCTATCTGACAATCTATCGCCCTCTGCTGTTCATTGTCACTATTACATCTATTACATCTAATATAACAATAGATAATAATAATACATGATATAATGTCCTTTCATTGTTCATGTTTTGGCATTAACCTAAACATTATGGGCATTGAACCTGTACCTGCTTATAATAAGTGAGCATTATGGGTTCAGTGTCTTGCTCAAGGACACTCAGACAGGATATGGTAGGTAGGTAGGTAGGTAGGCAGGTAGGTACTTTATTAATCCCAGAGAGGAAATATAATCACCGCAGCCAAGTAACATAGAACATAGAACAACAACATTGAATAACACAACTAAGATAAGTAGGGATAATAAAAGTTAAAGAATAAAATATATGGATATAATATATGAATAATTACATTACATTACATTACAGTCATTTAGCAGACGCTTTTATCCAAAGCGACTTACAATAAGTGCATTCAACATAGGTAGGCAAGAAAACTACTAGTCACCAGAAATCGTAAGTGCATTTCCTTCCTAAACAAGCAACTAAGAGCATAACTAGTGTTAAGGTAAGAGTGCAATAAGTTAGCAACCTACTATATCTTAAACAAATGAGACAAATAAGAGAATCAAATAAACAAGAGCTAAGACAAATAAGTGAACCAAATAAGCAAGAGCTAAGACAAATAAGTGTATCAAATGAACAAGAGCCAATAAACAAGAGCTCAGACACATAATTGACGACAAATAGGCAAGGCTAAGAGGAAGAGTCAGGGTAGTGTTTCCTGAAGAGGTGGGTTTTCAGCCTGCGGCGAAAGATGGGCAGCGACTCTGCTGTCCTGACATCAGTGGGGAGTTAATATGTGGCTGTACGTGGACACACAATGGCTGTTGCAGATATCAAACCTGTGTCTTTTCAGTTATGATTGTCTCTAGCCCTGCCTTGGAATTCATGTACTAGAATTCATAACTAGAAAAGGTTACATTTTCTGAAGAAAATTTGTGTGCTTGCTTTAGTTTAAAAGTGTTTTTTAAAAAGTAAATTTCATTAGGAAGATTCTGTGTTAAGAAATTGTAGTAGTAGAAGTAGTAAAAGCAGAAGTAATAGCAGAAGCAGTAGTAGTAGTAGCTGAAGTAGTAGTAGTATAAGCACAAGCATTAAGTGGTAACATGTAGTAGTAACAGCAAAAATAGTAGTAGCAGCATTAGTAATAGTTGAAGTAGTATCAGCAGAAGTAGTGGTTTATGTTTCCTATTCAAAACAGTTTTACACACGCGGTTCAACATTGTTATGAAACATATCCTGCGAGTTTTGTAATGATTGGACAAACAATTTCTGATTTAGTCCATAGTCGACACCCATTTGTAGCGCCCCCTAGTGGTCGATTTCAATGAAACTTTCAGGGTATGTTTCAGGTAATTATGTGGACATATCCTGCATGTTTTTAGCCCAAGGCTTATTGACTTTGGTCTATTTATGTGCTGAGCCACGCCTTTTTTGAAGTTCATTGGTCAATATCTTGACAACTAAATAAGATATCAGCAAGTTTTACATGAATTTTGGTTAAATTATGGCTGCTTTGGCATTGCTTGAAGACTTGGCAAATAGAAGACTAAGACGTGAACGTGTGTTCAGGGCCCATGAGGACTTCCTAGCCCATGAAGATGAATGGATAATAAATTGATTCAGATTACCAAACCATTCTCTTGGAAATCTGTGCTGAATTGGGCCCAGTTTTGGAACGACCCACCTGGCGGAACAGGTCCATCCCTGTGCAGGTCCAGTTAATGACCACTCTGGGCTTTCTGGCAACTGGGACGTTCCAGCACGAACTGGCTGATAGGTCTGGAATATCCCAGCCATCACTAAACGCAATTATGCCAGCCGTCTTGGATTGCTTTATTGGCCTCATATAAGGTTTCCTTATATTGTTGTTGAGCAGGCCAACATCAAAATGCAATTTGCAGCAATGTTCGGTTTTCCAAAGGTAATCGGAGTAATTGACTGCACTCATGTTGCGATAAAAGCACCAAATGAGAACGAGTTTGCTTTTGTTAATCGCAAGCATTACCATTCGATAAACGTTAAAATCATTTGCAGTGCTGACATGATTTTGACAAATGTAAATGCTCGATGGCCTGGCTCAACCCACGACTCATTTATTTTGAGGCACAGTAGTGTAGGAAGAAGACTTCAGGCTGGCGCTGTGCGTGATGGTTGGCTTCTTGGTAAGTTTTTTTTCTTTTTTACTCCTAGAGAACGCAACACTATTTATTTGCCAATTGAGTGGTTACTGGATAATATTTTAAAAACATGCAATCATCATGCAGGTGATAGTGGGTACCCTCTATCCACTTGGCTCCTCAAACGCGCAGAATGCAGCAGAGAGGAGGTACAACGAAACGCATGCCTGTTCAGTCATTGAGCGCACCATCAGGCTCCTGAAATCTTGGTGGAGATGCCTAGACAAATCTGGTGGCATTCTGTTATATAGGCCTGAGAAGGTGAGCGAGCTCCTTATCCTCTTTTAAATTCCTCTTAAAACATATTTCAGTTTGTGTGCTTTCACAGGGTTTGTGGTCTGAATTCACTTTTATCTGTTAAGTCACTACTTAAAATCTATTTTTATACAAAGGCATTCTCTTAACTCTTTTTGATTATTTTACTCTCTCATCTGTACCTTTATGCTCAATGCTGTATAACCTTTAAACTGTTTTTAAATTGTTTTTATCATTTTGTTCATCAGTTTGTCTACCATTTTTATTTTGTCTTCTTCCTGTTTGAGAATTGACTGCTTCTTGTTTCCTGTTTTCGCTACTGGGTGTTTTGCAAACAGTCTAGCTCTGCTAAACTTTGCTCCATCTAAATTTAAAATTGTTTTTATCATTATGTTCATCAGTTTGTCTACCATTTTTATTTTGTCTGCTTCCTGTTTCCTGTTTTTGCCGCCCGGTGTTTTGCAAACAGTCTAGCGCCGCTATACTTTGCTCCATCTAAAACTTTAGATCACCGAATCCCACCAGACAACTACACATTCGGTTTATTCTTTTTCTTTCATCCGACCCTGTCAATTTTTCACCAGCGTATTTTTTTATCTCAGCCGCCGGCTTCCCCGTACAACCTGACCTAGTCTCCCAACGATACCAGCAAGGGTAAGCATGGCTTCTTGTTCACTGTGCTCCTGTTGTGTGCTCGTTTTAGAGAGGTTGTCTCTGTTAGAGAGACGTGTCCGTCAGTTAGAAGAGGATAGGCCGATTACCTTAGACGAGACGGGCACCCCAGAAAAGTCTAGATACGTGGCCAGCTAGCCGGCTCACGAGCATTAGCAGTAGCCCGATCGAAGATAGCATAGCTCCATCGGCAGTGCGTGACGAGTTTGTCCCACTCTCCGGACATCGGAGAGCCCGCCAGTTCCAGCCGCCAGTTGTTATAGAGTTATAGCAGATTAGTCTCCCTCAACCTCTGGCTGGCTAAGTTCTGTGAAGAAAAGGGATTAGTCTTCTTAGATAACTGGCCCTCCTTCTGGGGCAAACCCGGCTTGCCAAAAGCTGACGGCCGCCACCCTAATGGGGTAGGCGCTGCTTTATTATCTAGCAACATAGACAGATGTCTAAGGGAGAGCTAACATTTGTCCGTAGAGCTCGCCAGGATGCAGGCGATTAGAGAACCTGCTAAGCCTAGAAAGGGTGTGGAGTCTGCCAGGTTAGAGTTTACAGCAGAACAGACTGAGACTGTGCCCCCCCTCGCCATTTTGCCCCCATGTCTACCCAGTTTTACCAATCTACATTTACTTTATCCCCTGGCAGCAGCACCTCTCGATCTGAAAATTACAGTACAGTCCTTCAAATTAAGACTGTGTCTTTCTCCCACCGCGCCCGTCAAATTTCCTACCAACCCACAATAAATTACAGCAATTTAATTGAAGTTAAACCCACGCATACTGCCATTAACATTGACAAAAATTCTGGCAGTACTGAATGCCTCACTGTGGGCTTCATCAATATAAGATCATTATCAATAAAAGCGCTGCTGATCAGTGATCTGATTTTCTCCCTCTAATTGAAGCCTCTCCCCCAAACTTTCTTAGTTCTCAGGTTGCCCGGGAGACGAAAAAAGGTGGGGGTGTTGCCCTGATATCTAACCCCATCATTAATCTTAATCCCAACACAAATTTACATCCTTCGAAGTCCTGATTCTGCGCTCTACAGCTACGAATCTCCCGTCATTCTACTTAGCAGTACTTTACCGCCCACCCAGGCCCTATTCACTCTTCTTAGAAGAGTTCTCCAATTTCATCTCGGACCCGAGCTGATAATATTCTCATTATCGGTGATTTTAACATTCTGTCACGCCCACCACTTCTGCCTCCTAGCAGTCTCTCTACCTGTCTGTCTGTCTGTGTGTGTGTGTGTGTGTGTGTGTGTTGGCGGGCGTGGCTCCAGACTCCGGCTCCAGACTCCGGCTCCTCCCCTCACCTGCTCTACCCCACACACTATAACGGACTACCAGGGCAGACCCCCCGCAATTGTGAGTGCCGACGCATCCCTAGCGGAGGACCTGAACTCATTCTATGCACGGTTTGAGGCTAGCAACAGCAGCGCTAGCTCGCCGGCTAACAACATCACCGTTAGCGCAACCGGAGTGAGTTCTACCGCTGGGGATGAACACACACTCTCTGTGACCGAGCACAGTGTGAGGAGGGCTCTGACGAGGGTGAACACCAGGAAAGCTGCTGGTCCAGATGGCATATCTGGACGAGTACTGAAGACCTGTGCTAATCAGCTAGCTCCAGTGTTCACCACTATATTCAACATCTCCCTGGCTGAGTCTGTGGTCCCCGCCTGCTTCAAGAGATCCACTATTGTCCCTGTGCCCAAGAATGCTTCTCCAGCATGCTTGAATGACTACCGACCGGTGGCCCTCACCTCGGTGGTCATGAAATGCTTCGAGAGGCTGATTAAGGACTACATCTGCGCCTTCCTCCCTTGCTCCATGGACCCGCTGCAGTTTGCTTATCGTCCCAACAGATCCACGGATGATGCTGTCTCCCAGGTACTGCACACCACACTCTCTCATCTGGACAGCCGGAAGGGGGGCTATGTGAGACTGCTGTTCATTGACTATAGTTCAGCTTTCAATACCATAGTCCCCACCAGACTGGCTGGCAAGTTGATTGAGCTGGGACTGAACACCCCCCTGTGTGCCTGGATCCTGGACTTCCTGACCGCCAGGCCCCAGGTGGTCAGGGTGGGTAGACACACCTCCAACCCCCTCACCCTGAACACAGGATCCCCCCAGGGTTGCGTCCTCAGCCCCCTACTGTACTCCCTGTACACACATGACTGTGTGGCCAGGTTCAGCTCCAACACCATCATTAAGTTTGCGGATGACACAGTGGTGGTGGGCCTGATCTCCAACAACGACGAGAAGGCCTACCTGGAGGAAGTTGCTGATCTGTCACTCTGGTGCCAGGACAACAGCCTCCTCCTGAATGTCACCAAAACTAAGGAGCTGATTGTGGACTTTAGGAGGACACAACAACAGAGGACGTACTCACCACTGGGGATTAATGGGAATACTGTGGAGAGGGTGAGCAGGTATAAATACCTGGGAGTCAACATCACCGAAGATCTGACATGGTCCACACACACTGACACTCTGGTGAGAAAGGCGAGGCAGCGCCTTTACCACCTCAGGACAACTGAGGAAATTCAAAGTCTCCCGGAGGATCCTTCAGTCCTTCTACTCTGGAGCTGTGGAGAGTATCCTGACAGGAAGCATCACTGCCTGGTTTGGCAACAGCTCCGCTCAGGACAGGAAGGCTCTGCAGAGAGTAGTGCGTTCGGCTGAGCGCACTATTGGAACTACACTCCCCACCCTGCAGGACTTGTACACCAGGAGGTGCAGAACCAGAGCCTGCAGGATCATGAAGGATCCTCACCACCCCAACAACGGACTGTTTCAGCTGCTGCGGTCAGGCAAGCGCCTCCGTAGTCACGCTGCAAAAACAGAGAGATTGAGACGGAGTTTCTTTCCTCAGGCCATCAGGACTGTGAACTCCGACCTCACCAGGGCCCCCACCAAGACACACACACTGCCCCTCTTATGCACACACACACTTAGGTAAAGACTACACATAATTTATAATTTATATTACACATACAATTTTCCCTTTTTTTACTATATTTTTTTTATAAAGTGCTCTTATTGTAAATATTGTGTTGTTTTTTTATATAGAGCTCTTAAATATTGTACATATTGTGTTGGTCTATTGTAAATAGTGTGAACCTGTTATTTTGCACATTTCTGCTGAGCATTGCCACTTTGCATTTCACTACACACCTCGTGTGTGTATGTGACAATTAAACTCCTTGAATCTTGAATCTTGAAACACCTGCTATCCATCCACTCAATGCCAGATCGTTGTTTGTACTGCCCCGTCAGTCTCGTTCTCGGCCGCTTTGCAGATTATTCTCAAAGTTCCTCCTACGCCTTTACTAACCCTGTTGTCCTGTACCCAGATCCAGTCTCCTTCCCTGACTCCCCGCCTGCCGACCTACCACCCTGTCTACCCTGCCTGCCTGTCTGTCTCCTGGTTCCCTGCCTGTCGTCCTGTCTGCCTGTCCCCCAGCTCTGTTCACCCCGCTCCTGCACCAGCCCGTCTTCCCCTTGCCATCCCTACCTTGCCACCCTCTGTACTATTCCCTAGTAAAACCTGGTTTTGTCCCTATCTTCGTCTCTGTTGTCTGTGGTTTGCACTTGGGTCCTGTACACGATTGTGACACATTCACCTGAATAATTCCACCGATCCTCTCAGTAAGGCCTTCCTAGATCTTATTGATACTTGCGGCCTCACTCAATTTGTTAATGAACCAACCCACCATGGCGGCAACACCCTTGACCTGGTTCTGGCCCGTGGCATTCATGTTTCTGCTTTAGTGGTCTCCTCTTATGTGCCCACCCTATCTGATCACTATCTCATTAAATTTGAGATCGAATTGATCTGCCCATGCCAAAAGTGTGAAGATACATATATTAGCCGTCGTATTAATACTACCACGGCCTCGTTACTATTTGAAAAACTGGCTAGTTTTCTCACACCACTCTGTTGGCTCACTAGACAATTTCACCAACGAACTAAACTTACCAACACGCTTGACTCAATCGCCCCGTTAGTCACTAGAAAACACCATGCTAGGAAGTTTGCTCACGACACTCGTGCACTTAAACAAGCCTGTAGAAAACTAGAGTGTAAATGGCGATTGACCAAACTTGGAAGTCTTCCGGTTCGCCTGGAATGATAGCTTGCTAAATTAAATCGTCAGCCAAAACTGCACACTTCTCTAGGTTAATCAGTGCAAATAAAAACATCCCAAAGTTTCTATTCAACACTGTTGCTAAGCTAACACGGAATCCCTCTCCCTCTGATAGCTCTCTGTATTCTCCAAATGATTTCATGTCCTTTTTTACTCAGAAAATCACGCTGATTAGAAATGAGATCACCAGTGGTGGTGCCGCCTTACCCCTGAAAAGTTCACTTGGTGTTTCCCGGGCTGAATGTCTTTTCTCACAGTTTTATTTAGTTTCCTAAGACACTCTCACCAAGTTAATTCTGTCTTCGAAACCCACGACCTGCATGCTAGACCCTTAAACTGCTTAAAGAACCGTTCCCTATCCTAGGACCCTCCATTCTTTATTTGATCAATCGGTCGCTCTCCACTGGCACTGTGCCCTCCGCCTTTAAAACAGCCCTGATCAAGCCATTAGTGAAAAAAACTAACCTTGATCCCGAAGTACTTCAGAACTATAGACCAATCTCAAATCTGCCGTTGCTCTCCAAATTACTTGAACGAACAGTAGCCAGTCAATTAAGGATTTTTTGTCAAAAAACAACCTACTTGATCCCTTCCAATCTGGCTTTAGATCCTTTCATTCAACCGAAACTGCACTCAAGAGAGTGGTCAATGATCTTCTGTTAGCTATTGACTCCAACTCAACCTCAGCACTATTGCTCCTTGATCTGAGTGCAGCCTTCGACACAATTGACCATACGATACTCTTGAACCATCTTGAACATTATATTGGTATCCGGGGATCAGCCCTTTCTTGGTTTAGATCTTATTTACTCGATAGATCACATCGCGTCTTTTACAACAACATGACCTCAGAGTGTTACAATATGGACTTTGGTGTGCCACAAGGCTCTGTATCACTGTATCTCAGATCACAGGACGCTGGCTACCTGTCTATTCCAGCAGTCAAAAAGAAAACTGCAGGTAACAGAGCCTTTTCTTACTGGGCTCCCTATCTCTGGAACAGTCTGCCTGCCTCAATCAGAGAGGCAGGCTCTATCGAAGTCTTTAAGTCAAGGCTAAAAACCCATGTATTCGCTTTATCATTTGACCAGCCTTGAGGGAGTGGCTCAGTCTCTTCTCAGAGTAAGGCTAGACCAGTTAGCTCATCCTAGCTCAGGGTCCTGCCGATGGATATTAGCATCCTGCCTACATGTCCTATTCTCCTGGTCTAGCTGCTCCTGTCCACTGACGCTGGTCATGTTTGTCTGTGTGAGTGAGAATGTGTGTATGGGTGTGTCTCCTATCTGTTCCATCGTCCCCACTCCTAGGACGATGCTGACTGAGCGGGCGTTGGCGTTCTCCTATTTGGGCAGTGTTGGCGCCTGCATGGTCCTCTAGTCCTATGATGACACTGACTGAGCTGCCGTTTGCTGTGATGCCGCCCCATCAGATCTGGATGTCCCACCATAATAAACTTTTATGCATTGTGTATACACTGCTTGCCCAAACTCGGCATCTATTGCACGCCCAACCGTCCTGGTAGAGGGATCCCTCTCTGAGTAGCCCCTCCCAAGGTTTCTCCCATTCTTTCCTAAAAGGTTTTGTGGGAGTTTTTCCTCTGTGAGGGTCTAAGGCTGGGTGATGTTGTGTACTAACCATTTATTGTTTCACATGTTGGGTACTGTGAAGCCCTTAGAGACTATAACGGTGATTAAGGGCTATGCAAATCAATTTGATTTGATTCTAAAGCACTTTGAAACTTTTTTTGGAAAAGTGCTGTATAACTAAAGTTGATTATTATTATTAAGGTGTGCTGGATTATTAGGGCTTGTGCGGCTCTCCATAATGTGGCACAGCGCAATGGTGTTCCTGCACCCGCTGACATTGTGCCAGATGACATGGCCCAGGATCACCCTATACATGAGGAACAAGCTCCTCCAGCGATTGCATTACGTGAACAAGTGATGCACCGTCTATGAACAGACTAGACAAATTATTTTAATGCAGTACACATATACACATATATGGTGTTATGTTATTGGACTTCTGTGCTAGTCATGGATTGACCATAACAAACACCATGTTCGAACACAAGGTTGCCCATAAGTACACCTGGCACCAGAACACCTTAGGCCGAAGGTCGATGATCGATTTTGTTGTCGTGTCATCTGATCTGAGGCCGTGTGTATTGGACACTCGGGTGAAGAGAGGGGCAGAGCTGTCCACCGATCACCATCTGGTGGTGAGTTGGATTAGGAGGAGGGTGAAGCCTTTAGACAGACCTGGCAAACCCAAACGTGTAGTGAGGGTGAACTGGGAACGTCTGGAGGAAGATCCAACCACCACCTCCGAATTCAACCACCACCTCCGGCAGAGCTTCTCGGACATCCCTGTGGAGGTTGGGGACATCGAGCATGAGTGGTCGGTGTTCAAAGCCTCTTTTGCCGAAGCTGCGGCTGCGAGCTGCGGCCTTCGGGTCATAGGTGCCTCAAGGGGCGGCAACCCTCGAACATCGTGGTGGACACAGGTGGTCAGGGAAGCCGTCCGACTGAAGAAGGAGGCTTACCGGGGATATGTTATCCCGGAGGACTCCGGAAACAGTTGCAAGGTACCGACAGGCTCGGAGGTCGGCGGCAGCAGCCGTGACTGAAGCAAAGCAGCGGGTGTGGGAGAGGTTCGGAGAAGACATGGAAAAGGACTTTCGGTCGGCACCAAAGTGTTTCTGGAAAACCATCCGGCACCTGAGGAGAGGGAAACAGGGGAACATCCAGGCTGTTTACAGCAAGGATGGTACACTGTTGACCTCTACTGAGGAGGTCATCGGCCGGTGGAAGGAGCACTTTGAGGAACTCCTGAACCCGACAGTTCCATCCTCTACGATCGAGGCAGGGCTGGAGGATGATGGCGGATCAACATCAATTTCCCTGGAGGAAGTCACTGAGGTAGTTAAACAACTCCGCAGTGGCAAAGCTCCAGGGATGGATGAGATCCGTCCGGAAATGCTGAAGGCCCTGGGGGTTGAGGGACTGTTGTGGCTGACACGTCTCTTCAACATAGCGTGGAAGTCGGGGACAGTGCCAAAGGAGTGGCAGACTGGGGTGGTGGTCCCACTCTTCAAAAAGGGGGACCAGAGAATGTGTGCAAACTATAGAGGCATCACATTACTCAGCCTCCCTGGGAAAGCCTACTCTAAGGTGCTGGAAAGGAGGGTTCGGCCGATAGTCGAACCTCATATCGAGGAGGAACAATGCGGATTTCGTCCCGGTCGTGGAACAACCGATCAGCTCTTCACTCTTGCAAGGATCTTGGAAGGGGCTTGGGAGTTTGCCCAACCAGTGTACATGTGTTTTGTGGACCTGGAGAAGGCTTACGACCGGGTCCCACGGGAGATCCTATGGGAGGTCCTGCGAGAGTATGAGGTGAGGGGGCCACTACTCAGGGCCATCCAATCCATGTACACCCAAAGTGAGAGCTATATTCGGGTGCTCGGTAGTAAGTCGGACTCTTTTCCGGTTGGGGTTGGCCTCCGTCAGGGCTGCGCCTTATCACCAATCCTGTTTGTGATTTTCATGGACAGGATATCGAGGCGTAGCCATGTGGGGAGAGGGTTGCAGTACGGTGGGCTGGGGATCACATCACTGCTTTTTGCAGATGATGTGGTCCTGATGGCACCATCGGTCTGTGACCTCCAGCACTCACTGGGTAGGTTCGCAGCTGAGTGCGAAGCAGCTGGGATGAGGATCAGCACCTCCAAGTCTGAGGCCATGGTTCTCAGCAGGAAACTGGTGGACTGCCCACTCCGGGTAGGGAATGAGTCCTTACCCCAAGTGAAGGAGTTTAAGTATCTGGGGGTCTTGTTCACGAGTGAGGGGACTATAGAGCGGGAGATTGGCCGGAGAATCGGAGCGGCAGGAGCGGTTTTGAGGTCACTCTACCGCACTGTCGTGACGAAGAGAGAGCTGAGCCAGAAGGCGAAGCTCTCGATCTACCGGTCAATCTTTGTCCCGACCCTAACCTATGGTCATGAGGGATGGGTCATGACCGAAAGAACGAGATCCAGGATACAAGCGGCTGAAATGAGTTTCCTCAGGAGGGTGGCTGGCGTCTCCCTTAGAGATAAGGTGAGAAGTTCAGTCATCCGGGAGAGACTCAGAGTAGAGCCGCTGCTCCTTTGCATCGAAAGGAGTCAGTTGAGGTGGTTCGGGCATCTGGTCAGGATGCCTGCTGGGCGCCTCCCTAGAGAGGTGTTCCAGGCATGTCCAACAGGGAGGAGGCCCCGGGGCAGACCAAGGACCAGGTGGCGTGATTACATTTACGCATTGGCCTTGGAACGTCTTGGGATCCCCAGGGCAGAGCTGGCGGATGTGGCCAGGGAAAGGGAAGTCTGGGGCTCTCTGCTGGAACTGTTGCCTCTGCGACCCGACCCTGGATAAGCGGATGAAGATGAAGATGAAGAAGAGACATATAAGTACATTTTTTATGTTGTGAATTTCTTTGGTTAAATTTCTTTTGGTTAAATTTTCAACTGTGGTAATGAGGTCCCTCTGTGACTGCAGCACAGCATCGGTGGGGGCCTGGCCGACTGGACACCGTGGCCGAGCTGTACGCACTGGAGATGCCGCTGGGGCCTGGCTGACTGGACACCGTGGCCGAGCCGTGCGCACTGGGGCCTGGCGCACACTCTGTGGTGCCCCCCTCCCCTCCACCAGCCACTGCCACACTTGACATTGTGTCTAAATAAAATGGAACAAAATACTTCATGCATTTGGCTCGATTTACTTAAATACTGTGTGAATTTGCCTATAATGTAGATAGTTTAGCTTTGGTATTACAGAAGTTGGCTTACCGGTGTCTGTGGCATCCGTAGCTGCATCAGTGTCCCCCTCTGCCTCTGGCACAATTCCAGACAAATGGGTTTCCCCAATGATGCCTGCAATCCTGTGGTAGAGCTGTGAAGGTCGGGGTTCTCCCTGACCGCCACCAATGGTACCCACACTCTGCCGATAAGCGGCAATACGTTTTTTGGCCTCTACTTTAATCTCGGACCACTTTTTTTTAATGTTGGCAACAGTTCACAGTGTGGAACGAACACTGTTAACTGCTTCGGTCACATGTTTCCATTCATGTTGTTTGCGTTTGTTTGAGATGCCTCTACTGAGGCCCCCAAATAATACATCTTTACGGTGCTCAACCTCTGTAATGAGCACCTCTATCTCACACTCCGCAAATTTCGCTTTTCTTCCCTCATTGATAGTCTGATAAAGGCTCCTTAAAAATGCCGGCATATTCATGAGCTATTTAGCATTGACCATTTAGGGATGATTGTGGGAGGACACTGGGAGGAGTAGTGGGAGTACACAGGCGCACAATTCAGCACAGGTGGGTATTTATAATTTGGGTATTTGGGTTCGATTCCCACCTGGGGCGCTGTTGAGTCTGGGGTGCCCAGGTGGGTTATCTCCCGGGCCTTTCTGTGTGGAGTTTGCATGTTCTCTCCGTGCTCACGTGGGTCTCCTCCTGTAAAAAGAACCCTATCTAAAAACATGCAATATCCTGTCCTGTCCCTGACGAAGACGGCGACGTACATCTGGAATTGGTCCCCGGGCGCTGGTGTTGGCGGCTGCCCACTGCTCCCTGGCTGTCCTGGGAGGAAGGTCGGCGGGGATGGGTTAAAAGCAGTACTCTCATTCAACTCGGACACTCTACCCTGCATGTGTGTGTTGTGTTGTGTTGGCGGCCACTTCGCCCCTGCATGTGTTCGATGTTGCGAATAAAGACTTCTTCTTAAAGAGAAGACTGCGTACAGGTGTGCGCCGCACAGGTTTTATAGGTACCTTTGAAAGACTTGGTATGGACCTCATCGGGCCATTAGACCGCAGTGCACGCGGAAATCGCTTTGTATTAGTCCTGGTGGATTATGCAACGCGATATCCAGAGGCAGTGCCGTTGCGCAATATCTTTGCCAAGAGTTTCCGTAAGTATTTTAAAATTTTTATAAAGCTGTAGAGCTTCTCTTTATTTTTCTGTGTTTGAGCAGGAGATACAGAGACTGGCTCACTTTCACTTTCCCCAGAGTTTTCCTCTGGTACAGTGGCTGAGACCTTAGTCTCTTTGGTACCCACCGGACGCGCAAGCGGACGCACACGCGCACTTCACTTCTGCTCCCATGTTAACGAATGCCACGGTTCCCACCGGCCGCGGGTGCATGGCAGGTGGGCGGATGGCTTGCAGACGTGGAGCTGATTTTTCCGCTCGGGGCGGAAAAAAACTGCCCGTCCGCGTGTCCGTGGGCGCAACCTCATAGAAATACATTGTATATGCACAATATGTGCATCATATCACCACATATTAATATTTTTCAACCTCCTAATAGTTTTACTAGTATTAATTATTTTAATATAGGCCATAATGAAAAAGGGAACAGAGACAATCTCCATTGTGGGATGAATGAAGTTAAATCAAGTCATATATTTTGCATATAACCAGTTATTCCCGTTTTTATAATGCTTTTCTTTATTATAGTATACAAGACTATGCTTACTTCTGTTTTCATAATGTGCTCTGAAAAAGCAGTTACGCGTCTGTGTTCTTGCGCGTCTGGTAGGTTCAGTTCCGCGCAAAAGTGCAAATACGCATCTGTGCGCGTGCACGTCTGGTGGGTACGCGGGTTAGATGAGTTCTGTCTGTCCTCGGTGGGCTTTCTTTTTACTGACAGTTTTGTCAGTTCCCCATTCATTGAAATGTCTTCCTCCTCATCCTCCAACACTGACTCTGCCACCCTGGTGGCGGTCTGCCCTGTCTGCTTTCTAACACCACTTTTCTTATTCCTCCCAGCCTTCTTGTTTTGTACAGCTAGCTAATCAACCTGTACGCTTTGTTCAGCCTGTTCAACTTGTCCAACCTGCTCAGTTTGTTGCTGAACATCAGCCCTTTCCTGTTACATTACATTACATTATATTAAAGTAATTTAGCAGACGCTTTCATCCAAAGCGACTTACAATAAGTGCATGCAACATAGGTAGGCAAGAGAACTACTAGTCACCAGAAATTGTAAGTGCATTTCCTCCCTAAACATGCAGCTAAGAGCATAACTAGTGCTAAGGTAAAAGTGCAATAAGTTAGCTACCTACTTTTTACTTAAACAAATGAGACAAATAAGTAAATCAAATAAACAAGAGCTCAGACAAATAAGTGAAGACAAATAGGCAAGTGCTAAGAGGAAGGGTCAGGGTAGTGTTTCTTGAAGAGGTGGGTTTTCAGCCTGCGGCGAAAGATGGGCAGCGACTCAGCTGTCCTGACATCAGTGGGGAGTTCCTTCCACCACGGCGGGGCCAGGACAGAGAAAAGCTGTGACCGTGTAGATCGGCCGCAGGGGCCTCTGAGCGATGGGGCAACCAGTCTCCTCGAGGCAGCAGAGCGAAGTGGTCAGGCGGGGGTGTAAGGCTTGACCATAGCCTGGAGTTAAGAAGGAGCTGTTCCTTTCACTGCCCTATAGGCTAGCACCAGGGTCTTGAACTGGATGCAAGCTGCTACAGGGAGCCAGTGTAGAGAACGGAGAAGGGTAGTTGTATGGGAGAACTTGGGGCGGTTGAACACCAGACGAGCTGCAGCCTTCTGAACAAGTTCCAGAGGTCTGATGGCAGACGCCGGGGCACCAGCAAGGAGGGAGTTGCAGGAGTCCAGACGGGAGATGACAAGAGCCTGGATGAGCACCTGCGCTGCCTTGTCAGTGAGGAAGGGGCGAATCCTCCTGATGTTGTAGAGGAGGAATCTGCAGGAGCGTGTCACTGATGCGATGTTTGCCGAGAACGACAGTTGGTCGTCCAGGGTCACACCCAGATTCCTTGCAGTCCGTGTTGACGTCACCACAGTCTTATCAATGGTTATGGCCAGGTCTCAGTGCGGACAGCCCTTCCCCGGGAGGAACACCAGCTCAGTTTTGTCCAGGTTGAGCTTCAGGTGGTGCATCGACATCCACTCCGAGATGTCTGCCAGGCACGCAGCAATGCGTGCCTCCACTTGTGTGTCAGAGGGGGGAAATGACAGGATCAACTGGGTGTCATCTGCATAGCAGTGGTAGGAAAAGTCATGGAAGTGGATAACAGAACCAAGAGATGTTGTGTAGAGGGAAAAAAGAAGAGGACCCAGAACCGAGCCTTGCGGAACCCCAGTAGTGAGCCTGCGTGGTTCTGACACAGACCCTCTCAGCGTCACCTGGTAGGAGTGACCCGTCAGTTAGGATGCAAACATGGAGAGTGCAGAGCCCGAGACACCCATCCCCTCAAGGGTGGAGAGGAGGATCTGGTGGTTCACCGTGTCAAATGCTGCAGACAGGTCCAGGAGTATCAGGACAGAGGAGAGAGAGTTCGCTCTAGCGGCATGGAGCGACTCCGTCACTGCCTGGAGGGCAGTCTCTGTCGAGTGACCCACCTTGAACCCAGACTGGTGGGGATCCAAGAGGTTGTTCTGGTGGAGGTACAAGGACAGTTGATTGAAGACAGCACGTTCAAGAGTTTTGGATAGGAAGGGTAGATGGGAAACCGATCTGTAGTTCTTGACCTCAGAGGGGTCAAGTGTTGGTTTCTTCAGAAGGGGGGTGACTCTGGCAGTCTTGAAAGCAGAGGGAAAGCATCTAGACATCAGAGACGTGTTGAGGTGGGTCAGGAAGGGAAGTTCAGGTGCAGTAGACTGAAGGAGAGGGAATGGGACTGGGTCAAGGGAGCATGTGGTGGGGCGGCTAGCTGTAACAAGGTGAAGGACCTCGTTTGGGGAGGCGAGGAACGAAAGAAGAGGGTCAAGCTTCTCAGTCTGGATGTTGAAGTCACCGAGAAGGATGAGTCCAGAGCCATCGTCAGGGAAGTGGGAGACTAGTGTGTCAAGCTCCTCCAGGAAGTCACCAGAAGGGCCTGGTGGGCAATAAACAACTGCAATCGTGAGCTTGACTGGATGAGAAACAGTGACAGCATGAAATTCAAAGGAGGAAGGAGAGAATTGTGAAAGAGAAAAAGCAGAGTATTTCCATTTGCTGGAAATTAGCAGGCCAGTACCAACTCAGCTTTCGGCACAGGCGACTGGCAGTTCCAAAGCCCCCCTGCCACCACTTGCTCAACGTGAGTTGAGAGAGTAGGATAGATGAGATTAGTGGGGTCGCGGCGTTTGGGTGTGACCCAGCGTCTGTGCGACCGCCGGAACGAGGAGTAGACAGGAATAGGAAGCAAACACATGGTAGATTACAGTACAATGATACGGTTTATGAAGAGAAGAAGCACCCAATCGTTGAAGGTCGTTCTTTGAAGAAGTCGGGCTTGAAAAAGTCGCCTGTTGCCTTTGTTCGCCTAGCCTTTTCAAGTCGGGCTTGAAAAAGTCGCCTGTTGCCTTTGTTCTTCGCCTAGCCCAGAGTTCCTCAAATCCGGGCCTCGGGGTCCAGAGTGCTGCTGGTTTTCTCTCCTACCAGGAAGTTAATTACATTCACCTGGCATCCCAGGTCTTAATCAATCCCTGATTAGACAGCTAGAATGGAAACTACTTGGCAGAATAGAAAACTAGCAGTACTCTGGACCCCGAGGCCCGGATTTGAGGACCACTGGCCTAGCCTATTCAAGTCGGGCTTGAAAGAGTCGCCTGTTGCCTTTGTTTGCCTAGCCTATTCAAGTCAGGCTTGAAAAAGTTGCTTGTTGCCTTTGTTCGCCTAGCCTTCGTTTGCCTGACGCTTTCAAAGCAGCAGTGGTTTAAGGCTTCTTCCACTGATTGCTAATTGTCTGCCAGGAGTGCAGGCCCCTCCCAGACAATTAACAAGGCAATTGGCCTAGCTTGGGTGAAACTACCTCCAATAGGGGCTATGACACAACCAGAAACTGACCAACTAGCAGCTAACAATAGACTATTGATTAAAGCACTCATACTGAAGCAATCAAAGTACAAGTAATAGCAACCTGGTAAGCAAGAAAAATATACTCAGCCTATTGTTCTAGATGAGTCAAGTAGTTCAGAATCCCTCCAGAAGTTAAATACACACTGTTCCTCCACCTGCTCCCCAGTGTCCCCGTGCCTCCGCCGGATCAACCTGCACCGACGCTTCCCCGCTATCACCAGCGGGTGGCATGCTACTGGTGCCAGGCTCATGCTCGGGGGGGGGGGCGGAGGTCCATGTGCCTCTTTCGGGGCACGAACGGACCAGATGGCCCTCCCTCCCACAACCAAAACACTTCATACTGCCAGAGTTGACGAGCACAGTATAATCATACTCATCCACTTCATAGTTTAGTGATAGATTCAGCTCCTCACTGTTGTTTTTCAGGATCATAAATACCTGTCTCCTAAAGGACACTACATGTTGTAGGAGCGGATTCTTGCAGCCTAATGGCACCATCTTAATAGGTGAGACTAATTTCCCGTGCCTAAGCGTTAAATGGTGTGAAAGTAGTTGAGTGAAACTGTTTTGGGCGGAAGAAGAAGAATATTAAAAATAAGAACTAGAAAAGGTTACATTTTCTGAAGAAAATGTGTGTGCTTGCTAGAGAGAGAGAGAGAAGGGAGAGAGAGAGACAGTCAGAGAGAGAAGAGAGAGAGAGAGGAAGAGAGAATTGTAGCCATGGCTACCCACAGCGCCACCCAATGGCCACAACACAACCTGCCCCTAATTGTTCATGGCTGTACACAACATAACATTTACAATTATGTATACACATGGAGCCATATAAATTAAAATTCAAAATGTACAATTACTTTATAACAAAAGTAAACCCCCCTTTTTTTAAACTCTGATTAACATGTCAAATTTTCATGCTGACGGTTCACCATTTTCTAACAATAGACACAGTTTTGTCACTGGTCTTTCAATAATATTTGTCTTTGTTTGGATTTGAACAGATCTGACCATGCCTGATTTGTCAGGGAAAGTTTTGATTACCTTTCCGATCATCTGGGAATTTCGTTCCCGTGGAGTTTGTGCCATTATCTGAGCGGAAGTGAGACACGGGTCCTCTCCAGCACGTGAATCGACGAATGGCACTGATACAAGAGTCTGTGTCCAGTGAATGTGCCACTTCTAAATGAACTGCTCTGCTTGCCATACACGTACACACACAAGATGACTCCATAACGTTTCACATAGGAACGTCCTTGTTTTACCTCAATGGGCCCAAAGTAATCCACCCCCACGTTGGTGAATGGAGGCAAGTCTGGAGTTGTTCTTTCTTTGGGGAGGTCCGCCATCTTTTGCTCACACATTTTTCCTTTGTGACGCTTGACAAGATTTTTCTTGCGGCTGCATTGCCGTGAGTGATCCAATACTTTTCTCTCAACCTGGAGAGGATGTAATTTCTCCTGCCGTGCCTTATTTGTTCATGAATGTGTTTGAGAATTAACATGGAGATGTGCTGATCCTTTGACAGGATGACTGGGTGTTTGCTCTCTTCTGGCATTACAGTCCTGGACAGCCTTCCGCCTACTATTAGTAATCCATCCTTTAGAATAGGGTTCAGCTTGTAGATGGGACTACTCTTTTTCACAAGTTTTCCAGACAATAGTGAACAAATCTCGCTGTTAAATCTTTCTGTAGCCAAGATGCTACCACGGGTAGGCAGAGGCGGAGACTTGAGGTGGTTCAGGCGTGCCAGCAACGCCGTTTATTGGGGCCAGGACACACAGACACAGTCACAGTCAACATAAACATGAACGGGCTCTCTCACCCTCCTCTGCTCACTGCGGGCACCGTCCTCTCTCTCTCTCTCTCTCTCTCTCTCGCGCTCACTCGCTCGCTCGTGCGACGCTCCTGCTCACTGTCATGGGAAACACACACACGCACAACAGATATTAGTTCCCACTCAGTCCCGATGGGCTGCAGCCGGTGTCGGGGCAGGGCGAACCCGCCTGCCGGCCCGACTCCGCCTCCAGCCAACTGCCCAACCACACCCCCCAGTCTGCCACACTTTCCTTTTGGCAGAACTGGATAATAGCATTTTCTGCCATTGACAGGTTGTCAGTTGACAAACCTTGTCCCACTGAACCTCTGGCTTTCAACATCTCCAGGTCAATGTGATTAAGATCCGCAGGGGTATCCAACAGAAGTTGCTTCCTTTTTCGACTCTATTCCAATAGAGCCTTCCTTACTTTCAATAGCCATGCAACTGCAGTTTTCAGTTTCTTCCAATCAGAGTGATACATGATGAGCTGACTAGTTGCACTGCTGTTCTGCACACTTATTGCATTTGCAATAAGATTTCCCTTTTGACCTCTGGATCACCTTCATTAATAGTGGACTCTACCTGGCAGTGCATCCATGTTTCCTTTGCTTTCCACAAGAATTCTGGACCTGTTAACCATGTCTTGCTGTTCAGAAGCTTGTGGACCGTCAGTCCTCTAGACACATCGTCTGCAGGATTTTGTGATGTGTGGATATACCGCCATTGTGCTGGGTCTGATGCTTCCCTAATGACAGATATTCTGTTGGCCACGAATGTTCGGAATCTCTTGTTCTCATTGTTGATGTATTTCAAGACTGCTACTGTCAGTCCAGAAACAAGATTCTTTCAATTGAAGCTGTAATTCTGCCTTTACCATTTTGTCTACCCGAATGGCCAAGACGGTGGCAGTGAGCTCCAAACGAGGGATGGTTACTGGTTTAAGTGGAACTACTCTGGCTTTTCCAAGAAGGAAAGAGACATGTACATCACCAGCTTCATTCTGTAACCTAAGGTACGTTACTGTGCCATACCCTCCTTCACTGGCATCAACAAAGTGGTGCAACTGGGCGTGAACAGGTGGTCCAAAGTCATGTGGTTTCAAACACCTGCTCCCTCGGAACATTGAAAGCCCTTTCAGGTCAGTCAACCAATTGATCCATTGTTGTCGTAGGACTTGCGTAATTTCTTCATCCCAGCCATAGTTCTTTCTGCACAGCTCTTGTAAAATGTGCTTGACTGGAAGAGTAATTGCTGCAAGGTACCCTAAGGGATCATACACCGAACTAACAACTGATAAAATTCCCCGTCGAGTTTGCATCCATTCTTTGCAGTCCATGCGGAAGTTGAAGGTGTCGCTTTCCATACACCATTGGAGCCCCAAGGCTCTTTCCATTGGGAGTTGGTCTCTGTCTAAATTGAGCTCACTCACATTTTTAGAGTGGTCCTTCTCAGGAATTGCTTGGAGAACTTCACGACTGTTGCTGATCCACTGCGTAAGATGAAAGCCTCCTTTCTGGCAAAGGTTACCAAGATCATTAACAATCTGTACTGCTTTCTCCACAGATGGTGAAGCACCGAAGCAAACTGTGCGTCAACACTGCTATTATAGTTCTTCACTCACCATATAAATTAGAAAAATAGAATCAATAAATTGAAATTGTAAAAAATTAAACACCTTTGTAGGTCACTATTTACCAATACTAGCAAAAACTATTAGCAAGCCCTGCCCTCTATTGGCATACAAGGTGAACAGCACTAAATAACAGTTGATGCATCAGACACACAGGACGTTTGCTGGGTGTTATGAAGACCGATAAACCCAAGGAGGTTATATAGAAGAACTGGAGAATGTCCAGCTGAATATGTTTACCAAGTTTTGTGTCAATCGGACACAAACATTTAATTACACGCAATTCATTGTGCAACCCTTGTGTGAAATCATCAAGTCAAGTCAAGTTTATTTGTCACATGTAGTAGATACAGCAGGTCAATGTTAGTGCTCTCATGAGTATTGACAGAGAATACACAGTTTAGAATACACTGAGGAACAAAAACAAAGGAGGAGAGGGAGTGATAGGTGAGGAAGAAGAGAGACGGGGAGGGACATTAGTCTCACAGAGACAGAATGAAGAGAGAAGAGAGAGATAAATCATCTGTATGATAGAGACCTTTGGTCAGAAAGCTGCCAGACCTCAGCAGCTTCTCCCCTCCTCTCTCTCTCTCTCTCTCTCTCTCTCTCTCTCTCTCTCTCTCTCTCTCTCTCTCTCTCTCTCTCTCTCTCTCTCTCTCTCTCTCATGATGGAGACCCTGGAAGGAGGTGAACTCTGCTTTCCACAACTCAACACCTCCTGCAGGAAGCTGATGCGTCCTCACTCTGAGGCTATGCTGTTCTACATTTTGCTGTCCTCCATCGCTCTGCTCACTGTGGCTCTCAACCTGCTTGTCATCATCTCCATCTCCCACTTCAGGTAGCCATAGATTTCATCAATATAATTCTTCTTCTTGAATACAAAACTGGTAGACTTACAAAAAGAAATGGCTTGTGGACTACAACAGAGATACTGTCACCTCTTGGCCTCTGATGAGGAGAAACAAGTTGCTAAATAATGCTGTTGTATCTTTATAATGCTTGATATTTAGTGATACTATACTAAATATTAATGATTATAATGTTCTTGTTTCACTCCAGGCAGCTCCACACTCCCACCAACCTCCTCCTCCGCTCCCTGGCTCTCTCGGACCTGCTTGTGGGCCTCCTGATGCCGGTTGAAATTCTTTACATAGGGGGCTGCTGGTATCTTGGGGATCTCATTTGCACTCTGTATCACGCTATTGGTTTCATCCTTCCCTTTTCTTCAGTAGGAAACATGGTGCTCATATCAGTCGACCGCTATGTGGCTATTTGTCACCCTCTGCGTTACTCCACCAAAATCACACCAGCAAGAGTTCAAATCTGTTTGTGTGTGTGCTGGGTCTGTTCTGTTTTCTATAGCAGTCTGGTTCTAAAGGATACCGTGGGAAAATCAGAGAGGTACAGTTCCTGCTATGGAGAGTGTGTGGTTGTCATTGACTACATGACAGGAGTTATTGACCTTGTTTTGAACTTTATTGGTCCTATTACTGTTATCATAGTTCTGTATATGAGAGTATTTGTGGTGGCTGTGTCTCAGGCTCGTGCCATGCGGTCCCACATTGTGGCTGTCACACTCAGGCGTTCAGTGACTGTAACTGCTAAGAAATCTGAGAGAAAAGCAGCCAGGACTCTTGGTATTGTCATAGTTGTGTTTCTATTATGTTTTTGCCCATTTTACATTGCCACTCTTGCAGGCCAGGACACCTTGGTTGGTGACTCATCCGTGGCCTTTCAGATCTGGCTGTTCTATTGTAACTCCTGTCTGAACCCTGTGATCTATGCCTTTTTCTACCCCTGGTTTAGAAAATCTATGAAACTCATTTTTACACTTCAGATACTGCAGCCTAACTCAAGTAAGGCCAATGTACTATAGAGAGGCGGTAGAGTGACTGAAATGAGACCTTTTCTATGAAGGAGTAAATGTATTTGTTCAAGTTGTTTTTGAGTCAATGAGAGTTTGTATATTCTGTATGCAATACAAATATCAGCAGATATCATGTCTATCGACAATCTGTCAGTTATAGGTTCAGCGTCTTGCTCAAGGACACTTGGACAGGATATGTGGCTGTACATGGACACACATTGGCTGTTGCAGATATCAAACCTGTTTCTTTTGAGTTACAGGACTGTCTCTAGCCCTGCCTTTAAATTAATGTACCTCATATTCAGCTTTTGGTAGGAAAGGATCATTTTGCTGCTGTATACATTTTTCTCTATGTTGTTTCCATCCTCCCAGTCACAGTCAGATGTACCATGAAATGTTTATAGACAAGCACCCAGTTTCATGTAAGCTGTGAATTCAACATTACATCTATATATCAGATCAAGTATAATATCTTTACAGTACAAATTTACTATAAAGAGTTAGAGTTAGTATTTTCTTTCTACTGGAATACCTGTTTCTGGTTAAAGGGAAACATTTGTTGGTTCTCTCTACAGGGCCAAACAAAGCTAGCCTGGGTTAACTCAACATTTCTGTCACTGATTTTCCCCAAAACACTACCTCTGTGATTTTTGTCCATCTTGTTGCCATGAGAGATGATCGGCCAGCAGGGCTACAGTTTCAGATATCACATCTTATTTCTATAATTTTGACATGGGCCTGGCTAGCCTCACTTGGCCTTAGTGTGGAGAAAGATGGTAATTGTTGTGATAAATATGTGTGCATAGATTATATGCTTCCTATTCAGCTTTAGGACAGATATTAGAAAGGATTATTCCACTCTGATTCTCATTGTCCCAATCACAGTCATTAGCATCATGCAAAGTTTTAGGTCAAACACACAGTGGATTATGTGAGACTACATGACCACCAGGATAACATCAGATGTGACATTATTGTCTCTTCGATTTGAATTAGAATGACACTGATTAGTTATAATATGTTATGTTTGTCACACTTAGATATAACTGTAAAAGCAGACAGGAATAGATGTGAAACTATAGCCACAAGCAGTGATCCCGGGGTTAAAGCCCAAATGTTTTCAGTTTTTGCACAAAGCCATTTAGCTCATTTAGTCATCCAACCTATCACTTTCCTGCTGGCCACAGTATAGGGATTTAAAATATTCCCTTCTTATTCAAGTTAATACATTTTCCCTGGCCAAATTATCTAAAAGGTACATTTTTTTTTTGTGCACACCCACCTGGAGTTATAAGAAATTCTGTCATATACCACACCCAAAAGCCAGTAGGCCACGCCCACACATATAAATCATTACCAAATGTTAGATCTTGACTAATACTTCTTAAGCATGTGCACCAAATTATGTTGAGATGAGATACACATTTGTGTACTATGTGGCGTCCCCTATACATCAGTTTAAACACTATTTGCACATGTTTGAGGGCCTATCCTCAACATATCGACCAAGTTTTGTGTTGATTGGACAAAAGGTCAATGAGTCATGATCAATTTTGTGTTAGGCCACACCCTTTTACAAGTTCATTGGTTAATGGTAGCCAGGATCGGACCCTATTATATTGCCTTGGTGTATCTAGGTCCCCTTTAGCTGTGTACCAGTGGTGGTGTGGTGTTGATTGGTCAAAAAGTGAAAAATTCAAATTAGCAAAAAAACATTTTTAGGCTTGGTGGACAGGTACATATGTGTACCAAGTTTCATGCAAATCTGACTTACGGTGTAGGAGTTATGGCCTTTCAAATTTTTACGTTTAATTATAGCACCAAAATCTGGCCAATTGGAGTCACATTTCTTGGGAGGCATTTGCGCATGAATATCTAGCATTCTGCCAAATTTCACTTTTTGTAATACAGGAAAAAGTAGCTCTGCTATTGACCAGAAAGGGAATTGTTTTGCCCTGTATATTCAATTTTAACATTGGCTCCCCTTTAGAATTCTCTGAAAGATTTTTTGAGATTTTCTGAGACAGTCTGAGAGCTTTAGAGAACGGCAATGTTTAAACATAACGCTTTTAACTTGAAGAGTGCTTATTTGTACTGCGATAAAATAAATAAATAATTACAACTTTCTCTGTGCCCCAAACAATTTTCTGTTGTGTGGCTCACTTTCGGTGTCATCATTTAATGCCGTTAGTTGATGCCCCATAATCCTTGTGAGGCAGATGTAGTCATGTAGTGTTGTAAATAATTATAATTAAGATATAATATGCCTTGTGTTAAGCAATATTATCAATATCAAAATATTAAGTCTGCATAAATATAAAGAGTGTGTTTGATTAAGCATGTAACTTGAAGATCATAAAGTAATCATAAAGTTTAAAAAAAATACAGTCTAGAGTCTTCACAAGATAAGGGTGTCAAGAGGACAGGCTGAATATGCCCAGAATATGCCTAGAGAGTCCCACAGCTGGGAAAGCATTTGTAATCGTGTAATTAAACAGTACCCAGCGCCTGCAATCGTGGGGGGGGGGAGCCTGCAATTGTAAGGGGGGAGCACCCAGGGTGATGTAGCGGCCACCTGGAGGGCCGAGGTCACCGACCCAGACATGTGCAGATAGGCCCAAAGCGTGTTATATAATGGTGGGGCCCAAATTTGGAAGTTATGAGAGATATGACACCATTGGTTTGTGAATGACAATAGGTTGGTTTGGGAAATGGGGCGTAAAAAGTCAGTATTCTCCACCCAGTTCTTGGGATATATAAGATCATGCACAGACAGTTGTATTTCAGTCTGGTTCCGGAACCAACTCGGGTTTTGAATAAAACTCTATGCATCGAACTCTGATCATCTCCAGTGACTTCTTTGAACCTGTTTGAGACTCCAGTAACTACAGAATCTACAGAATCGTGAAGAATATTAAGTGTTGGCGTGGAGGTCCGGTCTTCATCACTGGCCTGAAACCTGAGCTTCTTCCTCCGACAGTAGCTGGTATTTACTCTCAGGCCAAGTACTGGTGAAAATGTAAGGTTTGGTTTTAATTGGTGATTTTATAACTGGCATGACACATTATGGCTCATAACTCCGAACCACAAATCAATAACAAGCACTTCTATCAAAGAGATATGTAAATTGGGCCAACTACTGCAAATCTAACTTCTAGTCTTGTTATATATATATCTTTCTGGTAGATGCCTATTTCCAGTCCTAGAAACAGTTGTTACAGACACATTCGCTTTCATGCTGCCAGCCATTTTATTGAAGTACACCAACCAAAGCTGTACCTGATATTCTCAAGCAGCAAAGGCCTTAGCAGATAACCATATGATGAGAGGATGCTTGGGTGGATCCAACAAAAGTCTCTTCAAGATTCAAGATTCAAGATTCAAGAAGTTTAATTGTCACATACACACACGAGGTGTGTAGTGAAATGCAAAGTGGCAATGCTCAGCAGAAATGTGCAAAATAACAGGTTCACACTATTTACAATAAACCAACACAATATTTACAATGTCACAGTTTTTAAGAGCTCTATATAAAAAAACAACACAATATTTACAATAAGAGCACTTTATAAAAAAATATAGTAAAAAAAAGGGAAAATTGTATGTATAATATAAATTATAAATTATGTGTAGTCTTTACCTAAGTGTGTGTGTGTGCATAAGAGGGGCAGTGTGTGGGTCTTGGTGGGGGCCCTGGTGAGGTCAGAGTTCACAGTCCTGATGGCCTGAGGAAAGAAACTCCGTGTCAGTCTCTCTGTTTTGGCAGCGTGACTACGGAGGCGCTTGCCTGACCGCAGCAGCTGAAACAGTCCGTTGTTGGGGTGGTGAGGATCCTTCATGATCCTGCAGGCTCTGGTTCTGCACCTCCTGGTGTACAAGTCCTGCAGGGTGGGGAGTGTAGTTCCAATAGTGCGCTCAGCCGAACGCACTACTCTCTGCAGAGCCTTCCTGTCCTGAGCGGAGCTGTTGCCAAACCAGGCAGTGATGCTTCCTGTCAGGATGCTCTCCACAGCTCCAGAGTAGAAGGACTGAAGGATCCTCCGGGAGACTTTGAATTTCCTCAGCTGCCTGAGGTGTTAAGGCGCTGCCTCGCCTTTCTCACCAGAGTGTCAGTGTGTGTGGACCATGTGAGATCTTCGGTGATGTGGACTCCCAGGTATTTATACCTGCTCACCCTCTCCACAGTATTCCCATTAATCCCCAGTGGTGAGTACGTCCTCCGTTGTTGTGTCCTCCTAAAGTCCACAATCAGCTCCTTAGTTTTGGTGACATTCAGGAGGAGGCTGTTGTCCTGGCACCAGAGTGACAGATCAGCAACTTCCTCCAGGTAGGCCTTCTCGTCGTTGTTGGAGATCAGGCCCACCACCACTGTGTCATCCGCAAACTTAATGATGGTGTTGGAGCTGAACCTGGCCACACAGTCATGTGTGTACAGGGAGTACAGTAGGGGGCTGAGGATGCAACCCTGGGGGGATCCTGTGTTCAGGGTGAGGGGGTTGGAGGTGTGTCTACCCACCCTGACCACCTGGGGCCTGGCGGTCAGGAAGTCCAGGATCCAGGCACACAGGGGGGTGTTCAGTCCCAGCTCAATCAACTTGCCAGCCAGTCTGGTGGGGACTATGGTATTGAAAGCTGAACTATAGTCAATGAACAGCAGTCTCACATAGCCCCCCTTCCGGCTGTCCAGATGAGAGAGTGTGGTGTGCAGTACCTGGGAGACAGCATCATCCGTGGATCTGTTGGGACGATAAGCAAACTGCAGCGGGTCCATGGAGCAAGGGAGGAAGGCGCAGATGTAGTCCTTAATCAGCCTCTCGAAGCATTTCATGACCACCGAGGTGAGGGCCACCGGTCGGTAGTCATTCAAGCATGCTGGAGAAGCATTCTTGGGCACAGGGACAATAGTGGATCTCTTGAAGCAGGCGGGGACCACAGACTCAGCCAGGGAGATGTTGAATATAGTGGTGAACACTGGAGCTAGCTGATTAGCACAGGTCTTCAGTACTCGTCCAGATATGCCATCTGGACCAGCAGCTTTCCTGGTGTTCACCCTCGTCAGAGCCCTCCTCACACTGTGCTCGGTCACAGAGAGTGTGTGTTCATCCCCAGCGGTAGAACTCACTCCGGTTGCGCTAACGGTGATGTTGTTAGCCGGCGAGCTAGCGCTGTTGTTGCTAGCCTCAAACCGTGCATAGAATGAATTCAGGTCCTCCGCTAGGGATGCGTCGGCACTCACAATTGCGGGGGGTCTGCCCTGGTAGTCCGTTATAGTCCGTAGCCCCTGCCATAGGCGTCTGGTGTCGCGCTGCTCCATCTGCGACTCCACTCTGTCTTGTGCGTAGGGGTGTGTCTCAGAGAGCTCCACCTGGATTACGAAACCTGAATCTCCGATAAACACTGCGCAGCAAAGGTTTTAAAAGGAATAAGAGAAACGTGATCCCCTACCGCAATCATTTTTCCCAAGCTGCGCTGCCTTAACTTTATTCCAAGTGTTAGAGAGAAATTGAGATGGAACTGAAACACACTATGTGACCACAACTGATTTGATTTGCAGTAGAACTATGGAACCATATCTGAGCCTCACGGTTCATTATGTTGCTGATAATTTTACTTAGATGACTTATACAGATGCCTGCAAACAGCATACTTTCCCCAAGATCATACAGAAAAGGTTGTTCTAGGTCTGTGCTTTCGCAACGTTTCCCCAAGGACGGTAAGCTCCATCCCTGTGCTTTCTTCCCACGCAAATTCTCTCCTGCTGAAAGGAATTATGATATAGGGAACCGGGAGCTCTTAGCCGTCAAGCTGGCCCTGGAGGAGTGGAAACACTGGTTGGAGGGGGCCAATCAGCTGTTTCTGGTTTGGACAGACCTTAAGAATCTTGAATACATCCAGTCTGCCAAACGTCTGAACTCCAGACAAGCAAGATGGGCACTGCTCTTTACCTGTTTCAATTTTACCATGTCTTATTGTCCTGGATCAAAGAATGTGAAGCCTGATGCTTTGTCCCGGCTATTCGGGTCATCTGACAAGGCTGGGGAACCCTAGCCTATTCAGTCGAAATCTTGTGTGGTTGCAGCTTTATCCTGGGAGGTGGAACGGGCATTCAAAGAGGCCCAGCAGCTTCTGCCTAGCCCAGACAACTGTCCTGATGAATGCCTCTATGTCGCAGACTCTGTTCGCTCTCACGTCCTACAATGGGGCCATGCTTCCGAACTCACATGCCAGTATTCAGCCACTCCCTCGTCTTCCTGTGACAAAGGTTCTGGTGGCCAACCATGGAGAGGGACGTCCGCTCCTACATCGCCGCCTGTCCGGTATGTGCCCGTAGCAAATCATCCAGCCGACCTCCCTTTGGCCTGCTGCAGCCATTGCCCATCCCGCATTGTCCATGGTCCCACATCGCCTTGGATTTTGTCACAGGCCTTCCTCCCTCTGATAGTAACACTATTGTTCTCACAGTGGTGGATAGATTTTCCAAAGTTGTATACTTTATTCCATTACCAAAGCTGCCAACTGCCAAAGAGACTGCCAAACTAGTGTTGCAACATCTATTCAGGGTTCATGGACTGCCCACTGATGTTGTGTTGGACCGGGGGCCTCAATTTGCTACAGGGTTTTGTAGAGCATTCTGACAGCTGTTGGGGGCCTCCACCAGCCTTTCTTCCGGCTACCATCCTCAGACAAATGGACAGACAGAAAGAGCTAACCAGGACCTTGAAACAGCCCTACGGTGTATGGCTTCTAGTAACCCCACCTCCTGGAGCAGCATGTTAATATGGGTGGAGTAGGCACATAATTCTCTCCCCTGTTCTGCATCAGGTCTGTCACCCTTACAGTGTGCATATGGTTTTCAACCTCCCCTGTTTCCTGCACAGGAGAGGGAGGTGGCCCATCAGCCCAGGGGCCATATGTATAAACCATGCGTACGCACGAAAAGTGTACTTACGTCACTTTCCACGCAGGTTTCAAATGTATAAAAATCCACGGGCGGCGAGAATGTGCGTACCGGTACGCATCTTTCACACCGCCACTTTCCACGCAAGTTTCCAAATGTATAAAAATCCACGGGCGGCGAGAATGTGCGTACCGGTACGTATCCTTCACACCATGCGTACCATACGCATTTTTTGAGTTTTTATCCAAAAAAGGATAATAAAAGTGTGAATTTGGGTGACATTTTATTTAGAGCTTTTTTCTTTCACTACGTTGTGTTAGGATGTAATCTATAGTTTTAAAAAAAAAAACCTTCACTATGATTACGTAGTGATGCGTGAGTGGTTAACAACCTTTTTTTTGACAAGCCTTCATTTCGTTCTTTCTTGAGTAAATATGTTTGTCACTATGCATTATAATAATTATAATGATAATGATCTTTATATAAATAAACAAATAAATACATGATCTTTATATAAATAAAGATTATTATTCTGTATTATTGGGGAGTAAGAATAACCTACTCTATATAAAGGCTGTAGCCGTGCGTAATGGCTGTGCCAAATGATACAATGGCTGCTTTGGCGTTGCTGGAAGATATTGCTATTGCGCAATTTAGGCGAGAACGAGTCTTCAGAGACCGTACTGGTTTTCTGGTCCATGATGTTGACTGGCTAATGCGCCGCTTTGGATTTCCAAGAGCTGTTCTCTTCGAATTGTGTGTTGAACTGGGCCCTGTGTTGGAACGGCACTCTTGGAGAAACCGTGGCATCCCCGTCCATCTACAGGTATTGACAACAATCGGGTTTTTAGCGACGGGGACGTTTCAGCTGAAGCTTGCGGACAGATCAGGGATATCCTGAGCTGCCCTGAGCCGGGTCATGCCCATGGCGTGGGGTGGCATAATTTCTTTGAGTAATAGATCAGGTTCCCACACAGCAGCTGAACAGGCCAAACAAAATGTAATTTGCATCGATGTCCGGTTTCCCAAATCTAATATATGTATATAATATTGTTTTTTGTATATAATATTTTATACCCTCAGGTGGCAATGGGTATGCATTGAAGCCATGGTTATGCCATTTACAAACCCCCAGAGCCAACACAGACGCGCTGTAATGTGATGACCAGCCGTGCGCTCTGTGGTAGAGCGTTGCATTGGGCTTTTAAGAGGGAGATGGTTTCGGTTACTTTCTGCCATTCAACTTGTTTCATTTGGTTGGTAATGCCAGAGTTCACAGTCGGTAAAATTGCGTTTCTTCTTCCTCTATTGCTTCTTAAATGCTTCCGCCGTTTCTCCTCAAAACTAAACTAAATGCTGGCCCTTTATATGCAAACCAGGCAATTGAGGGTGTGTTGGAAGCCATATATAGTAAATTGTGGGCATGGTCAGAAGGCTCGTGCACGTGCGCACAATTTCAGGATGATTGAGATGTATGAAGAAAAAACACGTGGGGAACAGAGCGTCTGAGCGTATGCATGTTTCCTGTTTTGTGCATACACAGATTTCTACACCTAAATCTACACAGAGTTTTATACATCTGGCCCCAGGAGTCCATTAAACGATGCAAGAGTAGCTGGACAAAGGCTTGGAGGGCGCTCCTACAAACCAGGTCGATATGAGCAGCAGGCCAATCGGCATCGCACCCCAGCACCACAAATGATCCCACTGCATGTAGAGTCAATTAGCAAAGTCATCAGCCCTGGTGCGGTTCATCTATCCCTACCAAGAACTCTCCGCATCCATCCTACTTTCCATGTCTCTCGAATCAAGCCTGTCCGAGAGAGCCCGCTGGTACCACCATCCCCTGCCCCACCTCCGTCTCATTGATGGTCAACCGGTCTTCACAGTTAAAAAGCTGTTGGATGTCCGTCGTCGTGGGAGAGGAGAGATCCTGTTTACCAGCTTGTGACATCCTGGACCCTTCGTTCATAAGAGACTTCCATAGAGACCACCTTGACAGTTCTGGAGGATCGTCCGGTGCCGACACTAGAGGGGAGGGGCGGGTCCTGTCATGAAGAAGGCTGTCATCTCTCCTGCCATTCCTCCTGACCCACCTGCAGCCTCAAGTTCCTCTCTCTCTCCATCCACTTCCCAGTCTCCTCTATGTTCTGTGTTGCGTTTTGTTTCAGTTCATCTCTTTCCTGTCATGCCCACCAGGGTTCCCAGTGTGTTCTGCCACTACTCACCTGTTCCACATCTGCAATCCATCAACCTTGCTTCTCCCCTCATCAG
Source organism: Hoplostethus atlanticus (assembly GCA_034670405.1). Classification (NCBI taxonomy): domain Eukaryota; kingdom Metazoa; phylum Chordata; class Actinopteri; order Trachichthyiformes; family Trachichthyidae; genus Hoplostethus; species Hoplostethus atlanticus. The sequence goes on from JAXDDX010000052.1 coordinate 1,318,025, forward strand.
CTGCGCTCCATTTCTCATCAGTCCCTAGCAGTGTATATGTCACACGTCTCAGAATAAAATACACCTCCCCTACTAAGGCTCAGAAACACAAGTTTAAATAAAAGTCACTTTTATTATACAATTAATTTTCTTAAAATTCAGCACTCTAGAGTGTGACTCCTGGTTAAAATGGGGTGGACCAACTGTATAAAACTACCTGACCCGACAACGGGAGATCTGATAAAACAGTCCGTGCAGATTTGAGCGTGGTGGAGGGCGCCGATCGCTGTCCTCCAGGTAGTACGGGTCCACGGTGATCCTATCGGCTGACGTCCCTGGACCGCGTCGTCCAATCTATCAGTCGGCGGGGTTGGCTCCGCTCGTCTGCTTCGTCGGCGTCACCACCCTTTGTGAGTGACCGGGCTAGCGACATACACACACAATAAAAGGCACTGCCTAGGTAGGCTCACGTCCCTTTAAAAGATACTTAGCGTGCGTTGAATCACATTGGGTCTGGTCGGGTCGGGTCGGGTCGGCTCGGCTCGGCTCGGCTTCGTCGGGTTGAGAATCGGTTCTGGAGTTCAGCGTAACGGCTGCAGGTCCTCTGCACAGTTTCTCCCCCTCTGGTACTACTGAGAGGTCTTTTATCTGGGTTGCTGTCCATTGTTTCAGCGGGAGTGTCTGAGATTATCAATTGGGAACACCTGTGATGTTCCTGAGGTTATGTGGGTGTGTCATGGGGCTTCGCTACTCGTCGGGGCGCACACACACACACAGCAAGAAAATTCTGCATGCTTTTGGTCCACACTTACAAATACATTAACATAAACTATAAGGACAAGAGGACCCAGCCCCAATTCAATCCCCACCCTTCAGGATTTTGACAGATTACCCACTGTCTGACATATATATACCAGCCTGTCCCCCACTCTTGTTTACCAGATTGTTTAATGTCTTAAACTGGGCTCACACCACAAGTTTTAAAATCCTAACCGATTTAGAAATCGGGTTGCATCACGCACATAAGGAGAATCTTCACAGATGTTCATCTCTCTAATCTCAAACATGCACACACTACAAGATCTGAAAATAATGGTGCATCACACACTATAGGATATTACTAAGATTATCGTGCCAGAGGGAGCATGAATGCACCGCCTTGCGTGATCTCACGTAATCTCGTGGGGAAGTAGATGTAAACAAAACGGAGACTGACATGGTGAAACCGGTGCAACTTGCTTTACTAATGCTTTGCAATGAGAAAGAATCACTGTATCCCCTCAAATTCCCCTATATTGCAACACGTACGGTAAAAGACGTTTCAATCATTCCCGCCCACTCTAAGACATTAGGTAAAATAAAGCATAGACATAAAGCAGGCAAACATAAAACGGGAAGAATATTTACATTTTAATCCAATCAAAGAGGACAGAATCAAATGCATACAGTGTACATTGCAACCAATAAAATAGTTTCAATGCTGTGATGTGTGTTACCTTGTTTACAGTAAGTCTGTTTGAGCAGTTAAACTAGCTGAACTAACCTTAACTATCAATATTGCAAATATGCTTCTGCAAACATGTCAAAAGAACCAGTGCATCAGAAAGGAAAATACAGTCAAACAAAACTGAACTTCAATGTTAATAATGTTACGTCCACAACTCTGTTGGAGCCTGGCCCTCCAACCCTAGAACCAGCACAGCGGCAGCCAGAAGAACCCCAAAGCAGCAGCTCTGTGTCCGCTGAGACTGTCAAACTGCCGGCATTGAACCGAAACAGGCTAGTGTTGGCTCCGACTGCGTGGAGGGTTGTTGTCGGGACATAGAGACGGGTAAAGCTGCACAGATAATTATAGACAAAAGGAGACCGCTAGATCGTTTGGCCAAAGAGAAAGGTACTTTAATACAGATTGGTACAAAAATAGAGTGGTTAATTCTTTGCTGCTGTCAAACAGTTTGTAACTTTCTCCAAATGTGGAGATGATGGCATCCGCCAGCCTGTGGTGCAAGCAAGCTCCAGAAGTTTAGTGCGAGTCTCCGGTCTATCTACCGCTACACATACACACAGTCACACACACACTCGCGAGCAGACCTGGAGGTTTAAGATTGGATCTGTAAACCGCTCACATTACCAGATAATTGGTGCCGGACATCGGTACCGACCAAGGTCCTGTCCAGATTTCTCCGCCGATTGTCGGGAGGGGCGATCGGGGATAAATCGGCTCAATTCTCCTGTAGTCTGAGCCTGGCCTTACATAGCTTTCCCGCAGTCCATGTCTTGGTCTACCGGTTACCTGATCTCTGTTCTGCCTGACTCTGCTTTGCCTGATCCCTGTCTGATTTGTCTGCCTCTGATCCTGGTTACCCTGACCCCTGCTTTGCCAGACCTTGCCTTGCCTGACCCTTGTCTAGTTTGGTTGCCTGTATTGCTTGCTTTATACCGCAGTAAAGTATTGGACTTACACACCATCTGCCTCCTTGTGTCTGCATCTGGGTCCAACTTTACTTGCCCATTACAAACACAATTAGTCTCTACCTGCATAGTGACTGATCGGTCTGTTGTTTCAATCAACATGATGGATCTGTTCTCCTTCTCTGAGTCTGGTTGGAAAGAGAGCTGGAGCAAGACTTTTAGAATAAGTGAAATAAAGACTTTGAAAAATTCACACCACTATTAAATGTTTTACATGCATGGCAGTGAACCGAGCACTGGAAAGATCATGCATTAGAAAATGACACAAAATGACGTTGTGAAACTACGTCGGTAAGGTTTTAATTGAGAAACACAGGTGTGTGGCACCATGTCCAAATGAGAACTATAAAATTGATAACACGTATATCTGACTGGCAGGTTGTGAGGACGTCGTTTGAAATCAAATCACAATATAATAAAAATAAAGAAAACAATTTAAGTCGATAGCAGGGTAAGACCCACCTCATCAGTGAAATCTTGACAACAGTAGAAAATCGTAAGCAAACAGGACTTGGTATTTAATATGAACTCGATTCACTCTGACGAGATTTCAATGAAGAAAAAGTTCCATCACATTGAAAATGTACACAATTAAAAATGAGTCTATCTAGTACATTGCATCAGGATATTATGAACCATTAGTTGAGCACAGCAAAAATACAATTGTCCACTGGGCAGTGTGTATTCTAACTGCTTCCAGACTGCAGCTGGGCAGTGGGCCACCCAAATAAACTTTAATGCACTCTGTATATGCTGCTTGCCCAAACTCGGCATCTATTACACGCCCGACCGTCCTTGTAGGGGGATCCCTCTCTAAGTAGCCCCTCCCAAGGTTTCTTCCATTTTTTCCTAAAAGGTTTTGTGGGAGTTATCCTGTCGCGTACAAAATGGTTTGTACGCGACATCCTGGGGGATGTCGCGTACAAACCATTTATTGTTTTCACACTTTGGGCACTGTGAAGCCCTTTGAGACAGTAACGGCGATTTAAGGGCTATACAAATTTGCTATAAAATAAAATGATTTGATAATTCCAAATGTATGCTGTAATGCTGAATACATTTCTAGATTTATTAATTTTCACTTTAGTTTATTATATTATTTAGAGGTGATGTCAAAAAAATTAAATGATGAATAAATAAATCTCCTCAATATCCATCAGGTAGAACCTTGTGCATCCATTGGTTGCTATGGTTTCTCTCAAGCTGCATCATTTGTCTCAAGCAACATTCAAACAAACACATTTCTCTCTGAAACTCAGACTGAAACACTCAATTCTACAACACCAAAACACTTTTTCACAATGAATTCAGGAGGCGTTGACGCCTCGATGGTAAAAAGCAGGACTAGATAATACTAATACCACGTGTAGTTTTCCATCAACAAATGCATTCCTTGTTTGCTTTTTTCTGACGAGCAATTTGATATTTTGGTCAGTTATCTTTTTTTAATTAAAATAAGTTTCAGTCCTCTCCAGTTCAATGTCAGGACACCGCAGTAAAAACACACACGTTGGTGGATAATTCTCATTTGTTCAACTCTCCACTTAACGGGCCTAGCAGTCCAGTGGAAATAGTAAAAGACAATTCAATGTGGGAAATGTCTCTTTTTTGCAGGACATTGTGAAATTCAATGTATCAGAAAATATCATTTAAATTTCCAGTTAATATCCTCCCATCCTAAAGTGTGTGTGCTCTTTTATAGTAAATTGTGAAATTGAGTGTGTCATAAAATGTGTTTTAAACCTCCAGTTAACATCCTCCCATCCTACATTGTGTGATATGCCTCGTCACCTTCTGGATCACAGCTACTCCAAGACCACCACGCATCAGACCACTGACAGGAAGAAGGTTGAACCCTGTTCCTTTACTGTCCCATCAGATTATCAACATTAGAGGAAAATACTATGGACACTTGCTCTTTTACTGCAGCTTGCTCACTATTATAATATGCAACCCAACCTCATTCAATGTATCTCTGTACATCTGTTATGTACTTTTACTTATTTAAAAAAAAACTGATATTTGTCTTTAATTTAGGATTATGTGTCATATTTGTACCTGATAATTTAACACCTTTGAAAAGTGTCCAGTTTCTAACTTTCCATGTTGTTTAGTTCCCTTTGTACATATTTTAAAATTTTAATTAATGATTAAGTAATTGAGAGTTGGTAAGTGTACACATTTCCCAAGGTAAATCTGGTAAATGTGTACATTTCCTGGTTCCTGGAAAATGCTAGTCACAGTAGCATGAGGCTTATGGTATCATAAATGTACAAATTTACCAGTTTCCCACATTTACCGTGACATATACATGTGAAAAGTGTGATTTGGTCCCTGGTCTTCTTGTCAGGAGAGTGAGGCCCTGCCCTCCTGTCCTTCCACTCCTGGAAACATCATGGGAGGTGGTCCTGGAAGGGACCAAGGAGAGCGGCCCTCCCTCAGGGCTGAGGTAGAGTCACGTCCACCTAGCTTGCCCAGACTTCAAGAGCTGGCTTCTGACTGTACTAGTTTTGACCTCTGACCTTTGTCCCCTCCATCCATCCCTCTATAAGGCTCAGGAAAAGAGCCTTATCACCAGCACTCCACTAGCTGACGGACTCCTGGACATCAGGGAGTCAGTTAGTGTGGGAGCCTACGCGCCCCACATTGATCAGGACATCAGCAGGGAACCCCGGTGTCAGCAGCCTCCCCGCAAGAGAGCCAAGCGCTGAACACTATACGGCACCAGCAGCTTTTTATTTTATTTTATTTTATTGGTCCCTGGTCTTCCTGTCAGTAGAGTGAGGCCCTGCCACACTCCTGTCCATCCCTTCCTGTTGGCTCATCTGGCCTACTGCAGCCTTTGGAGTGGGAGGAGCCAAGGACAGCCCTCCTCCATGATCTTCCCCAGGGTTCGAAATACCGCTTGGTTCACGGGGAGGCCCTATATTTTATACTTTTTTTAGGTTAGAAGCGTCTGGAGAAGCGTTTGGAGATGCCACTGGAGAAGTGCTTGGAGAAGCCGCTGGAGAAGCCGTGTGCGTGTCAACATCTGTGGTAATATGGTATGAAGTCACTAGATGGTGCACTGAGACTGGAAGAAATTAGCCCAGCACACAGGCTGTTTTATGGAAACAAGGATCTTTTAGAAAACAAAACCTCCCAGAATCTTTGGTCAGGTCTAAGGACCTTTAGAGGACAAATGCAGAATTGCAGGACCACAACCGATATTGTATCCACTAAACCAATATATATGCCAGCAACCAGTATATATTCAGTAAAACCAATGTGTATGTCAGCAAACCAATGTATTACCCTACAAACCAATACATATTTAATAAAAAACAATGTTTAAGCTAGTAAACCAATATTTGAACCAACAAACCAATATACAGTATATTCAATAAAACCCATACGCCAGTAAACCAATGCATACAAACCAATATGTATTTAATACAACCAATGTATATATGGGTAAACCAATATATGAACCTACAACCAATATATATTCAGTTAAACCAATGTATATGCCAGTAAACCAATGCATATGAGCCAATATATATTCAAAACAACCAATGTATATGCCATATAACCATATATATATATATATATATATATATCACCTACAAGCCAATATCTATTCAGTTGTATATGCAATGTATATGCCAGCAAACCAATATGCCAGCTAAACTATCCAATATATATCAAATTAAACCATTTTATATGCAACCAATATTTACCAACCAATATTTATTTTGGTAAACCAATGAATATGTCATGTATGAACCTACAAACCAATATATATATTTACTGGTCAACCAAAATGTTTTTTAAACAATGTGCATGCCCATTAACCATATAGTTTACCACTAAACCACAATTGGAATAGTTTATTTCCTAAACCACACCTCATATTTCTTCCAGTCTCACTGCGCCATCTATTGACTGAATACCATATTATCATAGACGTTGTCACGCACACGGCTTCTCCAGACGCTTCTCCAGACGCTTCTCCAGACGCTTCTCCAAACGGAAGTCACAGACGAATTCAGACTTGAGCAGCCTCTTTTGGTAGAATGACCCATGAATAGTTGTATGGTCAAACTCATTAACATTACCTTCTTCTTGATATATTTCATTTCATCAAACAGCTGCATTTTTGCAGAGGTTCCACATTTTTTTAGTCTGAAAATTAGATAGGCCTACATCTGCCCAAAAGGATACACTGTATACAAGGAACAAGAGATGGATGATGGTTTATTTTGTTAATCTGCAAAATTTGCATGAATGCTCTACAGCCTATTTACATTTAATCTTTCTAATATATGCTTTACAGGGTAATTCCTTTGTAGCATGTTAAATTATACTTTCTTTATTTTATTATTAATGTAATATGTATTGGTAATTATCCAAGCTCTCTTTCACTAAATACCCTCAAAGATTACCAGAACACTGTTGACAATGGAACATAATTAAACACATTTCTTATAAATCTGTTAAAGTACATTGATGTCCCCAACAAAAACGGTGTTCCTACAGTTTTCAAGGTTTACTTAAGATCGCCAATAGTGGCAATAGTAGTTCCTTAATAGTGAGACAAACTTCCTGGGCTATAGAAGACAATGGCATATTCCTTTGATTTTTTAGGAACTTCAAAATTTTCAAGGTTGTCTGTGTATAATAATAAACCTTGTTCAATAAGTAACTGACTGTTAGAATTCCAAAACAATTCCAAACCAAAGGATTTTTATTTTTGCAAAGGATATCTTATGAAATCTTTATCTTTATGAAAATCCGCCAATTTAGTAGGGATTTTAGAAGTTACGTTTTAATAGGAAACATTATCTGCAGAAAGGTGTCCTTCAAATTACGTTCATCATTATACGATTTAATATCAAACTAAAAAATGTATATAGATGTATGACTAGTCCTGTTGTTCATACTTCCGTTGTTCGTACTTCCTACTTCCGTCACGCCAAGGGCGCTTCCATCATGCCACAGGCTTGTCATGCCAGGGGCTTGTCTCCGGGGCTGCAGCTGGACCCTACTCAACTGAGACAACAGTTGGTTTAGTCTCAATATCAAACACTTGATGTCGCCAAATATGCAGTCAGATTATTAGGAATGGCTGTAACAAATAGGACCTGTATTTTACCAACATCTTATTGAAATAGCATTTTCTGTAAACATGTATTCTGTATCTGTATTCACATGTATTTAGAAAATGCAATCACATCTCATTTTGTATGGGTTATTTATGATGTGTTTATTTCCCTGGGTTTATCTCAAAAACATAAAATCAATGAGGAAGCAGGCCCCTAGCATCACAGCCTTCATCTTCACATCCAAGTCCATTGGAAATAAAATTCCAAAGTTATCTGCATCTGTGAAGGCTTCCCGCAACCCAACCCATTGCTTGCTAATCTGCCCTACCACCGCCAACTCATCCAGGGATGTGACCTCAAAAATTACATCGGCCATGCACCTAAAGCCACAGCATGGTCCCTTGATCCTCAGTTGGGCCTCCCTCCTCTCATTTAGGACCGTAAATTTGGGCAGAACAGAATGCCAGTCCTGTACCATGTAGCCTATGGGGATTTCAGGAGGATTCTGCACCTCCAGCTCTTGTAGACAGTAGGGGAAGCAGCATAAGCTGCACCTCAGGGGGCGTGTCAAGGTCAAGACTTCCTGTCCCAGGTTGTCCCAGAGGTGGATGGTGAAGGGCCGACCGACCGGGGCCCTGCACAGTGCAGGTGTTGTTTTCCACAAGCACTGACTGGCCCGTAGTATTCTTCACCATGTAAACATTGTTTATCTTCCAGTTCAGAAGCACTTCAGCCATATGAACCTTCTGATGGGCGAGGAGCTGCTTGATCTGATACTCCAGTCCTGGGGGGCAGCCTGGGGGTCGGCCAGGGGCAGGCATCAGCACAGGAGCCTTAGGTGCCATTTTTGTAACCTGGAGGAGCTGCTGATCCATGGTTCAGTAGTGCTGGGTACACTGCATTATGACCAGGTTGCATCCCAATATAGTACAGAGATGTCTGAGGCATTAGTCCACTTCTTGTATTCCCCTGGTATGCCATTGAGCAGATGAGCAGTTTGTTTGCCAATGTGTATATTTGTGTGCTCTCCAGGCCTGTGTTTTCGCACTAGGCATTACATCCAGGCAAACTGATATATCAGCCGATATTGACTTTTATTAAAAAGTGGATATCAGCCAGCCAGTGTTGTCCACCTCTGACATGATGGATATGTTTGATTAATTACATATTTATTGTAGAACTGATAAATACTACACCGGTTGTCTATAGGAAGCACTTAACCTGAATTTATACTAATGCAATATGTTAATTGGATTCGACACATGAATCTGTCAGTATTAGTATTAGTATTAGTGGTATTATCATCATCCTGGGTTTCAATGCAGAGTTTTAGTGACCCATGATCTAAATGATGTTTCAGAGGCTTTTCCACTCTGACAAGAATACAATTCTGGAGGAACAACGTGGAAAACATCTGTTGAGAAACCTGTGAAGTAACTAATACAAACTTATGCAGAGAATTCCAATTGAAAGTCGATTTGTTTTTTTAGTATTCCTAAGATTGTTGCCAGAATGGACCCCAGTCAAACAAATGCATGCTGGCGGGAATTTGGAGAGGAATCAGCAAATCATACACACATATTCTGGAAGTGTGCTCTCTTAGATCATTTTTGGAAGGGGTCCAGCTGCCTAAGGATGCAGTGTTAGCTGTTATGGGGCTATTCCAGAGGTGATGAGAGGCAGAAAAAAAAGAAAAAGAAAACCTACTGCATATACTCCTTACCTCAGCCAAGAAAGCCATAGCACTGACCTGGCTTACAAATATAACCTACGACCTACAACACATGGCTGTCAGTGGTTAAAGGAATGGAAAAATGTTCAGTCTTTATTAGAACTGGGGCTTGGTGTGTTTCACATGTTTTTGCATTGTATCATTAACTGTAATCACTCCATTATGGGTGTGATGGGTAACAGTGGATGGTATTGTCGACTTTTCTTTTCTCTTCCTAGATTTCTGTGTCTTGTTCCTTGACTCTAGACATGTCTGAATGTAGCTACAAATCTCAATCCTCTTTCCACAGGCAGGTGGAGTGGAGACTCTAATAGGTATGAATGTGAGTGTCTATCTATCTGTTAACCCTGTGATGGACTGGAGACTTGTCCAGGGTATCCCAATGCATGCTGGGATAGGCTCCAGCCTACCTGACACCCTGAAGAGGAGAGCAAATAAATGATTGAAGATAAGACAAAACTGTAATGATTCCCCTGCGGCATCAAAATAGCAACATGATACAAAAAGAAAGAAAATACACTAGAAATTAAAATATATATAACATAACAACTGATGGCACTTCAGCACTGGAATGTGTTAGAAACATAAATGAAACAAAAAAGTATGAATGAAAAAAATGACCACAGCATTATGACCGTGCAAAAAATAATGTGTTATATATCACACATCACACTTGATATATTCATAATTTTATATTTTACATATTGTTGAATATTTTATGTTGTAAATTATGTTTATTCATTCATTTATTTATCTCAGTGTATTCTTCTGCTGTTTCTGTACACCATGCATACATGCTGTAATTCATAGATTTCACTTTTCATTCTTACAACTGTACTTATTATGTTCTTGTGGCGTTATAATCAGTTGTATTATATGTCATACCCCCCCCCCCCCATTTGATGTATTCTTAGTATTTTTCTTTGCTGTATCCTATTACTATTTTGCTGCTGCAAGGACACAACATTCCTCCGAACAGATAAATAGTACAGATACCTACTTTAGCGGATGGTGCCTAGTAGCAGGCAGTTCAATTGTAAACCGACACCCCTGACCAAGGCAGTTAACACCCAGCTGTGTTACTCCAAACTGCCAGCAGGAGTCACTGTTTCACTGTCTAGTTAAGCTAACGTTAGCTAACACAGCCTGCAGCTGCTGTTTGCTTCGAGCCGAGCTGTACCCATCAGCCAGCCACCAGCGGTGCTCCATTAGACTGGAAAACGGTGAGTATTCACATTCATAAGCATGTTGGCTTGCAGGAGACGTATTTTGTTTTAAGACAGCTGTGTAGTAGTGCTGAGGCAGTTAGTCGGGTTGACGTGATGGTTTTCACAGGATCCCAGCGTTTTCCTCAGATTTTACGTGTTACACCAAAAATGTGGGCAAAGAACGAAGGCTTTCTATTGAGCCATGGCTAGCTAACGTTAGCTAGGTGGATTGCTTACTAGAAAGTGAAGCAAAATCATGAATGAAATGTTGCTGGCAAACGCTTTTGTTGCTTGTTCATTTGCTGCGAAAACGCAAATGTAATTTGGACTAACTGCGTAATCCATGCAACGTCAGATCGGTGTAAATCTAATGTTAAATGGCTAACGTTAGCTGATGTAGCTATTTAACTAACCAGCCGACAAAGCTACACTTAGTTAGCTCTGTTATGCTTTTTGTCCTCTTGACTCCGCATATATTGCAGAGTGCTTTACAGAGTCGGTGCTACCGCTTCAGAGTGTGCCAGGTGCTGGCATCAATTTGCCCTCAACAGCCAAGTAAATGAAAGAGAACGTAACGCCAGATTGTATCGGGAATCCTGGCGATTTAATTTTACCTAGCTCCGATACGTTCCGTTCTCCTTGTTTGGACAGAGCGACACGCCTAACGCCATTCAAAATCTGGCAATTTATGGTGCCGTTACTTATAAGCAGGGCTAAAAAACATGACCGTTTAAGACCTTTTACGAAATCGTTAATAATTAATGGTGAATTCGGCATATTAATGATCCTCTAAGCAGCACTTAATTTCTAGAAAATACCAACCTTTAAATTGATCCCCATTCGAATCCCATGGATTCGCTACCGCCCGCGGAGCTATATTTTGGTAGTAAGTTAACGTTACTGTGGGAAATAACAGGCAAACCAATTATAAAAGTTGACGTTTTATTGAAATAATTGCAGCACAGTGCATCAGATGTATGCCGAATCGAAGAGTGGCTCCTAACGATTCCGTAAATGTGTTAAGTCATGTTATACATAATGTGTACCCTTGCCCATAAACAAAACTCCATTAAACTGCCTATTGTTTTGAATGGAGTTTTGCGTGACGAGAGAAGGGAACGTATAGGGTGTTGACAGGGAGGATGGCCTTCGATTTGCCATTATGCGAGCCAATAAGCTCCACCAAATGTCATGTTGATGGTGTGATGAGCTTAGAAGCAGTGGGTTTGTCAGGAGTATATCAGAACTATATCTTTTTTATAATATACTTTTTGTGGATTCCAATATTGTGAATCTCTCTGGTGGAGTAATGGACGCCTGAAAGAGTCAACACAGCTAGAGACACCTGAAGCACATTATCTGTTTTTCACCAGTTAGACATTGACAGCAGTTGAATGCCATGATATTTGGTTGGCCTAATGACATTTTGCGGTCTAGCTGAGTGCCTGGGTCACAAAGTATTCCTAATAAGAAAGATCCACACCTAACGTTACCTATAATTTAGGGATGATGCGGTTGGTTGTTTAGGATTCCATCCTATGCTACCCTGTGGAGAGAAGGGTCTGAGAAGCTCCTCTCTCTATGGCATATAAAGTAACTAATGAAAACCAGGTTGAAGGATGTGTATCCGCTTGCTTGCCCGTGTCAGCCAGCGGCAGAAACAATCTCACCCTGGGTTTGGAGAGGCACATCTTAAATGTGAGCCAGGAATGTATTTTCTCTTTGCCAAGCTCCTTTTAACAGGCGTCTTTGGCTGTAATATGTAGTACTTTATGGTACACTAATAGGTTAAAAGTGTAAAAGTGTTCTCAGTGATGTAGGTCTGTATTCTGTCATTTACAGATGGCACATGTAAACGGATAACAATTTTTAGAGAAGGGGAAAACAGTCGAGTACATTTTGAATAGCCTAGTTGTGTTAAAAAAAAAAAATAAAATTAAAAAAAATTTAAGTGGCACTTGATCTCACTTTTGAAACAGTGCAGGCATTTAACACACTTATCAATGCCCTCAGAAATTATTATGAAGTAGAAGGGAACGTTTTTGTTTTTCCAGATCTGAACATTTACTTAATTCCCTCTCTCTCTTTCCCCAGGGTCTTTTTAAAAGGTGTCATCTCCCGGTCCCTGTTGGCCATTACTAAAGGACTTGATCAGTCAACTGGACCACTACCTCTGTATGGAAAATTATTTTGGTCTGAGCAAAGAAGAGCCACATTGGTGGGGCGCGCTGTGTTGAGTGCAACAACATGTTCAATCTGATCAAAAAGGATAAGGACAAGGATGGGGGGAAGAAAGAAAAGAAGGATAAGAAGGAGAGGATGTCTGCAGCAGAGCTGCGCAGCCTGGAGGAGATGAGTATGCGGCGTGGTTTCTTCAACCTGAAGAGGGAGGCCAAACGTGAGTCAAAGAACAAGCTGGAGATCTCTAACCCCATCCCCATCAAAGTGGCTAGTGGCAACGAGCTTACCCTCACTGACATTGAATCGGATGGCTTGAGCAACCGCAGCAGCATGATTCTGGACGACCATCTGAGTGCTGCCAGCTCCACTGATGATCTGAAAGGTGAGGGTGGAGGAGGACACGATGGACACCGGAGTTCGGTGCGTGATCGCGTGGCTCATTTTGGTTCGCTGGCCAAGCAGAATTCCACTCAGGTTGGTCAGATGATGAAGCGTTTCTCCTTTTCCCAACGGAGCAAAGAGGAGAGCCTCTCGGAGGGCTCCACGCCCTCAGGCCAGAACTCAGCTGCTCCGTCCCCACAGGTGGAGACCAAGGTCTTTGACCCGCTGCGCAATCAAAACCTCAAGCAGCAGCCCGGAGTACCAGCAGTCAAAAAGGTCTGCATCCCGGAAGTGGTGGACAAGACCTTCCCAGCAGACCTGCAACTCCCAGCTGTCATTGCACCAACTGCACCGGAAACACGCGAGCTGGAACTCCAACGCCGCAACACGGGTGACTTTGGATTTTCTCTGCGCCGCACGACTATGCTGGACCGCAGTGCTGACGGGGGAGTATACAGGCGCGTGGTCCACTTTGCTGAGCCTGGTGCCGGCACTAAGGACCTGGCACTGGCGCTGGGGCTGGTGCCAGGTGACCGGCTGGTGGAGATAAATGGTCGAAACGTGGAGAGCAAGAGCCGGGATGAAATAGTGGAGATGATCCGCCAGTCGGGAGACATGGTCCGGCTGAAAGTGCAGCCCATCCTGGAGCTGAGCGAGCTGAGCCGCTGCTGGCTGAGGAACACCGAAGGCCTGCGCAGGGAGGCCAGACATGTAAGCAACCCTATCCACTTATACATAGAAATATCAGCTGGATGGTTCAGAATTGAGTGCGAATATTATCAGTTTTTTTCAAGCAGGGCACATGTTGTGTGACGCCACCGGTGTCAAGCTGGGTGGGTCTGACAATAACGAAACTGTCTAACCACTGTTAATTTTCCGATAACAAACATTTTCTCCCTTCAGAGCTTTGCTAAAGGAGCCTCAGGTTTTTCAGCCACGCCAGCATTCTACCATTGTTTTCTCAGACGCTTCCAAGTGCACAATGTCAGAAACTTGACAGAACATGCTCATTGTAAGGGAAACCCAACAATGTCCTGGATTCTCAAGGATTTTTGGAAGCTGCATTATACTGTATATACTGTAATATTTACACTGCTCCTAAGCCTTCCTCTGTAAGCATCTGCCTGCGATGTGTTGACAGGCAGGTGAAGTCAAGTGACTCAGTCAACTTTTTACTGCCCCTTTTTAAGAGGAGGCTGTTTGAGCTTATTTTATATTTTATGCACCACTTGTCTTTAGTGTACATATTTCATTTCTCCATACACTTGTTCACTTGAAAGTGCAGGCATTAACTGTCTGCAACCAGTTCTGAACAGTGTTATGTGTTGGAAGCATTCTGCATAGTGTGTGTTGGTGTGCGTGGGTTTTCATCGAACAGCATTAGCCTTTCAGGTAAAGCCTAATACTATTAATACTCTGAAATGTTTTGGCCTTGGTTTAGAGTCACAAAAAGTAATTTGAAGTGCCATCAGCCACGCAACGGCGCTCACAGTGATTACAGATATTAGAATAATACATCGTGGATCATTCATGAAAGATCAAAATGTTGTATGCCTGTTGATATAGGCATACAACACACAATCAGTTGTTACTTATATATAAGTGTAGATATATTGACTAAAGGTGTGGTCAGACTATGATCCAAAGTACGCAAATATTTGTGGTGAATTATGTTTTTATTATCTTATTTTTATTCCACATTTTCACATTTAGTATTTCTCATCTCTGTCTTACTCTTATTGTGCTCCTTCTTTATAAAATGATGGGGTGGTGGTTGTGATGATGATGATGTGTCTTATGCTGTTAGCCTGAAACTCTATACTGACATTTTGCATTGGTGGCTGGCTACTGCATCTGTTATTTGTTGTGACTGTCAGCCTTGTGTCTTTATGTGATGTTTTTTTAAATTCTTGCGGCCAAACCGATTGGCCGCTGGGACAAATGAAGTTGAAACTTTTTCTTGAAAATGCCACTTTTGACGTCTCCTCCAGGCGGACAATTCAGACACTGGAGACTGGCGGATGATTTGCAACGTCATATCGGATTACAATCTGGTCTCCTCGTATGGCAGACCACTGCAGGACTTAGTTTGTTTCACCAGAAGTCCTGGAGTGTTGCTTTTTCACAAGCCTGCGTGGATAGTTGCATGTTACTGCACGTTGACTTTCCTCTCCACTCCCGTTTGGATGAGTGGACTCTGTGGTGTCATTTGGTTTTTCGACAACCTCACATCTCATTCCCCACATTCTGCAACCCCCCAGCTCTTCCTCCCCTCCCACACACCCTCTTATGAGTTTTTCTTACTATTACTGTTTGCTATTTACAGTAGCTCAATAACACAGTGAGCTGCCCAGGCCAGTTGCATCTCCCAAGAGGGCATGGTTGGCAAATTCAGAGGGCTTTGTTTGTTTGCCTCCATTGGCTCTGGTTCAAGGGCCCTCGTGACACAGTCCGAGTGAAAGGCACTCCAATCTCCCCCCTCCCCGCAATTTAATTCATCTGCTAAGGGGGGTGTCTATATAGAGCCCGCATGTTGTCCTTTTTCTATGGGAGACAGAATGAGTGAAAAATCCCGCTTCAAGCCAGAATGGATAAGAGAGACGCATTTCGTGTCTTGTGACGAGCTGCTATAATGGTTTCCATCATGGAAACAGGAAGTGCAGGCCCGAGAGAGTTTTGTGTAAGTGTAGAAGCAGTGTTGGGTCACTAAGCGCGTACACACAGATTTGCCTTAGCTTGAGTTCATGTGCCTATCTCTCCATGTGTGTAGCTAATTTGTGTGTCTATAAAACAGCAGGCCTGTCTCCGTCTCTTTTGTCTGCTTTAACAAATCTCAACAGCTTGGCTGCTTGTTTAAATAAAGGAGAACAAACAGAAGCGGCCATCTTTCAATCCTGACAATAGGTGCAGAAGGGGAGCTCACATAATTCTGCCAAAGTCTATGTGAACAGCTTCCTCTTGGTTTGTGTAACTCCTGTGATATAAACCTTGGCTATACCTTTTTATATTTAAGAACTGTGGCATGTTTTGCTGTCAGTATAAAATTAGAATTGTGAGACCAGAGTGTGATTATATGTATTTAGTTAGGGGACATCATTGAGAATGGAAAGCAACATAACATATTCCATCACCGTTGTACCTAAGGTAAAAGGCCGGTAAAGAACGGCCACTTTGGTATTATTGCTATAGTATAGCATCAGTATATGTAACCTTTTATAGTATAGTATCAGCATAGAGAGGAGTGTTTTATAACTAGACAGAGAAATGCAACCTGGAGATCACCCATGACCTTCGACCTCTGCTGTATAAACCACCATATTATCCTGGAACCACATGATGCAGAGGAGGTTAGCGTGTGTTAGTTATGCAGAGGTCATAGTATTTGTCGTTTGTGAAGAGCCACATGTTGATGGTAATGAGAGTCAGACTGACCTGGAACCTTGTAAAGAATATTCTTCTACACAAACATGAATAGCTAAACACGCAATCAAGATTTAGAAGTGAACCAGACAGGCAGGATGTCCCTATTCCTTTAGCCACTGGCCCTCACGGGCAGGATATCCTATAACAAGCACTGGGACAGGGCAAGAAAGACTCCCAGCAACAACAAATAAGACAACTCAAGAGGTTTAGCTTTGGCTCAATTATAGCTGAAGACGGCAGTATACTTACAATGAAGGCCAGCTTGCCTGAAATCGAACCGCAGGCAAACACGCTGCTACATACGTGTGTGTGTGTGTGTGTGTGTGTGTGTGTGTGTGTGTGTGTGTGTGTGTGTGTGTGTGTGTGTGTGTGTGTGTGTGTGTGTGTGTGTGTGTGTGTGTGTGTGTGTGTGTGTGTGTGTGTGTGTGTGTGTGTCGCTGTGGTGTCGCTGTGGCTCTGTATTGTTGGTTTTACTGCCACTCCACACCAGTGGGGCTGCATGAAATATAAAGTGGTAACAGGAACCTAGGGAAACCAGAGATCACACTGACAAAAACTGAGCTCAAATGAATAATTCAAAACTCAAAACAATTCATTTTGAAGACTTGACGATGAGATGTTAGCATGGAGATGTAAACAAAAGCATTGAACCAGAAAAGGAAACAAGACGCTTTTCCACAAGGGAACACAAGCAATCAAGTGATATTTTAGACCAATTGCAGATGCTCATGGTGTGTGAAGAATTTGACCAGTTTGTCCAGCGGGGCTGTGCACACTGCAGAGTCAAAGTGGTTCGTTTTCTCCACAAACTGTTCCTTTTATTCATATAAACATGTTGAATTTTGTTTCTGCAGCAAGTTTAAGTATCCACCCAACAGGCCTATGGAATCGAAAAACCAGAATGCAGGAGTGACTTAGGTAGCTAAACTGGCTAACCAAAGTTAGAAACGGCAGAAACAGGAGATTTTCAGTATTACTTCTATTTGGAGAGCCCAAAACTTTTGATTGCTGGTTAGAGGCTGAAGAACAGTCTTACTGGATTTGTTTACACTGCTATAGTTACAATCTTAGTTACTGCTGGTTTTCTATCCTACCAGGAAGTTAATTGCCCAGAGGTCCAGATTAGAGGACCACTGGTGTAGCCCATGGATGCTAGCCACAAACGTTATGGTTACAGTTCTGCTACAGTGTAACCCATGGATGCTAGCTACAAATGTTTCTATGGTTACACTTCTGCTACAGCGTAACCCATGGACTCTAGCTGCAGACATTGCTATGGCTACAGTTCTGATAGTGTAACCCATGGATGCTAGCTCGAAACATTTCTACGGTTGCAGTCCTGCGCGACTAGTTTTTCGGCAGAAGCTTGTAAATTACTTGAAGTACATGCAAACTCCACACAGAATGGACTGGGAATTGAACTCGCAAACTCTTTGCTGTGAGGCCACAGTGCTAGCCACAGAGGCAGCATGCTGTTGGTTTTTGGTTAGAGGAACATTTTGACTAGTTATTGCATTATCCATCCGTTATTACATTATCAGTTGTTACAAGACTTCTGTACTCTACTGCAGCATCTAGTAGCTACTGGTCGATCCCACTGACTTTCCCCCCAGTCTCCTTTTATGAGGACAGTTGTTTATGCAGTATGTTTTATGAGGCACATTTGTGTAATGTACAGTGTGAAGTACCACTCTGATAAGTGGATGATATACCTTGTCTTTAATAAGACAAGGTATATTATATCCTGTGCTATACGAGGCCTCGACTGGTTTGGACTTAATACTAAAAGGCTAAATAATGCAAATGTATGACCAGTTGTTTCAGTGACAGTAGCTTGGTTTCCATTCAAGTATGTTTTTAGGTGAATTATGTTGTATGGAATTAGAAGAGCTGAATGGAAATGGCCGAATGTAGTGAAATTTCTTCAGTATGGCAAATGTTTTTATGCTCCCTTGAGGTGTTGTTAGGTTATGTTATAAATGGAAATTAAGTTGTAGATTAAATAATGGCGTAGTGACCTGGTGAATGGTTCAGTGTCATTGCAAAACAAAAGTGAAAAGTGGCTTTGGTCTCTGCCTGTAAATTATCTGTAAAATATCTCCCATGCATGTATAAGGTGCCCGTCCTGGTTGTATGAACATTAGTTCACAATAGTTAGACAGCTTGAAATAGGGTGGGAGCGATAAACCAAACCTACACAATGTTTATCCAAGCACATTATGAGCTTGTATCTAGACAGGGTTGCCAGTTCAGGTTGGATTCAAGTTCACCTTTTGTTTTCCTGTTCAACAATAACATTGGAACATGGCATGTACCTAATTCTGCTTTTCTTAATAAGCCACAGGTTGCAGCCAAGTGCGCTATGCTTTTTCTTTTTTTATTGAAATAGACAGAGGAGTCAACTTGTGCAGTTGAGACGAGGAGGGAGAACTGAGCGGAAGTTCTGGTGCACATTATCATTCAACACAGTCGCTGCACACTACATTCAAGAAGTCTCTTCTATTTAAATTCGCTTGGCAGTTGGATGGAATCACTCCTACTGTATGGTTGGATGCAAACATAGCTACTGTATGGTTGGATAGAATCACATTTACTGTATGGTTGGATGGGAACATAGCCTAGCTACTGTATGGTTGTGTGCTGCTGCTGCAGTGCTGGTGCATTGCCAGGTCAGCTTTAGCAGAAATAGTTGTGACTGCAATAAAGATTATTTGGTAGAGGTGTGGCAGAGTCTGGACTCAGCTGTAGGCCAGATGTTGGCAGACAACACACACACACACACACACACACACACACACACACACACACACAAACTAGGTATGGTGCAGGGCCAAAATGCACAGTAGTGAAACCAGAACTAATGAATGGCAGAAATTGGTGTGTAAACTGTAAGCAGCTTAGCTTCCCAAACCATTAACCTTTGTGTTTGTGTGTGTGTGTGTGTGTGTGTGTCTGTGTGTGTGTCTGTGTCTGTGTGTAGTTGACTTTTATGTTTGTTCCCATATCAGATGTATATGTGTGTATTGTACAGGGCACACCGATGTTCAGAAAGTCTGCTTTGGTAGTAACAAGAGAACAGGGAGGCAAAGTGCAAGGCTAGCTTGTTAGGGTGTTTTCACATATAGTTCTCTTTAAATGAACTGAACTCAGTTGTCTTTAAGTGGACCAAAAACTTGAAAGAGGACTCAGTTATTTTTCTGGTGCACTTGTGCTCTAATGGGATCTCTGTACATTTTCCATTCACACTCTTTGGAACTCAGACTTGGTTGCAGCATCCATTTCCTTGTGGTATTTTCTTATTCAATTAGCCCACAAAAATAGGGGAAATGAAGAAAAAAAACTTTTTTTAAATTGTTAGCAGAAACCGAAGCTCTTGTTCTTTAATTTTCCCTGAACATTTCAGATATCAGAAAATGTCTTCAATGTGGTCCTCACCTCATATCTTAAGAAGCACTGCAGTCTCCTCCTCAGACCAAACAACTCCTCTCCCATGAGCCATGCTCACCTTGTGTTTGTTCTTTCGAGCGAGCACATACAATTTTCATGCCAAAAAACTTGAATAAATTAGAATTGAAAATTCCAAGTATTCAGTGTTTTCCCCAGGATTTTATTCTTGTCAGGGAAAGATGGAAAAGCCTCTGAAACAAAAAACATACTCATGCATAATTGTGTGGAATCTAGAATATGTAATCAATCAAACGGCATCATATCCATCATATCACCAGATTTAGATTTTTAATAAAAAGGGAAATATCGTCCCCATATATTGTTCTAACACGCACACATGCCCAACCAACCAAAAAATTCCCCCACTTTCTCAAATGTATTTTTGGCGTTCTAAACCACAAACTTGTCAGCAGAGATGGACAGAGGAGTGTGACACTCAGCAGCCTGCTGAGGTTTTTGTTTCGATGTTGTTTTCAATCAGCCAGTGTGACGCACTTCAACCAGAGGCTTTCAGACTAATAAACATGGCTTTCTCTCTCTCTCTTTGGACTCTTTCTTTCTTGGCCAACCTCCACCAGGGTTCCAAAATATCCTACTGAAGTAGAAGTACTGTCACTATGCTGGGATTTTACTATGTAACTTTGTTGTTCATGTCGTTGGCGGCCCCAAGTGGCAGCAAATGGTAACTGTATTTTTGAGGACTTCACTACCCTTAGCTTCCTGTAGTGATAGGCGAGGCACTAGCTCTCTCACTGCTGTTTCAGAGCTGTGTGTGTTTGGCTTGTAAGTTTCGATGCGTCACTTCCTGTGCTCAGAGAAAACGTTACCTACCTAACGTTACCGCCAGTCTACCTACCCGACTCCAAAACTTCATTGGGGTGAATCGAGCGAATCTACAGCGGCTCAATAAAGCTTCATGAACTTCATGAACTAGACGGATAAAGCACTTGGATTTTTACATTAAAAAAGTTACATAATGCAGCTTTAACTCGGGGGGCTTTTATGAAATAACGTGCCCAAACAAAGTAGCAGGGGGAGGGGGATCATCAATCAGCACAAGAATTTCGGGATGTGTTTCTGTACAGACCATCCCTATTTTCTTCATCAACATGCTCAGTGTTTTCAGAACTGTAAATCTAAACAGATCAAGGCCATGGGTTTGGATGTGATGACACTTGTTTCTTTCACGCCACAACTCCATCTTTCCCTTGCATATTTTTACTTACCCATTCCCATTACTTACCCATATTTTTACTTACCCTTACCCTTTCCCTTTCCCTCATTAACCCCCTCAGTTGTAATTTGGTACTTCCACCCTGGGTTGTAACCGACCTGCAGCACAAAGCCTGGCTGGTGGAAACTTTCCACTGCATTCCAGTGATGGCTGGTGGTGTTATATAGTGTTATTAAGCTGGACTAAACTGCACTGGCTTGTTGATCTGATTGCACAGTTGGTTTTGGTATGAAAGGCCAGAGTAGATGAATAGGTGATAGTTGCATGGAGGTGTATTAACTTTATTCAAATGTTAATGCAAACTGGAAAATGAAAATGCAGTCATGCAATATAATTTTATTTTCTATTTATATGTGCACAATTTGGGTTCTAATTTAAGATTTCATAACCCAATTGACATTAGAAATTTCATGTACTAGAATACACACGCTCTAGCAACTTACCATTTAGCACGGTAGTAAATGGTTTGGCCCGAAGATGTATTAGGTTTGTCATGTTCTGACAATAAAGAATACCTTAAACTACAATTAACCTTTTTGGTTTCTTTAGCTTTCACTCAGGAGCCGAAAGTATCCTTTAAACAACAGAAATGATGATTTGATCTAGAGTAGGCCTAGTTGTGATAACTATCAGTATGTACTGGTATGAAAGAGGATGTGAAGAGAGACGCCTAATACAGCCTGCTGTCTTTATTACCTATTGTAATAAAGCCTACTTTAATTAGGATTTTATTGTGATAACATTTTTGTCCATATTGCCCTAGTTGTTGCCAACACTGTCTGTTTTGGTCAAAATCCTCAAGCCTCATACAGGAGATCCTTGCTGACTATAATCCCAAATAATTTATTCCCTATCTTTTGGATTTATTACCTATTTATGAGCAGAAATTTGGTCCAGGTCACTGAATGCCTCCAGTAAAACCTGATGTGCAGCAAATTCCTAGATGCCACAGCGATTATAACTCACCGTCTTTTCCTTCAGCTCCTTCCACAAGCTGTCTGTTGATTTGAATAGCACTGTTTAGTCTCTCTCCTTTTCAGAGAGGTTTCATCCATTTGAGGAGTCAAGTGTTCTTTTTTTGTTCTCCTCCTTTTCAAACCGATAACTCATTTCTCTTAGTTATTTCTCTTTGTGTTCTCTCCTTTTATAAACTAGGCTGTCTCTTTCCTCTCTGCTCATCCCAGTTTCTGTCTCACTCTTGCCATCTAGCCCTCTCCTCCGGTCTTTGGCAGTGGGCTCTGGTATTTCCGGATGCCTTGGCATCAGCTCTCAACTCTCTGGGAGCAGTTTGATTCATTTGAATATTAAAATGCCAGCTCGTACAAAACCGAACACCATAGAACCAGAAGAGTAGGCGTCACCCGGGGGTCATTTGAGGTCTCTGGCTCTCTGGAGTTGTGGCTTTTTGAATTCAACTAGCTTAGCAGTAGCAGCTGGATTGTTGGATTAGTGCTTAATTGGCTGATTTATGAGTTATGTTATTGTTTCGAGATCATCCATATTTTTGTCTATTAGTTTGCTCGCTCACTCACTCGCTCACTCACTCACTCTTTTTCTCACTAGCATACACCCACATCACAAGCAACCATGCTGTCCACCATGGTGTACCCATAGTAGCGTCTGTTACCTTTGGCATATGTTTTGTTATTTCACTCCATTCAGGAAGCAATTCTGATTTCACTCGCTTCCACTTGTATCTAGATCTTCTCAAGCTTCTCTGCTCCCTGCTCCCAATTTCCCCACGTCTATCCTTTTTTTTCCGCCCATCGCTCTTTGTTGCTTTCACTCCAGAAACACTCATCATTTGGTGATCTTGGGAGTAGAAAACTCCTGTGGTGTGTCATTGTTAAAAATTAGGTTTATAGAGAACTTACTAACTCAACTGATAAATGCTTAAATATTTGCTACGTATTCACTGGTGGGGATTAAGTGACTTCAGCATGGTATTTCACAGTTTGGCACATCCCGATGAGTTCACTCGGTCGGTGCGGATTATCCTGTAGTGTAAATGGGTTAGAGACTGGCAACTTTGGTTTGATTTTGTCGGGCTGAGTCTGGCCGACTCGACTGAAATCCGAGAGTGACTGGCAGCAGCCAATGGGAGTTTAGCTCTCGATAAGTTGCTATAAAATTTGATTTGGAGCAAGAAACGATAGAATATCTATTTTGTAATTGTATGTAGAGCGAAGTGTTCTGGATGAATGGGGAAAATTGTGCCATGTGATACGCTTCCTGATGGGATGGTGAGCAGACCAGTCATTTAGTCTGAACTGGTGTCGTCGGGGAACATTTGAACCGTCTAGTAGTCTAACCTAGACTTCAGCACTCTTTACCACGGGCCAGCCTTTGGTGGTTGTGGGTGGGTGGGTGGTGCCCTCTTTGTTTTGTGGTTTGGCTACCAGAATATTACATTATTGTATAAAGGCATTCTGTATGCGATTGTTATAATTTTGAAAATAAAGTGTTGAAAACAAAAAGAGTCATTAAGAAACTGAAAGTGTCAGCACACAGTCATTCCCTGCAGTTCCTCATTACGACTGGCCAAGTTGCCCCCCTGCTCCACTACAAAAGCCATGTGGGTGCAGAGTATGGGAGAGGATAGGCAAGTCTGAACAGAGAGGCCTGTCATGGTGGGTACCCAGGGGTTGCTATGGAAACAAGCAACTGGCATAGTACAAGAAGAGCTGCCTCAATCATACTAGTGTGACTCCACATTGTAGTAGATTTTAAACTCCTCTCCCTTCAACTGCTTGGAACCTTTTTATATCGGAGAGCACAAAGTCATCAGATTGAGGTGACTTTCTTTTTTACTCAGTATGGCAGCATTTGAAACGTTTGCCAACCCCAGCATTTGAACCCGGAGAGCGCTAAAGTGGTCTAAAATGAGCTAAAGTGGCAGTGCAGCTGCCGGGGAAACTAACAGGTACTTATCGCTAGGGCTGTACCCGACTCAGAATTTTGTCTGTCGAATCGGATTCGGCCGTTCAATACGCCGATTCGACTATTCGTTCCTTTTTTTTTTTTAATAGAGATATAATAATATAGACTATCTGGCAATCAGAAAATCCATTGGCATAAGTTTCAGTGATGATTTCGACCACATTAACATAGTCAAATGCAACAGAGTCATGGGAACATATTTTTGAGCATTTAGAAATCAATAAAAGACAGCTGTATATGATGCAAGATTTGAATTGCTGCCTATTTGAATTGCTGACATATAGGCGTAATGTCGGGCTACCATATGGATTTGTCATCAAGCTCTTATAGCCTAATTTTTTTTATTTCACTTCAGTTTAAACATGAAAAACAATGTGTAAATTAATAAACAAATGAAACCGAAACCGCTTTAAATAAATTCACGGCATTCACGGCGCTTTGAAATAATAATTTCTCGTCTTCAGGCTTATAGGCTACTATATTTCTCTTCAAACATAAAATAAATAAATCTTCAGTGTGGGAGAGGAAAACTAGTTTGTCCACATTACTTGGGAGAAGTGAACTTCGGGTCTTGTTAACGATGAAGCCGGCCTTTGAGAATATTCGCTCCGATGGTGTAGACGTGGAGGGGATGCAGAGTACACGTTTGGCTGCTGTGGACAGCTTTGGATAGCGGTCGTCGTTTCTTCTCCACCAGTTCAGTGGCCCCGCATCATCTTTTGTTTGATCCTGCAAGTATGTCTTCATTTCGTTCTGAATCAGTGACAGTCCCTCTTCTTCTTGATCAGTTGACATCATCAGCAGCATGGCTATCTCCTTCTGCTTGTAATTTTTTTTCTTTTTTGGAGGAGGCTCAGTTTCCGTGCTGCTGTCCTCGCGTTCCATTTGGGCTGGGCCTTGCGCAATGTTTTGATACAGACTCTCGGCCAGATCTGCCACTGTTTCATATACCAGTGCATGTTTGTCACATGGATTTTTTTTTTTTAAATAGAATATAAAAATATAGATTCCCCTTATTTATAATTCCTCATTGAAATGTTATCCCCGTGGATTTTTGTAAGCTTCTATCTGTTTTATCCTGTTATTTTAACGACTTGAAGAATCTCAGTCGACTGACGGGTCTCCAACAGATGATTCGACTCGTCGACTTTCAGGGGGCAGCCCTACTTATCGCTGTATCCCGCGGCTGCACATGTACAGTGGGTTTTTTTTATAACATTTTTGAGACCAACTGACAGAGGGACTTATACTAGTTGCTGGTTGCAGCTTATACATGTTAGCATGGAACTCAATTGAGACCTAATTGGACTACTTTGGCAAAATGTCGCTCAAACTCTCCTCTGTGATGTTATCCTTCCCTTGGCCACTTCTCTACATCACACTCCAGCCCAGATGACTTATAGTCTGTGTATGCATGTAAAGCGTGGCGGTGCACACATTCTCACAGCACATTCGTTTTAAAATAAATGTAGATTTTTATCTGGAAAGTGGCATATGGGTGCTATTTGCGCGTATGCATCATTCATACATCTGGCTCCAGACTTGAGAAGCTATGGGAGGAGAGGACAGGGGGAGAGCGTGAGAGAGTGGAGGTTAAAGCAGCAAGAAGCCAAGTTTGCTTGTCTTGACAGGCTGACTAGAAACAAGGGGAAGCAGGCCTTTCCCTTAAAGTCCCACTCTGGTATTTGTGGAATTTGCTTTGGAACAAATAGGCCACTTCCTGACCCTTTTTCCCTGGAGATGCTCTCATGGAGGAACAGGGAGTTTCTGAGGCTGATGGGGAGGACTTGATGTCTGGTTGGGTTCCACAACTTTGAGTGAATATATATTTGATGAGGTGAAGAGTGTTTTTTTTTGTTTTTTTTTAACACATCTGCACGCAAGTATTGCCTTCTGTAGAGCTGGATATGTGAATACAATGCTCCTTTTGCACATCACATATATACTGTAAATGCCTGTATTTTCTTTTCTCCATTCTTGTATTCTCCCTAATTAGTTGATTTTTTTTTTTTGACTTATTTCATTCTGTATATATTAAATGTTTCAGTATATTTTCATGCGATACTTTTCATTCATTTTTCTAACATTTTTCCTAACGATAGATGCAACCATTCTCCAACTATTGTTTTTGAGACTCTTATTCTTGTAGTCTTTCTTGTAGAGAACTGGGAAGCTTTGAATGGCTTCTCATCCATGTTGCACTTGCCAAGCGTAACTATTCATGGAACAAAAGTAGGGAAGTAAGGAAGGGAAGGGAAACAAGAAAGCACGCAAATCTGATTGGCTGTTGACGACTGAGGACCGCGAAAAGTTCAGTTGTGGGCAAGTTTTCTTGGCCGACAAGCTTGTTGACCGTCCATACATCACATCAGTTTCCCTGGTTGCTCAGCTCTATAGGAAAAGATTGGACTTCCAGTGACTTGTTGAATGTGTTGCTCACAGTGCAGACTTTTAATTTGCACACCCTCATAATGCTGTAATTAAATATTTTTCATACTTTCATTTCTACTTGATGTTCTTTTCATGTTGGAATTTTCAGGTTGTTTTATGTGTAATACTCTCCATTAGAGATATTCTTATTTCTATTCCGTTTTCTTCACTGTATCCTATTACAATTTTGCTGCTGCAGCTTTCCCCACAGACAACATTGAATTTTCATCTTAGTACAACTGGTCATACATTTGAGCTTAGATATGAACAGCAGCAGCTGAAATCTTGACAAAGCTGGTCCCTGATGAGATGACAGCTAGGAATGTGAAGAATGTGCCACTTTGTTTGACCTGAAAAGTTTAAAATATCTGAGAACACAATAACAAACATGTAGATGTGCTAAGCAGCCAGGCTTTGCCTGCCGTGATCAAAGAGTGCCAAGTTTCTGGACTTCTGTGGTTTCCTGCTGGCCCAAGTTTTGTGCTGGTATGCCATTTGCTCAGGTGCAGATCTAGGAACAGTTTGCTCTTCTGTCCGTAAGCAGGACAATCTAAACCTCCCAGTCATACGGATCCCTTCTGGTAGGCCTGTGCCATATCATATCGTTCACGATAATACCGGTATAAATTTGTACACGAAAAAAAAGTGTCATATCATGATATTAACAATATAGCGGCATGATGTGTTGACACATTTGCATACCCTAGCGCACCAGAACGATACAAGCATGGCTTGTATTGAATCCTAGCTACTAGCTAAAAGGGGAGCTACTTCGGTTAGGTTAGGTTAAAACGGTTACGGCTAAAGGTGGAAACACAACAAACCTTTTTCACCACTTAAAGCAAAAACACACACGCGAGTACGAGGACAGTCAGAAGTCGCGTGAGGCGAGTTTAGCAGCTGGTGATGTGCGGCCCAAAAGCAGGCAAATGACACTAACTCAGCCGAGCATAGCTGGAGCACTCGCAAGTAGCACTCAAGCTAGCAGAAGTTTTTTTGCCTCAACCACGGACATGTAGTCGAGCCGAACTTCGGAGCCGTATATCAGCCTGACCGTGCACTACATCGACAGCGACTGGACGCTGCGCAACTCCTGCCTTGAGACGACTTCCTTTCCCGAGGATCACACGGGCGAAAATATTGCGAGTGGTTTAAGTGATGTGTCTGCCAGCTGGATGGCTACTTCTAACCTGTAATAAGTCCATTTTTTAAGTGTTTACTTGTACAGTTCCAGCACTGACATTCTACCTCATTTGATGGTCATCCATCTTACGTTTACACAAAACATTTAGAGGCAACTTTATTTTAAGTTTTAACAGTATTTTTATTTCATTTTTATAAGCAGTGTTTACATTTTGACTGAAGGTTTCTTTGGATTGCTGCTGTTTACATTTGTACTTAAAATTTGAGGTCAGTTTTATTAGGTGATACTATTTTGCAGGCTCCTGAAGAGTAAAAGGTTAAGTTACTTTTAGTTATTGTTAAACTAAAATAATAAACAATTGAGTTATTTATACTTTTACTGAAGATTCCAAGGAAAACACTATTATACCTACTTTTATGTTTATATTTTGACTTATGTTGTCACTATTTGCACTAATAAATGCTGCTGCCGCAAATTACCCTGAAATATCGTGATATTATTTTAAGGCTATATCGCCCACCCCTACCTTCTGGCATCTTTTATTGTGTCTGAATGTTTACCGTCATCCTGTGTTGACGCCGATGTCCGCTTCCTCTTCCTTTCTGCCTTCTGGTTTTTCAGTCGTGGAGATTTCAATTAGAGAAGGGAAGTGAATGGAACGGCCAGAGGAAATGAAAGGGGGGGAGAGATGAGATGGAAACTGAATGGTCTATGCCCTCATAGCCCAAAGCTCATTACTGAATAGATTCAAGTTGTCTCAACTGCAAGAAGCTGCGGTTATGAAATATTACGCAGATGTGAAAATCTTAACAGGGCAGGAACCTTTCATCCAGTCTGTAAGAAGCATGTTTACAGTTGCCTTATTTTGAAAATGCTGGAACGCGTTGAGGAGATGCATCATTCTGCCAAGTTGTGTCAAATGTCATCATTTCGCCAAACCGGATCGTTTCATCGACAGTCAGTGGAGTCTACTGCATGTGACAAAGGAACAAACAGAGACCGATGCGTTGTCCTGCCCCCCGATTTCATGGTGGAAATCAATTACAGTTGGTTAAGTATCAAACTGGCTAATAGGGAAGACAAATGTCCAAGCCCTGACCCATCCTGCTGAACACACTGAAGTAGATGCCTCATCACATCCAACCCTAAAAACCGATCTGCATCTTGGGTATTAGAAGTGTGTTGCTTCCTGTGACGAGACTTAATTTAGCATGAAGTGTACATGAGGTATGTGTATTTCTGTGTGTGTGGCTACAGACGGTGAGTCACACACACAGACATGCATGCACACCCCTCCCTGCAACACTGACTCCAGCCTGATTCCTGTTAACAAAACACCCTCAGTGCTCAAATAGTGTAATTCCAACTAACCTAAGGTTCTGGAAATAGAAACAATTTCCTGAAAAGGATGGAATGTCTTTGTCTCCGGGGCAACACTCTATTGAATTGCCCTCCACTCTCTCCCTGATCCCTTATATAGTGGTTGTGGTTGCAGTGAAATATTACATCTGGATTCTTCTGATTCTTGCTGTATCCACATACTGTAAAATTCTAGCACAATGCTTTTTTTTGTTTTTTATCTCTGCCTCATAGGCATTGGACTCTAAAAACCTCCCCTATTGAACATCCAGTTTTATTTAACCAGGGAGCTAAAAGGTATTTTTTTGAAATCACATAAAAGGGAGACAAATGTAAATCTTTTTATGCGCTCCAAAGTCTGTTAGTCCAATAACAAGACAGCTTTAAGTCTTTCTTGTGTTGTCAATTTTTGTATTTACCAATAACTATATAAAAAAAATAAAACTGAGCTGGGATACTTGGGGCAACTGAGCCTCTTGGGATTCCACCCTGATGACCTGTGTTTACAGGTGGATTCAAATGGAAGGTAAATGCAATTGTTTTCCTGTATCTATGCATATTGGTATATATAATGGTAATAATGTATTTATTTAAAGATTTTTCTAATATTTATTTTAAATAGTACTAAAACACTCTTGCTCACCTAGTCAGATATGCTGACGTTAGAGTTAAAATGACAACGATGAAACAATGTGGGTTAGGTTACCTGGGCGTGCTGCTCCCAAAAATACTGCTCCCCTCTGCTTGACTCTTTTTGGCTCGGAGGTGTTGTGGATAACCGCTGTATTTCACTCTGGAACTCAGTTGACAGTTTGGTCCCAATGAGACGAGCGAATACAATGAAATATTGATTTTTTTTTTCTCAGCCAAGGCAGCCAACAGTTTTTGCTAAACCGGCCTGCCTTGACTAGAAACCACTGCATGAAAACCCTGCAGTGAGTTCCATGCAGTGGGAGCAGAATACCTAAAGCCACTGCATATTTGACTGTGTGCGTTTTTCGCCTCAGGGTTTGTTTTAGTATGTTTGCATTGTAAATCGGGGGTGTAACTTCTGATGGAGTATATCACAGTGGGTTCAGATGCCGGAACGGGCTTTTGAAAGGCCTCCATTATCCCATAGTGTTTCCTTTATCCCATAGTGTGTGCGCGTTCGGAGACCAGTCAGACCAGGACAGACACAGCTAGAGATAGGAATGTGATAGGGACTGTGAGTGAGCCACAGTGTGATGAGTCACAGTGGCAACTGGGGGCACACACACACACACACACACATACACACACACACACAACCTGTCTGAAATCAACTTTTTGGCTGACCTGCCGGCTGGTAAACGACAAGAATGTATCTGCCAATAATGATTTTTACCGGCATGTGACTCGCCACAAATTATGCTAACCATCCAGGAAGTTCAGATTCTACTGTTTGGTGTTTTCCCCATCACACACACACACACACACACACACACACACACACACACACACACACACTGTGCTATCCATAAGAGGATCAGAGCCTGATGTGTTTAATGTACCGCCCAAAAGGGTTAACTAAACCACAGTCCTTTTTTTAATCCTCTCCCCTACTTTTTCACTTCCTGCTTACTCCCCATAACTAAGTAGCCACATTTCAGCCTCTGACCAGATGTTCCAGTCAGCCCGAGCCGGTTGTCCTGCTGGGAGGTAATCCTGATGCATTTCCACAGAAAGGGATTAGCCACCTGCTGGCTCCATGAGTGGGAGGTCGAGTTAAATGAACTGGAGGAGACACTGGGATAAACACAGGCTTTGCTGATACTGACAAATTTAATGATATTGAATATTGGTGCAAAATATCGGGCATCGGCAGCTTCAGGCCATATTAGTCAAACCATAATGCTGATCAGTGACATGACTGCTGCCGGCGGCGGTTTGTCCCAGATCTGTCAGTGCTGCTCAACAAAGTGCTGATTTTTGCACAAGGCATTGAAGAAAATCTGATCTGGGCACAGTTGTAAGGTAATGTTTGACAGCAAGCAGTGACGGTGGCAAATTACTGTTCACGAAACAGATTAGTGCTGAATTCCTTTGTGCGTAGAAACGATGCACATTTAACATCAGTTTGTACGGCGAGAATTAATTACAGCTTTTAAGAGTTTTGAGGTGAAGTTTAAATGGTAACTACATATTTGCAGTAAATCCTTTATTATTTATATCTTATTATTTAAGATTATTTTTTGGTATTTTGCCTTTATTTGAACCCAGGACATCACGGTTATGTGGTATGCGCCTTAGACCACTGAGCCACCAGGACGCGCCTATTATATTGTTTTGTTGGCAGTTGTACTCTGTACCTTTTTTTTAAAATTTTATTTGTAATTTTTATTTTTTTAACCCTCTGCTTGTCTTCCAATATAATATTCCGTAACCTCTCACTACCCTGGGCTCATAAACCAGCCACACTGGTCGCCATCATCTGAAATCAACACTCCCTGTATTTTGTTTCTTGCGTCAGCCTTGAACTCGATGCCCATAATTGCCCCTTCTCAGCGTGAGTCGGCAAAACTGAGAGAGGTAATCTTCAGCAGTGTCACAACTCATAAGTAGCACGTCTGGACCAGGAGAAGCTATTTCTCAACAGCTAGTCTCATCCTAGATGGAAGAGACTGCCCTAAAACAAACAGTGTTTCTGTGGTTAAAGCTGAGCTCTGCATAGGGATAAGAGGGAATGGTGCATATGTGCAAGTGCCTGTGTATGGTTACTGCACAAGTATGAACACTATTGTTCATTTGTCCAACCACTCATACCATTCATTTTCCAGTCCTCAACTCCTCCATCATTTCTAACCACCAGTGAGAGTGGGTACTGCAGCCAACACTGCTGCTGGCCTTTGGGAATAGACTCAGACTAGTAAAAAACAAAACGAGGTGATTCATTTCATTAACCTATTTCCACCTTCATAAACCCTAGTACTTCCTGTGCCACTCAACCCATGCACTCTCATCTTCCTTTTTTGCCCTTTAAAACCTCATTGACCTTGACTTTTGACTTGTTTTCTGATTGGTCAACTAAAGTTGCCATTTTGGAAAGGTGTATAGATAATACCTGTAAGTATTGGATTGGATTTCCTTTCGTTTGTTTGTTTGTGTGTCCATCTGTCCGCAATAAATCAGACACTACTGATTGGATTTTGACAAAACTCTGGGAATGATGAATCTCACCACTGCATTCTGGCATTTTCAAAATGACACTGATTGGCCCAAAGGGAGGCACTACAAGTAAAGGTTTTAATAATCAGTCAGAACTCCCACATCACAAGTTGGAATGACATTTGAAATTGAAATTAAATTTGGCACGCATCTCCAGCTGTCCTCGCTCTACGAATTTGCCTCACCACCATCTTGAGTTCCTTCTTCTAAGTCTTTCATTTATTCTTTGATCTGATCTATCAGAGTTATTGGAAGACAGCTGTTAACCACACGATAAGCTGTTCTGGATTTTCTTGGTCTTCCGTGCACACTTGTATACTATCAATGCTTCTTTTATAATAAAATATCCATTCCACTGGCTTCTCTTCAGCTAAACCTGTCCCACACAAACGACCACCAGGTGACATATTTGTTACCGATTGGTCCAGAGGAGGACTGCACCATTCGTTTGGGATGATATTTTACTGTTGCCCTGTTTGACACTAAAATTGGGTTTATCCATCTACCTCCCACCATTCTGGTCCTTGGCATATGCACTACCGTGATGCTTTATATAGTGGCCAAGCAGACAGTGCCGTGGTGAGTTCGCTGCTGCTGTGGCTTGACTCAGTGTCTGAGTCAAGAATTGAATTATTTACAGAGAGATGCTGCAGGCTGCATCAATAATGGAGATACTGTTGAAGGAAAGTCTTGTCTGAGAGACAGGGGGAAGGCAGAATTGGAGAGCAGATGCACTTAGAGAAATTAAAATGAGGAGTTTAGTGTCAGAGGGAAAAGTGAATAGGTTGCATGAATAGGAAATGAATGGATATAATGTAATGATAAGTTGCTATAATAAATATTCTATATTTCTATATAAATATCAATATTGTCAAATTAATTATGATATCTTGTTTTAATTACCATGAACAAACGAGAAGAACAGCGCCCTCTTCCTGTTTTGTGCTGTAAAGCAATCCAGCAGATTTTCTCCAAATCCGACCCGGTGGTGTACAACGTAAAATGCAGAGTAGAGGCCGGTTGATGGTGTTGTTTCTGTTGGACCTCTGCTCTATTCTACTCGTCTCTATTAATTAAGTCTCTAAATGTGACTTTTTTTATTTGTGTCAATTACAGACGCGTTGACGTTGCAGTTCCGTGATTTGCCGATGGAGGTCAATAAACTATTACTTAATGCACCTTTTTAAGTGGAAAGCGGGAGGCATTGTTTTCTGGCAGTCACTGTGCTGTACTTGGGCTAGTGCTGCAGTAACACATGGTCACTGCCACTGCCTCAGTCAGATGCCACAGCTTGTTTGGCCTTTCTGGGCACTGGCCACTGCTGACTGAAAAACCACACTGTCAGCTTTCTCTTTTCCCCCTCCCTTTTGAGCACAATGACACAGCAGTACGGTTAGGGCGAACTGCCTTTACCGCAGTGCCATGCTACTGCTGAGCTGTTTCCATGGTAACACACCTCTCTGACTCCCCGCAATGTGATTTAAGGGGCGAACTGACAATCCAAACCAATTTTGAAGAAGGGTAACAAAGATGTGGATTATAGTGCCACTTGTCACAGCTTTTATTAAAAATCAGATGTGGTCCAGTCATTGGCGTCCATGTCTGATATGATGGATATGATACAGTTTGATTCATTACTCCACTGATTCTAATGTTGACTGGAGTCTACAGGTGTGCATTATTGTTATCATCCTGGGTTTCATTGGTGAGCTTTGGTTGAGTCCCATGGTCTTCAATGCTGTTTTAGAGTCCTTTCCACCCTGCCAAGAATACAATTCTGAAGGAAACATGAATACTTTTTTGATTTTTTTTTTACATGAACATGGCATTGTCAGTCCACAAATTGGACTCTGTAAAGACTGAGATTGCTGAGATTGTTACCATATGAAATGGGTTTGAAATGCCCTGTGTTGGTCGATAGAAGTCCTTTGAGACACAGATTTGAGGCTAGAGTTGCACTTTCCTCTACCATGAAGACGTGGCGTGGTCTGGGCCTGTATGTATTACAAGTGCAATAGTAGGATAGTGCTGACACTGGATCAGTGACCAGGTTCCCGTTATCAGCTCATTACCAGTGAAACATTTAACTTATCTTTACAGGTCTACTACTCAGAGATAAATGTCCAGTGTAATGAGAATTGCATTTCCCAATCTCATTATTGATTAACAACGGGCATGTTAATTGTAAAGTTAAACAAAATATTATAAATGTCAGTGGAATTTTGACTGAACTTTGAGAAAACAAATTATTCAGTGGTTTTCAATAGAATCAAACCAGATATCCCATCTACTTCCTGGTGTAAATGATGACAGATATATGAATGCTCTGATTGATCGCCAGTGTATATAGTTGCTGTACTAGCCACAATCACCCTACTCACCCTATTATGGATTGTTGATGGTTTTGTTGCCCCATGAATGTTAGACGCCTCTTCTTCGGACATGATAGCCAACAACAACAGAATTGAACCATCAAAAACTATAATAAAAATGAATAAATAAATAAATAAAGAAGAAATAAATGACAGTCCTCAGAAATAGAAAATCCATAGCAAGCCTTTCTTGACTGAATAAAAGTCATCGCATCGATTGATGGATGGATGGATCTTTAATACATGTGGGCCCTGTGTTGCTGTAAGATCTTAGTTCTTAGTTCTGTAAACTAGAGAGTATTTTGGTGGCCAACACTGTAATTGGGCCTACTTACATTATGCATTTCACTTCCCTTTTTAGGTGCATTCATCCACTCTTTACTAATCTGAGAGCACCTGCATGGTTTTAAAAAACCCCAACAGAAACTGGGGAGACTCATCTGATGGAACTACTTTCTGAAAGGATCAACATGACCATCTCAGGTCACCCAAGACAGGAAGAGGAAGCGACTCTTCGCCCCCTGCAACTCCCCACCCCCACCTACGGTTGCAGGAGGTCTGGCGCTTCCACTTCCTGTCTCTGTCAGAGTCTGTCCAACAACTCCAGCTCAGCTACTGTGACTTCAAAGCTAGGAAGGGTGGAGGGAACAGGAACTCCCATTTGCGCTCCCCACGGAGCATTTGGGACAGTGTTATTTCACAATTTCGATCTTGAGATTAATTTAGGAGGACATTTCCTTTACAGTTTAGGAGTAAGTACACTCAAACATAAATGTGCATCTTTTGTAATGTGCACTAAGGTTCCACCAATATGGGTAGATGCCTCTTACAGTTTGGTAACTTGTCTTAATCAGAAATGTTGTTTGAACAAAAACAGTGTTGACAGTTTGTCTTCGGTGCTTTTGGATGTGTGTTTTGGATCATTGTCCTGCTGGAGGACCTTCAATTGACACTGTTTTCTCACACTGGGTAGCACATTTTTCTCCAAAATACCTTAATGATCTTCTGATTTCATGATGCCCTTAATACGTTCAAGACGTCCAGTAACCGAGGCAGCAAAGCAAACCCACAGCATTATGGAACCTCCACCGTATTTAACTATAGGAAGGGTGTTCGGGCCGGCTCTTGTGACAATAAAACGTCATCGTTTTCAAAAGTCTACGTCTTCGTGGTCCACACTACAATGCAAGGTCAGCGTTTTCAAATGTATCCACCTGGGAGAGAGATTTCCGTTTTGGGGGTCGAAAACGATGGCCTAGTGTGGACGGAAGGCCAAAACGGAGAAATAAATATGCGTTTTCAAATTTATACAGCTGACTGTGGATGTGGCCTAGGTCCCTCTGCAGCAGTCTAGTGTCCCTTTGCAATTTTAAAAGGCACTTAACTCATGGTGGTTATTTAAGGCCTAGTAAGTAAGTAACATTGATAGAGGAGGAGGAGTACTGAGAGGCAGCTTCCACTCCAGGGATCATACAGCTTTTTACTGTTCCGGCAGATTTTCCATTGGCGGCCAAGGGCCAGTTGACTCTTAAATAAATATGCCTAACTTGGCCAGCATACGCCTAAATTGGAAAATCCCTCCGAGTTAATTGTGAGGGAGGGTTAATTATGATGTTGTGTAACTGGTCAGTTCCACGCCCTACGCCCACCCTACACTCCACGGCCGTGGGGGCACATTAGATTAAAAAGATGTTGGGCAATGATGGGCAATCAACCAGAAAAGAAACACATCCCACAAGTAGTGCTGCACGATTAATCTAATCGCAATTGCAATGGCGATGTCAACCTGTGCGATTATATAACCGCAAAAGGCTGCGATTTAATTAAATAAAAAATGTGTGTGTGTGAACGTGACAACCGATTCTCTGTTTGTGTGCAGTCTGCTACGCCCATAATAAAGAGATGACCAATCAGTCTCTGTTCAGGCAGTGAAGCGTGTGTGCATGGTCACATGACTATCCGGTGTGGTGCAGAGTCAGACCAGGTGGAAAATGGATAACAACGAGCAGGTTGACGCTGAACTGGTGAGCAAAAAAACGCGACAAATGGCGATATTTTGGATTCAAGCTCATTGAGCATTGGCTCATTGGATTCAAGGACATTGAGCAGAAAGACGTACTGTGTAAAACATGCAAAGTGAAAGTCGCTACATCACGCGGCAATACCACAAAGTTGTATCCAGGGTTGCAAACAACTCGCTTTTCGGCAAATGCCGCTTTTTCACGTCAATTACTTGGACTTGGACGTCCCGATCCAAAGAGTTTTTTTGGGGGGGTGTATGGGTGACGGACGAATCTCCTTAACGATTCCTACAGTGTATTTCTGTCAGCTCATATGAGTGAACTGCATTGAGCAAAAAATTCTACTCAACTGTCAGGACCTGCTTTTAAGCAACAGCAGAGCAGACAATCGGCTTCCTGTTTACACCGGCACGCGCATGCCCAGTGTAGGTGAATGGTTACGTGATATGCGTTTCAGGCGTTTCTGAAACGGTGCTAAAACGCTTGTGTGGACGGAGATCCTTTTAGTTTCAAAACTCCGTTTTTAAAACGAAAACGTATTAGTGTGGATGTAGCCTGAATCCAGTTTCATTTTTAGAAGAGGTTGTACAAAGTATGCCCCATTTTGTAACTTAATCACAAATTTTTGTGTTACACCCTGCTTAAATGTCCTTGTTTGTTTGGGCATTCAAAATGTCTTATTTTAATGAAAATTTGTATTTTCTTATTTATTGTTCTGTGAAGCTTAGCGTAAGTTCAATCAGGAAGACTACCTAGTGTATCTATCCATCACTTATTTATCATCGCTACTCCAGGCGTTCTTCCGCATTGGCCTCACTCGTTATCAATCAGCCCTTTAAGCAAGGGCACTCCCAGTCCTCCCTCAGAGGAACCAATGGCAAGCCGCCACACCCGTACATATACAGATACCTGCCGCATCCATCTGTCTGTCATTTCAGGTGCTTCACTGCTGCACCGACGCTCATTCTCTGCTGCCGCTACTTGCACATAGTGCTGTGCTATCGCCGTTCATGCATGCTGACGAAGCTCACATTACCTCCTAGCTATCGTCGTCATCACGCCACACGCTGTTTCCGATCCGGGGACGAGGCAATCTTATCGGGAGAAATCTGCAATTCCTGCTTCATGCTACCGGCTAAACCGATACCATCAACCCTGTCGGAGTGTCCGCCTGGTAGTAATCGTCCACCGGGCTGGATTCGCTCGCCAGACGGAAACCAACACGCCTTACCTGGCAACCCACTGGCCCCCCAAGCGATATCACGCTCCGTAGGACCCTGGGAACTGCAGTCCCGGCCTTCAACCGGCATCCCTAAGCTAAGTAGTCTTATGTTTCACTAAATAAGCTAGCGGCGGCCATTAACGGGCTACATGTCAGTTTCTCAATAAGTCAGGCTATGCCCGCTGTCGGCTACTACGTTCGCTGGTTGCTGCTGCCCGGCATATTCGGGGGACCGCCGTGGCCATACTATAGGGCAGGGGTTTTCAAAGTGTAAGACAGTGAGCCTCCCTTCGGAGAACATCAAATCACCGGGGCCTCCCCCATTTCAATAAAAGGCATAATAATAAAACTACTCTGTTTTTAAATATATAATTTGAGATAATACTATATATACAGGGACAGAAGAATAGAAATGATGCTCTCTGCCCTGCTTCTACATCTCTGTGTTTGCTGTCATTCTCACCTGTTTCTTCTGCCCTAGCTGGCTGCTGTGGGAGAGCCACGTCCGCTCCTGATCGCTTATCAGTCAGTCGTATTCTTCCCTGGCGATGGATAGTGCTCCCGGTACCGCTGTAATACGTTGCTGTATTCTCTCGCGACGACTCCCAAATCTATACTCTCCGCCGCGTTTACCGCCTTATACTCGTTTGTTACTTTCAGTAACAGTCCTCGTCGTCCATCCAAACAAAGACATCTCCGCTCTTACTTTTCGCCATTTCTGTCTTCACAACGGTATTTCTGCAACTAAGCAGAGCAGACAATCTGCTTCCTGCTTACACCGGCACGCGCATGCCCAGTGTAGGTGAAGGGTGAGATATGTGAGATAATTTCCGAAACGGTGCTTTATAACGTGTGGACCGAGATCGTTTTAGTTTCAAACGTATAGTGTGGACGTAGCCTCAGAGAGGAGGCTACACTTCTGATTTGTTGAGTGAGTATCTTGATGGTATCAGCTGGAAGGAACGCCAGGCTGCAGCACACGAAAATTAACTCTCTTGTAATTAATCGAAGGCGCCGGAATGCCGGTCCGGATCGTCCGGCCCATTTTAACCCCCGTACTCAACCCATGGTGCGCAATGCTGCTTGCCAACACCATGCGTAAGGGCTGACCTGTTAAGTAAAGTTCTTAACGCGCTTGGGGAATACCATTGTCACTCTTTTAAACCCTACCATAGACAGCCTACATAGCCTCTCTACCTTAATGGGAGCAGTGAGTCCGCGTCTCGGCTGCACACAGACGGTGGTTGCGGGGCTGTACTGATGACAGGAACAGCGCAGGTCGCCCTCCACCTGCAGCCTCGACTGGTACTTGCTTTTAATCAGATGTTTCGTTTCAAAATAATTCGACACGTCCGCTGTCAGGATTATTAAAATCGATTAATTATTAAATTTGAATTTACTTTTCCACAAAGCCGGGAAAAAAAAAAAGTCCATACTATAGACGAGTTTGTCGACCACGCCCCCAATTCCGGTTAATTTCCGGTAGTGGGTAAACAACTTCCGGGGCAATGTAGCCAAAATTAAATGTTAAAGCAATACAGTGGGAATATTCATCAACTTTCCCGATAGGGAAGGTGCTGTGTCTATCCCACACCCAGATACAGTTCACACCTGGGAGGATAATATGATGAAATGGCCAAATATAACGTCTGGCAAAATACGTTCGTACTTCGTGGAATCGATAACGTTAGATGGTAACGCGATGGAAAGCTCACAGGCATTCAGTGTCTCCACAGCAACAAAGTTGGTAGTGTACTAACTTACAAACACGACAGATTTGTCTATTTGAAATATATTGTTGAACCAAGCCAGTGTCTTAAAAACAGCTGGCAGAATGCGTGGGTCCCGGTATCCGAGGAAGGAGAGGTGGAGACCACGGGATGCAGTTGTGTTGCAGGACCAGGGCGACCGTGCAACCACGCAGCAGCGATCCTGTGGAAGCCATGTAACGTTAACATCCGCGATTCCAAATCTGTTGTTTGTTTTTTTGTGAATGAAAACAGTTGAGTGCAGGAACATTGCCGTTTGTGGCGGATGCTCAAAACACTCTTTCCAACCATTCATTCAAGCGTTTTTGCGTATTAGGACAGCCATGCACCGCTCAACGTGTCTCCAATGGCGGAGCCGTAGGTCAGAGCCGAAAAACTTGTCTATAAGGTTGAAAATGGACTGCCAGGGTCTGATCCTGAATCAGCCTCGATGCAGCGGCTCAGCATTCAGGCACCAGTTGGGAAATGTATAATAATAGCGGGCGCTCACCATACTCATAGTTTAATTCACATAGTATATTCCTTGTTGGCATTCCATATGCCGCAGGGTCC
This sequence comes from Hoplostethus atlanticus, assembly GCA_034670405.1. Lineage (NCBI taxonomy): Eukaryota > Metazoa > Chordata > Actinopteri > Trachichthyiformes > Trachichthyidae > Hoplostethus > Hoplostethus atlanticus. The sequence continues at coordinate 1,358,161 of JAXDDX010000052.1, forward strand.
CTTCGCTCGTGCGGCGCGGTCCAGCCCGCATGAGTCGGGCGCGGTGGCCGGGGACTTCCGGTACCTCGAGTCCGTCCGCGTTACGCGTGCGTCAGCGGACGGGGCCTGCCCCACCCGAGTTGGGCCCGAGGCAGCGCCGCCTCAGCCCCGGTGACGACGGCGCTGCTGCACAACTTGAGTTGAGCTGTGCAACAAGGAATGGCCTCACCGTAGCTGGTGCCCGGCCATACATATAGAACACATATCATACACATAAAATAGCCGGCGACCAATCGTCTGCGGCCCTCGATCACTCAGCCTCATTATCACGTTGGGCCATCTATTGTCTGCCACGCAAACAGCTAGAGCCCTCCATCCTATCCTCCAATGCCTTCAATGCTGCGGCATCTGCGGGTTTTGGGGGGTTCCTAGACTGGCGCTGCTACTCCAGTCGTAACAGCTATCCGAAGAATACTCTGCCTCGATCATTTAGTGATCAGCTTGCATATCTCTGGTGGTGGTGGTGTTTGTACCCCGTAACTTGGTTGACTTGGTAAACGCTAATCTTTATAGGCTCTATCCCAAGCTAACCGTGGAATTACATTACCGCTCATTTAGCTCACTGACAGCGTCTAAATGCACCATCGCACCCTATATGTGGATCAACTAGCCTGCCAGCTAGTTGGTACGCTGACTCCCCAGTCGGCATGTCTATGTCATGTGTTCATCCCATAGCTGTCGCTGCATAGCTCCTCAATGTTATGTTATTATGTTTGTAGCTGTTGCTGCTGACAGCTCGCGCCATCGACTAGCCTCCTATCAGCTAGTCGATGTGCTGACTTCTTTCAGTCGGCGTGTCTACGTCATGTGTTCGTCGATAGCTGTCGCTGCTGACAGCTCGTCACCCTATATGTGGATCAACTAGCCTACCAGCTAGTTGGTACGCTGACTCCCCAGTCGGCATGTCTATGTCATGTGTTCGTCCCATAGCTGTCGCTGCACAGCTCCTCTAAATGTTACATATGCTCCAACTAGCCTCTATCAGCTAGTTGATGAGCCGACTCCTCAGTCGGCTTGCTAGTCCTGGTTTGTCTCAGAGCTGTCGCTGCACAGCTCAATGTTATACATGCATCATCTAGCCTCCTGTCAGCTAGCGATGCGCTGACTCCTCATTCGGCACGTCTTCGTCTTTGTTCGCTATAGCTGTCGCTGCACAGCTCCCCTAAATGTTATATGTGCTCCAACTAGCCTCGTCAGCTAGTTAATGCGCTGACTCTCCAGTCGGCATGTCTATGTCGTGTTTCCTATAACGGTCTCTGCCCGTCAGCTCGTCTAATCCTATACGTGCCATCAACTAGCCTCCTGTCCGCTAGTTGACGCACCGATTCCTCCCGCCGGCACGTCCATGTCACATCGTTCTATAGCCGTCTCTGCCCGACAGCATAGCATCCCCTCATCACCAACCCTAAAATCTAACTGTTTTGGAGGGAGTTCACGCTCCTCAGAGATTCGCGGGTTTCGCCTCTAACCCATTCAATCCCAACCGGAGCTACCGCCAATATTCTCAGATTTTGTTATCACCAATAAAGCTTGCTTTTCCGTACAACTAGTCTCTCCTGACTTGAAATGAAGCTTAGCGTAAGTTAAATCAGGAAGACTACCTAGCGTATCTATCCATCACTTATTTATCATCGCTACTCCAGGCGTTCTTCCGCATTGGCCTCACTCGTTATCAATCAGCCCTTTAAGCAAGGGCACTCCCAGTCCTCCCTCAGAGGAACCAATGGCAAGCCGCCACACCCGTACATATACAGATACCTGCCGCATCCATCTGTCTGTCATTTCAGGTGCTTCGCTGCTGCACCCCACCGCCTCCCCACCACCACCAGTGCCAGGCTCCAGTTGGTCATCAGCGAATCTACCCCGCCATGAAGAACGGCCTACGGGGGGGAGTTCCCGCTCCTCAGAGATTTGCGGGTTTCGCCTCTAACCCATTCAATCCCAACCGGAGCTACCGCCAATATTCACAGATTTTGTTATCACCAATAAAGCTTGCTTTTCCGTACAACTAGTCTCTCCTGACTTGAAATTTATTTTGTTGTACTATTGAGAAAACCTAACAAGTTTGCAGAAATGCCTTTATTTGAAAAATATATTTTTTGTTATGTTATTTATTTAATTTTGTAAAATATTAAGTTATTTTGAAAACAGTACTGTACACATTTTTTTGTTTTTGTATTTTTTATGCTAGTTTAAGTTTGTATGTTTGAGCTGAGAAATACACATTTCAAAATTATCAGTAATCTGTGCATTTTCCTTGATAACCAAGCAAGTAGACTCATGATACCATTTGTTTATTATATCGCAATTGCAATATTGTCCACAATAATCGCAATATATTCACCAAATCGTGCAGCACTACCCACAAGGGAACACAACCAATCACAGATTGTACAGATCAGTGACAGATCGCCAACAAGCCTGTGGCTTGTCGCATTGGCTTTGCCAATGCGACCCTTTACAAACATCCTTTTGTTCACACAAAGCGGACAGATCTCATTTCCACAGCAAGTACACTGCTAGCTTCAGGTGCCCTCACACACATTCAGTTACTCATTCTAATTTACACACACTCAGCTCAAAGGCCAGGCTATAGCACACGCCAGTCGGCTTATCTGCGGCACTGTTTCCATATGAACAAACAAGCCAGTGAATGCCAGTGCGTGTTATCAGCTATCCCTCAGTTGACCTAAAGCCTGGGGCTTCTGTCAACCAGAAAGAACAGGGTGTGAACTAGGCTCATTGTTCACTACTTTACCCTAGCACTGCTGTCTGGGTGTCTACATAAGCTTTCATGGTTTTGTGTTCAGGTAAACCCGTAACAGGTGATAATACGGATGTTACATTAATGCCTCATTAGATTGTTTGATTGAGCATTTCATATGGAACTTGACAAGCGTGCATCCATTATAGACATGTGCAGACGCTCCTCTAAAAGCATCCTAATGTCTATTCAACACTGATTTATCAATCCTCACTGCCCCCCAATCAGCAATACAATCAGTTCAGGCTCATGCATGCATTCAGCTACTGTCACATGGTTTTTAGTCATTTGCTGGTATCCAAACCTCATAGCCGTAAGCTTCTGATTGGCCTTTGAGGCTGTCGAGTCCCTCCCACATGACCTTTGACGCAGCATGGGAGGTCAGGGGCCAGACTAAAATCTTTAGGAATTGTGTAAAAGGCACCGTCCATGTTTTCTCTTGCCTATGCATTCCACAGAGGTTACTGCAGCCAGATAGAATTAGCCTGCTAGGGAGAACAAGAAGCGATTGTGAGGCCAATGGCTGTTTCGTAAAAGGGGGTGGGCGGGGGGTTCGATAGAAGAGCTTGTTTTGTTGTGGGAGAACCCTGCGTGTTGTTCAATGGCTTCCTCTGGCACATCCGCATGCGATTGATATTCAGTAAGTCCTTCACAGAACAGCTGTATCAGTTGCCTATATAAAGGTTAATTTATTGAATCAGTTTGCAGTTTGTACTTAGTACCACAAAACCACAGCATGACAATGAACCGAGAACCAAGTACGCTTGTGGTACTCTGTGGTAGTTTGTGATGCATTGGGGCACATTTTATGGTACTTTGTGGTACTTTGTGGTACGCTTTATGGTTCTTTGAGGTGCTGTGTTTCTTCATTTGTACTTTGTGGCTCTGTGTGGTAATTTGTGGCGATTAGCAGTAGACGTTTTGGTTAGAAAGAGTTTCCTCCCAAAAGGAACTATCCTCCCTCCACAGAGTCAACGCAGCCCATCAGCCACATTCTCCAAAAGCTTCCAGCATTGTCGTCATACGTTTGATGCAAGTTCTATTGGTGTTGTGAAAGAGTTCGCTGATGTCCATGCATGTCCCAGAAACACAGAAGCAGAGGTGAAAAGCTTTTTTTCCCTCACGTTCAGAGGAAGGTGAGGAAGACAACATGACTGGTTTGTGTGTTGACAGAACAGCTTTCCTCTTCTAGGCTCTGTGACGTGTGCGTGTCTGTGCTGTCTCAAATGAGTCGAGTTCAGTGTTCACTCTGATTGGTTAAGAGCCTCCTTGTGTGCTCTGCGTTTTTCTCTTGAGGAGGACGGTGAAGAGTGTGTGTGTAGATTAAGTTATCAATTGAATTGTTACATGGATCACATGGGTGCATATACACACACAGACACACACACCGTCTGTGTAGCAGTGACCTAGATCTGCCACTCTGCAGCAGTGCTGAGACATGGAGGAGCTCGGTCAGGCATGGCTGCCATCTCAGCACTATCGCACACACGCATACACACACGCCGTCTGCCTCCTTCCCCCTCCCCACAGGGTTCCCACCGAGTAATATGCTCGTCCATAGGTCTAATCTATCTACAGGCATTGGGTCCTGCCCGTGTCAGATCCAATGCAATGGCATCCTATGTATTTGAGGTGTGAATGGCTACTAATGGGCTTCCTATTGTAGATAAGGGTGTGTGTTTGTGTATATGCAATGTTGTGCACGTGGCATGCCAGTGCCTGTGTTAATTAAAGGAAAATTCCACCCTCAGATACTCTTGACATACTCTGATATATCATCAATCTGTGATGTTCAAGAGTTATTTTGTTTCCCATTAGGTTCAAGCCAGGCCTGTATTTGACAGCTTGAGTTTGGAGATGTCTGAAAGGATTTATGATAATGCCATTGTGCTGACATTGTTTTGAGAATAGACAATATTATGTGCTGATATTCAATCAGCAAAAAATAGGTTTTACAGACGGACACCCTTAAAGCTGTTGAGTGAAATCCTCCCACACTACACTGGAATGATTTCTCTGGTTAGTCATCTGATATAAAAAATACTAATAACATATTCACTAGCTTTGGGAGAAACCGCCATCATATCAGAGGTGGACCACACTGGCTGGTATCTAATATTTAACAAAAGATCAATATCAGCAAACTGAACTATTGGTCTAATCCTATCTCTGCCTGGAAGAAAATAAACACATCACATACACAAATACACATAATATGTGTTTCTGTGAACCATACCACAGAGAGTAAAGGATCCCAAACCCAAATCTTTCTGTAATGATGCAGTGCAGTCTTCATCTAACTAACAAGACTGGCAGAGACTCTGACATTTTCTCATTCGACCGCACACATAACCATATATATCTAGTTGAACCCTGAGAACCAATAGTAGACCTCCCTTACATCCTTGTATTTGATATTTCTACGGTCCCTTGTTCTGCACATGGAGTGATCTGAATGAAAGAGCAGACTCCATTGTCTTGTAGTCAACCGGTTCTCCCAAAAGGCATCCATATCAGCTAGCGGTCTGGATTACAGAGGTGTATTGGAGTCAGTCACATGATCCACTCACAACATGGACTCAAGGTACTGCTGCTTAGGGTTTGGCAGATATATCAGTTTGCCTATATTTTAGGCAGATATTATTAAAACTATGATATGGCCCAGTCGTCCATCTCTGATTACATATTTATTGTAGAATTGATCAATACTACATTGGTTGTCTATGGGAAACCCTCCACCTGAAATTAGTCTAATTTGACATTTTGATCAGATTCTACAAAAGTATGCATGAATGTGATGATGGTTGTTATTATACCGGGTGTCTCGTGGTCTAAATGCTGTTTCAGAGGCTTTTCAACCCCACCCCATAATACAATTATTGCGGAAACACTGAATCCTTGCAATTTATTGTCATGAAAATGGTCAAATGTAAAAATAATGAATACAGATTCAATCCAAAAATATCAGTATCGGTGTTCAAAACCCATATTGGTCCAACCCTACCGCTAATGTGCTTGTTTGCGTCTCGTCAGGCAATATATCCTCATTCCACAGCAATGGTAGCATATTACTCCACTTTTCACTTTTAATTTAAGCTCCTCATTCAGTTGAATGGGCCCAGTATATGCTGTGTATGTATGTATATACACTCTATGATGCAGGGGTGTGCAGTGTCCTCTCGTATGTGGCCTGATTCATCAAGCTATATGGGTAGTGGTTAACTGCTTCAATAGCGAAGGAAATGTCTGAAATAACTGTGGTTTTTGTATTGGCTGTTTGTTGCATTTTTTGTTCTCGAATACAGGAACCTGAGACCTGCAACCAAAGCAATAGCAGTTATGTTTGTGTGAGCGATGGTATGATGATGTGTGATCACCAGTTTTGTTCCCATCTTGGACTCAACTTCCCATGACTACCTTGGACCCACATTCTTAGTACACATTCTTAGTTGTAGATCTACTTACTTTAAGAAGCGTAGCATCCATATTTTCAGTGCTATGTTTGTGACACCTGTTCTGTGAAGAAAAGTCCATTTTCCCTAGCAGGCCGTAGATTCATGCTGCCCTTAATGTTAATTAAAATGCCAGTCACTTCAGAGATTGAATCATTGTGTCTTGGACAAACTCCCTGTTGAATTCAGTTGACATGGAAATTAAATCAGCCCTGTTACAAAGGATAATGTAATAACTTTTTCATTTATGATGTAATAAAACCAGATAACTTTATTGTTCATGTGTTATTATGTTATTACATTTATGACTAATGTAATAAGTTCAAAAGATAATATAACATATCAAAATCACTATTTGCATTAAATTAGATGATTTAAAAAAAAAGTGCAAACTAGTATAGCTAACTAGTGCAGGCTTTAGTTTTCTCAACCTGCTCCAAAACAGCTAAGTAATGAAGGTCCTAATAAAATACCTTAACCTACTAGCTTAACTACATTTCCAGTAGTGGATAGCTTAACTGCTTTCAGAATAGGGTAGCTTGACAAAAGCTTTCAGTGGCAACTTGATGAGTTTTTAGTGCAGTCTCTGCATGTAGGAAAGCAGTTGATATGAATATAATAAAACAAATAGTGATTATGATATGTTATTACATTTGAGGGTAATATTATATTATTCATCAAAAAAAGTTGCTACTCACCGGCAAATGTAATGTAAAGTTATTACAGTATCCTTATTACATCATCTGTTGGACATGTGTATTACCTTATCTGGCAAGTTATTACATTATCCAGTTTCATTACATTATAAATGACAAAGTTATAACCTTATGCCATGTTATTACATTATCCAGTTTCATTACATTATAAATGACAAAGTTATAACCTTATGCCATGTTATTACATTATCCAGTTTCATTACATTATAAATGAAAAAGTTATAAACTTATCCCATGTTATTACATTATCCAGTTTCATTACATTATAAATGAAAAAGTTATAACCTTATGCCATGTTATTACATTATCCAGTTTCATTACATCATAAATGAAAAAGTTATAACCTTATGCCATGTTATTACATTATCCAGTTTCATTACATCATAAATGAAAAAGTTATAACCTTATGCCATGTTATTACATTATCCAGTTTCATTACATCATAAAGTTATTACAAAAAGTTATTACATTATCTGGTGTAATGCCCGTTACATCATTAATACTGTGCTGTGTGCTGAGCTCTACTGGTTACATTAGGGGAATATCACATGTCGTTGACTAATTGTACTGAATTCTATCACATTAGTGTCTGGATCTAGCCGGAGAGAGATAGTGTAATGTAATGGAGTATAATGGTTTTGAGGACATGCCTCTCTTGTTGCATTGAAAACTTCACATCATTAAAGCCATCAATTTCAGGCCATGTCACAGACATACCAATAGAGAGACACACTGAGAGACAGACCGACCTACCTGACAGACATACAGTCATACTGATCGACAATAGACTTACTGACTGACATAGCGACTGACTCGCTGGCATACAGACATCTGCTCTCCGTTATCCTCCATTAACACGTTTACACCAACATGATGGTCAGGGGCTAGGCTGCTGACAGGGGAGGTTATTGGCTCTCAGGGGCTTTGAAGTCCATAGGGAGCCCTCTTCTGTCTCCGTCCTGTCGACAGGTCATGTCTGGAGTGGCCACTGGTGATAGACTGGAAGCAGAACACATCCCATGTCTTTATACAGGGTTCCCATGGTCATGGGAAACACTGGAAAAGTCCTGGAATTCAAAAACTGTGTTTCCCAGGCCTGGAAAAGTTATGTAAAATGCAACTCGGAACATAGAAATGCCATGGAAATTTGTTAATTGTTTTTTTTACAACCAGCAAAAATTTTTATTTCAAGCTTGGACATTTTTCACACATTTTTCACAGCTTCCTTTCTTCATTTTCTTGTTCAGAGGCAGCTGATCCAACTTCATACCAACCATTCCTACCTCACATTCCTCCTCTAAACTGTGTAAAGGGCTGCGCTATGCTAATGCATATAGCATGCACACACATGGTACACATTCGCCATACACTATACTTATTACCACTCACACAGTGTTACATCACCACATTTTCTCTCCCTGCCCTTCATTCTACCACACCCTCTTCTTCAAGCTAGCCTGTATTTCCCAAGGCAACCTCGCATGCAACCATTCCCCTTAACCCTCTCCTCCTCCCCGCTGCCAGTCGGATTGAAGTTGTCGCTTCAATCCATTAATTTTATGGCCTCCTTTGGTTGCACATTATCTAAATAGCTTTTGTGTTCCCCCTCTAGAATGTGATGGCAGCCAGCCCTGCACTGGTAAATAATGCAGGCTTTGTGTGGTTGCAGGGTTCCCAAAGCTTTTTGCTTGTTTCTCAATCTTCTTGCTCCATCTTGTGGCCAAAATAGAGAGGTGAGAATAATCTGCTGTAGGAGAAGAGACGATGGCCTCTAGTGGTTTGAGATGGTGGGAAACAAATGGAGTTGCAGCAAATGCACTGTTGACATTTGCTGCCTGGGGACATGTGTCCTTATGTGAGCCTGGGTGGATAATTGTAATGGCTTTTATTATGGAGGATTTAGTTGGCTTCAGTAATGACAGAGTATCAGAGGATCTGACTTAGGATCTGTCTTAACACATTGATGAAACTACCTGTTGGGCAAGAGTAACCCAAGTCAACCTGACTAATATAGCGCCTTAAACACAAACAACGCTAAAAGAAAAAGATAACAGAACAAAAAAGCAATCTATTCAGGCACTTTTCAAAAAGTAGGTCAAATACATCGGTCACTCTGAAAGGTCATGGAGTAAAAGTGGGTCTTTGATTGTTTTTTAAAAATGGTCAGCAGAATCAGCAGATGTTGTTCCATAGTTTAGAGGCTGTAATAGAAAAAGCACAATCACCCTTACAACATATAACATAGATATTTATTTTGTTAAATCCTTCATTATTTGGAAAATAAAAGTGTACCATGTGGTCTACTCTACAGTAGCATTAAGGTATGAACATGCATGTAGTCTGTTCTCCATTTACACAGCCTGATATACTGGGCTAAAAGGTTTTCAGTATAGTTTCACCAATTAAATCATTTGAGAGGCAGCACCTCAAAGCAACTCTGTCACTGAAGATGATGCAACGTCAAGGGTTCTTTATTTAGTCTAATGTGAGGGAAGAGTCAAGCCCATGCATTTCCTGTAACATATGTCACAGTGTCACTGAGCTTCTGTTTTTTCTCTTTGTCACCTTCCTTTTTACGGCCTTGTTTCTGCCACACCTAGGACTTTCACACGAGAAAACAATGTCATTTTCAGCATGCTCAAATCTGAACATACATCTAAAACAATAGATTTTTAAAGGAGAGTGTGCAATACACTTCATTGAGGCAGAAAGCGGGAAAGCCGAGAGGATAACAGAGTCGGGGGTGCACACAGAGAGAAGGTTCAGGTTGGATTCGATCTTACAACAGCGAGGGTACGGGGCGGAGGTCTGAACCGCCACACCATGACTGGTCACGTTGTAAATCAGGTATGTTACCCGCAAAACCCTAGATTGTACAGATGCTCAAGCCTAAAGTGAGTTTCAAGATGCATCCTGCAACATGCAGTTGTGGTCTTACGACAAAGCTCAAAAGTTCTGCCGTATCCTGCAGTCAGCGGTAGAAAGAATGCTTAAGTGAGTTTGCTGAAATTTTACTCGAGTAGACGTAAACTCACATTGATCTTTCCAATGCAATGCAAAAAGGAGGAGAGGACCGAGCTCAAAATGTGATATTGCAGTTTTTAGAAACTTTTAGCATTGTAAAAGTAAGATTTCGAAAGTCATTCATTCATTTAATCTATGATGAAAAACCACAACCAGGCAACGACAAACCAATAACATTGTAGCTCGACGGATGTTGAAAAAGCTACTATCATGGATCAGATTCAGATTCAGATTCAGAGTACTTTATTAATCCCAGAAGGGCAATTCGTTTCACAGTTCAACCCATTCATGTGAACAAAACAACAAACACACAAAGGGCAGCAATCATGCATCAAGACATCGACAACAACAACAACATGCCAGAGACAACAGTGTGCAGGTCAGCGAGTGAACAGCAATAGTGGCTTAAGTGATCTCAAAGTGGCTACCATCAGCATTTAGTAGCTTGATGGACGAAGGAATAAAAGAGTTCAAGTATCTGTTTGTTTTCCGAACGGGCGCATGGTAGCGTCGGCCTGAAGGCATAAGTGAGAATTTACTGGACAGAACATGTTCTGGTTGATTTATTATTCCAGTTGCCTTCTGGACCACTCTCCTCTCCCAGAGAGAGCACAGGTCCTTTTGCTGTACTCCGATAATCTTAGAGCAGACCTTAACAATGTTGTTTAAATAGTTCTTGTCCTTAACAGACAACCCATAAAACCAACACACAAATGAAAAAGTTAAAAGGCTCTCAATAAAAGTCTGATAAAAATTACACAGGATATTTTTGCAGACACCAAAAGAGTTGAGCTTCCTGAGTAAGTAAACTCTCTGGTGTCCCCGCTTGACAATGCTGTCAGTGTTGACATCAAATTTCAATTTTGAGTCAAACACTGTTCGATTTGCGCATTTAATGGTAATGTTTCCTCAATGTGCAATGCTTTTGCGCTCTGTAATGGATGTGATTTTAAAATTAAGTGAAATAAAGTACTTCAGTCAAAACATACTTAAGGAAAACTAAAATTACTGACTTCAAAAATTACTGAAAAAGTACAAATACACACAAAAAGCTACTTAATTACAAGTGTAAATGTAATAAGTTCCCCCCACTCTGGCTTACGTGTACACACACACACACACACACACACACACACACACACACACACACACACACACACACACACACACACAGAAGCAGCTGAGGCGACAGCAACTGCAGAGTGATATGTTGAGATATATATGTGCTGCATTCTTGGGTGCGGGGGAAGTTTGTGGCAGGCCTGGCTGTGTTGGCCAGTCGAGGCTCCTATTTTTACCCCAGCTCAGGACCCTCATATCACAACAGCTGTCCCCACAGCTCTGTCTTCCGTCAGGAACAGCCGGCCTATCAGAGCGCTCTCCCTCTCCTCAGACACCTCTCAGAGTCCAGCGGCTGTCTCGGCTCTCACACTTTGTCCTCTGCTCGGTCCTGTCGCTGACTTCTGCGGAATAATTTGGATATGGGCGTTTTGGACCTACTTTGTTAACTCTTCCTCTCACCAAAAGAAAGCAGGTATAGGAAGTGTTGGGAGTAACGCTTTGGTGCAGGGTTTTTAGGGTGAAGCGAGAGGCCTTCAGTGGGAAATCTATGGAAAGCGTGCGGCCCCGAGGCTCCACAGCCGGTGGCGCTATTTTTAGTGCTGACCGCAGTTAGCTGAGGGGCCAGCTTCAATGGATTTCCAATGGAGGTTAGCATGCTACGATAGCAGCCTTTTGTTTCATCTCGACACTTTTATCTTAACTTGTATGTTCCTCAATAAGTGTGCCCGGCATTTGAAAAGTAAAAAGACAGTTTGGACGGTGTGAAGAAATGGTGCAGATTATGTGGACACATACTGAATGGAAACTCTTGTGTGGGCCTCTCTGATGGAAAAAGTAGTTTGCACTGAAGTTTCAGGGCTCTTGTACTAATGTGTTACTAGTTCAGGCGCTTTGATGAGTATTATATTATGCTTCGACTTTGAGAAGTGAGTTTTGACACTTTTATTTGTTATCACACTCATATGATTTCCTCTTTTTTGATTGTGACTGAATTGACATGCTACTTATTGTACTTATTATATTCAGGCAAAACAGATTCACTGAATTAGCCAGTTTAATGTCAGCATTAGTATAGCAAGAGGCAGCTGCTTATTTCCTGTGTAAGATTCCATCTGTGTGCAGACTTCCTTTTTGTGTTTTAAAGGACTAGGTGATTATTAGAGATGTGAACTGGTGTTGTCTCGCTTCTCCACCCACTAAGGCAGCCTTCACACTGCAGGCAATTACGCTCAATTCCGGATTGTGGGTCAAATCCATCACTGTTCATATCTATTTTAAAATGTAACCCACATCGGATACCAATGTGAACTGTAAGATGTTTCTAAAAGACATGCGTCAACAACGTCTTCATCAGACTTCATCAGATGACACAGGCAAGAAAGAACTATAACAGCTGTTTCTACCCCATGTAACGTTCTACCATCAGCACAAAATAATAACTGTCTCAGGTTCATGGCGTAAACTTGACTGATAACCATGGCAACGCTGAGAAAAATCTGATTTGAACATTCAAAATATGAGTCGCAAGCCTGAGAATCAGATTTGGTACCACATATCAATCCGGTTCGGATTTGAAAAAAAACAACACGTCGCTTCTCGAAATAATCAGATTTGTGTCACTTTTGAGGGAAAAGAAAATCTGAATTGAGACACTTTGAGCTGCAGTGTGAACGTAGCCTGTAAGGGTTTCAGTGAAAGCATCAAATGTAAGTCAGTGTGAACCAACACAGTTTTAATAGCGTGCCAGTTGAAAATAATGTGTGGATGTTTATGGAAAGAATTCTCAAGCCCCAATCATAGACCATTGGTAAATGGGTCTGGATGGTGGCTTTCTGTCCGAATGACCCACACATCCAAGTTAAATTCTACACCTAGACCACAAAGCTGTCCGAGTAGTCTAAATCTGAAGTGCTTGTGCTTCAGGGGTTTTTTGTTACTGGGTGTATTGATGTCAAAGTTCATCCTCAAACAGAATTTACACATTTTTAGTCTCAAAACTAGAAACAACAGAGGCAAGACCCTTTTCCAGAGTCGCTACACTGACAAATTATACACATTGGCAATACCGAGGGTCCTTTTCTGGTGATGCAGGTACATTTACTGAATTAGAGGTGTTAACACTACTGTGAATAAAGCTCCTAAGTGTGGAAGTTCAAGCAAACTTTCTCTAAGTCCACAAGGGCAGCCTTTCATTTATTGTCTGTAGAGAAGCTTCAGATAACGTCTCTGGAGGTCAGATTAGAGCCGTTGTCCTCTGGTTTTTTGCTTTGGGAGAGTTTTTCATGTTACATGTCTAATATGATAGGAATTCAGTCTTCGTGTGGATTGTTCTTCATAAAATGTTGTGTTGCTTAGTGAGTCAATCAGGCAAGTTGGGCTCTGTTTTACTGGTGCTCTCACATTAACACACCAGCTCCCTGAATTAGTGACTGAGCAACATTTGACATTTCAGTCACTGTGCTATATCCAGGTCTACAGTGTGTGTGCTGGACTGCAATTGTTGTGGTTCCACACTGACTGTATATGTTACCGTCTTTTCAAGATTCAAGATTCAAGATTCAAGAACTTTATTTGTCACATACACACACGGGGTGTGTAGTGAAATGAAAAGTGGCAATGCTCAACGGGAATGTGCAAAAGGGCAACAGTACACAGTATTTACAATAAAAAAACAACACAATATTTACAGTATTACAGTAATTATTAAAAACAAACACAAAAACTAAAAAAACGCACAATCTCCGCGGAGCTACCACGACGGCGTCTAGACACGGCCGCGCCATCTTGTGCTGGTATTTCTATGGTTCTCTGTCTGTGTGTTTGTGTGTGTGTGTGTGTGTGTGTGTGTGTGTGTCTTTGTGTGTCTTTGTGTGTGTGTGTGTGTGTCTTTGTGCATGGCTTGGTATTAAAATGCTATCAAAAATGTGAGTAAGGTAATGATTGTTACAATACTCATTTTGGTTTCAATGGATTTTTAGGCAAGGAAAGTATTGAAAACCTTTTAATGTTGGATTCTTATAATGGGGCCAGTTCACTTTTACACCTTATTTATATGCAGAAAATGATGGCGTCCATTGTGTGCCCCGCAACTCAAATAGGGTAGTCTAAAATCAAATATAGATATTTAAATAAATATTTTATATTTGCGTAGAAAAATGTATTAAATGGATACAAATGAATGTTATATATTTTTCTGTGTACTTCGTTTTAGTCTGCTCACAAGTCACAGCTTTAATGCATTTGTTTTATTTAATTTAGTTCATCATTTTTAATATATTCTTATTTTGACACTGACATATGTGTTCCCAGTGCCAAGATCTTCTCCTTTTTCACAAAAATGCATCCTTGCAAGGTGCGGCGTAGAGGCGTAGGTAGCTTTTGATTGGCCCACAGCCTATGAGTCTTTTGGACCCAAGTTAGGGCCCAATCATCTGGTCACTCACTCGAGCTCAAACCCAGAGAGACAAATCAGTTTTGACAGGTTTGTGATCTATACTCGATGCCTGTCCTCCCAATGCAGTTTGATTGACAGACCTCATTTATATATTACAGTGAAGAAAATACTAGTAGAATCGGAATATAGAAAAATAGATACAATTAATATATGTGCCTAAATCCAATAAAATTGCCAAACCCATCAAATACATTGATTAATATATATATATATATATATATATTTTGTATGTGGGAGAGTGCATCTTTTCTGGTCTGTGTCTTGTTATATATAACTTTTTATTTAATAAAAAAAGGGTAAAAAATAAATATTTCAATGGAAGTATGTCAATAAGAAACTGGTAAAATAAATACATAATAATACAGAAACCATAATTGGATTACAACTGATTTCTGAAGAAAAGAATAAATAAAAAGAATAAAAACAATTTAATTATTTTTCCACACAAATATAAATTGATTTATTTAAATATCTATAGTTACAGCTGGCTTATCCTATTTGAGATGCTGGCACACAATGGGCGACATAAAAATAAGTCAAGCAAGTTCTTATTCTGTCTAGAAAAACAAATGGAAACTCCAAATGATGCTCCCAAAATGCTTTCATTCAACCTACTCCAGGGAGGTATTAAAAGTGTTAAATTAATTAAAAGTGACAATTGAACTAAATTTGAAGCGCAGAGACAAAGCTCTATAGGCAAATATTTCCAGTTATGCTTATTCCTTATGTGTTTGTATATATGGGTCTCATTGGCCTAGTTTTCAAAGACTGTCTCTCAGGGACTAAACAAGCAATGTTGGCCCAAAGCCCCTCAGCGCCAGTGTGTTGTCCAAAAATAAGCCTGTTAGTCAGTGCTCTAGTTCAGTGCCCATGGGTAACACACACACACACACACTATAATACCTCTTGCGGTTGGGCCCAGGTCTGGACAAACTTGTTCTTGAATGGGATCAGGGCTGTTGCTGCTCCTCTCACTCAGCCACACTCAGCACTGGGCCTTGGGACAACTATGGGGACAGACCAGCTCTATCCTAATTAGTGTACAATGAAGTGTCTTATTTGGTTTTAGTTTGATGAGTTGAAGGCGGAGGCCTTTTACTTAACCCTCACATTTATTACACCCTCTGTTCGCTTGCTGCATCACCTTCTGATGGCATTTGGCGTTCAGTTCTCACTTTTACCAAGGTCTTTTAGAAAGTTCTGATTTGACGCCTTGGTTTCTGGGCCCTTTGTATTTAAAGACTTAACTTGTTTTTTGTCTGTTGGGGATCTTTTGCCATCTATTTTGTTTGTTTTTCCTCTCTGTAATCTTGCTGTAATCTCCTATCCCTTCTACATCTCTCTGTGTGTCCTAGACCTTGTTCGTCATCGACAAGTGGTTCTGTCTACGTTGAAGCAACGATTTCCGCCTGTAGCGTGAAGATCCTCATCTCTATTCATCTGTCTCTCCGTCCGTCTCTTCCCACTCTCCCTCTGTCCCCTCTTCCTCACCTAGCCGTTCTCCTCCTCCTCCTCCTCCTCCTCCTCCTCCTTCCACCTCATCCGACACAGCTCATGACATCAGATCAGCCAACATGGCATTCTCGTCGCGTTTTTCCTTCTGGGAGCAAAAGGGAAGTCTCATTTGGACATTTATCAAAGCACTGTAACACTGCATGGTGTGGTTGTATATTGGCATATGTGCCTTTTTTAATTATGTGTGGCCTTTGCATGCATCACACTACCAGTTTGATGGCTGTAGGTTCACTATCAGTACCAGCTTTTAGAGGTTATAGTTGCCAGTTTGCTTCAAGTTTCACATAACGTGTTTCCATTTGCTGGACAGTTTTAATCAAGGTGCCTTACAGTACCACAAGTGCGTCCATTTTTAGTTCTTGAAGTAATAGGCCATATGTGTGTGATGTGATGGGAAGAAAAATAACTTCGAAATGAAAGATGGCTCTCCCAAATAAGCCTAGGTTTTGCATGGTTTGTGATTTGCACAGTGTGTCATGGGCAATGGCTTCATATGGTGTCATGGTTTTGATCTGCTTCCCTTTCCATATCAACACCCTCAGGTCAAAGAAGAGAACAAGCCAGGCGCCAAAAGTGTAAGTGTGCCAAAGAGTGAATATCACCCTGCTGCAAGGGGGAGTGAAAACTCGGACCCACGTTTTAGAACAAGGTTTCGCTTGGGATTGCAGATTTCTGGGCGTCAGTCACAGCAGTCATGTCTTTTCCAGGCCTCATTCCAAGTCTTATGTCATAGACCAAGGTCCAAAGCCTTTGCTGTTCGAATTCAATAGAACTGGAGAAATTGGTCACATATAGTATTCGGTCACGTTGGGCAAAAAAAGACAAGTTGGGACTTGCTTTGCTCTTGGCAGTCTCGCACCTTGTATCCGTCCTTCATTTAAGCTTATCTTAGAACTCTTTTACAATGCAGACCTATGGCGTTGTCAATTTGGTTGGTGTCAATTTAAGCCAACGCTATCTTCCAAACTAAACCTCCTCCATTGGGTTTATAATAGAATAGCGCCTCTGTTGTCACAGCATAAACTTTTTCATTAACAAACCGATTTGAAAAAAGGGCCACAAAGTTAATGAACAAAGTAATTTCTAAACTGTGGATCCAATGTCACAGACGCTTAAGCTTTTTAATTTCACAACAAAGGCCCTGTAATTACTTTCTAAATACAGTAATTGGTTTAGAAAAGAATGATAGTTTCGATGGGAGGTGAGCTGTAGGCTTGCATTGCAAAATGGGAAGCTGCACATCATTCTTTCCTTTCCTAGAATGAGGCTTTCTATATTTATATATGATGAGCAAAGTACAAGAAATTTGTCTCTCCTATATGTGAGGGCTTCAGAGCATTACTCATGATTACCTTGCTGTTAATTGAGAAATCTGTTAAGCCCATGAATCCCATTATGCCCTTCTCTATTAGGCAGACTTAAAGACGTGGAACAACCATTAGGTTTTTTCCCCCCATAATATTAATCAGGATCCACACCTCAGAGTGCTTTAGAAATCTTCATCTATGCAGTTCATTTCACGGTAATCCTTTAAACCTATGTTTATTGAATTGCTGGTCTAACTTGATGTCATTTGCCACAACCTTGCCTTTTCCTTTGTAAGTATATACCCATTTCAGTGTCAGGATTTGGATTCCAGGTTTTGCTTGACTGAGACGGCAAACGCTGCCAAATTCATAACAAGCAAATGCAAGCAAAAGTTCCCCATAGGGAACAGATTGGGAATCTTTCAATTTCCGTCTGGTAAATCTGACAAGGCGAAAGCACAACGACAGGCATAGATTAAAAGGTTAAAATGAACGAGGAGCCAGAACAACCAAGTGGTCTGGTTTACCTGACATTCTGGTTCATACTGGATGTGGGATAGACAGGAAATCACTACCATGTTTGCATTTTTTTACATGATTTATTGATGGAGAGATGAAGAATGTGATCTCAGCTCTCTGGTTCCCTAGTTGATCAGCTGCCTTACAATCTTCTATGGAAAATATAGTTATGTTAGGTTTCTTGGCTTGTGAGTTAAAGCTGAACTGTTAGCTGAAACATAGTTTATAACCAAGGTTGGAAGTTCAGTTTCAGACTGTAAATTACAGATATTCCGGTGTTTTGTGAACTCGATGACACACTAGAAGGAGATGGATGTTGAAGATGATGGCTCTCTCATCCAGGGAACCGGGCCTCAGAGCCCCCCGAGGACGACAAGTCTGGGTTAAGATGAGGCCAAGCCCCTTGTCTTTGTGTCCGTGTGTTTGTGAAGCAGCCAGTCATTTGCTACAAGGTTGCTGCTAATGGCCAGTCACTGTCAACTGTCTCAGATACTCCAGCTATCTTGTTGTATCTAACTGCTGTGCACTTCCTCCTCAAGTAAACTCATTATGGGCTATTTCAGGGTTACTTCAGGAAGCAGTCAGGCATGTGGTAAGCAGGTGGCTGCCCAGTACTGTACAGACCAATCAGACCTTTTGTAGTGCTGTGTAAATCTGGATTAGGTAAGGTTCGTTGTCACAATAGGAGTTGTATGAAATGCATAGAGAATTGTCAGGAGGTGTTTTAGACATATGTTGAGCTTCTCTGATTAGTTCACCCATAAAGGTGCCATATTAGCTCACATGGGTCTGTGATGTGAAATAACTGTGCCCTGAAATTTGTGATTCCTTGAGTAGCCTGAGAGTCCTGCAGTTTTCAACCCGTGGTAATCTGATCTCTTCCAAAAGGTCCACAATGTTTTATGAACAAACTTTGGTTTCCACATCACAGCTGACAGTCCCCTTGAGACAGCAGAGCTATCAGGTTTCTTCCTTTAGCCTTTAATAATGCGTGGGCAAAATGACTGTTGATAGGTCCAGACAAAGTCATCATAATAGAACATGCCAACATTTTGATTGTTGGAACATATTTAAAAGATTGATGTAAGAATTATTTGAGAAAATGAAGTCACACTGTTGTTTTAAGAGCTTTTGTGGGTCTTTTGTGGGTTGAATGAAAATTAAGGAGCTCTGCTCAACATGTAGACATGATGCTTCAATTTTGCTTTATCATTTCTGATATCGTTTTACATCGACTGCCTCCTCTTCCCTCTTTCCTCTCTGTGTGAGTAGTCAGACAATGATGCAGCCGGTCTGTACAGTCGGGCCCAATCTGTGCCAGCCCTAGACCCTGGCAGGGGCCTATTCCGGGCAAAAAGCCCCCCATCAGTCGCCCCCATAGAGCCTACAGTCCGGGTCAGGAGTCCCTCCCCACCTAAGTTTAGGATGTCCGTTAAAGTGCCAGACCGCTTCAAAAGCCCTGAGCCACCGTCAAAGATGCCAGAGCGTTTTAAGAGTCCTGAACGGCCACAAGCTCCCATGAGCCCTGAGCCAGTCATGAATGGTGACAGCAGGCAAAATGGCAGCGTGAACAAGAGTGCAGTCAATGGCACAGCTAACAGTAATATCAAGGTCACGGGCACCAGCCAGCCGGAGGTTACTGATGACCAAGGTTTGACGCGCAAGAAGGTTGTGAAGGTGGTCCGGCGTGTTGTCAGGAAGGTCCTACCAACAGAGGAGGAGGCCACTGTGCTAACACAAACATCAACAAAGGCCCCAGCACAGGCCAAACCTGTTTCTGAACCAGCTAAACCACTGATAGCACCAGGGCCAGCCTCAGCGCCCAAAGGCCCCAAAATGTCAGCGTTTTCCTTCAAACATGACACGATCAAAATAGAGGAGAGAGATGACATTTCACTAGGATTGACTAGCCTCATGGGCAGGGGCAGGACAAGGGAGCCCCACCCACGAATACGCAAGGACGAACCACTGGAAAAAGCTGAGCCAGTGGAGATAAAAGACGAGAAAAAAGAGGGAAAAGACATCCCGGAGCCAGAGGATGTCTACGCCGAGCACAAAAGTTCAGCTAGAAAACAGGAGGTCAAGACTCCTGCGGTTCCTGCAATCCCTACCACCACTTCCTCGGAAACCTCAACTGCAACCTCAACTCCTTCCAAATCCCTTCACTTCAAGCCTTCCTCTCTGCCCCCAGTTGTAGGCTTCATACCAGCACCCAAGCCCTCACCATTGTCTCCACCTCCTGGCTTCATACCTGCATCCACCAAACCAATTGCTGCTACAAAATCCACCCCTCCTACTCCCCCTTCAACCACCCCGACAGCCCCCAGATCTTCTGCCGTCTCTCCTCCGGCAGGTTTCATCCCACCCTCAAAACCCTCTCCTTTTTCCCCACCGGCGGGCTTTGTTCCTCCTCCTCCCAAGCCTGGTCCCCTGTCTCCCCCTCCAGGATTCATCCCCGCTCAAAAACAACCTGCAGTGAAAAAGCAAGAGGTACTGTGTCCCCACTTAGCATGCATGGTCAACATTTGGGACTTTGGTGTGAAAAGTTGATGCAAATCATAAATGCATGCGTTTGAAATAAAAGTGCACTGTGGTGTGTCGTTCCAATCACTGCAAATGTGTGTGTAACCTCACTGTGGAGTGCTTTGCCAAGCAAGTAGCTTTCCTAGGTTCACTGATGGTCCTTGAAACTAAATTTCTCTTGCTACAGAACTTGGGAATTGTTCCCCTTTTATTTATCCAGGGAACGTCTCCAGAGCATGCTTGCTCTTTTTCAGCAACACCTTCCTTCACATTCATAGAGTTCCACACATTCACCCTGGGAGCAGCCCAGGACAAGCAGTCTTATTGGTGGCGACTGGGAGTACAAACCAGTACCAACCACTGAGCAGCTCCACTGGAACAGTTGGGTGTAACATGCCTTGCTCAAAGATACCTCAAAGTAGGGAGGCGTTACTCCTTCACTTTACCCACCCCCAATTTCCCAGCCGGCGCTTGGATTTGAACTTTCGATCACAAAACTGCAAATTCCTTCTCACCTTTCTCTCGTCCTCAAAAAGTTGGATTTACTGCTAAGTGAGTTGTTTATTAAAGACTATGCTCTGATGAGGCTTTTGTTTTTTGCAGATTTCATGAGCTCACTCTCTTTGACCGTCTCCTGAGGTTTGAGGCCTCATCTCATGCAGTTCTTCTGCCTTGCAACCCTTTCCTCTGAGACGTCTCCTATCAGAACAAACAAGGAATTCAGTTACATTTTATTTTATTTTTACTCGCAAGGCCTCACTGCAGAATGTAGCTCGCAAGCCTTGTTTACCAGGGCTCATCAGTAGGGCACTTTTCCAAAGGAGGAATGTGATGCTGCTAGTTGCTAGAGTTCCTAGCTGCTCCTAGGAGACCCATGTAGAGCCAATTACTGAAGGTAACACTGTATTTTGGGATAAGAATTCAAAGAAAAGCCCATGACCAGGCTCCGAGATAAGACACCTATCCAGTGACTTTCCAGTTGGCAGATACGGTAAAAAAGGCCGTGTCTTCTCAGCCTCTCGCTGATTTTCCGCAATTACAGACCTCATAGGGTCTTTGTTTATGCGTAAGCCTCAACACATGCTGGCTCTGTCCGCCACATTAGCTTTGAGAGTCTGCTGCTACATGTTGGAGTTCACCCGCTTATTGTTTTCTGAGGCTTGTTACAGTCAGCTTTGCCTAGCCACACCTAATTGTTTTTTATATAGTTTAGAGGCAGTGTATGTAGTGGAGGGCAAACCCACAAAAATTGAGCTTACCCACCATTTTATTTGCAATCTTCATGACATAATGCATAGTCCACATCATACTAGTGAGTAGTATTGAGTAGTATCAAATATATGCAAGTGATATGAGGATAGGGTCTAAAAACATAAATTAATGCATGTTTGCTTATATTGACGGTTGTATGCCTTATGATGATCACCAACTCTAAATCATAGTTTATTCACGCTTTTATTTACCACTACATCACTGGTTATAGGTGACTTTAGAATACCAGCGATAGCTATATAGGGTTATAGCTCGATAATTAGATTGACTTAGTTGACATCTACGTAGGCCCATGACGTTTTGTTCTCCTTGTTCAGCCAGAGCATGGTTGTTGCAACATTTGTCTGCAAGTATTTTTTAAGTTTGTGTGTAAGGGACTTGCTGATTTCTTGTGACTGTATAATTGTGTTTCTGAGAAACGTGTGTGTGTGTGTGTGTGTGTATGCATGCACACTGCGTGCCCTCTGGGATTTTCAGTTTCGAGCACTACTAATATGGATGTTTCCTCAAAAAGGAATCCCCAAAATAACCCAAAAGGTGTGTTTTTTGTGTGTTAGTCCTACAGCAAGTCAAGTAACCAACCGTGTGTAGCTGTTGATGAGAAGTGTGTTTTTGTTTGACAGACGTGTACAGACAGTGTTTCCTGCAGAAAGCTTGAGTCGAGGTGGTTGCGGCTGACAGGGTCTGGGACAAGGGTGACTGCGATGCGTGAAAGGAATAAACTTCCTTACACATGCAACTGTTTTTGTTGCAAAAGTCTGTCTTTTCTGTTTCAAATGCTAAAGAAAACTCATTTAGTTGGTATTGTGTGTTACAAGTCGAACTTGTATCCGCTTACTTGTAGGCTAACAACAAGTAAATGCCCAGAAAAAGGCAGTATAAAAACTAATTTGTCATGAAAGTCATGAAAATAAAGGTATTTATCTTAGCATAGTTAACTACCAAGGTTTTAGACATTGTATCCGTATATTATGGCTTTAATGTTAGCTTAAGTGTTGCTTTACCTCCCCAAATAATCCACTTCTTATTGCTTGTAATGCTGCACTTGACCAGCAGGTGGACGCTGCATTCAAAACTGATTTGATGGATACATTTTTTTCCCTTTCATTTCCCAGTAAGACACAGGGTATTGTTAAGCTGGCCTGCCTTGACTATAAAGCGCTGTGGGAAACCCTGTGTGCAGATATTATTTGTGTAATGTCACATCATTGCGGAAACCACGCCAAGTGACGTCTCAGTGGCTTGCTCTGGTGGTCATAGCGTTAGGGCTTTGCTTCCTCTATGCTGGTGGACTCAATGTGTTGCTGCTCTGACCTGTAGGAGCCGCCGCTCAGTCCCACCGAAGAGGCTCAGAGACGCCTGATGAGGATCTTCACGGCGCCTGTAAATGACCCCGCTGCCCGTCTGCCCATCACTGACGCCTTGCCTTGCCTTTCTGACTATCTGTTAACTATCCCTGCTTCTCTCCACGGTTGCTCTTTCTGTTCCTCTGTCTCACATTCTTCTTTCCTCTTTCATTATCTCTTTACTCTGGGTTATCCAGAAATACCTTGATTCATACACAAAACAGTGTTTTTAATCCCATAACATTTCACTTAGAATTGGGGTTCCACTGATATATTCGTTAGACCGATATTTACATTTTATTAAAAATGTTATGGTCCAGTCAGTGATTGATTACATATTTATTATAGAATTGTCTATGTCTATGGCAAGCCCTTAGCCTGAACTGTTTCTAGTGTGACATTTTGATCAGTTTCACACTAGTATCCATGAATGTAGCTTTTTATTTTTATTTTTCAGTGGAGAGTTTATGTGTCCTTATAGTGTAAATCTTATTTCAGAGGCTTTTTCACCCTGACAATAATTAAAAACTGCTGAAAAAACTGAATAATAATAGTTTTTGGCTTGAAGATAGTCAGATATTGAATATCGGCACCAAATATCGGCAGGTAAAAAAAATTGGTATCGGCCTTCAGAAACCAATTCCTGTCGAACGCTACTTAAAACCATTTTCCTAGGCTGGTACCATTCGTTACCATGCCTAACATGCTTAGTTTAGCTGTGTGTATTTAGGGTCACAGTCAGGGCGGAAGGTGATAGGGTTGGTGGGGGTAGGGGGGGGTAGGGGGGGGGGGGGGGGTTCTTGCCAGACTGAAGGGACCCCAACTGGTACAGGACAGGTGGTCTGCCAAATGTGACTTGTCATGGAGCAAAATCCTACCCCTCTCTTGTCCCGTCGCCAACTCTCTCACCCTTACTTTTTCCCCCTGGCTTGCATCACGCCTCATCTTTACCGGGAGATTAAAAGCTCTCCCTCCGCTTGTGTCTCTCACTCTATCTCCTAACATCGCTCGGGCTCGTAATAACCTCCACCCCACCAAATTAATTGAAACGGGACCCGTCGGTTGATAGCCCATTAATTATCTGTCTAGAGATGATTTAGTCTTTTCAATTAACGGCACTCCTCTCCGGCTCTACAGTTCAGAGCTTTATGCCGTGTTCCAATTGAAATAACGTCTCACTAATATGTCTCTCTGCAAATCCATGCATTAACATTTTTCACTTTTCCATTATTGTGTCAAGTGTCCATGCTCGCCTTTTTTCTGCTTATGTACACTGGAGTTTCTTTATCGGGCATTTCATGTTCTCATCTTTTTCTCTCTCTCTCCTCCATCCCTCCTCCCCTTCTTTCCCCATCTCCCTCTCTTTTCCATTCATCCCTCACTCGCATTGCTTTTGGCTGGCTGCGGCCGTCTTTGTCTGTGGCTGTTTTGCGGCCAAGCTGGAGCCGGCAGTTAGTGTTTCAGCCTCCATCCAAGCCCCCGTCCCAGCGGCCCAAGAGCCACGGGGCCCCCCCCAGGTATCGCAGCCCCCCGGCCTCCCTCTGGGCCTTCTGGCAGGAGTTTGTACTCGTGTGGCGTGTTGGAGCGTAAGGCCCGGTCTCCTTCTAACTTGCCAACCTGTAATCTCCGCTGCCATCATCCCTTTTTTCTTTCTCCTGCTTGTCAGTTTTAAACATCTGCATTATGGTTAGACCGATACATGGACCGATATTGTATATTAAATATCGGCCAGTCAGTGTCATCCACCTCTCATATGATGGATATAATGAAATTTAATTCCATTTTTATTGTAAAATTCATCAATACTACAACCTGTTTTCTATGGGAAAATATCTCAAAAACCCATATCGGTCAAACCCTAATCTGTACTTTGCAGTTATATTTAGTTCCTTTTTCTCCTCCCTTTTTATTAGGTCTATTTGGTATGAACTGGTCTGACTGCTTTTTTTTTGTCTATGCTGCTTCCCATGAGTTGCAATTTATTTCCCTGCTTACCTGGAATGCAGTAACACATTGAAACCGTTTGATTTCAAAGACTCGCATGAGCTTTCTCTGTGTTGCCTCTTAATTTTGATATCGGCATGGCGATGGAGCGTTTCCCCGCAGTACCACGTTAGTTGCATGTTTGGGCCCGTTCCGGGCCTGGAGCCAGGCTGCTCTCGGCATTGTGAATAAATGGCAGTGGATGGGAGTCTGGTGTGTCGGTGTCTGATGGAGCATGTGACCGGTGTGTTTGACCGATGTGTATGAGCGGTGCGTGGACATTGGTGATTTACGATGGTCAGGTGTTCTCATGTCACCGCTCTGCGTCATGATGCATTGACTCCTCTCCAGGCGTAGACTTCCCTCCTCATCACTGACTCCCATCTGTCCTCCAACTCTTTGTTGCCTCACAAAGAAACATTTGAAACCACAATAGAATAACTGAAAACTTTATTTATTTTGGCAGCAACAATTTTGGGCTTCCACTAATCAGTTTTACTTACCACTAATAGTACATCATGCCAATAAGTGGATCATATTAGGTCCTATCATAGATGATCATGCTTATACAGTAAGCCAGATTTCTTTCTCGCAGGTTTGCTGGACAAATATAAGCATTTGTTACTTCTACATTTTCTGCAGATGCAATGATACAATCTCCACCAAAGCCGATGATATATTTTTGCTGTTGGTTGTGGGTGCTGTTCAGCCTATATGTATATGTATCCGTTGCTCATATCTAACTGTGACCTTTGAACCCTCCCTCCTCCTCATGCTTACCAATCATCAGGGAGCAGTGGAAGAGGACCCTGTGGCCCTTCTTCAGGTGTCCCATGCTGCAGCCCAGCAACCCAAGGTCTGGCCTGCGCTGTGCCTGTGTAATTCACCAGCCTGTCCAAAAAAAAACCCAAAAAACCCCCCCTTCCCACCACCTTCCCTGTGCTTGCAGATTGCAGTGTGCCTTGTCCACTTTTCCATCAAATCACATTGTGTGACACTTGTATTGCACTTGTATTTGGATTAATATATGGATTTTTTTTAAACTAACAGCAGGAATCCAAAATGACCAGTCTTCATAGAATCCAGTCATTATTTAATTTGTTTTATTGGTTTGCATTTAAAAATGTATGTAATTATCTTTATTATTTTACTAAATTTCATATACTTAATTTATTGTTTATTTTTTATTTTACTCTAATTTAATTTAAAGTAATTATTAATTATATTATTATTCTATATTATATTTTATAAGTATTTGTTACAATTATTAATTATTTTAATTTAAGAATTGTAATTATTTAAATCTTAAAATTAATATAATTTCATTTTTCTTATTTTATTCATGTTTTGTTTTATTCCCTTCATTTATGTTTTCTTCCCCTGGTGTGCACTGAACCAAGTTAATTCCTGGCATATTGCTTGCGGTGATGTTGTGTTGGTTGGTTGATTCTGACCTGAAGACTGCGTGTCTGGTTTGGGTCACTGACCAGAGCAGTGCCCAGTGGACTGTGAGAGGCTTTGGGAGGGTGGGGGACCACAGGGTTAGACCTATATAAGAGGCCGATATTGGCCTTTTTAAAAAATCAGCTAGTTAGTGCACCTCTGATATGATGGTTTGATTAATTACATATTTATTATAGAATTTATCATGATTGTCTATGATTGTCTATCCTCCTATGTCTCAAAATTCTATAAACCCATATTAGTTGAACCCTACCCTTCTCCAGTGCCTCCTCACTGTGTGTCCACTGTCACCCACTGCATGTTGATTCTCTCGATAAGCATTTCCTTTACATCCTCTCAGCATGTGTCGGTATCAAATTGGCTAAATTGCCCATCTCAGCACTCATCTCGACCATTTTGTTCAATGCATATGGACAGATGTGGAGAAATGCATGTTAAGGCAGAGTGTAAAACCACACTAGAGTTTGATTGGGAGTCTTTTATATATAAAGATTTCCCTGAGCTCTATCCGAAAGAACCGGTGTTTATTGACTTTCAGTGGTCAAGCAAAATGGTCCCATTAACATGTAATGGCACCTCTCATCTATCCAGAATATCAACACTCTCTATGATTAAAGCTGAATGCATTTTCTCCTCCTCTCTACCAGGTGAAGACCGAGGAGCAGATCGCAGCAGAGCAGGCGTGGTATGGATCAGAGAAAGTCTGGCTGGTCCACAAGGATGGCTTCTCCCTGGGTGAGATGTGATGCACCTGTTTTTTTTTCCCAGATCTATCAGCAATTCCCGCTCCCGCATGCATCGCTCCCTTTAATACCTACTGGAGATGATTAAGTTGACAATACGCATTCACGCTATTTCTCTTGCTGGCCTGTTGACATCCTCCACTAAACAATAGTAGTCTTACCGTGCGTTCATACCGCAAGCAACTTGGCTGATGGGTGGCTCGATTCTGGCTGATTGTGGATGGCGGATGGAGGCTTCAATTGCATCTATATAGTGGTCTTGTGGAGCAACAAAGTTTTGAAGAGGCAAATGTGTTTTTTACTGCTTTGGTATTGCCATTCATAACCTTACATTTTTTTTATGAGTTAACTTAGCTAGCCAGAATAGATCCATGTACATTTGGGTCACATTTTGATCCAAAACAATAATTGAGGCAGGTATATCACCGGATGAGCGTGAGCACTGGAAGCAGCAATAAAGCGTAAAAGCTAATGTCGTTTCCTCTCTTTCCTCTCCACCCAGCCACCATGGTGAAGACGGAGCCTGGTTCCCTTCCAGAGGGAAAGGTGAAAATCAAACTGGAGCACGATGGTGCAATACTGGACGTGGACGAGGACGACGTGGAGAAGGTGAGTGGCCCCTTAATCGTCTTCTACCTCGCTGAGTTCGCCAGAAGGTCGACAGTAGGCTCAAATGGCAAGTACAGGTTAATAGAGGTGCACCAATAGTATCTGTAGTATGGGAATTGGTGCTGATCCAGCTCCCACATATTTCTACTCGGCAAATGACTTGGCATTATAACTTTTGTGGTGGGAGGAAAAACGTCTGCCATGTGGCGATTCTTTCCAAATGAATGTTGTGTACGGGTCATAGGCACTTCCAAGTAGGATGTACGTGTTACTGTTTTACCTGTTTAGTGGTACTGCAGTGAATACATAGTATATCATAGTATATCTAGTATTCATTCCCAGACAGCCCTGTTTTGTCAGTCCGGATGTTAGAAAACAATGCCCCGGGGACAGATTTTGACTTTAAAAGAAGGGCTTGGCAAGCAGGAGGAGCAGAAGGAAGGAGGGGAGGTATACTCTCCACCTGTCACTCAGTCTGATTGAGCATGCCCAGAGAGGACGGTCAGGCGGCCACACAGATGGCCACCGAGGACATTGACAGCCACTGGGCATGATGAGATGTGTCTGGAGGAGAGGTCATAGGGGAACAGTTGGAGGTTTGACGCACAGCCCACTGCCACCTGTTGTCTCTCACTTGCTTAGCCATGGCACCTTGCCCGGTCTGACATAGAGATCTCTGACAGCACTTCGCAAATCTGTTTACCGTTACCCAAAAAAACTTGCCATTATTCATGCTGTCTCCAAGACCTTGACAAGAGCGTATCTGTTGACAGAGGAAAAAAAGAAAGAATACTTCCCTGTTGCCGTCCCAAGACAGGCGAAGTCATTCGGTTCCCGTCAGGCGATGGCGATAAGGGTGACTTTGCACCGCCAAGGTCGGCGGCAGCTAATCAAATGTCTGAAGCATCTGGTTGATTAAGGACTTGTAAACTTGGAGGCTACTCGGAGATGGGAGGGGGAAATACATCTGTTTTAATTGTACTTGGCAGTAGGGTTGTTCCCGGTGGCACTTTACATCTCTGCATACTAATGCCTGACCCACTGCCCATTATGCCTACCGCTGCTAGCAGCACTCCAAGACGAGTCCTTCCTATAGGGTAATACATCTGCTCTATATTGGTTCTAGTGGGAATGGAGCCTAGTGAATATTGGAACTTGAAGGACCTTGAATAAAATGAAGAAATTTTGTAGAAATCCCATAATGTTCTTCACTTTGCCAGACTTTGTTTGGCCAGTCAAATGCAATTGAAATATCTAGCAATAGCAATGGAAAAGATAGCCACTGTACTTAAAAGTGCGGTAGCGGTATGGTGAGCATTTTCCAGAAATTAAGGTGCTCTTGGGCGGGAATGATGTGAGACGTCTATGTCAGGATCTAAATCAAAGTGAAGAGAAGTCAAAGCGAGTGTGGGGGAAATTACACACCCTGATGAAATCCAAGATCACTGAAACGTGTCGGTGCATATTTTAAATTTCCTCACACTTGTTTTGACTTCTCTTTATTATGTCATAAGACCTTGACATACACTTCTCTCATCCTGGAGTGCCCTGGTTGCTTGAGAAGCTTCACCATCCTGTGCACTCTTTCAGCTACAGTGGCTTAAATGTTGAAGGCATGGGTTTCTATGTAAATATGCCTGTCTCCCATCCCCACTAATTGAGATGAGATGCCATAGATTTGTCGTATTTACCCAAATTAAATTCCGGTGTCTGGTATGGGCACTTCTCTGCCCACAGTGATGAATTGAAACTTAAGCGCAAAATCCAAAAGTGTCTCCTAAACATCAATGGGTGAGCAGTTTGTCCAGAGAAAGCTGGATTCACCAACATTAGTTGTTTCGCCTCTCGCCCTTTGGTGTCTTTTGGTATAAAGTGATCACAGACTAGCTAATGCGGGTTCCAATCTGGTAAGGTGTTTTCATTCAAGGTCCTTCAAATCCCAGTATTCACATAGCTCCATTCTCTTTGGAACCAATATAGAGTAGCTGTGGTGCATGATGGGAAGGACACCTCTCAGACCCTTTTACTGTTTTCCGGCCAGGTTTTGAGTTACACCAATGAGGCATCAAGCCCAGCTAGTCGGTTTCGACATCGTTACCATCTCCATTCTTTCCATCCCCAGGCTAACCCTCCGTCGTTTGACCGATCGGAGGATTTGGCCTCGCTACTCTACCTGAACGAGTCCAGCGTCATGCATTCCCTGAGGCAGCGCTATGGAGGCAACCTCATCCACACCTACGCCGGACCCAACATGGTGGTCATCAACCCCCTCAGCACACCGTCCATGTACTCTGAGAAGGTGAGGAGACACAGCCACACTAGGGTTAAGACCGATCTATTGGTTTGATATTGGGTTCTGATCTGGACTATGATGCGGTTTGATTGCATATTTATTGTATAACTAATCAATACTACACAGGTTGTCTATGGGAAGACCTTAGCCTGAACCTCTAACGTTGCATTTCAATCAGATTCCACACAAATATGCATTCAAGGAATAGTTCATAGTTCATAGAATCAGGAATAGTTATCATTCATTATCATTCATTTATCAGTGATAAGTGATTTTGAAGTTAACGGGGCCAGCTCCAAAAAAACAGAAACACTTGGATTATGCTGCACAACCTCTTTGAAGACATTTTATGGGCATTTTATGTTTTGGGAGGAGGCAGAGATGGAACTACATGTGCTAACTTGCTATGTGTTTGGTTGTCCTATTAACTTCAGTGGAGTTTCTACTGACGTGGGCGTGCGTGGCTAATGACTGAATTTTCATTTTAATGGTTCCTAATGAATTCCTTTAATGTTTTACAGTTATTGCTACTGGGTTTAAATGGAGAGTTTTAATGTCCCATTGTCTAAATGCTATTTCGGATGATTTTGCACTCTGCCAAGAATGAAATTCTCAGTTAAACACTGAATACTTGTGATTGTTTGGCATGAAAATAGTCAACTCTAAAGATATTGAATATTGGCACAGAATTGTGGCTATTGGCAGCTTTAATCCAAAAATATCTGGTATTGGCCTTCAAAATCCTGTATCGGTCCAACGATACTGTAACACACATACACAGGTGCGCTGACAACCATACATGAGTAAACACATAGAAGCGATAATAATATAACAATGAGGCAGTTAGGAAAAACTCAGAGCCAAATGGGTATTTAACACTTACTCTGAGGCAATAAAACACAACCATCATGGAGCTATTAAATAGTGTGTCTAATACACACACACGCACACACACATTTTCTCTCTCTCTTAAATACATGCCCTGCTCCTTTCCCCCTACAGAGGACACGCAGAGGATTTCTTTCTTTCGTGGTCTGTCTGTTATGTATTGGTGGGGGACTTATTAATTAAGCGAGGAAAGATGAGTGAGCGGCTAGCCAGGGCTTCTCCCTGTCCAAATGACAATGAGATCCAGTTAACCTAATGAGTTTTGGAGGTTACAGTTCCCAGAGGCCAGCGGCCGCTAACATCTACTCAGCTCCCATCGCGCGCAATGAAATGACTCTTCATTAGACTGTGTGTGTGTGTGTGTGTGTGTGTGTGTGTGCCTTCCCAGGTCTAACACTTAACCTGTTAGGCAACATGGTGAAACTACATCAAAGGATACAGGCAGGTCATGCGAAAAGCCTTAACGTGTATTATGTAAGCACGAGGCCTTAAATGTCTTATGTAAGCTCAAGGCCTTAAAATGACTTGAATACATTCAAATACACTTTTTAAAAAACAAAACTGAAATTTAATTTGTGTTTTTAAAAAGGCCTGCACCTTCTTAGTGGGCTGTTGTTTTTTTTTCTGGTGAGAAATCAGCCCAATCATGCAGACCTGTATTTTAATTGGTTTTCATTTTCCCGTTTATTTCAGTTGTGAAATTGGTCTTAAGCTTCATTCTGACTGGCATTAAAAAGGTCTTAAAACATTGTAAAGTGCACTTCACTTTGCCAGAGGTCACTTGTGAATCAAACAATGTGGCCAGTACTGTGACCTCTTTTTTTCTTGGATTTTCTGTTGATCCCTGCTCATGCTAACTACCCAGTTCTTCTATTTATTCCGAACAAACCGCTGTTGCCGCTGCCAGAAATGGAAAAGGCATCACTTCCTGTGTGCCAGAGGATTTTTTTTCCAGGAAAGGCTGGGTGTTTAGAACAGAAAATGTGAAAGTTTTTATGAACTGACTAGAGGTTGAGTCACTGTTGTCAGTGTGCAAAATGGACATTTATTTATATAAAAATGTTGTATTATTACTGTAAATATCACTTGATGAAGCTTGCAGACACCCCACCCCTCTGGCTCATGATGCCAACATGCCAATTTGGACATCCAAACTAATTACAAAATTTCAAGTGCTCTTATAAAGCGTAGAATTGACTGTTTTGTGACTTTTTGTACAAGTTGCACACCACTGATTTCTCTTACCTTTCCCCTTTTCCCTTTGTCCTCACCCTTGCCCCTGTGCGTCTATATTTCCTCTCCCCTCAGGTGATGCACATGTTCAAAGGCTGTCGGCGTGAAGACTCAGCACCTCATGTCTATGCCGTGGCCCAGTCAGCCTATCGCAATCTGCTGACCACCCGGCAAGACCAGTCCATCGTGCTGCTGGGCAAGTCTGGAAGCGGCAAGACCACCAACTGCCAGCACCTGGTGCAGTACTTGGTCTCCATTGCCGGCAGTACTGGCAAGATCTGCTCTGGTGAGCCTGTAGGCAGAAAGGAGTATAGCAGAATGCTTAATAATAATAATAATAATAATAATAATAATAATAATATAGGGATGCACCGAAATGTTTGGCCGATAACCGATATTTACAGATGTCGATTTGATCTGTATAAAACAAATTTTGTACATACGGAATTAACAACACAGTGACAACACTGAAATGGAAAATGTTTATTTCCAAACATTTAGCGAAGCCCATAAATCATAGCCGTACTACATGGTTTCTTCTCAACAAGTTACAGGGCACCATAAAAAACAACTAAAGTAACTAACAGTGTTAGTTTTAGGTTACTTTTACAACTTGTAGCTTCACCAGCAACTTGACAACATTTTGCTAAACTTAATGAAAGTCCAATTTTGATGGCAAAACTTGCCAATATTGATGGCAATGAGACACTACTTGTCTATTAAATTGCAAAATATTGTGCTTTACTTTTACTTAACTCAAATATATGAAATAAAGTAGCTAAATAAAAACATCAAAAACATAAACACATCCTGACAAAATATTCTCACTAACCAAACTTGACAATATTTATGTCAGACACTGTAGTCTGTGCACATTTCCGAAGTGACTTGTAATCTGGCAAATTATTAGGAGTCAGGACATTAACATTAACAATTTTTGATTATTTGAATGCAATATTGGGTCTGATTTATACCTGCACTCCCGTTGGGCTTGTCAGGCCTGCTTGCTGTTCCATGGTCACGTTTTCCTCCAGTATTTCAACATACATGTCCAACAGGTGTCTCTGTCTGAGTCAAAATAGCTGTCTTTGTACCTTGGGTCCAGTATCGTTGCCAAGTAATATAATGGCTTGGAGAAAGCACTTCCAAATCGGTCTTTCACAACTTTAAGTAGAGTGCTCTTTGCTGTCTGGACCCCGCAATCTGTATCAGCCGCTCTGCTCAGCAAACATTTTAATGCCACAACAGAGGGAATCACATCAGCAGTCGTAGCTAAGTATGGGCTTATCTCTCTCGTCAACTGTTCGAAAGGAGCGAGAAGCGAGATCATGTTTTGAATGAGGCTCCACTGGTGTGCGCTGAGAGAGGCGGGGAGCTCATAATCTGCCCCATATGCACCAAGGGCGCGCTTCTGATCCAGCAGACTTTTCATCATATAGAATGTACTATTCCATCTCGTTGCGTCTTGTTGTAGCATCTTGGTTTTCATGTCCAACTCTTTCTGTATGTCTCTGAGCCTGAGGTGGCAAGTTCAGTTGCATTCAATTGTTGGTGAGCCAGTGACCTCAGACCAGTAAGTATAGACCAAAAAGTATAAAAGAATGTGGTCACGCTCAACAGCATTATTTATAGTATAGCAGTATTTATTTTATGACGGGCCAAATGTTTTTGGCACTCTGACCTTCATCTGAAAGACAGAATATTGGAAATCAAGTTGATTGGCAGGTGAAATCTTTTGGGATAGTTTGACAGGGGTGTTTAAGAGTTGTGAAAGCATAGGTATCGTTTGAAGGCGTCTGTCCTTCTAACTTGAAGGTGTGTGGAAGTTTGTGCTGATGAATTCTAGGTTTTGTGTTGGTGTATTTTTGCGTGGTTATGCTTGTGTGTGATGGACGAGGGAAGTCCCCTAATGAAGCCCAATAAGTTCCACTAAGGTATAATTAGTCAAGCTTATTGAAGTGTCCCAGCTCTGCTTAGGGGCAATCGGCTAACCAGTGCTTTAGTCTTCAGCATTAAGCCAACGGACCATGAAACGGGAAAGCGAAGAGATCTGATATACAGCCCGGTGATACCTGGAAAACTGTCCTGGTACAAGTGATCGCACCGCATACTCTGCAAAGCATAAGGGCTGTCTTTGTGTAGCCAACACCAGAATGAGTTTTGCTGCCTCACTGTTTGGTTCTCTAGTTGTATGCCACTCACTTATAAGATAAGATGAAACGTAAAGAAAAATAGATTATAGATAAGAATGGAGTTAATGAGGGGTATTAAACTGAACACAACTGACAATTACAAACTAGAAAGTGTAGTAAAGTGTGAAAGGTATGAAATATATGAAATACAGCATGCATACAGGGTGTGTAAACCAACAGTGGAGAGATAAATACATTATGAAATATGAATGAAAAATATGTACAATATGAAAAATATTAATTATATGCAGAATGAACAATATATATATATATATATATATATATATATATAAAAGACTTTGCAGCATATATACATTATGTACAAAAAGTGTTATCTTCACATTACCTAGTGCACACATGTTGTAAAACCTATTCACCTTATCATTCAATTTACAGATGCAGATAACTTATTACAGGATGTGCAGATTTTCAATATTGCTTATTCCAATACTGTAATATTATGGATTAACTTCCTTTAGAATCAGAAGTCTCCTGGTATTGAATTATTAGCGATAGCCACCCTGACACCCTTTTACCAATCAAACCTACTAGGGTTGTGCACAAGTCCATTTTCTCATGGTCCGCTATTCAGTGCGTGATCAAAATGATTATTCAAATACTTAACGCACGCCCCAAAGTTGCGAAGCCTACAGCAGATGGTGGACATAAAGAATCAGTTCCATCGGTTTCTGCTCTCTGTGGTTCTGTGGTTACTCTCAGTCAATCATGTTATCAGTGACTGCAAAGATTGTCTCGGTATAAATGTTTTCATGCTAGTTTGGCTAGCTCCATCTTCCTGGCTGGTAGACATAGCTGGATGGAGCCATACTACCTTCCACTGGACCAGATTGATCGGCTTTGATAAAGACGTAAGCAGTACAAACCAGTACAACAAAAAAAACAGCAGAAAGAGGTAGACCAAGTGACACCAGATGCCCTCTAGTGGTTGGTGTACCACACTGCTTGAGCTCTACATAGTTGAGGTAAAAATTATTTTAATGGCGTATTTCAGTATTTAAAAAAATTTTAACAGCCAAATTCCAAGCCAAAAAGTCAACGTTGATCCCTACAAAAATAACATTCCAATATTTGTTTTTTTTCATGACCTGTCCTTAAAACCTAGCTTTACAAGGTGGAACTGTTTGTTTTTGTCTTTCCCAGCGGAGAAATGGCAGGCAGTCTACACCATCCTTGAGGCTTTTGGCAACAGCGCCACTTCCATGAACACCAACGCCAGTCGCTTCTCCCACATTGTGTCCCTGGACTTTGACCAGGCTGGACAGGTGGCCTCTGCCTCCATCCAGGTAACACACACACACACACACACACACACACACACACACACACACTTGGACTTTTATTCAAATTCAAATGGTTCAGTCAGTGTTCTCATATGATGGATATGTTGAAGTTTGATTGATTACATTTTAATTGGAGAATTGATCAATACAATGGTTGTCTATGAGAAGCCTTTAATGGGACATTTTGATGTGGTTCCACAGTGTTCTTAGTCTTAATTCTTATTCTTATTCTTGGTTTCAATGGAGTGCCCTGTGGTCTGGGTCTTGGGGAAAATTTAATTTAGAAGACACACTCTCACACACCTCCACATATTGAGTAAGCCAGTCCAACACAGTGCTTTGTCCTCCTCAGACGATGCTGCTGGAGAAGCTGAGGGTGACCAGACGTCCCGAGGCTGAGTCTACCTTCAACGTCTTCTACTACATGATGGCTGGAGCAGACACCACCCTCAGGTGACTCCTCTAGCACTTCTTTCTTAGTTCCCCTTCCCTCAGTATTTCCTTAGTGTTCCCTTTACATCAATTTAGCTGCGGTAGGCCCCCCATGGCTAGAAGGATGTAAAAAGAAAAGAAGAAAAAAAAAAAGTCCTCTTGCCTTATTCATGGTATCCGCAGGTCCATAAAAATTGTATGGAAATTTACTTTCAATTGCAATTCTAAAATTAGATAGTGGTATTGACAGATTCTTTACATTCAGCCTTAATACAATATGCCATACGCAACATATGCAATATGTTTTCATCACATGCTTCACTAAACAGTTTAATTTCATGTCCCTTACCAATTGGTAACATAACATTTTTCTTGTATTGACCATTTATAGTTTCAACTTTCATTAGCTATGTTTAATGGGAAATAGGGTGGTTTTTCCAGCTTTATTTCTTTATTTAGTTTTTTAAATTGATCTGAAAAGTGTTCAGTTTGGCTTTCTGAAACCTCCAGATACCCTGTCAGTACTCAGTATATCCCCAAGAAAATAATTACATTTGCAAATATAGTGTGGTTTATTAGTGGCGTCCAAGCCCATGGGGCAAATGATTTGACAGTGAGAATATAAGCTTGATTCATCATTTTGGAAAGGTTCTACATCTTAAATATAGAACATTGCAACTGCAGGTGAAATGCCTGTAGTGCCTGACATATTGCCATTTGAAAAATGGTTAAAGTTATATAGCTCAACCAAATGTGGCCCTGCATACTTGAAACGCCTTTGCAAACATTGATGTGAAGTTTGGTTGCTTGAACATTTTGGTGTTAAAGAATTATGCATCCCTTCCTGTTTGCGTGTCTTCGACTTCTTTTGTGCGTTATGGCCAAACAGTTACAAGTATCAAAGTCATAGAAAGATGATGTAGGCAGTTGAAATAGGCTGTGTGTAAAATTAGTTGAAGATTGAGGCAACTTTTTGGAGAAATTAAACGTATCTGAAGTTTGTTTGTGTGTTTAGGAATTATGCCTCATTGGTGCACCACAACCAAACATTTAGAATTTTCAAAACATTTTTGGCAGAGTAGAGGGGGATATTTGAAACCTGTCCACCAGATTTGGTGGCTCTGGGACGTCCGGTCTCTGAGGTACCGATCATTTAAAGGAAGAAGAAAAAGAATAGTTACATCACAATTGTCCATATATCATAATGTTAATATCAAAATAAGAGCAATTCTTGCAACTTCTTGCAAAACTGCAAAACCTACTGGAACTGATCCTGCAATGTGCTCAGCCACAAACCTTCTCTCTCCCAAACCAAATTAAAAATGACTGCAAAAAAATGCAACAGGAGATGAGATGCTATGTTGCTGACAGGAAAGTGGGTTAAGAACATAACAGCGGAGCGTAAACCACATTTCAAACCTATCCATTCATAAGTACATAATGTGGCCATTAGGAGATTGGCCCACTCTGAGGCCTGTCAGTTTAAGTAGCACAGAATGGCACTTTGCTATTTAAAAGACACTTACTTACTCACTTACTCTACTGGCGGAAACCAGATCACTGCATCTGTATTTAATTTTGGTACATAATCATATTCACTTCATGGTAGATACTGCTCAATATTCAGTTTTTAATCTGTTAACCGCCAATAATAGCTGCTCAAGGGACCCGTAGTGACCACCACTCAATTTTTATCTAACATATTTATTACACTAGTAGATACCTTTCAAGAAATTTGCAAGACAGGAGGGAAAAACATCTAGTATGGAACCAAACTAAAAGAGTAAACACTCCAAGAGTTCAAACGAACCTCTCCGAACACGCTGGGTGGAAATGCGCCCTAAACTATGCAACTAGAATCACACCATCATGGCCCCGAGAACGTTGATCGTCTCGTCTTGTCAATTCTTGGCCATGGACCGTTTTCTTTCTTATTCTCACTTTTCTACAAAATGTGATGGGCAGCATTGTCCTTGGCGAGCCTAGCCTCGATCAAGCAGCGACGTCCTGTACATTCTGTCCTGTAACGTCTGCCGGGCAGGGTTATTATTATTATTTTTTTGGAATGAGCTGGCACGGGTTAGCTGACTGCGCCTTCATCACTCCCTCGTTTATCAACCATGTGGTGGAGTGGCCTGTCATTTCATGTCATTTTACCCATTCATTCTTGCTCTCCATATCCTCCCCCTCCCCAGAACGGAGCTGCACTTTAACCACTTTGCGGAGCACAGCGCTTTTGGGATCCTACCTCAGTCTAAGGTAATTGCACTAGATGGTATGATTGAGGGCCGTCTGTCGGCCGACAATGATGTGTGAGCACACAAAGAGGAAATGTGTTTATGTCTATATAGGTATTTGTGTAATTACAAAGCCCTGCATGTCCCTTTGTGACTAGTCTGTCCTTCTAACTTGAATATATTTGATAAGCTGAAGATTCTTTTACAATACATAGTCTACACACGACTTCCTGTACATGTGTACATTTTGCATTCCATCTATTTAGGCTGTAAATTCACATATTTTCTTCATATTCCCACGTTCTCTCTTATAATATAACAAAAAACGTATTATTATATTTTTATATTATACATATTTTCATACTTTTCACTTGTAGCACACATGTAGCATGGATACTCTAGATTATCTGTTGCATTATGTTTAACACCCCCAATTAGTAGTTGCTGCAGGAATCCTTAACGTTTCATCTAACTTTGTCCTATCCAGCCTGAGGACAAGCAGCGAGCCTCCCAGCAGTTCACCAAGCTGCAAGCGGCTATGAAGGTGCTCGGCATCTCCAGTGAAGAGCAGAAAGCCGTTTGGCTTGTCCTGGGGGCCATTTACCACCTGGGGGCTGCCGGGGCCACCAAAGGTAGAAACTCCCGTCCGACTGACTGCAAATAAACTGAACCTTGTTAAAAGAATATAGCGCGATTTTGGTTGGTCAACTTCCTTGTTAAGTGATGGGAAAATAGACACCAAAATCATTCATATGTCCCTGGTAGATCATTGGCTCCGGTGCTCCATGCTAACACTTTAGCATACACTGTGTTGAGGGATAGTTAGCTCTATACTAATGAGCCCATGAGCCGGTAATTCCCCAATTGGCATGCTTTTTTTTTCAAGTTTTGTCAATGAAGTCATCTTCTGGGTGTGATCACAGTGAGGTCAGCCCCCCCCCCCCCCCCCCCCAAAAAAAGACCTCCTGGATATGATACACTTGTGGATCCTCCGCTGAAGGAAACTTTAGGAGCATCTCCTCCACTATTGGGACAGCAATAGTGGGACGGAACTAACATCAGTTTCTGGGTCACAGAGGATTTTTGGAGCTTTGGGATCCAGCCACTACGTTGAGTGATAGTAGGCCACTAGCATTATCTACAGCTTCATCATCTCTAAAATGAGCATAGCATAGCATATAGTGTATGCTAAAGTACATGGAGTACCGGAGCCAACAATGGGTGATTTGGTGCCTATGTTCTTATCACTTAACTTAAGTTGATTATGGGGAAAATCTAGCAAAAAGTTGGGGTTTTCCTTTAAGAAAAGCTTCTCAGGGGTTTTGACAACAGCTGAGATACTATGTGTCTGAGGTAGGGTTGGGAACCGAAACTCGGTTCCAAATTAGAACCGAATCCAAAATGCCGAGTACCGGGTACCTGAAAAAAAAAGTTGAATTTTGGTTCTGCTTATCGGTTCCTAAAAGAGATATAAATCTTTATTATTGCAAACAAAGGCTATATGTCTGCAAGGACGTGGCGGCTACCTGCCATTTAAAAAAAAAAAATTTTATCTGCCAGGACCTGTCTACTTCACGCATCAACGCAACAACGCAACGTGTCCATTTGTTTTCATACGATAGATGGACCGCGGTAAACGGTCAAAAGTGTGGCTTCACTTTGTAAAAGAAAGCGACGACAAGGCTAAGTACAGTAAATGTGGGAAATTTATTAGCTGCAAGGCAGGTTGCACCTCAAATCTGACCAAACATTTAAGGCAGCACGGCATCGATTTGAAAGAATGTACCGTGTTTGATGTCTTGCGGTCTCCGAGTGCGAGTGTGTCAGCCAGCGCGAGCACCTCGCAAGCACCTCCAATCATGCCTCCAGTAGAGGCAGTCTACACCATCTGCACAACAGGAGTTGTGACTGTGAGTGTGGGTTTCCTTTTGTCTACCTTAGTTTAATTAACTGCTCTAGATTAATCCTTATCTATTATTTATTTAAGTTTTTTTTTAATGCACGTCTGTGGATCATACGTTTTTATTGTATGTATTTACTTTGTTAATGATCAGTAACGGTTAAAAGAATAAAGATATTTTTGTTATCTAAACATTTTACCTCTTTTTTTTACCATATTGGAATCGAAACTCGGAATCGATAAGAACCGGAATCGATAAGCAGAACCGGAACCGGAACCGGAATCGATAAAATTCAAACGATACCCAACCCTAGTCTGAGGGTACTGAGCTAACCGCAACTAAACTTGGTTCATCATCTGATTCTACTAGTAAAAATTGAAAACTAACCAACTATATGTCTTTAGCAAAATGGATGCATGTTATCCCCTTATGTTTTTCTTAAGTGTATACTCTTAGAGAGAGCAGACCTCACCTCCCTTCTCATTTGTTTGTGTTAGCCCTTTATTAAGGCATGTCTCACCATCAGGGATTTTTATATCTACTCAATGTGCTTATTATTACAAAAGCCCCATAATAAAATAAGTAATTCAAAGGTATCGGAAAGCAGTGCCCACCTCACCATTCATTAGGCGTGTTGAGAAAAATGTTGCTTTCTTTTCTTGTACAAAGAAGGCAAGAACAACTAAAGACTTTAAAGGTGTTTTAATTTGGGGAGGGCGTTGAGTGTTGAATGTATGGCAGGCCATTTTTTTGCCATCTATGTCTTAATGAAGACTGAATGGGTGGCTGTAGTCACTGTGCTGTTCCTCAGCGATGTTCCTGTAGTCACACATGTAGACGAAAGCAGTAATGAACTATTTAATCTTCCCAGTGGAGGCCAAAGCTCATCTGTGTGTGTGTGTGTGGGGGGGGGTGTTCTTGTACTTCTATCCTTGTGAGACCCACTTTGAATTTTAGACCTTTGTAGTGAGGTAATTTTCCGGTCCCCACAAGGTTTGTTTACGGTTAGGAAATGAATCTAATCAGTAGAAGGTCCTCACAAGTATAGTAAGAAGTTCAGTGGTCTTGCATGAGCCTGAATTGGTTGGGGGTTGGGGGTGCTCATACTCTTCCTTCCTTATAGATATTCATATACACATGTATGCCTCACTCTCTAACTCTCTAAACACTGCCAACCATTTATTCCTGTGCTTCGCCTGACTAGTTCAGCCTTTTAATGAGAACGTGTTCCTGCTCACATTACCAGACTATACAGAAATTAATCCAAATCCCTCTGCAAAGATCTTGTTGTATGCGGTGACTTGAGCTTGTGTCCGACTCCAGCTGACTTTGAGCCACATTCCCGGCTGCCAGTAGGGGTCAGGCTTGATGTTCGACTCACGCACACACACACACACACACACACAGTAACATGCTGACTGCAACAGCAACAAGAACAAAAGGATTTTCCACCGGATGCTGTTCCACTTCACACTTCGACGTCCTCGTTTCCATGCCAGTTAGAGGGGGGGATAAAGGGTATAGAGTAGAAAAATTAAATGGTTCAAATCATCAGTGGGGCTAGTCACTTTAACCCAACAGTGTTCCCTCTGCCGAAGTGATTCTTTCACTCAAGTAGAGGTGAGCAGCCCTGGGTGGACCTGCACTGTGTGTGTGTGTGTGTGGGGGGGGGGGGGGGGGGGGATTTTCTATCCTTATGAGGAACGAATGTCATCACAAGGATGGATAGATGAGGAAAGGTGAGGATGTATTGGGTGGTCCTCTTCTGCAAAGGGTTAGCATTTGGGTTTAGGATTAGGGTTAGGGAATGAATGTAGCCAATTAAGGTCCTCGCAATCATAGTAGTACAAACGTGAGTGTGTGTGTGTGTCACTGCAGCAGTAGTCATCTACTATAAGGTTTTAGACTGGGTCGTTAGCATGAGTAGCGATAGCCACCATGGCTGAACAGACAAAGAAAACCTTACAACCAAATGTCGCCAAAATAAAAAAAATGTAAACAAAAAATAGAATCTTGCGGATTGCCACTTTAAATTATTCAGAAATGAAACTGTTCCTTATTTTGCCGGGGGAACTCCCTCAAGGAACCCTGGGAGTCCCCGGACCCCGCTGCCACAGAGCGTCTGCTTCTGTTTGCAACGGCGCAACGTCTGGTTTCCTCAGCTTGTGCCTCCAAAAGCATGGTGGCAGGGGTGGGGGGGCTGCCAGTGTTGTTTAATGCTTTAATGCTGTTTTTTTTGAATGTGAAGTGATGAATACATGAATTGTGTTGTCTCTAACCCCCTCTCTCTACTTGCATGTTTGCATGCTGTGCCCTATCAAATGCAGACGCGGATGAAGGTAATGGGGGAAAAAAAAACAACGACGTTCAGTCGTTCAACGTTGTTTTTTTTTTTACTTCAAACTTTTTTTCAAACCCTCCACTGTTTGTATGTTCTGTCTTTAATGCCTTTATCATCACTTCCAGACCTTAAGTCATTAGCATTTTTATTGTTTCTCCTCCCTCATCTTCTCTCTGCCTCTATTCATCTCGTTTTCGCTCTTGTGTTCTCTCTTCTTTGCCTCATGACAACCCCCCTCCCCTGCCCCCCTTGCCGCCAATTCCCACCCTTTCCTGTTGTGCGAGATGAAATCATGGGGATCAGAACTTTGTTGTCCCCTTTAAAGTGCTCCGTCTGATGCCTCCCCATGTCGCCCACATTCAGCTCCCGAGCTACTGTCGCAGTACAACCCAGCCTCAAACCCAAAGTAAAGCTTGTTCATTTTAACATCTCAAGTTAGTCTTTTTAGTTTCTACCCTATCTCTCCCAGCCCACCCCATGCACCCCAGAGAACCTTCCGCTTGACATTTTTGATTTCGCTTGGTGGGAGCTCGTGTTAATTCTTTGGCTCTGTGTCAGTATGCTGTTTTTGATTGGGTGGTTGAGCAGGCGTCCATACCCACACGGCCCATTCCAACAGGAGGGGCTTTTGAATCGCCTCCAGACCAGTTGGAGATGTACTCCCTTTTACAGACATGCGTGCAAACACAGACTGAGAGCCAGTAGTTGATAAACGGCAGTGCTTAGCAGTCTAATCCTGGGTGACTTTTACTTGTTATGTCTTTTTTTCTTTTTTTTTGTTCATTTGGGTTTACTGAATGCGGCCGCAACCACATATCAGAAATCAGTACTCTTTG
The DNA here is from genome assembly GCA_034670405.1 of Hoplostethus atlanticus. Lineage (NCBI taxonomy): Eukaryota > Metazoa > Chordata > Actinopteri > Trachichthyiformes > Trachichthyidae > Hoplostethus > Hoplostethus atlanticus. The sequence continues at coordinate 1,401,607 of JAXDDX010000052.1, forward strand.
AACATAAAGCGTCGTAATACTTTTTAGATTTTATTTTGAAACGCTGCCAGTTGCAAATCCACGATGCTTATTGAAAACACCACCCCTCAAGTTCCATATGCCTTACAGCAGCATCAAATAACGAAGGAATGCGGTTAAAAGTTCCATGCAGCAATCAAACTCGCGATGTAACCTCAGCTGCCCATCAGCCAGCTAGACCAAAACAGATGTTGCCGTGTCTTCAGATGTGTGTGTTATTTCCCACGACGCTCTAGGCAGCAAAAAGGAAATTTACCTCAGGCAAGCAGTCGCTGGACACTTCACACCCGCTATACCTGGATAAATAAAATATCTATGATTGTGATGTAACCTCAACTGTCAATCCTCACAACTCCCACAAGCATCTTCTCCTAGTCAGACAGAACTGTTCTGTCTACTCATGTCAGCATCTTTTGGATGTATACTATTACTATTTTCAGTTTTGAGTTTCAACCGTGTCCTCTCCCGCCCTCCTCCTTCCCACATCCTCTTCAACCTTCATCTTTCCACACCCTTGCTGTCATCATTCCACGCATTTTCTGCGCAGGCTTTTGTTCTTCATCTTATTCTCATTTGATCTATCTTCAGCGGGACGTAAGCAGTTTGCCCGTCATGAATGGGCCCAGAAGGCGGCCTACCTGCTGGGCTGCAGCCTGGAGGAGCTCTCCTCCTCCATATTCAAACACCAGGCCAAAGGACTCAAGCACTCCACCTCGTTCAGAGGAGTGCCCGACGAGGCCAGCCAAGGTGATGGCTCAGGTGAAAACCAAACCTCTCATTTGGTAGATCCTATTAACTTCAAGAGTTTAGGGTCACAATACATAGAGAGTGCTAATTATTAGACTTAGCCCAATATATCGGTTTGCCAATATTGGCCTTTCATACAGTTTGTTTAATTAGATATTTATTGCATAATTGATCAATGCTACACTGGTTGTCTAGGGGAAGCTTTTAACCTGAATTGATCGTAATGCGACACTTTAATCAGATTATACACAAGTGTGCATGAATGTTTTATTATTATCTTGAATTTTAATGGAGAGTTTTAGTGTCCCATGACGGTCTAAATGCTGTTTCAGAGGCTTTTTCGCCCTGAAAAGACTACAATTCTGCACATATTTAAAGATGTATTGTCTATTTGCAATTGAGAAAACTACTTGCAAATACAAAAATATCAGCATTTGCCTTCAAAAATCTGTCAATATTATTTAAAATTGCATAATTTCTTTGCTTCTAGATTGGGGTCTTTATGAGTAGCAGTGGTTGATTTGACAATACCGTTAATTGACAACCACCAGGTTTCTCTGTCTGTCTGTCTGTCTGTCTGTCTGTCTCTCTCTCACTCTCACTCTCACTCTGGCTGTCACTCTGATTCTTTGTCTCTTGCCCTCCTTCTGTCTCTCAGGCCCTAAAGTCACAGCGCTGGAGTGTTTGGAGGCCATGGCGTCAAGCCTCTACTCGGAGCTCTTCACCCTGGTCATCTCCCTCATTAACAGGTTGGTCATCTGTACCCCCCCCCCCAACTCATACATCACTCTGATAGCTTTTGTCCCCCATGATGAAATCGTGGTCAATCTTGATCGGTCCCTGTCTGTCTGTTTGTTTGTTCGTCTGTCTGTCCATTTGTCCATTTGTCCATTCGTTCATCACCTGATATCTCTGACACTGCTGATCGAATTTTGGCAAAACTTTGGGGGGATGATGCATCTCACCCCTGCGTTTTTAGCAATTACACTGATTGGCCAAAGGGAGGTGCTACAACTGTAAGTCAAAATTTCCAACAATGCAAAAGGGCATTTCTTGCATTCTTACTGATCAGAGTTTTGCGAACATTGCCCTCATGTAAACAACTATAGTCGATGTAAAACATCAGCTTCTTGCTTGTCGGGTGGTCAAATTTGAAAATATTCACTCTTGGTCATAGTATCAAACAACCACTAGTCCACCCCCTGCTCAGCTGGCGCAATGAATTTGATTGTACTTGAGGGAAGAATCACACTGTGAGAGTTTTACAAGATTTTGCTTCAATTTGGCATCTAGCATGGCCACGTTTGCTCTTAGATCTTCCCCCGTGTCTCCCGGGGGCCGACAGTACGGTTCGTTAGTTGGAAAAAAACTAATTATTAAAGGTAAAAACCATTTCAGTACCTCCCTGGCCATTTTGTTTCTTTCTTCTTTTGTTCCCCGGCAGATGATTTATGCCAAATCCACTTTCTCTGGAACATGTTTTGATAGAAATAGAGCAATCTGGCTTTCATGATTGCTGTGTGAGTCTCTTAGTCTCTTTTAGTCAACCAGTCACTCTGTCTCTCTGATTGTCTCTTACTTCACATTTTATGTGTTCCTCCTGTTTTTTATCCAACAACTCAGGTTTCTCTACCTGTTCCTTCTTTTTTCTACGATGCACATTTTTTATTTATTTTCGTAGTGCATATATTTAATTTTACATAGTTTTCATTCATTCATTCACCCAGTGTACTGCTGTTATTTGGCCCACCCTGTATACATGCTGTTATTCATGTATAGAATTATTTTAATTCTTATATTTCTATATCAGAGCCCTGAAGTCCAGTCAGCATTCGCTGTGTTCACTGTTGATCGTGGATACTCCGGGCTTCCAGAACCCGCGCGTGGCTCAGCGGCGGCGGGGCGCCACCTTCGAGGAGCTCTGCCACAACTACACCCAGGAGAGGCTGCAGACCCTCTTCCACGAACGCACCTTCGTCCAGGAGCTGGAGAGATACAAGGAGGTGCTGCTGGGCTAATACGGCAAAACCGCAACAGTCGCTTGGGCAGAGCACACACATGCACACATGCTATGTTTCCATCCATGCAAGGCCCGAAAAAAGTCTTAAAAACGGTTAAATACAGCGTTGCAAGTCTCAAAGTCAGTTTTAGAAGTCTTAAAAAGTAGTGCGGTTTCTCAGTATGCAGCTTTTCCACTGGCAAATCAGTCCAGTTTTGCAGTCCTGTAATCTGATAGGACTAGAATTATTATTTCAAATGCAAAATTTGTCTTTCATTTCATTCTAACGAGCATTAAAAAGGTCATAAAGTCTAAAAGCATGAAAAAAAAACCCACATCCATAAGAAAAATGTCTTTCAACAATTGATTAGTATTGGCCAAAGAAATGCACTTTGTGTATTCTACTAACTAGTGGTCAGACAGTGATAGAGACTTACACATGTTAGGAACAACACGTGATATTCTGAAGTGCCAATTAATGGTTATACAGCCACGATGGAGACTTCTGGGAGTTAGAGTGGCCAAATATTTTCCGGACAAGTCCAATGCCCCTGTACTGTTGTACAATGAAATTGAACCATTCGTTGGGCTGATTGTGGCAAGCCTACATCATTATTTATTGTACAAATGCACTACAAATTGTACAAATGTCACTATTTATCAGACAATTCCTTTATTAAAGATTTTTTTCCACTTTAAGCGAGTGTAATAACACTTGCGATATTGAGGAAATTTGATTAAACTTCGCCCTTTTCCATTCAGCTTTTCTAATTCGATATCTTCAGATCATAAAAATACATACTGCATAAAAGATACTTGGATGGAAACTTAGCTGTAGACTACACACATAGTGAACGCACACAAACCCCTTCATACATATTCTCTTGTTCAAGAACGGCTTAGATCAATCCTTCTATTTTGAAATCCACACTCTTTCCAAATCACCTACAGTAGATGCCTTTGACATAACTTCATTATAATGATCTACAAATTCAAGTAACAATGTTGTGCTCAAATTCAATAAACACGTATAGACTCACACAACCCAATCTACAGTGTAGTAATGGATAATGCCATAGTATAACTATGTAGCTACACTTCTGATCTATTGATGATCTATTTTTCTCTCCTGGTAAAGCTAATTTAGGTGACTAACCCAACCCTTTTTTCCCCCTGCCTGTAGGAAAACATAGAGCTTGCTTTAGATGACATAGAGTCCAGTACCTCACTGTCTGTAGCAGCTATTGACCAAGCCTCAACCCAAGCCCTGGTAAGCAGAAGAAACCTCAGCTCACCTGCCTCTGTTTGAGGTGTCTCTGTGCTTGTTTAATCTTTGTGCCTTGTTCGTGAACTCTAGGTTAATGTGTGTATTAGACATAGTAAACGACATATAGTAAAAGCATGAAATTTTAAGGTTCTGTTTGCGTTCAGGGAAGCTTTGAGATGTTGAAGTTCAAATGCGTTCTGAGGGCGGTTTGCAATTTTTTTTTTTTGTGAATAGCACGGCTTTCTGATTTGGTTGTTTTGGTGATATATCGCTCTTCCATGCACAGATCTTAACTGAATCAGGGACTCAAAGTGTTTTCATATTCCATACAGCAAAGCTAATACAATAATTTTTGATTTGTATTTTTAAAATCCGCATTTACTGTTGTAAGAGTACCTAATATGAATACTTCAGTTATGATCAGAATGTCAGCTGAAACCAATGATTAAGCAATTCCAAGTACACTTGGAATTGTACTTGATTATATATTTAGTTAAAGGGACTTCTCATGGTTGTCTTTTTACTTGCATAGCCTACAAAAGATGTCATATTAACATGCACTTGGTGTGTTCTTGTTGTTTTGTAGGTCATTACTTTTTGATAAAGATATTACAACACAAGAGCGAATACTTCATCTTTTGTAGCCAGATATTGCATTTAAATTGAGTCAAGTTTGTGACAAAAGCAGACAAATTACCATTTGTATGCCGTGCCAGGCCTATTACCTCTATCCAATTAGCTTGGCTTTTGATGATGGGGGCTTTTTTTTCCTCTAATTTGTTCCATTTCCTTTTGGAATTCGTCCCACATCAGCTTATTTATTGCAATCAAGATTTTGATTTGTTTTCCTCTTGTAAGGCAGTTTTTCTCTCCGCTAGTCATTTGTCTTTTTTTGCTGCAAAGCTCATTCAATTAGGTTTATTTATGAGACAAATGCATGTGGCACCTGGCCTTTGCAGAAAATGTGTGGCATTGATGTGTATTGGCCCGAGAAAGTGGCATTAACAAGTGTTTTAATTCCGATTTAAATTTGGTTAGGGCTGTGTTGAAATTGATTGGAAAAGCAAGTGTAAATTAGCCAGTGTGTGCGTGCCTGTGTAGTAGAAAACACAGGGTTAAGGTTAGGTCACCTGATACTCAAAACATACAACCACCACAAGGCAGTCCTCTGGCTTACCACAGATCGCAAGGAAACAAGCCCATTTCGAATTGGATTTCCCTCCGAAAATGATCCAAGTTTCACCTCCGCAACTAATTACATTTCAACAACACAATACACAATATCTGCTTTGAATAATGAAAGGCCCTACAAGCCAGTTAACCTTCCGTTATCCCCCCCCCCCCCCCCCCCGTATTTATAGTAGCCAATCTCTGCCAAGCACAGTAATTTAAGAATCCCACCGGCAAAGTGGAAGGCCAAGCCACTCTATCGCTAGACTAATAACACCAGAGAAAGCCTGGGAGCAAAGCTTCACAACGCTTCACTGGCCTGAAGAGTTATTTCCATTCCAATATCAGGCCTTTAATGAGGTTGTGATAGCTAAGGGCTCATCTCCTTTTTTTTACTCAATATTTTCTAATGAAATCATAACCTTTCATGATTCAACTGATTTTGTAAGGCTCGCTGTTGAGATCTGTTAAATTAAGTAGAGTTGTAGCTACCCAGCTTGTTAGCCTACACCTATCGAGTGCTCCTCGATGCAGAACCATATTAGGTTGGGCTAGACTAGTCAAGCCCCACCCATGGCGCATTTTCATTGGTCTAGCATACCCCACCAAACAAGGGGTCATCTAGTAAGTTAATTTCATGGTGTTTTTTATGGTATTTTGTAGGCTATTTTTAATTAGCTTGAGCATTATCTGGAAGTACAATATTGTGCAAAAGTGCACCCTAGATTTTTTGTAATCTAATTTGTTACAGATAATTGTGTAACCCACAAGGTGGTAAAAAACAATCTGTCATGCTCCCGGATATTTTCGAATCAATCATAAACATTTGACCCAAATAACTCCTTCCTGTTAAATCTGGTAATTTTCGGCATTGTATTGCTAGGCCAGTGAAAACACGTCATGGGCAGGACATGACTAATCTAGCCCAACCCAGAAGGTCATGTCCCTCCCAATATGGCTTTGCATTGAGGGGCTTCTCATGCTCGTACCCAAGTGCTCCCAGGAACATTTGCCAACAATGTCTTGCCATGTGTTCACACTGTGAACAACCTGGTTGATGGGCTGCTCAGTTCTGTCCAGTTGTGGGTGTTGCAGGAGGCTCCGATTACATCTATCTAGCGGGCTGCAGCTACAAAGTTTTGAACAGGCAAATAATGTATTTTCTGCTGCAACATTACATTGTTTTGATGAGTTAACATAGCATGTTAGCAAGTGCTAATTAGGTAGCATTTCCTTCAGAGCTTACCATTGACCCCAACAATGGATGCAACCGTTCTCCAATCATCGTTTTTGAGACCTTTATTCCTTAGTCTTTCAAAAAAAGTTGTAGAGATCTGGGCAGCTTTGAATGGCTGTAATCAACTTCTCGTCCATGTTGCATTTGCCATGCAGAACTATTCATGACTGTACACGCGTCGGCGGAGTTCCCCTGGTTGCTCACCTCTATGGGAAATAAAAGGAATCATCTTCCTGAGTCAATTCAATCTTAATGTTTCTGCTATAGTGCTGCGTTGCCTTTTAGTATTGCTTTGATTACGACAGAGATGATTTCTAAGAGCTAGACAGGAGCATAACATGCCAAAGTTGCCATCTGTTTCGGCGACGCAGCATTGATCTGTCAAAATATGCAGCACAGACAGAAAAGACGTTGATGTAGTAGTGAGTAGAAGAAAGACTGATTATTTGTTTGCGTAGGAGAATCGGAATGCTTTACATTTGTATGTGGGCCAACATGGTGTGTGTGCGTTTTCTTGTATTTCTATACTTGTGGGAACCGAATGTCATCACTAGGACAGAAAGACGGGCAAATCTTCCAAAATGAGATTTGTCAGTCCCATGCTATTTTAGGACGAGGATATTGATTTAAGACTAGCGTGTGTGCGTGTGCGTGTGTGTGTGTGTGTGTGTGTGTGTGTAGGTGCGTACCCTGGCCAGGACAGACGAGGCACGAGGCCTGCTGTGGCTGATGGAGGAGGAAGCCATTCAGCCCGGAGGTTCGGAGGAAACACTGCTGGATAGACTCTTCAGCTACTACGGCCCTGCACAGGGAGAAAACAAACGTAAGCACTCACCTCATCATTAATGTCTGGTAAAACCAGGAAAATCCAGGGATTTCCAGGGATTCCTGGGTATAAAAAAACCAAATGCCACTGGTGTCATTTAAAACCTTTAAAACCATACACATATTTATTATCATTATCATCCTAATGATCTAGGGTTTCAATGGAGAGCCTATTTATGGTCTAAATGCTGTTTCAGAGGCTTTTCCACTCTGGAATCTTTTGGCCAGATCTTTGGTCCATGCCATCTTTGGCATATTTAATGGTATTGTGTATTGCCACTAAATATTGGCTATCAACAGCTTCAGTCCAAAAATGGTCCAATGGTCAAGAGGAGTAAAAACCCTATTTAACATCTCCTCTCCTTCATCTCCATCTGCTCTTCATGACTGAGGTGGATTTAATAGGTGAAATCAATTAGAAATCACAGCTTTCACTTGGTCAGCCGATTTCATGGCTAGGTATGACCCCTAAGACAGTAGTAGACCATATATTAATTGAGAGAATATACTGATCAAGTAAATCTTCAGATTCTCAGGACGCATGTCACATAGTGGGTATATTCATGTAGCTCTAACCAATTCAGACATCCAACGCCAACCTGATGTTACTCTTGCAAGCTAGCTACTCTCACCCAGGGTTGGACCAATATATCAGGCTATTGGCCTTTTTATTAAAAAATTGATATCAGACAGTCAGTGTCACCACCTCTGATATGATGCACTTTCATTGATTACATACAGTATTTATTGTAGAATTGATCAGTACAGCAATGGTTGTCTGTTGTTAATTATCATTCTGGGTTTAAATGGTCTAAATACTACTTACTACAATTTACTACTTGCCATGTATAGTCGAATTGAAAGATATTGAATATTGGCACAAAATGTCACGATTGGCCCTTAAAGAACAATTTTGGTTGAACCCTACTGTCAACCATTCTTTTTGGTTGTACAGAGACGATAACTTGACATTTAACCCCTCCACACCATTACCCCTTCCTCCAGGACCCAGCCTGCTGCTCAAAGGGGAGAAGCCCCACTTCTTCCTGTTGGGCCACAGCCACGGGACTGACTGGGTGGAGTACGACGCCCAGGGCTGGCTGAGCCACGCCAAGCACAACCCCGCCGCCCAGAATGCCGCCACGCTGCTGCAGGACTCCCAGAAGTATGACTCCTCACTGGGTTTAAACCCTCCAGACAGACCCAGTTAAACCTATTTGACAAAATCCATGCATGCTTGATTTAGATTCATTAGAGTAGTTAATCCTCATCATCCTCAAGTTGCTCATATTTTTTGTTTTGCCTTTGGTGCCCAGCGCTCATTGCTGCACTGCACTTCCCGGAGATCACTTGTCAATCAAATAGTGTGGCCAGTACTGTGACGTCTTTTTCCTTGGATTCACTGAAATCCGGACCACTGGTGATTTCAGTGAATTGCATTATCTTGTGCAAATGCATTTGATGGAATGCATGAGGTCCCTGCATAATACTACTCCTGTGCGAATAGGGCTTTTGTCTGATCAGGCATGGTGGTTATCGCTGCTCATGCTAACCACCCAGTTCTTCCTCTATGTATTCCAAACAAACTGCCTGGAACATAAAAGGTGTCACTTCCTGTGTGCTAGAGGATTTTTTTTTAACAGGAAACACCTACCTGACACCGGGTGTTTAGAACAGCAAATCTGAACTGGCTAGAGCAATAGAGTGTATCACAATCAGGGTCCCCGCGGCTCCTTAAAAAGTCTTAAAAGGTCTTAAAATGAAATAATGGAAATTAAGGTCATAAATTGTCTTAAATTTACCTTAAATTTGCTGTAGGTATTAAATTTGCAAAGCGTGCGTTTAAGGCTGATGGAAAAATTGTCGCGCACAGTAACCTACTGTAAAATGTCCAATAGCGTGTGTATTTGTGTAAATAACATCGTATTAGACAATGAGAAACTCCGCCATTAATAGAATGTGATTATAATTAATAATAATTATTAATTATGTGATTATTGGGCATGTTATGCCTAATATCCACTGTTCCATAGTAGTCATCCAACAGGTACGATGAAGAAGACAAATTACATTTAGGGCTATTCATGAATAAGGGTAATTCCATAGTTGCATGATCATAATGCCTATATACAGTTTCCCTAAATAGCCACATTTAAAAAAAAAAAAAAAAAACATTTAGCAATATGGATTGTTATTATTCATGTAACTGTGTATTACTGTTCAGAATGCTAGGGCTCAATAAATTGTCTCGCTTTTCTATGAAAGAAATCGTTCCAAAATTTCTTGGGTCTTAAATTATATGTATTGAGGTCTTAAAAAGGTCTTAAAAAGCATTGAATTTGATTTTTAAAATGGTGCAGAGACCCTGATCACAATGGACATTTATTTAGATGAAAATTTTAGATCCTCATGTTGACTCACTGAATCCATTCAGTGTTTATTCTATGGATTTTTACTTCAAATTGTGTTCGTGATGATTGACTCACTTGGCTAATTGTACCGTGCAATTTACAAAGAATCCCTGGCCAAATACTACATGATCTATCTCCGTTTGTACCTCCTAGAAAAGTAGATGAATAAATATGAGACTATACCAGCTTTCTATCGCCGCTTTCTATGATGACCAACGGCAGTGGCAAATAGCAGTTAATCCGCTGAAAATTTACACCAATCTAAAAGGATTTAGGGAAAGCGAAATCCACACTTGCTGCTGAGAGCAGCAGGCGACATGGTGAGCCAAACGACACAGAGCAGCCCACCAACATATGGGCCTGCAAACAATACAATATGCCACTAATACATTCAGATTAGCTCCATGTACTTTATAATTGAAGTATCAATCACTGGCTGACACACTGATAAAGAATAGCATGTGCAGTTGGTCGCATACAAATGTGCATGAAGATGTACTTCTGTTCTTTTTTATTCCCTCTTCTTTCTCACCCTCCATCTCCCTATACCAGGGATCAGAAACTGGCGGCCCGTGAGCCAGTAGTGGCCCAGGAATTTTTTTTTTTTATTGTAGCCACACAATCTATCTACATATAAAAAATGTTTTTTATTTCTCCAAAAATATATAGTAAGATGACTGTATATTCCCTCTAAGGTATTCTCTAAACAGTATTTTGGTAATCAACTCCCCCTTCTTCCCGTTTGGTTCATTCCTGTCGTTCACGAGCCGGTGCCCGAGTGACACTGGCAGTAAGCATGATACAAGAGACAAACATGTTGAGGTCAGGCAGTGTGCGAGCTTGCATTTCTCTCTGTGTCCCCTCAGATTTTTTGGGTGCATGTCGCCCCTGCCTGTTGCTAAACCTATACGGGAGCCTAAATGTTTTGGTTTGAGAATACAATTTCTTAGGCTACTGATGGGTGTTCATTTTTCTAATAAAGACAACAATTTACTGACATTAAAAGCATATGCAGAATGGGATTACACTTCGGTCTTTAATACATATTTATATTATGGTCTGGCCCACCTATCAACTGCAAAAAAAATTTGGCCCGAGGCTAAATGTAGTTGCCAATCCCTGCCCTTTTCCTTTTCTCTCAACTCTTTGCTTTTGCACCCTACCCTTGCACTCTCTAATTGAGTGTGAGACCATGTTTTCTACCCTGTTTCTCCTTACCCATTTATCTTTATCTCTTGCCCACTACCCTTTCCACTATCTACCCCCCCCCCCCCACCTCCCCATCCGCTACCACAGGAAGAACATCAGCGGGCTGTTTATGGGCCGGGTGGGCGGGGCCACGGTGCTGTCGGGCTCCATCGCCGGTCTGGAGGGCGGCTCCCAGCTCGCCCTGCGACGAGCCACCAGCATGAGGAAGACCTTCACCACGGGCATGGCTGCCGTGAAGAAGAAGAGCCTCTGCATCCAGATCAAGCTGCAAGTGGTGAGTGGAGGAAGGAAGAGGAGGCGGGAGGGAGGGTGGGGTGAAGATGACATCTGGTTGAATTGGTTTGTCTGGTCAGTTGGTTTGGTCATACTGGAAGACACGGTATCCACGGGTTGCTAAAATGCTAAAAAGTGCAGAATTATCTAAATTTAAGTCCTTAAAAAGCATTCAAATGTCTCAAATAAAGTAATCAGGTCTTTTACTGGTTTGCTTTTACTGATGTCTTTTTTCCCCCTCATTTATAGTTTCGGAACTTCCATTTGGAAACAGTCTAGTTTTGGTTGTTGAATTGAGCGTAAATTCAAATTTCAGATAGCATTACAAAGGTCTTAAAAAGTCTTAAACAGGCTTCCTAAAACCTGCAGATACCCTAGAGGAGAGAAACAGTGTGGTTTAGTCTCAGCTAAGGTGAAAGAGAGAGTGGAAGACAGTGAATGATGCAACCTTATGCTGGATTCACATTGTGGCCTAAAAAAAAAAAAGAAGCCCTCAGGGCTCGACACTAACTTTTAAAAATGGTTGCCAGGCTTGGCAACCAGGCATCAGCTTTTGGTTACCAAAATGGACAATATGGTTGCCATGTTTTATACGGCCTATATTTGGCGCAATGAATATCTTATGTAACTATACCACACATTTTAATAATGAAACAATGAGATAAAGAATGTTTAAAACATTTATTACATAAACACTTTTGTCTTTGTTACTTTACAGCAATTGAAACTGTAAGAGTTTTAACTTATGCAGGTGACAGTTGATTGCCGGATGTGTTCCACAATGTATGGAGTCAGCCTGCAGAAATCAGATATGAAACAGTGTAAAAATGAATCCTACACAAAACACTTTAATTATAAATCTCTCAATCTCTCTCTCTCTCTCTCACTCACTCACAGGCAACCAAATAAAAAGTTGACTTTTATTGAAATTAGATTTTCCAGTTTTGTAGGTTTTAATTTTTTGTTACATATTAAAAAATAAAAAATACTGAACAGGTGGTTGCCAAAGGTGGCAACCAGAGGCCATGAAACGGTTGCCAATTGACTCAATCTGGTTGCCGGGGGCAACCGGGCAACCGTTACTGTCGAGCCCTGGCCCTACTGGTCAGCAATGTGGTGTGTCTGTCAACTGCAACAGCAAACATTTCTCTTTGCCAAAGGGATTCAGATAAACAAGAGGTTGACCTTTCACTGCACATTAATTCAATAAAAACTGATGTTAGATTTTACCTGTGACATTTTCATTTCATTTCAAAGAGTCTAATTGGTTGTATTCTGCAGAAATTACTAATTATGATTCCCACTGTAAATGAAGAGGAAGTCAATTAGGGAATTCGAATGGCTGCCCTAAATGGTACATTTCTTTTCTCCCAGAATGTTCAGACAAAAGTAGAAAGCTCTTATTCACTGGTTTATCTTGTGTAGAAGAGGAGACAAGAAGAGCCGGTGGACAAATGTATATAGCTACATCCATTTTGCCAGATTTTTAACATCCGGTTTCTCTTCACTGCTGCGGTTTAAGGCAAAAGGGAAAATTTGGCATTTGCCACCATGTGCATTTGCAGGTGGTAGGCGGTACTTTTACCATCGCTCCTACAATAAAAAAATGAACTTCTGGTTTGTCATATACTACCACAACATGAATGCAGCTTTAGACAAAACTTAATGGATGCTTACAAAGGTTGTTGCATTGATTGAATATCTTGCATCCTGTAGTTAAGTCTCTCTGCCTCGTGGGAGCCAGCCACACCAAAAAAGAAGCTGATGCCTGACTTACTGTACTGTGTGTCTGTGTTTTTTAGGATGCTCTGATCGACACGGTGCGTCGGTCCAGGGTCCATTTTGTCCACTGCCTGCTGCCCAAAGCCGAGGTGGTCGGCGGGGGAGGAGAGCCCCGTGTGGCCCATGGGGAGAGCCCCGACTCAGGCCTCATGACGCTGGATGTGGACCTCCTAAGGGCCCAGCTCCGCGGGTCCAAGCTACTGGATGCGCTGCGCATCTACAGGCAAGGTACTGGAGTCGTTTTTTGTAGTTGAACCCCTGCTTTTTCTTTCCTACTTGCCCTCATTCAAAAACAGAATTACACTGGCAAAATGTTGATGTGGAAATTCTCAGTTTTTATACCCGTGTGTACAGTCAAAGTATGTTTTGCTGCAGCAGATGGACCATGGTTTCATCAGCGTGTTTCAAGCCAGTCAGATGTAACCAGAATACTGTACTGTACTTTTGGAAAAGTTTGGTATCTTGGAGTCTTTATGAACGTAACTGGCAAGCAAAGGGCATTTCAGTGGTGGTATTTTTTTTTTGACTGACTTGGCACTTTACTATGAAGCTTACATGAATTTTACAAGATGGTAAACATGCTTCTAAGTTAGCATGTTCTGGTATGTTTTTGTGTTTAATCATCCATTATTAATTTTTTTGCATAACATGTACCAGTCCATAAGGCATGCTTTCATCAGGAAACAAATGCACCGTAACAATCTTTTTTGCCTCTATTTTACAGCTACAGTTTCACTGCATACTTAATATGGGCACTGTTCACAAACTAGGTTAGACAAAGCAAAATTTATCCTCATTGAGCAAAATGACATAACAAACCTAAGATTGAAAGCCACAAGTTCACGCCCCTTCTCTGGGAGTTGTCAAAAGTCATTCTGGGAAATGTAGGAAATCACTAGCTGAAATAGAAGTAGACGAGGCAGGTTAAGGGAAAGTTGGTACACCAAAAAAGTAAATTACAAAACAACTCCTGGAATGCATTGAACATTTCAGATTGATGATATATAACAGTGTCAGAGTATCCAAGAGTGGATTTTTCTTCCAATGTGTTAATGGTCTTACAGCATTTCTTAAAGCACTTTCAATCTTCTTGAAACGTTGGAATCGTTGTTTGCGTTATGTTTATATATCCCCCATTTGCTCTATTCTTATCTATATTCTATATTCTTTTATTGTATCCTACTACAACTTCCTCCTGCAATGACCGAATTTCCCCATGGGTAATATTAAAGTTTCATCCTACTTCCCTCATGCAAATAAATGACTGGATTACTCGTTTTCACTTCTACTTAAGATTAGTAATGTGAAGTAATGTTACGATCATTTGAGTACAGATTTTGAGTTTTACCCTCTGTATAATACTGGAGGTTGGCTTGCCAGTACCACATAATTGAGCTACACATTAAGATTCAGATGATGTTCAGGTTCCATTGTCCTCAGTGTTGGCACTTTTTTTTCTGCTCCAATATATCTAAGCTCTGGAACCAATCTAAAAGCTACTGAAGTTTCCTCTGCTTTTAAACTCTTATGTGACACATCTACTGTTTTTCTGACCACATGAATAAAAATATGAAGTATATATTCCTATTTCTTGCCTGAGGCATCTGAGCAGAATAATGCATTTAACCTGCATAGGTAGATCATCTAGATGGGTTCCAAAACCCCTACTGTATGTTCCTCAGAGAGTGTATGCTTTTAGATTCTTCAGCCCTTTATCTCCATGCAAAAATCCCTATCCCACTGGCATTGTTATCACCTCTGCCTCCCTAAAAGCTTGAGAAAACCCTGTAACCTTGGCAGTTGTTGGTCAGTTCCAGCGGTATGTTTCCACCTGTCAACCCTTCAGAACTTTGTTTTTCCCCTTTAGTCTTTTGAAGTGTTTTTCTACCCTGTTTCTCCCGAAAATCCACATTGACGGTTGACATGCTGTTAGAGATCCGCGAGCAGAAAAAACCTCAGCTAACCTTGGTCTGCGGTGCTTTTCCCTGTTCTCCCCCCCCCCCCCCTTCCTGCCTCTAGGATACCCGGACCACATGGTGTTTTCTGAGTTTCGCCGTCGCTTTGATGTTCTGGCGCCTCACCTGACCAAGAAGCATGGCCGCCACTACATTGTCACTGATGAGAAGAGGGTGAGTGGTCAGTAGGTTTAGGCTCATACTTTGGTTTGCTGTGATATATATCGGACCAGTACTGGCCTTTTAATGAAAAATCCAACATCAACGAGTCACTTTCGCCAGCTGATATGATAGAGCTTCCTCCCTGACCACAGGTAGAGAATCTGTTTTTATTATTATTATATCTATATCAGATGTCTGACCAGAGAAATCATTCCAGTGTGGTGTGGGGGGATTTTACTCAACAGCTTCAGGGAGCACCAGTCTCTAAAACCTGTAATGAAACCTGCCTCGCTCTGCCTTGAAGGAATACACCTAGAGTCCTATACGCTATGTTGAGGGATAGTTGTGTAACAGCTTTAAAGCTTTACTCAGGTCACATATTCTGACAGCCGCTAAATTTGGCCTATCAGAAATGGTGACCCCCATAGTTTCGCCTTCCTGTTGTCTGCAATCGCAAGTGCTTTGCTGTGTACAAACATGAGGTATGTTTCACCATGACAGATTTTGTTTAATGTGAGCCCATATTTGTAATCTTCAATGATATGTGGCCGAGTCTGGAGGAGATTGGTAAAAGTTTCAGCAAATGGGACGGAAAAATATGGTTTTGAACTACCAGGACTACTTTCTTGGGGGGTGTTTTTCCCATAAGAAGGTGGTAGGCTATGAAATCGACCAATCGTCACCTGAAATAGTTTAAAATATAACCCAGCTATATTGAGATAATGATATTTCTTTTCTTATTTAAAATGTTTTACTAATCTCATGGCCACATAATAAAAATCACTAACAACTATTTATTATTAGTACACTAAAATAATTTCATTAGTCTGGGTTTCAGTGGAGAGTTTTAGTGTCCCATGATCTAAATTATCTAAATACACTTATCCTTATAGTTATTGAGAATATTTTGAATGATAATGGTCAAATTTAAAAAATAAAAATAAAAACAAATATTGAACACGAGCACAAAATATCTGCTATCAGCCGCTCCAGTCGGCCTTCAAATACCCATATCGGCTGAACCCTAGAGACAGGGGATCCTCTACTCTGCCCTCCACAATGTAACCTAGCTACGGGAATGCAATCCCTCTCTTCCTTTTCTCCTCCCTCCATCCTCTCTCTCCTGTCCTTTTTCCTACTCCAAGAGGCGCTCTTGTGTGTAATTAATTATGATTGCACAGGCTGGCAGCATACGGCTACTGTACTGATTAATTACTGGCAGTGGGAAGAGCTCTCTGTTTTCTCCGCTCTCTCTCTTTGGTCTCTCAACACCCCCATACCCCCACCTCCCACCCCATTGTTTTTTTTCCCTCCCTTTTCTTCCCCTGTCTCATTATCTTTCAAGTCCTTTTGTATAGGAGGTTGAACAGTTTAAGAACATCCCTCAGCATATGATTAATGTCTTCTCCGCATACTGTGCAGGCAGTATACAGCAGCTTGCACAAAGCCGTGATTAGCCTTTATGAATGGGAGGGGGTGAGGGAGGAGAAACCATCTTTACATTAAGGGGGTTGTGATAACCTGCGTGCTAAAATTTGCAGTGTAAAAATAGGACAAAGAGAAGGTAGACACTGAATTGTCATTCGAACGCGCCACGTGAACGGGGCCATTTAAATGAATAGCCACTGTCAACAGAAGAGATTTAACCGGATCAATTAAGCAGATTAATTAAATGGGTCTCCTCTCTCTACCACACTTAAAACACGCCAGGAGTAAAGCGACTGTAGCTCACAAGGCTCCTCGGAGATGAGCTTAGGGAGGATAGCCCACTCAGAAAGAACTAATGGTGCTCTGTTCTCCGGGGAGTCGGGAAGGAGGTAGGCGAAAGAAGGCAAAGAAGGGGGATGAAAAGAGGCGGTTTGAGATAGAGAAGGGTGTATAATTGGAGGGGGAATATGAAAGAATTGGGTTTCAGACAGCAAGGACTACAGAAAGAATATTTGTTTACCCAGTCTGTCTGAGAAATTGTCCCTTTTTTTTGGCTAAACATAAAGCCCTGTTTCTCTGCCGCTGACAGCCCAGTTCTGTCAGCTCCTCTTAACGCAACGTGATGTTGCTGTGATGCCGGTAGCCAGAGACTTTACCTGCACTCCTGTCAAAACCTTTTCAGACCAA
Source organism: Hoplostethus atlanticus (assembly GCA_034670405.1). Classification (NCBI taxonomy): domain Eukaryota; kingdom Metazoa; phylum Chordata; class Actinopteri; order Trachichthyiformes; family Trachichthyidae; genus Hoplostethus; species Hoplostethus atlanticus. The sequence continues at coordinate 1,418,777 of JAXDDX010000052.1, forward strand.
CCAAGCAACAACCCCACCCACCCCTCCAAATCCCCCTCGGTGGAAAATCCACCAAATCATACAACGTTCCTTTTCAATGTCATGTACCCCGAGACACTCAGACCTCGGTTGAACTTTAAATGTAAACTTCCCTGAAGTGCAGAAAAAATATTTGACTGACACATGGGGCTGATATTGGCCTTTTATTAAAACGCAAATATCATCCAGTCAGTGGTTTGATGGATATGATGAAATTTGATTACATATTTATTGTAGAATTTAAATAATTAGTTTTTTTGGCCTGAAAATTATCAAATTTAAAGGTCCTATATTATAGGAAGTCAAATGTTCCTCTATTTCTATACATATAATATATAGATAAAATATGTTTAATGTCGACATCATTAAAATTGGATTTTATTTCAGTAGTTAAATGTTAAGTTATTGTATTCTCAAAAATCCCCCCTTTTTTACAGACAGTTTCAGACCAACTCCAGTAAACGCATCATGACTGGACTTGGTCCTGATTGGCTCTCCTCACTAAAGAATTCCTGAAATCCTTCCAATCTCAGACCAGTTTGCACCACTTGAACTGGAAAGCCTCCACTCAGCAGGTTTACTTCATTTGAATTAGAGGAGCTTGGCCACTCATGGCCTAGTATTGAGAATGTTCTGCCTTGTGAGGACTTCAGATCAGATTAAATTTAACAGATTCAATTCAATTTTTAACTGAACTACATCTGCTACATTGCCATAATACATATAAATAATAAATATAAATATCATAAATATAACATAATGGAACACCATTCTTATTCTGAGCCATAGTATTTTTTGTAAGACAAAATCCTCAAAACTGAATAACTTCAGACCTTTAAAGATCTACAAATACACAATATACAAACACATAAACATTACTTCTAGTAGCGAGAGTGTGGCACCCATCTATTATTTTTGTGATTGCACCTCTGCTCCTGTGGCTGGAGACCAACTTTTCTCCAAGATATTAAATATTGGCTAAAATGAAATATCAGCTATTAGCAGCTCTAATTGAAAAATACTAGTATCAACCTGGAAAGATCTTTATCAGTGGAACCCTAGTGAAAAAACTGGACATAGTCTGGTAAAGGTTGAGTTGACACGGCTGATGAAAACTGACAGAAAAGGGACCTGAGTAGCCTTTCTGTCTGACTTATTTTGTGCTTTGAGTCCCTTGAGGCAGAGAGGGAGGTGTGTGTGAGCTGGTGTTAGGGTGAAGGGTGTTTGTTGCCATGGCACCATGCCAGCGTCCTTTGGGGCGAACAGGTCACGTGCTTAGAGAGAGGTAAGCCGAGTTGGTGGAACAAAACCGGATTGTTTTTTGTTTATCTGTTTGCTGACTGTTTGTCCTGCTGGTTTCCAGGCGGTGGAGGAGCTGCTGGAGTCCTTGGAGCTGGAGAAGAGCAGCTACCACATGGGGCTTAGTAGGGTGAGTGAAGGCACACACACACACACTTTTTTTCTTACTATACTTGGGAGAACTTTCAGAATACTATTCCTTAAATCTAACCTTAACCACCACCACATGCCTAACCCTTACCCTAAACTAAACTTCTGATCTCAACCCTAAAATCAAACCTAAACCTTGAAGAAATAAGGATCAACAAAATGTCACTCAAACTGGTCTATAAAACACACGCACACACAAATGTATGCCCCAATACACTCTCTGACACTTTATTAGGTACTCCTGCTCGTTAACGCAAATAACCTGCTCCTCCAAACAGCTAATCACATGGCTGCAACTCAATATATAAAGCATGCAGACATGGTGAAGTGATTTAGTTTTTTGTTCAACCAAACATTAGAACGAGCAAGATGCTGATCTAAGAGACTTTGACCGTGGTGTGATTGTTGGTGCCAGACGTGGTGGTTCCAGCATCTCAGCTGAACCCTCCTGGGGTTTTCACCACTACAGTTTCTAGAGTTTACAGAGAATGGTGGAGAAACAGAAACACCTTGTTAATGAGAGAGGTCAGAGGAGAATGTCCAGGCTTGTTCAAGCTAACAGAAAAGGCCACAAATGCTCCAATAATAGCTCTTTACAACAGTGGTGTGCAGAAGGGCACCTTGTTGAATCCATGCACCTAAGAATTCTGGAGGCAAAAGGGTGTCCTACCTGGTACTAGATAGGTGTACCTAATAAAGTGGTCGGTGAGTGTACAGCTACACAATTTATTTGAACATGACAAACTACACAAAAACTCAAAAGCCATCAGAAAGAAGATCGGAGGCAATAAAGAGTTTGAAACTCCTCAGGTTAAATATGAAAACTGAGATGAAACACTTGTTAAATCAGACATCAGGCATTAGCTGTGCCTCTCTATGCACGGGCAGATTTTTCCCCATCATGCCTTCCTCAGCAACGGCGTGTTTACGCTGCGATCGAGTCGACTCCCGGCTACGAGTCCCGGCGTCTTAATCACCCAGCACCACTTTCCCAACAGATAATTAGAAAGCATCTTCCATTCTACTCACCTACTCCTCCAGCAAATAGTGGGGGTGGGAATGGGAGGTAAGTGTTGTTTTGTTCCTCCACAGTGACAAATCTCCTCCTCCTTTATTTGCGACGCTATGTGCCAACAACCCCCGCCAAGCAACCGCCAGACACCGCCAGATTCAACTCTTTGAGATGGAAAACAGCGAATCACAAGAAAAAAAGACAGGCTGATGGTTTTGTTAATTAGCTCTCTGAATGTATTTGGAAAAGAGAACAGTGAGCGCCTTGAGCCGTCAATTAGAAAAAGTTTCTCGGTGGGTGTTGCAGTGGGTTTAACCTTGCCTTCGTGTTCGCGTGTCAGTGTGCTCTATACTTGGCCTGCTGGAGTTTCCAAGCTCAGACGAAGTTCAGATTCAGAACGTACATACCACTAATATTGCTGATGCCACCTGTTACACGGCATTTCCATTGGCAGACGAGAGACTGAGCCAACCCACGTGGCGAGGCATAGTGCCACCAAACCCACACATGAGGCCTTTTTAAAAAAAGATTATATACTGACAAACTTCTACAGTATGGGTAGCATTTTGAATATATTTAGCTTCAAATTGGAGAGTACCATGCCATTTAAAAACATTTGTCAAAAAAATGTAGGTGCAGCATTTCAGCAATCTAAACACAAGTATTCTTATGTGACTCCTTTTGAAGAAGAAATGTCCTCAAATCACCATGCCAATAGTTGCGTAACCCATTACCTTAGGGGGGTATATTACTGTTTATAATCATACAATTGGCTTTAGTGGCCAACCTCTATCCAGACATTGACTTTTGATGACTTGTTACAATGAAGTTGACTACTTTCACAACCAGCATCAACAACTTTATGCTCTTTCCATGAAGTCGGCTGACCAGGTGAATCCAGGTGAAAGCTGTAATTCCCCTATTAGTTTCACCTATTAAATCCACTTCAGTCATGAAGGGCAGATGGAGATGAAAGTGAGGAGACGTTAAAGAGGGTTATTAGTCCTCTTGACCATCATGGACATGGATTGTGCAGAATGGGATGCAACTCAACAGTAGGAAGGTGGTGTTTTGTACACTCAGGGTACTGTTCCGTGCATTGCATTTCCTCAAGAGCAATCACTAACTTTCTGGTCCATTTTTATTTTGAACATTATTTCTTTTTGTTGCTTGCAAGTTTGCAACGTTGTGTTGCATATCAACAAGAATGATGTAACATTCCTTGTGCTCTTTGTAGTTAGAGAGAGTCTTGCTCTCTCTTACTACTAGCGATACTCACAGCTGCACAGAAGGGAAAAAAAGCCTCCTATCTGATAACAGCCTAAAGAATAATTTTCAGCTCCTGAATCCCAGCCACTGGATACCAATTCAACCCACCTTTCTCTCATGACCTTTATGTAATACCATTGAGCTTCAGAGTTCCGCAGAGACAAACTGTTTCAATACGCTCCCCTTTTCCAACTCACCCACGCTGTAGATCATTGGTATTCAGAAGGAGAACACCCCCATCACCATACACACACACACACACACACACACACGCACACACACACATCCCAACACACATTCACACACCATAGAGGAGCGACAGCGTCATGTTGCAGCCCATTGACATTGCTTGCTGGTTGCGTCATCAGGTTATGATGGTTGGAAGTGAAGTGAGGCTGGAAAATCTCCTCCCGTGCCCTCGAGGGGTAGTTGAGTTGTGTGGTTTTCAGTGAAGAGATAGACACTAGTCACTAATTGATTGGGCAATAGTGGGCACACCATGCAATCTGTTGAATAAAATGTAACGTTAGGTTGGCCCGATGGACGATACTATCCTTCATCAACGATTTGTGACACCCATTGGCAAACTTTGAGGGCAAGTGATTCCCTTAGCTCAGAACTTTATCTGTGGTAGTAGGGAATCCCTTTTCAACTTTCCAATGCCCATCTGAGGGAACAAATGTTCAGTGCGGGAGAAAATATGTTTTCCACTTGTTGATGTACGATTACATGACTTGTTGAATATATAGACGCTGCTAGCAGCTGGGGTAATGTCACTGCCCAAGTTCAATATTGGAGAAAAAAAAGTTCAGGTTTTTGGCCGACAGCTTTTTTTGAGGTCAGACTGCCCTTGTCCGTGTAGCAGGTGATGTCTGTCTCACTCACAGCTTGTCTTTACAAGCTACAGCTGAGTGAGAGTGGTCTCTGGCGTGACAGAGAACATAATGTGACGTGTTAGAGATCCATTTACATGAACCAACTTCTAATTTTGCACCACAGATGAGCCTATGCATGGGAATCACAAATAACAAACATTTCAAATCATCTTCTGTTCACGTGCCTTTGCACCGATTAAATAGGGCAGGGCAGAATTTTGGTGGCTGGTGATTGTACAAGTGAGTGAATATAAAGGTAATATGAACATATATAGACAATCCCAAAATAAATTATCAAATAAAAAACACAAAATACAAAAGCAAGGTATGTTAAAGCACCACCCCACCCCCACTAATTGATGATGCTATTGTCTATCATCAACTTTTTACATGTCCACATGTCCGATGAACTGAGCAGACATTGCCATGTTCTGTGTCTGCCATTGTAACTTTAAAACAGCTTCTCAGATAGAGATGTTAATCTGCAAAGTTACCATTTTCATTCTGCAGCAGACCAATAAAACCACATGTGGAATAAAACCACAGTGGAGTTGTGCAGTTCTCCACTTTGCATTTTGGTTTGAGATTTTTTTTTTCCAGTTGTGGGTGTAGGCTCCCCTTGCGTCTGGTCTTCCAAGGAATTTGGGGCCTATGCACTCCTGTTTTTGCATGTCTGAGCAGTGCAAAATAATAGTGCAAAATAAAGCAAAATAATGAGGGGAGGGAGACCGCTTGCAATGCAGAAAGTAAGAATATTTATTCAACCTTAACATTGCATAAAAAAATCGCGCTAGAAAGCTATGGAACGCTTACCACTGGCTTATCCACACTTGGCAGCGCGTTCCGAGTCAGTCCTCTTCCCCAGGCAGCACTGGAGAACCAGCTATAGGGTGTCAACTTTATAGCTTAGGGGAGCAGGATATTCTTACTTTCTGCATGTCTCCCTGCCTATATTATTTTGCGTATTTTGGCCAATTTCCTTTGTTGAGGAAATTGTGCATGTAGTGAAATTTAATGGAATTTAAATGGAATTACAGGTGCAAGTATAGGTGAACCTCCTCTTGCATTAGTTACATCAAATAAGTAGTGGGTAAAGAATTGGGTCTGAAGTTAACCAATCAAAGGTCAGAAGCAGAAACCTGGTCAATTTGATGTTACCCATGCTGCAAAGACACTATGGCACTATGACACTTTATCTAAGGAGACCTCAGAGGACCTTAGGCAGCAACTAGTCAGTATGCATCAGTCTGGGGAAGGTTAGAAAGTCATATAAAAAAGATTTGGGCTCCTTCAGTCCACCGTGAGACAAATTGAGAGTTTAAACGGGTTGTTCATGCAGACGGCCCTCAAACCTCACTGAGTTGGCCGAGTTCTGTAAGGAGTGGGCGAAAATCCCTCAAGGAAGATGCCAGAGACTGATCAGTGGCTTTAGGAGAGGTTTACTCCAAGTCATCGCTGCTAAAGGAGGTGCCACAAGTTATTGATTGAAGGAGTTTTTGTTAAATAAACAATGAAAGTAGATCATATGTATTTGTGCAAGTTCTTTATATCTTCATTAATATTTGAGGTTTAGATAAGGCTTTTATGAGGTTATTCCTCTATAATATATGAAATAATGACCACTCCTTATAGGCTTCACAAACTTTCAAGCATGACTGTATTCACAAATTAGCAAGTGCCCGTTAGAAATTAGACAAATTATGCAGAGCCACAGGTTTGTGGCTTCGGGGGTTGTTCCCTAAAACTTCACAGGAAGTAGTTTTACTCATCCCTGCAATTTCGCTAACTGAGAATAATGGCTTTTTGAAAGGCCTTGAGAACCCCCTTTAGATCAGTGTTGAGTCATGGCATCGTGATGCAGTGTCAGCAGAACACAGAATACTCTCGTTTCCACAATGCACTTAATGATATTTGAGCAAACACTCTTTGTGGCTAGGCTTTTGGTCACACTTTTAACTAAGTGGGGGAAATAAGGGAGAAAGGATGGAAAGGGAGCAAAAGCACAATGGAAGTTTGAATAGAAAAAAAAGAGAGAAAAGTTTAGGTTGAGTTGTCATAGCCACTTGTGTTGGCACATGTGAGTTTTAATTAGGGTTTTATGAAGTTAAGCCTAACTGTGGCTAATGCTAATACCATGCTAATGTAATTAAGTTCTGTGTTCAGAGGGTTTGATGAGCACTAGCCCGAGGAAGTGAGTTTGCAAGGCTACTGGTTCCCCAATCTCCCGTTGCAGATCAGAAAATGAATGGGAAGGAAATCACTCTAAAATATTACACCTCCACCATAGCATTAAAATGCAAAATAATGCACGTTCCTCCAGAATGCCAGAGGATCTTAGAAGTAAACCTGTATTTTTAAGAATTGCTCAAATTTTGCAGCAAATAGGAACAAAAGATAGAAACGGAGTTCCAACACAGAAGCAAAATACAGGACATCTTTGTGTTTATGTTGTCAGGCAACTGCACAACCATAAACAAATAATTTAGGGCCACAAAATGCTACCAGGCCAGGAATTATGTTGTACAATGATGATATCAAAAAGACAAAACAAATAACTCCCCACGCATCCGTAAAAATATACGTTGCGTGATCAAGGCGGTCTGGCTATGCCCAATTTTCAGCATTACTATTGGGCAGCCAATATCAGGATGCTGACATTTTGGGTGGATCCAGATGAGGACAGGATAGCACCGGACTGGCTGGTTTTGGAAAAATCATCTTGTGTTTTCAGCTCACTACTTGCTTTACTTTTCTCTGGGCTGCCTTTGGCTGGACCAATTTCGAAATTCACTCTCTTAAGATCTGGAACCAATTTAGACGAGCTTTCGGCATTAACAAATTCTCTATAATGGCACCATTAGTGGGGAACCACGTCTTCCCGCCATCACTGCTAGATGGAGCCTTCGCTGTTTGGGAAGCAGGCGGGGTGTATACATTTAAAGATATGTTCATAGAAGGTACACTTGCCACTTTTGATCAAATTGTACATAAGTTTAATATCCCCAGAACACACTTTTTTAGGTATTTGCAAACTCACAGATTTATATCCTCAATATCCAGCAATTTTCCCCTTACAACCCTCAGATACACTCATAGATTCTATTTTTGAAGCTAAAGCGTCGGGTTGAGGTATTATTGGACAAATTTACAGAAAAATGAACACACATAATAACAGCTCCTTACACTCACTTAAAGCTTTATGGGAGGAGGATATGGAAGTTGAGATATCAGACCCCTTATGGCTGAAAGTATTGGATAAATATACTCTGTATGAGGCATATAAAATAGTTCACCGGCTCCATTGGTCAAAGGCTAAACTGTCACGTTTTAAGCCTGACCTGGACCCTACCTGCGACCGATGCAAACAGGAACCTGCCACCCTCATACATATGTTTTGGAGATGTCCCAAGCTCACCACGTACTGGCAATGTATTTTTGATGCTCTTTCAAAGGTCATTGGCAGACACATACAACCTACAGCCTTTACAGCAATATGTGGGCTGGTAGCTGAGGACATAACCCTTAACAATGCCAAGTGTAACATTTTAGCATTGGGAACCTTACTTGCCCGACGTTTAATTATTTTTAAATGGAAGGAGAGCTGCCCTCCATCACTCCCTCAGTGGATAAGAGAAATGATGTAGATGCTAAAATTAGAAAAGATTAGACATACAGTCAGTGGCTCAACTGCAGATTTTACGTTAACATGGCAACCATTTGTCTCATTTGTGGAAGATTTGAGATGCACCTCTCTACACTACAAATACACTGAATTTTCCAAAACGGTGTGGGGAAATAAATGTCACCATATGCGACCAGCTTCCATTAGCTTCCTTAGCATTCTAGTGGTTTGAAACAAGTAGATTTGAATGGTGATTAGTTTTTTGATTTAGTATTATCAGAATGCAGGAAATGTTCTGACATCTTCATTAGGAAGACACAGAAAACACTGGATATTATCCGTCTCTCACATGCACAGATTGAGTATTTATATACATAAAGTCACGTATCACCTGCAGATCTGCTGTGTAAAAGTGGTGGACTTTTCACTGGGTTGTGCTGGAGTAGCAACCTATAACAAACAACATCATTGCTGAGAAGATTGGCAGCTTCTACCAGCCCTCTACGCTGCATTTTACATCATGCGCCACTATGTCGGATTTGGTGGGAAATCTTCTGGATTGCTTTATGGCACAAAACGGGAATGTTTTTACTTTGAAAGTAACACACAGCTTTATTCCAGTTCCAGTATTCGAACTGCATAGTTTCAGCGTTATCTTACCTGGTCAGAGTGCATATTGGCTGGATAACGGCACTTATCCTTCTTCTTGCTCTTCAAAACAAATGGAGCAATGTCGGGGGGGCGGGGCATATTTGAGAAATACAAAATGCTACACATGGTAGTAATTACAATTACTCTTGTCTACCCACCCCGGAGAGGCTAATCCCATCTGAATGGGTCTTAACTCTTTCCCCCCTTCTGTCTTCAGGTGTTCTTCAGGGCAGGGACTCTGCCCAGGCTGGAGGAGCAGCGTGACGTCCAAACCAGGAGGAACATCACTCTGTTCCAGGCTGGCTGCCGAGGATACCTGGCCAGACAGGCCTTCAAGAAGAGGAAGGTAAGACAGCTGCACACAGCAGCTCAACAAATCTATCATTTCTTGTTGCAGTTGCGGTTGTTACATCATTGTAATTTTGTTCCCTACTGCAGATTGCAGCAGTAAAATGTTTTTTATATGGATACTTGGTGAAGCACCAATTATAAACATTAGGATTGTACCTGTTTTATATGGAGGTAATTGTCTTGATGAATGTAAGGAAATATCAGGTATGTGCTGTGTCATTGCAGAAAGGCATGGGATGTACATAATCAGTGGTCATTGAGTCATATATGGAGAAGAAATTCATTGGCTAATCCATCCATGCACCTAGTTTAACTACATAGATAATCAGTATAGTTTTAAGGTGGCAGAAGGGGTTTATAGTTTTTGTGGCTTGCGTTTGGGTGTTAGTTTCTTGACTTGACTGTGACATATTGCATTTCCAACTGTACATTTGTGTCCCAAGGAAAATACTTGGCTCATAATTGTTAACGCTCTACAATGAAATCTTGGGAAAAGGCAAAGGGGGACCATATGGAAGTATTTCCATCAAGGCCATTTTTTCTGCCTCCTCGTGGTTGCCGGAGTGCATTTGTCAGTTGGCTAGTGGCCCTCTCTTACCAGACGAAGAGGTTAGCGCTGCACTAAATCAAAGCTTCGTCAGATCGCGGCCCTCGGCGGTTGGCCATCAATCTGTCGAGCCCAAACGCGCCTGGATGGCGAATGAGTTGCCTGCTTGCATGCGTCATCTGTCTGGTGAACCTTTTCTCTCCATCTCCTTCACTCTACACGCCCAAAGAAGTCACCAATCACCGCTACCTGATCTGTTCTTTGTCCGATGCGGCACCAGTCAAGCGTTTGTAGCTGGCCATTTTTTTTCCACACCCTTCTGCCCCGAAACGACTCATATTTCCCTTGCTTTCTGGCAGGCACAGGAGGGTGTGTGTGTGCACTGCCTGGCTCCTACACAGTGTGTGACTATTAGAGGCCCTGTCATAATCCCAAGTCAATCGTGAGGACTAGGAAGACAGTGCAGTCTTGTGTGTGTGTGTGTGTGTGTGTGTGTTGCTCCAACAGAGTGAGCGGGAAAATCGCAGCTGTCCTCTGACTGACTTTTCAAGACGCCGGTGGGGATCTCTTGAGCTTCTGTTTGTGCAGTGTGTGTGCGTGTGTTGGAAAGAAATGTCAATTCGTTTGTGTGTGTGTGTGTGATTCACAGAGGTCTCGATGTTTGCTGTGGAAGTTTTCTCATGTGAACACATACACAGTTCAGTCAGTGCGCAGTAATTTGATTTTGTGTGTGTACATGTGAGTGTAACGTGTGTGTGTGTGTGTGTGGGGAAGATTAAGCTTTACTACTTTCATTACTATCTCTGTTTATGCTTTCCTGCTGCACCGGGCTCAAGGCTGCCAACTAAAATTACTTCTCAAGGACGTTCAGGCTTCGCTTTTACGAGTGTGTCTCCCTCGAAGGACTCAGTTTGAGGCCTCATCTCTTGGCATGTAATTGATGTAGCTTAGAATCGGGTCCACGTCTTCAGGCGACCGTTGTCAGCAACCTTTTTTTAAGCACATTAGCGACACGTTGCCGAGAATGGCGAAAAGTGCAGTCTCTCCCGTCAACTGCAGTTGGCATTTTTTTTTAAGGCTTTTGTCAGACAACAACACTCCCACTTCAGAGGTGTCTCTCAAGAGCCAAAGTCCCAGCAACATAATGTACACCTCTATATAGTCCTACCTCACATTTCTCCCAAGGCACAGTGGAGTTATCCCAGTGTATTTTCACTTTTCACTCGCTAGTGGAACATTTTAGCGGTAAAGGTGTGAATAGGAACTGTGAAGCTTCAGGTTTGCTGTTGAATTTACACCCACAATGAGCACTTTCAGCGAGAAAGCGAAGTGTCACTGTTGTTTAGTGACAAAACTATTGTGGGCTTGTGCAAGCAACAAAGGGACCATTAATGCCCACTAATGTTACTATAGGTTGGAGTTTTCAAGTTCAATACACTTGGGAGCTTTTCACTTGAAGTTTGCATACTTCTACACCCTTGAATAACCCGCTATGGACAGTCTGCAGTAGCTCAGAACGGAGCTCTATAGCAATCTAGACTCTTGAAGACATTTACGTTGAGACAACACAAAATCAATTTGTTTGTTTCTCTGTTTTCTTGAACCTCCCCCATTTCCTTCAAGTCCTGCCTTCCTGCCTGGGGAGCGGCATTCAAAGCTCTCTGAGGAAAGAGCGAGGAGGAGGAAGGGGAATAAGAAAAGAAGATGGGAGTAAGAGAGAGAGGGAGAGGGAGCGATGTAGAAAGAGAGGAAACTGTGCCTCGCCATGGGGGAATAGACAAATAGAACAGATCCGCTGCCTCGTTTGAAGCCCCGCAGTCTCTCTCCTCTCTCTATCTCTTTGACATTCATGGGGAACAGTTGAGAATGGAAGAGCGTGGGGGATTCCACTGCAAGCCAGCCAATACTGAGCCTAATTAAATCGTTGCCTAAAGACAGAACTTTCCCCCCTGACTGGGAACAGGTGGGCTCAGGCAGGCACTGTGTGTGTGTGTGTGTGTGTGTGTGTGTGTGTGTGCAAACCGAGGCCTATGTAGCTGCCTGGTAGGTGCCAGGTGTAAAGGAGAAGTGGAGGGCATTGGAAGAGGGGGAGACATACAATTTCCTCTTCTGCCTGTCTTTGAGGCAATCACTCATGTTTTTCTGTATGGTATTACATCTCAGTATACAGCTGACCAAGGGCCAGTGGGAGCAGTGTGTCATGAGCTGCAGAATTAGAGTCTGCCCAAGCATATGCACTTTACCCTTATGATTGACACCATAACAATATGATGCTTTTAAGTGAATTAGGGAGTTAAGCTGCTTTTAAGTGCTTAAACAGCTTAAAATAAGGTTCCTGCTGAAAAAGGAGTAGGAACCTCTATACCGACACACATATCAAGCCTCCAGATATGGCAACCCTTGGTATTGTTGAGGCCAATTAGCCCCAATTGTGTGTGTGTCTAAAACGGGTTGCCAGATTACCTGCTGTTGGGGAAGATACCAGTGTTCCTCTTACTCCCTCTCCAACAGGCTGCCAAAGTAATGTTGACGGTTTAATTTGCGCTCGGAGCTTCCACTTTCTATCTGTGCTGCTAAGACAAACCAGATACGCGTAATTTCCTAAGTAAAGGAAATACAATGATCAAGTGTCTTAATAGCACGGCGTGCTGCCAGAACGAACCATTCCATCGTGAGAAATTCCTTAATTTGGTGTTTTGGTGGGAAAGTAAATCACAGAATCTTCCCTAAGCGCTAAGTTGAGTTGAGATGTGATGACTGGGACGGCCACAGTATATGGTTTATGCGGTTTTCACCGGACTACCCGTGCCCATTGGGATAGAAATGATTGACCACGGGATGAACACGATACAGCAGGGATGTCTTTGTATTGATTGGTAATCAGTGGATCTAATCCAGGCAAGGATAAAGTGGCTCACACCATAACAGAGCCACCAGAGCCAGGTTGAAAGATAACTCCTCTGACCATGTAGTCCCACTGCTGTGTTCTTTGCACCACTTGCAAAACTGCATTCTTAGGCGTTATAAAAGGATTGTGTGCTGCAAAGTTACCGTAGCATACCAAGTTCTCAGTCTCAGTTCTCAGTCTGCTCTCTCTTTAGATTGATATTCGTAGTCAGCTGATTCAGAATTGCTTGTCTGTTTTTTTTCTTGCATCTTGAACCACTTCATCGCCGTCATGCATCACTGCATCAGCAGCAAATCTTCCAATGCAACTAGAGTAAAATCTAGCGTCAGCAGGACCTGTAACTTACGGCCATCGGCTGGACTATAAAGGTTTCTAGCACAGGCATTTCAGACATGGCAGCTCAGCAAGGACCTAATGAAAACACTACAGTCTCTTAGACACAGCACTGCTCATTAAAACAGAGTAATAAAATCTCTTCATAGCTCTTAAGTGCACCACCATCCATTCACAAGTCATCCTATCGCTGATTGTTGTTTTGTGTCTACCCATCAGATTCAGGACCTGGCCATTCGCTGCATCCAGAAGAACATCAAGAAGAATCGCGGCGTGAAGGGCTGGCCCTGGTGGAAGCTCTTCACCACCGTCAGGCCTCTGATAGAGGTGCAGCTCACCGAGGAGCAGATCCGCGGCAAGGACGTGAGTACACACACATGCGGGGACATACTGTATAACTAGGGTTCAAATGATATGGGTATTTGGGCGATATTTTTGGATCTGCAGTAGTTCTGCATAGGTCCAGCAATCTGGTTGTTCATGCCTGGCAGGGTGACATTTTTCTAGTTGAATGTATTAATGTTAGAGCAATATATGTTTTTTTTTAAGGCCAATATGGATATTTTTGGAGTGAAGCTGATATTTTATGCCAATATTCAATATCTTGACATTTCACCTAACCCTATGTTCATGTAAAAAAAGTATCCATGTTCACATTTCACCTTTAATTTTATTCTTGTCAGGGTGGAAAAGCCTCTGCAACAGCATTTAGATCATGGAACACTAAAACTTTTTGCTGAAACCCGAGATAAAATATCTTCATATTTGTTTGAGATTTGATAAAGATTAAATCAATTCAACTTAGACAACCGGTCTAGTATTGATCAACTATACAATAATCAATCAAACTGCATCAAACGCATCCATCATATTAGAGGTGGACCACACTGACTAGCCCGTGTCTGATTTGTAATAAAAAGCCAATATCAGCCCCATATATCGTTCTACCCCAACTAACCTACAACTCTTCATGGACATCAGTGCACCTATGCATGCACACATTCGCACACTCACCTAAACATAAACACATGCATGCACATGCACACTCAGTGAGCCACATCTACAATTCTGCAAGGATGTCAATGCACACACACACACACACATACAGCATTGAGAGCCACCGAAACCAGTGCTTCATTATACAAGTCAAGGTTTCTTGAGAACGCACTTAGAGAACAGATTTATTTGCTGATTAATTCACCTAATCTACCGAATCCCTGGATGCAACCCACACCTCCTCTCTCTCATCCTCTTTTCCTCACTCTGTCTTTTCCTGCCCAGGAGGAGATCCAGCAGCTGAAGCAAAAGTTGGACAAAGTGGAGAAAGAGAGGAACGAGCTGAGGCTGAACAGCGACCGCCTCGAGAGCCGGGTGAGAAAACACACACACACTTGACATATATTAAATAGTGACGGCAAAGTTTTTCAACCCTAGGACGCAGCTACTTCCTATAAAGGGAGAGAGTGTATCAAACTGCACATGCTTAACATGGTGTGTGTGTGTGTGCGTGCGTGCGTGTGTGTGTGTGTGCGTGCGTGTGTGCGTGCGTGTGTGATGCATCAGATCACAGAGCTGTCGTCGGAGCTCGCAGATGAGCGCAACACCGGGGAGTCGGCCTCTCAGCTGTTGGAAACCGAAACCTCTGAGAGACTCCGCCTGGAGAAGGACATGAAGGACCTCCAGGTACACACGCAGTGTAGTTAGTTAGTTGGTTATAAATGAATAAACAGGTTGCAAAGCACTTTGACCCCTCAATAACTTTTAAAGAATGATATCTCATATGTCCTCTGATGTTTATAATGTACATCAGGGTCCAACAGTCTGAGTCCACCACCAAGAACTCTTTTGTTTCATCATTTTTATCAATCAAACTCCTCTTTATCAATGGTTCCTGTTCTCAGGTCTCTCTTGAGCTCTTAATCTCAATTAGAGTACCTGATTTAAATAAACAATTAATGGAATAATGAAATGGAAATACCCAAATGTACACAAATTACACAAGTACCAACAGTTGATTAGGTTCAACGCCGTTTAAATTCTTGATCCAAATCTTGTTCTTGTCTGCAACTTTGTGATATCTGACAACTTGCCAGAGGCGCAACTCTTCTCCTTTTAGGTTTTGCTCTGATTAAAATCGCTATGCACCACAGGACTGATTTGGTTGCAGCAGAAAAGCTTCACCTTGGCCATTTAGGCGCTGACCCATTCCTTTAGTTGATGCGTTTTCCCAAGCGGAGTGCTATTAAGGCAAATTGAAATGGCCTTATTGTGATGGAAATCGAGATGGTTAACAGTCTATGGGCCTATGTAGCCTTTTAGCACCGAGTTAATGATCAATCTCCAATATTCTAGCCAGGTTTCTACATAGGTCCTCACCCTAAACCCGAGTTATAGCTACATTAGATTCTGCCAGGTTTCGTACGACATAGCCTGATTATCTGAGTTGACACTGAAGCTTGATTTTAAGGTTATGTGTCATCAACTGTGGAACTTATTGTTTACTTGCTGCTGTTAATTACCAAGCAGATTTTTTTTTAATTTGAGCTGTAATATTACTTTAACATGAGCCAATTGACTTGAATTATTGAATAAGAGCAGGCTCAGCTCTGACAGACAGCCCTGCCTTGACATTTCTTACTGAATTGTAATATTAAAAAACGGGGGTATCGTTTTTGCCAAATATCAGGTCTAAAATGAAATTGAAATCATCCAGCTGACAGATTGTCTCAAATTTAAACAGTGTTATTTCGTCAAGGCATTCTGGGAGTAATTACCGAAGACCCAGGAGCTCTGTCACGCTGCAGTATTCACTCCAACAAGTTCTCAAAAGGCATCTTTCACAAACTGTTTTTTGTTTTTTTGTTTTTTTTATCGACCCAACATGAAGAAGTTGCAGCTCATTATTTTGCATGTTCTTTTCCATATCCCCTTTTCGCCTGCTAAATATACCACTTTGTTTGGCAGAAAAACATAACACCACAACCTTTCTATTTAGGATTCGGTCACTGATACATTTGAGTTTGATTCAGATTTTTCGCTCATTTTTTTTTTATTGGCTTTCATTCTAGCAACATTCATTCCGTCCCATTGAATTTTATTGAAAGTCCTTTTTTTGTTGATGTTGTGCCTGTTTGGCCCCACAACTTCAAAATGAGTTGAAATAGCTCCTTTATGCGAAGTTGATAAAGTTGCTAATTCATAAAGCTGATATGAAATTGAGAACCAGCTTATTTAGGCAGCTTATTAGTATCAGGTTTGCTTTTGGGTGAGTGCTCCTTTGTCTTCTGGAATAGTGAATGACTGAAAGAATGATTGAAATTACACTCACCAGCCACTTTATTAGGTACACCTATCTAGTAGCGGGTAGCACCCTTTTGCCTCCAGAACAGCCTGAATTCTTGGTGGCATGGATTCAACAAGGTGCCCTTCTGCACACCACTGTTGTAAAGAGCTGTTATTGGAGCATGTTTGGCCTTTCTGTTAGCTTGAAGTCTGCCCATTCTCCTCTTACCTGTGTTTTTGGCCACAGAACTGCCACTCACTGGGTGTTTTTTTATTCATTGCACCATTCTCAGTAAACGCTAGAGACTGTAGTGGTGAAAAGCCCAGGAGGGATCAGCTGTTTCTGAGATGCTGGAACCACCACGTCTAGCACCAACAATCACACCATGGTCAAAGTCTCTTAGATCAGCATCTTGCCCATTCTAATGTTTGGTTGAACAAAAAACCAAACCACTTCACCATGTCTGCATGCTTTATATATTGAGTTGCAGTCACATGATTCGCTGTTTGGAGGAGCAGGTTATTTGCGTTAACGAGCAGGAGTACCTAATAAAGTGGCCCGTGAGTGTACGTTTTCACATCTTTCCCTACCTGATAGCATCATAAAACTAATCACAAAATAGATGTAATCCATGGAAGAGCAAAACTATAGGGCTCTTTGGTGTCTAAGGAAAGGGGCGATGGTAGACTAGTGGTTAAAGAAGGAGGCTTGTGACTGAAAGGTCACTGGCTCAAACCCCCAGGCCAGTTGAGAAAATGTGGGTGGGGGAAAGTGAAGAGCCACAGACTGTGGTTGTCTCTCTCTTTCTTTCTTACACACACACACACACACAGACGTATTGTGATGGTTGTAATTGTGAAATCATATTGTCAAGCTATTTCTCCACCGCCACCACTCACCCCCAAACCTTTTAGTTCTGTATTTGACATATTTGACATGGGGGGTGGGGGTTCGATTGCAGTCAGACTCAATTGCCTGTCCTTGGTAGCCCGGATGTTCTATCTGAATTTTTTTTAACTTGAATGTTTAGATCTGAATTTGACCACTCGATTTTGAGCAACCTCAATATAGGCTTTGAATATCTGACACTTGAATTTTTGGATCTAAATTTGTGAATTTGTGAATTTGTGTGAAATTGAGTTAAGTTGAAATTGCAAAACTTGAAATGTCATATTTGAATTTTGAAGAAGTGAATTCAAAACCAATAAATTCAGGTACTTGTTTTCAATGTTATGAATTCAGTGGTGTTTAAAAATACAAATATAAATGTCCCTTAATTGCTTCCATAATGATGCTACATTTTATATCATCCTTGACAGCACTTGCCTTCTAGGCATGCTGAACGAGAAAACTGTTCTTCTATATCTGGATTGAAGCCAAATTATGAAAAATGTTCATTGAAATTTACAAATTATGAATTGCCTTGTAATACACCAATCAAATGGACTGATGGGAATTCACATGACACAAGAGATTTGACAGAGACTAATCTTGAAACCAAACTCAGCAAAATAGATTTAGGATTTAGGATAGGATTTTACAGCTTTGGAAGGGAAAACAATTATCTCTATTTGGCAAACAAACTCATTAAGTTTTTTCAGTTTTTTTAATAGTTTATATAGTTTATAGTCTCTTCTCTCTCCTGATGATACATTTTTCCACATTCATATGGAACAATAAATACACAAACAAAAAAAGAAGTATATGTACAATTCGTATAAGAATGGTGGCCTACAACTTCTGAACCTATGTGCTTTGAATTATACATTAAAGGCATCCTGGATACAAAAAATCTATAACAATCCAATTTGGTTTAGCATCAAATTGTTTCAGGCTACAAATGCAGTGTTACAGGATAAAATATTTTATAAAATTTTGTCAACCAAAAGGATGTTGCATGTATGGGAAATTGAGAATAGGAGTAGCTGTAGATTTTGCCTTGTAGAGGAAGAAGATATTGTGCACTTATTTTGGTCTTTTCCTATAATGAGCTCCCTCTGGCAACAGGTGGCAGATTGGCTATCCCTGCAAGCTTACTTACCTCTAAAGCCTGAACAATATACCCACAATGCATTGTTGAATACAATTGTCTTGCTTGGTAAGATTTTTCACTAGAAATGATCCCAATTAGAGATGTCCCCCCCCACTGACAGTGTTGACAGTTCTACAATTCAACTAAATCAACAATCAATCAATCCGATCAGCTGGGGGTTCAATGTGTTTCTGCTTGGGGGTCCGAGACATTGGAGAACTCCAGGGTTAATGTACGGAGATGCAGAAATGTTCATACTGTCGTAGAAACCAGTTCCTTTCCCTCTTACCACCAGGCCAAGTTTGACAGCATGAAGAAACAGATGGAGTCCATGGAGATGGAGGTGATGGAGGCTCGACTCATCAGGGCTTCCGAACTCAACGGAGAGATGGACGAGGACGACACAGGTCAGACACACACACACACACACACACACACACACATCCACTCCCGCACAGTATAGTAATTCACTCCCCTAGTTGTGTGTATACAAACTCTAAAAAAAACAAACTCTAAAAAACCCAGTCTCTTTGCTCCAGTCCCTATGCTGAAACTGCAGGGGTAGCATCCAATCGATGATGTGACAAAAGGCAAGAAATACTACTCGAACAAGTGTATTAGAAATGGATCATTCAAACCTGAAAAACACGATTGCAGTTCCAGACGCCCCGCAGTCAGGCTGCCAGCCATCTTAGTGTGGCATACAGTCTTTGGAAATGTAGGGTTGATTTTTCTTGGCATCTTTAGCTTTACTTGTTTGTACTATACAGAGAATTGAGTTGGTTGCGGAGTGAGAATGCACAATGGTCGGTGTCTTCAAGGTTTCAAACTTGCACATGCAAAATGTTCAGCTTGAGGCATAGGCAGTATGCAATGACAATGAGTATTTGCAATGATATTCAATAATCTTTGTTTGAGAATTTGAAATGATTGAATAGATGGATATGGCTTCAAACTGGCAACACAAGGAAAACCTTTAATGATGAAAACTGAACAGAAAGGTGCTGACTACTAGAGCATATCGGTTTCTAAAAGGAAAAAGATAAGCACTTATAAATCAAGCCGAGCATAATAGCCACAATTATCAAAAATTCAACAACTTTTGATAAATAGTGTCAAATCCAACTGTTGGCAGAGGATACCTTGCTTGATTTATAAAAAAAAAAAAATCAACCTCTCCAGATGGCATTAGTATTTCCAGGGGAGGTTGTAATGTGATTCAACTCATGCAGGTTGGTAATTTCAGTCAGTCATCTGGATGGTAAAATAATTTACTTGGGGAACTGTGGTGATCCAGGGGCACGCCACACAACATCGCCCATAAAGAAGCAAAACAGGCAATACTCTTTTCAAATGGCTCCATATTATTGTGAAGAGTGAAGCTGCAGGATGAAATATCGATGAAGTAATTTATTGAAGTTCCATTGAATGTAACCTCAATAAATAAACATCAAGCAAATGAGAGAACACATTCTTTCCCTTTCGAAAATGCACGTGGAAAGCAAACAAGAAATAAAATGTAGCGTAGTCGGAGGACCCAAAAATAAAGAACAGAAAAACCGAGACAAATCAGACTGTGATTGTGAAACTGCAGGAGGAGAGTGGAGATTGAAGTACGAGCGAGCCATCAGGGAGATCGAGTTCACCAAGAAGAGACTACAGCAGGAGTTCGACGACAAGCTGGAGGTGGAGCAGCAGAACAAACGGCAGCTGGAGAGGAGGGTGAGCGCGCACACGCACACGCACGCACACACACACACACACACTAGGGTTAGACTGATGTATTTGTATATTGACTTTTTCTTAAAAATGGGATTTGGTCCAGTCAGTGTCATCCACCTCTGTTATGATGGATATGATGCGGTTTGATTTATTACATATTTATTGTAGATCAATACTACACTGATTCTAATGTGACATTTTGATCAGATTCCACACAAGTCTGCATGAATGTGTTTTGTTATTGTTATTATTCTGGGTTTCATGGTCCAAATGCTGCTTCAGAGGCTTTTCAACTATGGCAAGAATAAAATTCTAGGGAAAAAACTACTAGGTTTTGGGCTTTGTTTGGCATGGAAATGGTCAAATCTAAAGATATTGCGCAAAGTATTGGCCATTGGCAGCTTGAATCCCAAAATATCAGTATTGGATACTCTAATATTGGTACATATCATCAATCTGTGATGTTCGATGCATTCCAGGAGTTATTTTGTGATTCCCAGAACGACGTTCAACAACCCTCAGAGAACATCTGCCTCTTACATGTTGTATTCAGCTGGGTTTTACATGTAGGTGGAGAGAGCAATAACGATAATAAGAGCAAGAGAGACAGTTTCCAATTGAGAAAAAGTGAAAAAGCGAGAGTTGCTCTTCCTCAAAACACAATGTGTCTTCTGGCTGCATTGCATTATGGTCTATTTAGGCTACTGTCGGTGGAGAAATCGGTCTCTCTCCTCTTCTCCGATGGATTTCTCCCTTTTATGATTGTTGAACGTCGGTCTAGAAAGAAGCTCTTGCTCTTTGATTCTGAGGGGCTGACACCAAACCCTGACATTTACCGTTGATGTTTTAGATCCGTGACAAATGTTCTGCTATTAAACTCCACTGTAGCTGCTGGGAATATCTCGACATGACGTCAAGTCAAGTTGTCTACATAACGCGAACACACGACGCGATTACATTTCCACCTGGCTTACTGAGGCATATCCCATCACAATTCGTGCTGTGTGCATTCACACCTTGCATTAAAGTGCATTTTTCCATATCCAGATACAGATCACATTTTAATAACTGGTGTAAATGAGGTAATGGATTTCTTTCTTGAGAGATCAGTACTCATACTGGCTCAGAGCCTAGTATTTGATGGTGTCACGGAAAGAATTCTCTGATTTTGTCATTTTTATACTGTGAGTGACATGTGGCGTGTAAAAGTAGTGGTTTTTTTTGGACTGTTTTTTCCCCCCAAGCAGCATATTGAAAGTTTTCATTTCCAGGTCTGATTAGTTGTGTGCGTTTGCCCCTGTAGATCAGCGACCTGCAGGCAGATAATGAGGAGTCCCAGCGAAACGCCCAGCAGCTGAAGAAGAAGTGCCAGAGGCTGACGGCAGAACTGCAGGACACCAAACTCCACCTGGAGGGCCAGCAGAGTCGCAACCACGACCTGGAGAAGAAGCAGAGGAAGTCAGTACACGCTAGCGCACACACGCACACACACACACACACACACACACACACACACACACACACACACACACACACACACACAGGTGAGCTAGAAGACAAGAAGTGTGGATAATAAGGGGTGACCGATATACAGGGCCATGGTCCTTTAATTGAAAGTGGGATTTGGTCCAGTCAGTGTCGTCCACCTCTGATATGATGGATATGATGCAGTTTGAATGATAACATATTTATTGTAGAATTGATCAATACTACACTGGTTGTCTATGGGAAGCCCTGAATTGCCCCTAATGAGACAATTGGATTGGGATTATATAGTATGCATGAATATGTTTTTTGAGTTTTAGTGTCTAATATCGGCACAAAAATGTCATTATTTCATATATTATAAAGGAATAATCTTCTAAAATCAATAACATGCACAAATAAATAGTATATACTTTCATTGTTTTTTAACAAAACTGGCTTATTTAACAAAAACTCATATATCCCTGTGTGCACAAATAATACATAAATAATAGATAATTTATTTCAGTTAAGAAAAGGCTAATTTTCATCAAATAAGGCTTGCATGGTAAAAATTCAAAATTGCAATAACTGCACAAGTGGTTCACAAACTTTCAAGCATGACTTTATATTCATGGAACCCTAGTGTATACACACTGCTGAGAAACAAGATGTCCCTGGAAGCCTCCACATCTTCACAACATCCCACTCATACTACTCGTTCTCCAGCAGAGCCGTCCTGCTGCGCCTCTAGGTTTGGTTCTAGTTCCTGGGATGACGAGGCCCAAGTCTTTGTAGTTTCAGATGGGTGCTACAGGACATACAGAAAATTACAAGATCCAACACAGCCTCTTGCTGCCTAAGCCGGAAGAAAAGTCCCTCAAAACCCACTCTCGGATGAAAAGGTCGTTTTTGAAAGACTAGTCTATATCCAGCTTTTATTTTGCAAAAAATACAAATTCAAATTTTCAGTTAATATGACCCTACACATTGTTTGGGGGGGGGGGGGTGCTGCATTTTGAGAGTCAATTTTATTTTCAAATTAAGCTCTTCATTGTACCTTCATAAATATTACCCTTGGATTTCAACAGCGCTGGAAGAAATTTGCACTGCAGTAGCTTCCTCCTTGTGCCTATTATTAACACAGATCATTCTTCAATGCTTGTGTACAACATCTTGTTACATATATATAGGTGTCACTCGCAGTCCCAGTTCACAAGGCATCAGTAGTATATTCCCATATTCATCAGTATATAATGGCTGGACAAGCCATTTATGATTAAGGTGTGACTGATATGGCTTTTTGAAGGTCAGAACAGATATCTTTGAATTGAACGTGACAATTGCCAATATTTTGAGATTTTCTTTAAATGTCACCATTTTCTTGTTAGAATATTTTTTTAAGTATTCAATATTTCTACCCTGACAGAATTGTATTCGAGGTGGAAAAGCCTCTGAAATAGCATTTAGACCCTGGGACACAAAAATACTAAAACATATCCATGAATACTACATCAAAATATTGCATTAGAATCAGTTCAGGTTAAGGGCTTCCCATAGACAACCAGTGTATTGATCAACTCTACAATAAATATGGAATCAAACAAGCTGCCTGAGAAGCTGTCATTTCTATCATTGCATTGTGTAACTGAAGGAGTCAAAGCAACCCCACAGATAACATTACCACACTTGTAGGCAGAGCCCCCCCCTCACGACACGAAATTCTATATATAAATTCATTCATTTATGCACACGCATTTGTGCATCGTGTCTTCAGACACATGATTAAACCCGAGTTCATTACCGTCTGACATGTTCAGTAAGGGACTATTCCACTGTGTAAAGCTGGGCTGTGGTTTGTAGTAAAAATAGTAAGGGAAAAAAATGTATTGTGTTCCAGATTGTTTATAGCATCATGCTGTGCAGAGAGAACAGACAAGTCTCCAGCCCATTTGTACTGCATAACTGTGTGTGTGTGTGTGTGTGTGTGTGTGTGTGTGTCTTCCAGCAAGGGGCATCAACTACAGCTGTGTATGTGTGGCTGTACTTGCAGTCTAGTATGTAGTAGCATATTTGTGCCCAACTCAGGCAGCGGTGTACTAGTATGCCAAGGTGCAAGTAATGGAATTACTGTACATTTACTCAGGTTCACCCCTGCCAATCTGTGACTACTATGTTTTTGTGTGTGTGTCTCCAGGTTCGACAGTGAGCAGAGTGTGGCCCAGGATGAGGTGCAGAGAGAGAGGATCCTGAGGGAGAAGCTGGCCAGGGAGAAAGACATGCTGACCGGGGAGGTCTTCAGTGTCCGACAGCAGCTGGAGGTGTGTGTGTGTGTGTGTGTGTGTGTGTGTGTGTGTGTGTGTGTGTGTGTGCGTGTGCGTGCATATTAAGGTTAGACAAATATGTGGGGCAAATGCTATCCTTTAATAAAACATCATGTATGGTCAGTGTCGTCCACCTCTGATATGATGGCGCTTGATTGATTACATATTTATTGCTGAATTGATCAATACTACATTGGTTGTCTATTGGAAGCTATTAACCTGAATTGTTTCTAATAAGTACACAAGTATGTATTATTATTATTATTATGGTCTGCATTTCCCATTGAATATGTCCACTTTAACCTCCTGCATCATTTGACACACAGGAAGTTCAAGCCACGTGTAAAAATGTCCTGCCACATTACACCTCGACACCTGAAACATGCATCTCTTCATGCTGAACAAATCTCCCAATAAGACCCAATAAGTCAGCAAGAAAAAAACCTTCTTCTACTTGTTGTTGTTGTTTGGGGGAAGCTGTAGGCAGCGTCAATCCAAAAATATCAGTATCAGCCTTCAAAAACCCACATGGGGTGTATTTACTGAACGTATATTTGACAGGCTCACGCTATTTACACAGTATATGTTATTACTCACCCAACATGTCTCCAGTTAAAGGACCTAGACATATTTTCATGTCGATGTATGTGCACCTTGCACCTGGCTGCTCAGCCCTAATAAATAATTCCACAGTCTCCCATCATCATCCTATACATGCAAGTACATGTAATCATTCGCCGCAGGTCAAGACCAGGAGGCAGCGTGTGCACATGCACATAATTCCCTGACCTCCCCCTCACCTCTGCATGCATTTTACCTTTCCCCCTGCAGGACAAGGACCTGGAAATGTGTGCGGTCAACCTAAAGCTGGAGCAGCTGGAGGCTGAGCTGCAAGACCTCAACTCCCAGGAGTCCAAGGATGAGGCGTCGCTGGCCAAGTTCAGGAAGCAGCTCCGCGACATCGAGGCCAAGGTCAAAGACCAGGAGGAAGAGCTGGACGAGCAGGCTGGCGCCATCCAGATGTTGGAGCAGGTACCAGAGCAAAGATTTCTATAAAAATGACTGGTAAAAATGATTCTTAATTTTTTTTTAGTTTACCAGTCCGGCCGATATCTCATGTGACACGGACAAATGGGCGAAGACCTGATTTCTCTCCGGGGTAACAGTAATTTGTTGAAACCCAGTGAAGCCTGGTGAATGCAGTGTTTGCATTTGCCTTTCAGGCCAAGCTGCGTTTGGAGATGGAGATGGAGCGCCTGCGTCAAACCCACTCCAAGGAGATTGAGAACAAAGACGACGAAGTGGAGGAGATCAGACAGTCCTGTAGCAAGAAGGTAAGGACACACACACACACACACACCAACCCTATTCCTCTTTTTCACACTTATTTATTCAATTGACACACACTGAATTTAAAACTGCATTATATATTATACATTTGGCTCTTACTTGTATGACATTGGTTTATATGTTCACGTTTGTTCCCATTAGTGGACTTTTATTTGATATTGATACAATGGAGAATTTCTGTGTTTGTGTGTTGGGTCTATGTGTGGGTGGGTGGGTGGGTTGATGTTGGTATTTGGATGCAATTTTGACTTTGTTGCCATTAAGCCTATTTGCGCTGTTTGTTGTATTTGTTTTCCTTTGCTAATACTGACTGCCCCCGCCACTGCCCTCAACCAGTCAAGCCCTCAGCATGCATAATTAGCTTTTTTTTTTCAGAGTTGCACGAGCTGGGAGAGCACTGACTGTACACTGTCTCTTCTAATGGCATTCACAGAGTGATATATTACACTGAGTAATTAAATGAAATACCCCTATGGTTTTCTCTACATGTACATTTTTTATTTTATGAGTGTGTTAGCCCCAACAAAATATCTCATGTTTATGCATCCTTAGTATTCAAAAATATGAGCTTATTTCTATAGTCCTTTATCATAAACAAGCCTGAATTTACAGGCCTAACTAGGTCAGGCTGATAGACAATCAGATTTATGACAATCAACATCATGTTGCAGTGACCAGCATCCACGTCCCTGATCCACAATTGCGTATTTGCTGAACCAGATTTTGGTTTAGTCAATACTCAATATGTGGGGTTGCTAGGCAATTTTGAAATATACATTTGAAATTCATATATAAATGAGTTTCAGTTCAGCAGCCATATATATGTACACTCCCTGAGGTATTCCTGTGTAGACAGATAGAATGGATGCATTTACTGTGTGTGTGTGTGTGTGTGTGTGTGTGTGTCCAGATGAAGCAGATGGAGGTCCAGCTAGAAGAGGAGTATGATGAGAAGCAGAAGGTATTGAAAGAGAGGAGGGAGATGGAGGCAAAGCTGCTGCTGGCCCAGGACGAGGTAACTACATACCGAACACACACGTTGACTTGTTTGAGTGTTGGTTCCCAGACCTATCGTGACTAGTACTTATTTTATTGTAACTAATTTCATTTTTGCCAGTTTCTTTTATGTTCTAAGAATAGTGACTAGTGACTAGAAAATAAGTACTAGTGCCTACATTTTTGTTACTAGTGCTTTTTCAGTAGCAGAATAGTGACTATAACATAAGTACTAGTGCCTAAAATTAAGTGACTAGTGCTTTTTAGGGAATAGTAAAAATGT
Organism: Hoplostethus atlanticus; assembly: GCA_034670405.1. NCBI lineage: Eukaryota > Metazoa > Chordata > Actinopteri > Trachichthyiformes > Trachichthyidae > Hoplostethus > Hoplostethus atlanticus. Next base: position 1,445,266 of record JAXDDX010000052.1, read on the forward strand.
AATTAGTCTCTAGTAACTATAAAATAAGTACTAGTACTTATTAATTAATTTATAATTAAATTGTTACCAGTAAAAATAGAAAGGTGACTAGTAAAATAGTAAATTATAACTAGAATCTATTATATAGCAACTAGTAACTGGCAGAATAGTGACTAAAAAAATAAGTATAGTAGTTAGAATATCACAAGTGCATTTCTGTGTTTGTGTCTTCATGAAATGATATGATATTTCATGAAAGCATGAAAAATGACCAGCAGTAGCTTAGGAACAATAACAACTTGACCAATACTAATCAATTCTTGATGAAAGGCTATTTCCATTTTTCTGGTGGAGTTTTTTTTTTTCTATCTAATCGCAGCAACCCATCTGATGGAAACGCACCTAATTTGCATTTTATCTTTTGAAACGTAGCTTTAAATGCACAATGAAGGGCAATTTTACATTTTAAGTACAGTATGCGGTCAGGAAACATCCTGCTGAACCAGGTGCATTTCCAATAGGAGGCAGGAGCACAAAACCAGCACAGCCCGAGGACGGCTCTGAGAAATGTGTGGTTCTAAATATATTTTAAGGCCCGGGATCAGCTTTTTTTTTTTTTTTTTCGCTGCTTGAACTCAAAGCTCAGCTGTGAGTATCATTAGTAACAGAGAGCAAGAGGTCAAAGGGCACTCAGAGCTCTACCTCACACCACCTGGAAGAGCTCTGCCCCAGTGCCTTATAAGGGTAACCAGTCGCTTACCTCCACGTCCAAATTCCAAAGAAAATGTGGCAATAACTTTGAATTTCATATATTAAGGATATCACATATTAACAATATCTGATGCTGGTATGAGCATTTATGAGGTGTGCACTCATATATTATCAGAAAACTAAGCAGACTATTTTTATCTGTGGAAGGAGCCATGATTTCATGTGTTCATTGTCTCCTGAGCCGTTTCCATGGACGCAACACATTTCCTAGGAAAAGTGTTGTTAAACGAGTAAACACGGCGGCACAGACGCCGGTAAAGGTAATAGAAGCCAAATGATTTAGCTGTTTAAACTCCTGTTAGGTGCGTGTTTCAAAAGTAGGCTCTAAAAGATGTAAAGAGCAGTTCGTTGAAGATTATTTATTCAATTAGGAATATTGACTTGACTATTATTGACTATTATTTGAAAATGTCAGGCAAACGAACATCGGCATTTGCCGAACATATGAAAGGAAATGCAGCGATGCTTTAACTTTTATTGCATGGATGTTGAAAATATTAATGATAATATTACAAAAATGAAAAGAACACACCAGAGAAACCTGGCAGAAAAAGTCAACTTGTTTCGCACTACATGTTGAATTACCAGATCAGGATCAACATCATTTAAATCAGGCAAAATGGATTCAATCCTTAATGTATTCGTGCAGTCGCCCAACTCCACTCTACCTGTTTCCCAGGTGAGACACGGCGACATCGAGACAGAGAAGCGTCTGAGGAAGGACCTGAAGAGAACCAAGGCCCTGCTGGCCGACGCCCAGATCATGTTGGACCACATGAAGAACAACGCGCCCAGCAAGAGGGAGATCGCCCAGCTCAAGAACCAGGTACAGCACTGAAGTCACGCTGTAGCTCACTTACACAACGATGCAGAGTGATGAGAACAGACAATGCACATTGGCACTGTAAAGAAAAATATTTTTGGTTCCTCCATATGGAGTCTTATCTTTTTGAGGTCTGCAGACCTAGACACTTTCTATACATATACAGCCTTCTGCTAACCTGCTAATGTGAATGACACATTTTGCACATCATGTACATTAGCTCTAACATTTGTTTTCTTCACATTCCTGTATTCTCTCATGTATCTTTATATTAGATTTGCTCAATTAATCATACTTACATATATTTCATTTTCCGGTCAATTTTTATATTGTGCAAACTATTTTGCAGCTCATAATGCTGTAACATATTTTTTTATACTTTTCAATTCATACATTTCCACATAATATTTTCTTGACATGTTGGAATTGTCATATTTTATACCCCCACATTTGCTATATTCTTATTGTTTTTTTCCATTGCTGTATCCTATTATTATTTTGTTATATAATAATAATAATATATATAACCTGTTATATAACCTTTCTGTTATGTGACATGTTTATTTGAGTCTTAAATTTGACTCATTACTGCAACAATGGTTATGGCTTTTAGCATATGTTTGGCCTTAATGAAATTTCTGCATGGAAATCACATTTGCAGGATTTGACATGCATTTTCTCCCCAAACAATACATTCCCCTTCGTTTCTGTGCACATTTCAGCTGGAGGAGTCAGAGTTCACGTGTGCGGCAGCGGTCAAAGCCCGTAAGTCCATGGAGGTGGAGATTGAAGACCTGCATGTTCAGATGGAGGACATTTCCAAAACCAAACAGGCGGTCAGTACTCCTTTCTGGCTCTTTCTCTTTGGGTTTCTAGCCATGCTGCAATGCATTGGACCTACGGCAGTATTTTCAGCCCCCAATGTGCAAAAACCAAGGGAGGGATTTCCAATTAGCTTCCTAGGTTGACACTACCGCAGGCGGCACTTCCGATTGAGCTTATGATTGAGCTTAGAAAATGATATACGTCATTCTCAAACGGGGGGTGGACTAAAGCTGTCACAACATTTGGAAATGATTGTCATCCGTGATCAAGGTGGTGTTTTTCAGGCTTTTTTTTTTTTTTTTGGAGGCTGCACCATCTGTGGTAGTAGCAGGGCGGCAGTAGACATGTCAAAACATTGCCAATAGCCAGAGAGAACGGGTTAAAGGACACACCTGTTCGCCTGTAGCTCTTCCTCTGTCCTTTATTTACTCCCTCTATTCCTCTTCCTTTTCTGCTTCATTTCCCACGTTGTCTAATGTATCCCTCTCCCATCTTCTTCTCTTTCTCCTGCTAACTATGCTACTTTCTACTCTCTCTACTTTACTTTACCTCAGTATTTTTTCCCTACTCCTTTCCCCCCCAATGACTTTATTTTCTCACCTTTTCCCTCTTCCCATTTGGTACCACAATGTCCAGTGACTTTTTTTCTTTTTTTCCACCCACAGTTTCTGCATGTTTCTGAATCCATTTTTTAATTGTAACAAGACCTTGAACTGCATCACTGCTTATGTTGTCACAAGCAAGGTGAATATTATCTCCACAGTGAAATGAAGGGTACAGATAATTGAGTTCACCTGGCGGCAGGTCAGGAGCAGATATTTGGGGAAGATGGATGGATGGAGGAGGAGTTTTACTGTTATGTGGGGATGACTCTTTTGCTGTCCCTCACCTTGTTTTCTGTTCTGTTATTCACTTTTTTTCTTTGCCCCGCCAAACAAAAGAAGGTGGGAGGCAAGGATGCACGCACGCACACACACACACACACACACACACACACACACACACACACACACACACACACACACACACACACACACACTCACTCTCATAGACAGACTTAGTCTAAATGTAAATTCCAACTATTTTCCCAAGGTTCTTCTTATTCCTGAAACGAATAGGGAGTGAATAGCAGTTCTTGTGAGGAATACTTAACCGGTTAGCAATGTTCCCTGTCTCTGTATAGCCATTGGCAATACAAAGTTACCACTTCCTTGTCCTTGACAGGTAGTTGTGACAGCCAAATATTTCACAATCATCATGGAAAGCGTCACAAAATAACCTATTATACCTCAACATTTGCTCAGTGGTTTGCAGTGGTGGCCAATTTGATACCGATGTTTTTTTTTTGGTAATCGTGCTCAGTAACAATTTGACCAGACGGCGATGTGCAAGAAGTTGAGTTCAAAGTAAACCCAAATTAGAACGCAATTTTCACAATATTCTAGTATGGCATAGTAAAAAACGGCTTTGGAAACCGTTTTGATATCAGAAATACACTTAGGTCCTGATTTCACGAAGGCACAAGCTGTGGACGACTACGTACTTCCAGCGTCTAAAGGTTTGCTAGGTTGTCTGTGTCTGTGATAAAAGTAAGCAAGCAACAGATCTTGGAAAACATTTTTATTGTTTTTTATTGTTACATCTTCAAAACGGTGCCTTCGAAGGTGGCCTTTTGTGCCCATGCATTTGGCGTGAAAGGAAAGAATAGAGGTGCAAGAGTTGATGGCACTAACTGTTATTACATGAATGGAGGGATTTGTGATGCATACCCAGCGCTATCCACATCTCACGCCGCAATTCAAGATGGATACAATCATGCAAATAACATTTCTTTCCGCGACGGTCTGCCCATTCGTCATCCCCTGCTGTAATTGCAGTTGTTTGAGAAAATTGTCTTGCATGTTTTGACAGCTTGTTTTTATGCTGCCTCAATCGGCAGTCATTTCATGTGTATATATATATATATATATATGAGTAATCATATATATATATGTATATACACAGAGAGAGAGACAGAGACAGAGACAGAGACAGAGACAGAGACAGAGACAGACATGGCATTTTTGGGGTTTGTTTTTGGCTGTCAAAGTGTGAGAGTGAGCGAATACCAAAGAGCCGAGCTACATAATTGGGTTGAGATTGCACCGACAGGCTATTGTTAAATGAAAGTTTGCTGCTGCAGACTGGCACATGTTTTTGAAGTGTCCATCACAATATTTTTCCCCACACCGCCAGTGACTTAAGAGTTGCTTCAGCTTCTTTTAAAGTCGCTGCTCATATGACTATTCAGTGAGGGCAAAGTTCAAAAAAGGAAAGTACGATATGGAAATTTTACCTTTTTTAATTCCTGGAATACACTTGGTGGTACTGATGGTATTATGACAAAAAAACAACGTACCATCGTGAACCAAAAACCAGCCAACCCAGTCACATAGTACTAGTAGTACTGTATAAACACCCCTGTCTGCCATCGCTGTCTCTTTTCCATCCGTGAGCTGGATTCATCCAATGCACTCCATTATGCATCCTGAGATCTGTTTGGACTGTATCCTAATAAGATGGATGCCACAGTGTCAGCGCTGCCTTCCCCCTGCTTCTCTCATCTACTCGCTATGTGCTAATGGATTCATTAGCCTTTTTCACAGAGACACATTATTCATCATTTATTAATCCATAGCCCTACACTGCCGATCTCTCTTTCTCTCTCTCTCTCCCCATCACCACCACCACCCTCCTGTATTATCCCAGTCATTATAGAAATAGGATTACTCCGCAGTCCCTCCCACTAGCTGAAGGTGGCTACGAGGCATTCGCTGCTAGCATTTAGCCGCTAATTGGAGAGCTCGATTGTGGCTGGGACCTTAAATGACCCCTATTCCGCCTTGTGATCAGTGGAGGGGCTGTAAGCAGGAGCTAATAAGGGAGCTCCTGGGAGAAAAACAGTCGCTATACATGCAGGAGCATACATACTAACATACAAAGCCAAAGAGCACACTGAAAGTAGTTACTGCTGTATGACTTTGTAGGGCAGCATAGGTTTACTGTTGCAGAGGAGGTTCTATGCAGGGATAAGGGCAATTGCGGATATTATTTAGCTTCTGAAATTTACAACATGCGACTCGAACGTTACTCAGATTATTTTCTTTGATTTGTATTGACATGTATCTCTGTCTTTTGTCTTTTTAAAAAAAAATCTCTCCATCAGCTGGAGGAGCAGCTGAGTCGTATGCAGAGGGAGAAGAATGACCTCCAGTCCCGCATGGAGGAGGACCAAGAAGACCTCAATGAGCTGATGAAGAAACACAAGTCTTCTGTGGCCCAGGTCTGTCTTTACCTCTCTCGCTCTCCCTCATTCACTCACTCACTCACTCACTCACTCACTCACCTTAAAAAATCCTTATCTGAACCTTAAATCCTAAAGAAGATATCCCAAATAAAGAACATGCACAAATAAATGATATACTTTTGTTGTTTATTTAACAAAGCTGGTTTATGTAACAAAAACTCAGATATCCCTCCTTTAGCAGTGATGACTTGGAGTAAACATCTCCTAGAGCCACTGTCTCTGGCTTCTTCCTTGAGGGATTTTCTCCCACTCCTCCTTCATAGAACCCAACCCAACCTCAGTGAGGTTTGAGGTCTCACATGAACAGCCACTTCAGGTTCTGACAGCATCTTGAGCAGCATCTTTGACTTGGCCAATCCAAAACACTAAACTTCTTCTTCCGTAGTCATTCTTTGGTAGATTTGCTTGAATGCTTGGGATCATCAGCTTGTTGAACAGCCACTTTCAGCCCAGCTTCAGTTCTCAGACTGATGGCCTAACATACTATTCTAGAATTCTCTGGTTTCCCTCAGAAATTATGGTTCCCTTAATGATGTTGAGTAGTCCAGGTCCAGAGGAAGAAGACCATGATACTCCCACCACCATGTTTGAGAATTTGGAGTTTTGGGTTGTCACCAAACATGGGACTAAACCAACCAAACCAAAAATATGTCCAGAGAACAGACTTACAGAAACCTTTAGTTCCAGGTGGTCTCTCTAGCAAGACAGGCAGCTTTGTTCTTTTTAGACGGTAGAGGCTTCTTCCTAGCAAGCATTAATGCCATTTCAATTCAGTGTTCTTCTTGTTGTTTATGGATGCACAATGGCATCAGATGCAGCAGTGGAGGCTTGTAGATCTCTGGATGTTCTTCTTGTTGTTTTTTACTGGTTTTAATATTTTTCTTGTGGCTCTTGGAGATATCTTAGAAGGACGTCCACTTCTAGTCAAAGTCGCTGTCATGTTAAATGCTCTCCAATTGTATATCATTTGTCTCACAGTGGACCGATGGAGCCCAAATGTTTTTGCTATGACTTTCCAACCTTCCCCAGACTGATGTAACTCACTACTCTCTTCCTGAGGTCCTCCGAGGTCTCCTTAGATCACGTTTTTTCTTTCTTCTGCATGGTACCACCAAACTGACCAGGTTTCTCACCTGAATTTATGAGAGTGCCACACAAACTCTTCCCCAAAGATCTGACCTTTGATTGGTTAGCTTCATACCTAATTATTTACCCACCTGATTCTACTTATCTACTTGATTTAGCTAATGCAAGAGGAGGTTCACTTATTTTTGCACCTGCACTAATTCCCTTTAAACTATTTTGATTTTACTCTATGCAGTTTCCTGAAATTGGTTAATATAGATAATTTATTTCACTTAAGAAAGCCTAATTTTGATTAAATAAGGATTGCATGGTAAAAACTAAAAATCTCTATAATTACACAAGGGCTTCACAGACTTTCAAGCATGACTGTATAGACACATTCTCTGGTGCATGAAGACATACAGACTTGGGTTAAACTGTTTGGCTCTCCCAATAACCAAAGTTTTGTAATTTGAATAATAATAATAGCAAAACGCATTCATGCATTCTTGTGTGGACTTTGATCAAAATGTCTCATTAGAATCAATTCAGGTTAAGGGATACCGATAGACAACCAGTGTATTATTGATCAAATCTACAATAAATATGTAATAAATCAAACTGCAACAACAACTAACCCTGACCCTATCCATATCACATTTTTAATAAAAAGCCAATATCGGCCTGTTGTGTCCTCAAACTCATATATGTTTCTAATTCGAACACACACACAATCAAGCACATGCGCATATGCACACACATACAGTCAACCACCATATCATGTCAAAAAGCAATACAGTGGTTTATTTGTAAAACAAATCCCTATATCAAGCTTTACATTGGATTTTTTGACCTAATCTATCCCCAGCAATTTAGCAATTTTCTCAAAGGGGTAATATTTGGTGAGTTCTGAGTGGGCCCACATTAGTGTTAATGTAGCTGTATGTGCAGATGAGCACCAAGTGGAATTGAAAGTGGAGTAAAAGCGCTTTCTCTCTGCCGCTGATGGAATGATGAGTGATCTGCCTCCACCAGCTCCAAATGAATCCATCCTTCCTGTCTAAAGTGAAGCGTCTCTATTCCCGTTGGGACTCGCCTTAGCAGAGTGCTTCATCTACTGGAAAAAAGGCACTCATCTCAAATATTTCACACGGGTCACATTGAAATGAGATTTATTGATGTGCTTTCACTGGGCTGCTGTGCCCTCCCCTTAGGTTTTGAATGAAAAAATAGCTTCCCGCCAGATTTATTTATTTTATCTCTTTAATGCCAGTGCGATGTCACCATGTGTTAGTGGACTTACTGGGTATTTTTTATCTTTCGGCCTTGGGTGGGTTACTGAGTTTTGGAGGCTTTACATATCATTGATGGTCTACTTGAAACATGAAAAAGCAAGGCCAAATCCTTGTCTAATTCCATTCAAATATTATGTCAGATAGTAGGAAAGACAAAATATTTAATATCCACCTACCTTTCTGCTCACCACAATGCAGTTCAACTTGTAACCTGATTCATTTTTTCTTGTGTGTTTGTGGTGAAGTCCGCCCAGAACCTGGCCCAGATCAGCGACCTACAAGCCCAACTGGAGGAGGCCCTCAAGGAGAAGCAGGAGATCCAGGAGAAGGTAGACACTGGCTTTCTGCTTGTTGCATGCAGATTACAGTGACAAGGCTGATGGGCAGTCCGTTCTCCCTCCCATGTGATTTATGTTTTGCAGTTAAAATTAAGGGACAGTAAATTGTGTAGAGAGAGAGATGCAGTAGTGTAGAATGAGTTCCAACCCACCCAGCCACAAGTCCATAGCGTCTTTCTCAAAATGTGTTCTTCTGTGCAATTTTGTGTCTTCTGTCCCCCATTTGACGCGCCAAAGTACGCCAAAGCACAATTCCAAAACAAAAGGATGGAGGACGGATAAAGATCCTGGAAATTGATTTGCCATTCGAGGATGCATCGGATGGTGACTTGGGTGACGAGAACAAATGGGAGGGCCCAAGATAATTTGCGAGAACGACACATCAGGTCCAAACAGCACTATAGCCTATAGTACAGTGTCAAGCACAGTCCATCTCAAACTATAAGGATGCGTTCCTGAGAACTTTGCTCTCTCCAAGACAACAAGGACACAAGTATTGGCTTAGCGGTCTTTGGTTCGATGAACACCTATCGCAAACCAGAGGAGGGAACCACCGCGACTTCCCTGAGATTGAGATGTTTTAAAGAAAAAATCCACCGTAAAACACTTGAATGCTGTTTTAAAAAAACAGCTTTTGGTGATGTACCTTGCATGTCTGGGCCCCAACATGTAGGAAATCACTAACTAACTGACTAACAACTAACTGAAGTAGAAGTAGATGCGGCACGTTGAGGGAAAGTCGTACAACAAAAAGGTAAATTATGGTGATGGTAGATCTTTCCTTTAACTGCTACAGTGGCCAATGGAGGATCACTTGATTTGGATTTCAAGACCCCCCCTCGTCCCCCTTCTTCCCTTTGACTTTGCATGTCACTCTTGACAAATACAACACCTGATGTAATTGATGTGTCATTCAAGTGCGATTTGCCTTGGCAAGATGTGACACAGATGGTCAACTTGGTTTTACAATTTGCAGACAGGCAATAATGCTGAACATGCTAGAGCTGTCATCCTCCTAATGACTCAGTCTGGTGCTGCATGAATCCCTTTCTCTATCAGCCGCTGTTGTAGCCATCAAATCAAGCCCAGCCAGCAAGGGGGAGATCAGTCCTGTATTACCTTGAGCTGTAACTGCCGCCTTCCCCAGTAACAAAAGATTTGTGTCTTGGTACGACCCAAGCCGTGCATTCTCGCATTTGGCGATAACCATCTGAGACCTCTGCTTCGGAGCAATTATTCCCACCATCGGTGAGAACAAGTGCTGCAACTCCTGTCAAGCTAGATACTATGTCAATGTATGCACTTTTTTTTAAGAACATTGAAATATTGAAAAAAATGAAACTAAAGATGAGTGGCTCTGATACAGCAAGACAAGGAATGCATTCTTCCCCTTGCTCCTAGATTGCCTGACAGAATTATAAAGGGGTAATATAGAATCTCAAGGCATTTCAGCTTTACAGTTTTTGGGGTCAGTGTCATTCACACATCCTGCAGTCAAAGCGAAGGAAATCATTATTCCCAGTGAAAAGCTCTGTGTCCCTTTCTCTCAGTTTTGAAATAGTTGCAGAACTGATAAAAGAATGACATTTATTCTGTGGTGTGTCTGGAGGCTTTGAATTATGGATATGAAGGGATCTAATAATGAAGAGTTGTTTTTGAAGCAAAGTCGTACTCTGAACTGATGTTAGAATCTGCGCACGAAAGCATCAGGCTACTCCTTTAAAGAATATGGATGATAGACGTGTATTTTGGCCTCGTCCTCTGGTTAAAGCATCCCTCAGAGATGAGATGCTTTTCTCCCCAGCTCTTTGATTTGAGGTTGACGATGAGGTTTTTAGAGGTTGAATCACTCAGTGCTTCAGGTAGACGAAGTTGTCTAGAAAATGGACACGGTTTGTTCCAAGGCTTTTCCCAGATGGATAGTTGTTTTTTGAGCTTTTTGAAGTTGTTACTGCTTGGACACTGCCATGGTGTCCTGCTAATATGTATTCTAATATGTATGTAACCAAATATGTAACCAAAACCAAAAGTCCTGTTAATCATAATCAAAGAGGAGGAAAACCCTCTCTGCGACTAGGGTTAGGACTTGGGTTTAGGGTTAAGATTAAATTAGGATTAAGTTTAGGGTAAGATTTAAGGTTAAGTTCGGGGACTTTGCATTCAATATTTCCATGTTGAAAGGCACACAGGCACAAGTTATCTACATAGCATATCCTTCTTTGGTACTGTAAAAGACAGAAGCCTAACATCTGTGACAGGACCTCACCTAGAAACAGGAAAAAGCATGTAGAACTGAATACAGAGAAGCTACCTAGGTTCCCAAGATGGTAAAGGTAAGTAACTTGTTTTGTGTGTTTTGATATTTATCACCTTTATCAGCTTCATTAGGGAATGAGCTGGGTTAGGGAATGAGTGTAATCAATGGAAGGTCCTCACAAGTACAGTGATATAAACGTGTATGTGTTTGTGTCTTAGATGCAAGCCCTCCAGAGCCAGCTGGAGTTTCAGGAACAATCCATGGTGGAGAAATCCCTTGTCAGCCGGCAAGAGGCCAAGATCCGCGAGCTGGAGACCAAACTGGAGTTTGAGAAGACCCAGGTCAAACGCTTGGAGGTGAGGGCCAAGGGGGACTCTGATTGGGGGGGTGGCCATTGGAAAACAGAAAAAAAGCTCCTGCATTCTTTACAAAAGGCCCCTTCTCTCCTACATACATTAGCACTATTCTACTTTATGCCATGCAAGAGCACCACATGAACGTCTAATGTGGTTCCAGGCAGCTTTCAGACCACCACCACTACCAGTTAGATATTGCCAGACCTGCTTTACTTTGTCCTCTAGCTTGTATTACTTTCACTGAACAATACCATTTGTTATTCTGTCATTTTCAAATTACTTTCTGATTTTGCCCCAGACAAAAAGCTAAAGTGAAGGATAAAGGTTACCATCTGCACGCTCCCAGGGAGAAATTGAAATCCTCTCTCGCCCACTGATAAAATGCCTCCGTGCTCATTTTGGCAAGGTTCATTTCAGTAATTACTAGCTGTGCAATGTGCTTACAGGCAGGCACACTCCCTCGACTCGCCCTCATTGCTAAAAGTATAAAGAAAACGTCCACATTTAAAAAAAAGATTTTGTCAGCTGGATTTCTAATACCTCGTAGTGAAAGGTTCTACAAGATCTACAGGTAAAGGTTACACTCATTTTGCCTTTTGCTTTTTATGACATCTCACAAACATTAAAAACTGCAGTGACTGAATATTTCAGGTTGCCAGAGAAGTAGAACTCATCAAAGCTAGAGGTAGCAGAGCTCAATCAATACAGATCTGAGGAGGCAGAGTACAACGCCCACTCAGTATGTGAAATATGCACAAGGCCAGCAGCTAATGGAGGAGCTAGCTTGCTGACAAAGTTTGCTGTTGGCATCGATACAGAGGCTGAATATAGACTTGCGGCAGATTTGAAAGCCTGTATACTCATATAAGATTCTTTTAAACAAGGTTATATACTACAGTGTATGGTTTAAAGGTAGTCTGCTACACTGCTCCAATGTATTATTGATACAAATGTGCTTATCAATTCTTAATATTGCCTTATAACTGACTTCTGTGGGGATGAAGTGCTATGCCCTTATCCATACTGCACTATACCACAACAGGCATTTATTCATATTTTTCCATGACCTCCATCAGGTGTGTTGTATTGAGTTTTTAATCCTTTATGATCCTCGGGTGAGGGCCCTGATTCTCTCCCTGTGCAATACTTGGACTACGGTTCGACCCATATGGGTTTTTGATGGCTGATGGTGGTATTTTGGGATAGAAACTGTCCATAGCCTATATTTTGTGCTGATATTCACTATCTTTAAATGTAATAATCATGCCAGAAAAAAACATTCAGTGTTTTCTTCAGAATTTTATTCTTGTCAGGATGGAAACGCATGTGAAACAGCATTTAGACCATCATGGGACACTTTTAAAAAATCTATTTAAAACCATACTTTCTTTTCGGTGCATATGCAGCCCCTTAAGGCAGGGTGAGGCAGGTTTCATTGCAGGTTTTACAGACACCCCCTGCAGCTGTTGACTGAAATGCTCCCACACCAGACTGGAATGATTTCTCTGGTCAGACATCTGATGATGTGAATTAATTAAACATGGTTATGCATCTTGTGCAGAACTGGTCAAATATTTAGGAATCATTTCAGGTTAAAGTCTTCCCATTAACAACCAGTGTAGTATTGATCAATTCTATAATAAATAATGTATATAATAATGTAATGAGACAAACTGCAATTTCTATTAGATGGTACGCTATGAACTAGCTGTGGTCAGGGCGGAAGCGCCACGATATCAAAAGTGGACGACATTGACTGTCCCATATCTGATTTTAAATTAAATCCCAATATCAGGAAATATTACACAGATTTGTTTAACACTGATTGTTTAACACTTTGGCCACTGAAGTCATTCTGTACAGGCCGCTGTTTCACATCTGATCATATCACTCCACCGTCAAAAAGTCTGGTCAGTTTTGTTTATTTCTAATCAAATTAACTGACACCTTATGGCAAAAATAATGTATTCCTTGGTTTCTGCAGACAGTCCTGCAAGACTAGTTTTTTGGTAAATTACTGTAGCTTGTAATAATAAAATAATAAAATACTTTAAAATCAATATTTTGTGTTAAATGATTAATGTCTTAAATTAATTAAAGTAACCATGTAATGATCGGGATAATGTGAATCAGCAAATATCAATCTTAAGGGCAATCGAAGCCCCTTCACTTCGCATTGCTTATTTTGTTTACATATATCGCTATTATATTAGTCTAGCACTAGTCTGGAGCTTGAGTCATTTGTCCCTTTCTCTCTGTGTTGCTGCCCAGAGCCTTGTAACTCGTCTGAAGGAGAACCTGGAGAAGCTGACGGAGGAGCGAGACCAGCGCAGCAGCAGCGAGAACCGAGAGAAGGAACAGAACAAACGTCTGCAGAGGCAGATCCGCGACGTCAAGGAGGAGATGGGTGAGCTGGCCAAGAAGGAGGCCGAGGCCAGCCGCAAGAAACATGAGCTGGTAAGGACCTATCGAACAGTGATGAAAGGACATTGCGGAGAACAATTATTGATTAGCAGTTGTTACAGTGATGACCCCTTGACATTGTGGCTGCGGAGCATTCAACATTAACGTTAAATCAAAGACTTTGAACTGGCCAACCTTTGGTCCAGGTCAACTGAAAAGCTCATTCCATCTCTCATCTAATCAACAGGAAATGGACATTGAAAGCTTAGAGGCTGCTAACCAGAGCCTGCAGGCAGACCTCAAGCTAGCCTTTAAGAGGATTGGTGACCTCCAGGCGGCCATTGAGGATGAGATGGAGAGTGACGACAACGAAGACCTGATCAATAGGTATAAGAAACTTATACTACAGCGAGACTGACTTGACAGTCAGTTAGAGGGGCATTAAGTAATCTATGTCTTTTATCAACCTGTATCAATGACCAAGAGACGGGGCTGCAAAAAACGTACTTATTACACCTTTAAATCCCTCACTCTTTACAGCAGACAGGATCAGCGTTCACTTGACACAGATAGCAGTTATCACAGTTAAACTGTGGTTCAACTCAACAGTGGTAATGAGGAGAAGGGAAGAAAAGAGAGTGAGTGACACAGTTAGGATTGATGTTGACTGAGAGGATCTTTGGATGAAGCAATTAGAAGGGAGTTCTGCCTAGACTCATGTTTTTCACACATGCAGAATAACAGGACTGAGTCCCATTCTCCTGGGTTCCATATAATAATACTTATTTACTCACTCTCTGATGCCTGCCGAGCCTTGATAGTTTCCCAGCACATTTCAGGGGAGATAGAGCTTTCTTCCTTCCACCTTGAAGCAGTAAATAGCACTGTGCACAGTCAGATTTGTTTTGAATACACTCTGTAAGGCTTTCTTCTCCACACTGTATGCAAGATAGAAGATCAGGATGAGGTGCCATGCTGAGTCAGTGCCCCTAAAAACTTGATGCGTAAAAGTGCTTTGTGTTACCGATGGGAAAAAAAGAACCGTAGGACAATTTCCGCATCCGCCGTGATATCCACGATTGTTGAGATATTTTAAGCATCATGTTTTATTCATGTGTTATATTTTTGTCTGATTCTTATCTCATGCTTTTTTTTCTATTTGTTCTGTGTGTTATTTTCCCGTCTCTGTCCCTCCATCCATCCATCATGACCAGTTTACAAGACATGGTGACAAAGTATCAGAAAAGAAAGAACAGAACGTGAGGAACTGGAGCTCATGATTTGAACTTTGACAGAAGTGTTTGGGGGTTTTTTTTATTGTTTTTTTTTCACCACTGGAAATGATGCAGTATGATAGTCTTTGAACATACCAGAGTAGTTGATAGTTGAGAGAGAATCATTTCTCTCTGTTTAGTGTCTAGTTCAAGTCAGTCCATCACTTATGGCTGTCATATTATGTCCTAGAAACATCTGGTATTTAAAGGAAAAAGCCAACCTAAAATACTTTAACACTGATTAAAAAAACAGCTGTACAAGTGAAAACTAGCATAGTTTCCTGCTTGCCGCAATTCCCAAGCTTAGCATACAATTCCCAAAACTATCTACTGCAGTGCCCAAAGCTAGCTGATAAAGAAACAGGAAACACAGACAACATTGCTTTAATGTTCAAAATAATACTTCCCTCAACCAAATGCTTAGTGTATAATTACCAAAACTATCTGCCGCCTGAGACACCAAATGACCCAATGTGCACATAATGTAGCAAGCCTTAACAACCGAATGTAGGCTAAGATTATAGCTGAAGGCAAAGAGGCTAGCTAAGTACCTAGCTACAAACAAAATGACTGCCATATATCAAGTTTTAAAAAGTGAATGTAGTTAGTTAGTAACAAACTTGTAAACAACAATTTGCAGCCATTTAGCAAACTGAAAATGTAGCTAGCTACTAGTAGTGGCAACATAAACGGTAAATAAATGTCAGGTATTCGTGTCAGCCCCAAAGAACAAGGGCTTTTTTCTAGACCCTGCATTTCACACCAACGTTCAACAGTCATACAGGGGGAAAGAAATAACAATTTCTCCATCAACAGTAGCCTCAATATACCATAATGCAATGCAGCCATAAGACAAGACATGCTGTGTTTTGAGTAAGGGGTGAAAGTAATTCTGGGAAACATAAGAAATCATTAACTGAAGTAGAATTAGACAAGCCAGGTTGAGGGAAAGTGGGCAAATTGCAACATCATTCATCACAAAATAACTTCTGGAATTCATTGAACATCGCAACTCGATATCTAACTAGAGCATCTGAAAGTGGATTTTTCCTTTAATCTGTGGAGGCATAGTGATACTGCATCATCCAGTGCTCAGAAATTCCCTCATAATCCCAATTTACTCCACTTTTTCACTGCATGACGTCGCACGCTGAATTGCACGAATGCCATTGACCGCACATTTCTCCAGCCCGAGCATGAAACGACCCTCCCCAGACTATCTGTATGGTTAACCGCTTTCTAAAGCTTTTAAAATGAGGGGCAGACGTAAGCACATATAATTGATGCAGTTGACTTCCATTTCTGCGTGCCATGATCTCTCCGGTCATCCCTCGTGGCACAATGTTTTCCTTTTGTGAAAGCTCAGAGCCCTACTCGGTTTCTCCTGCTGTGTTTACCGCCTCTCCTTGTTCCGAGGGCGTCTCGTTGGACACTGCTGCGTTGTGTTTGAACAGCAGTCGGCGGTGAGCAGCCTCTTGTTCCCCGGGCCCCTCTTAATATTTCATCGGCCCGCTCCAGGGCTGGATGCGACTGTGGCTCGACGGCGACTACCCTCCTGACAGCAGAAAGGGGAGGGCGTGTTCCTCATCAATCTTTGACTTGCACTTGCTTAATAATGCAGAACCCTCAAATGTCCTACAAAAAGCTGTCTTGCTCATCAGGCGGGTAGCACACACGAAGCGTTAACCTCTCGCTCCCGGCCATTCCGGTCCCATGTCAGTGCTTTGTTATAGCAGTCGGTGCGCTTCCTACTGTTGTAAAGCCTTGTTAAGCAGTGCTGTACAGTGCAGCATTTTGTTAAAGAGCAGAAAGTGTTATGAATGTTAATGGTGAGATATTACAGCACTGTTACATTTTGAATTTTAAAAGCTTATGTTTTTCCTGGTAATTGGAGGGGAGACAATTTCTCTCCATTCCAGTTTTAATTAATGAATTAATAAATTGTTTAATTGTAAAATGTTTTTAGATGAGCATTAGTGCAGTATATTATTTTATTAAATTGTTCCAAAATACAGAAATATACAGAGCAGCATTTGAGTGACAGAGCTCTATTTTCTATAATGAATAACTACACACTGAAAAGTCAGAGGCTTGTTTGATTACATTTGCTCCATTGCATCAGAAGCACTGCACCACACTGCCTTTTGATAAGAGGCATTCTCCTTGCCTAGGATCCTTGATAGTCTTTGAAAGGATGCATATGCCAGGCTATGTTACAAACCCCACAGCGACTTCACCGGCCAGACTGAGTTTCAGATATTCAAGGCATAAACACTAGTGCCTGTAAGACCCAGGGACACAGAGGAGCAGAGCGAGGCTGAGCAGGAGGATCCATAGAAGCTAATGATGAATGTAATAGTGTGTAACAGAGATGTACAACCAATGGCGGCAGATTGTCACAGACAATTAATGTCGTCTCAGCACAGTGTTTGTTTGCTTCCCCCAGGCTTTCGGCAGGGCTTAACTAATGGTATGGCGGTCAAGGACATAAATTGTGGTTGACACCATGTGTGAAGCGCTCGATTACATAGTGCCCACCATTGTTTTGGCTCCAGACCTGCGAGCCCTCCTCTATGTGCTCTGAATGCATGATGGCACCGTACAGCAATAACATAGAAAATTCAGAAGGAATAAGGCCAGTTTTTTCGAATGAAGATTTTAGGAGTATTCGCTTTAAAGTCACTATTTATTCCTGATCCCACGAGTGAGACAGGGATTTTCTTGTGGCTTGCACAACTATTGCTGTAAGTCCCAGGAAAGTCAACAATGTCACTGGGGTCGTGAGGTGAATACAATCCTGCTGAACTGCACTTCAAAAAACAATTTCCCTTTTTCATTTTCCCATTTTCTCAAGGCAGGAGTTGTTATTTAAAACAGTGTTGCCAGATAAGAGAAAGGTTAAAAGACTAATCTAAGAAGGCTGGGGGGGGGGAGGTGACTCGCCAAAACTCGACAAACACACAAATCCTTGTGAAGCTTTATCTCAAAAGAGGGGGAAGATGAGCAAACAGCTCTGGAAGCTTTTAGCTCCTGCTAGCTACCGTTAGTGCTTCCTCTCCTGGGGCCTCTTTGGCTGATGTTTACCCAGTCTTTTTGACAAGTCCACACTGCCGAAAACAGAGACTTTGGTTGCTCTGTCATCGGCAGCAACACATCCCTAGATTGTCTAATAGTCCGGGCATGGCCCGCAAAACTAATTACAGCCTTAAAAGTGAGTCGCTCCCATCTCGTCGGCGTGAATGCAATCCCAGCACTACCATCCAAGGTTATTGTGCTCCATAAAAAAAAAAAAGGAGCAGGGTATGTACTGTTTTTACTATGTTTTAGTGGGCAAGCCATTATTGAATGTCTCCCCTCTGAAATCCTAGGGAGCTTTTGTCTCTGGCTGCTAATGGTTTTAATTATAGGTGGTACTAGGCCTTGCAACGCTTTGAAATGCTGGAGAGAAGAATCCTTTCTCTCTCTCCCACAGCAAGATGAGACGGCTTCCGAAACAGATGCAGAGATTCTGAACCCCACCCCCCCCTTATGTCTCTGTAGGACTATTAAGCTGTAACAACTTAATTTCACAGCTCCACACGAGCACTGGGCTTTGACGGCACTTAATGAGTGTTGTGCTCTTTTCATCCGTGTCAAATTTTATGACAACCCCTCCATTTCGCGCCACGCCCCGCAGTGGTTTGTCAACGTATAATGATAATTTAGAGGAAAAACACTGCAGTGCCCAACTGTGTACCAAATTGCTCTGTCAAGATCTGGAATTGTGTGCATATGCATATGTTTGCATGCGTGCACGTGATTGGTGAAATAAACAAGTGAAGGATGAAAGGTAAAATCTTTCCATTCATTCAAGCTCCATTTTTGGGGGGGGGCTTGAGTGGGGCCCACTGTATCTGGACTAGCTTTGGTTGAGTGAGGGGAGTTGAACCCTCCTGGTATGCCTATACACTCTGCCCCAGTGCCAGCTAACCCCAGGGCCACGCTGATACCATCTAACAGCGACAACAAATGCTGTGTTGCCGTTTGGTGTGTAAGAGTGTGTCTGTGTACACACTCTTTGCGGGCATGTCTGTGTGTTTCCGAGGGCTCTTCGAGTTGACTGCATGTGCTGTCTTTTATCCAAAATAAAAGCAGCTGTCCTCCTTTGTTGTCACACGAACACTTACAACCTCTACTCCATTCTCTGCACTACAGCCTACAAAGAATTGCTCTTAACGTGCCTTTCACTGTTGTCTCTCTTTCCGGACTAACACCTCTTTCACCTGATTCTCCTCTTCCTCATTTCGTAACTACCCCCCTTTTTCCATTTCATCTCTCCTTTGCTTCCTCTAACTTGTTCTCTCTGTCTCTGAACCCCAGTCAGGGGGATTCGGACACAGACTCTGAGGTGGAGGATCGCGTGGACGGGGTGAAGTCTTGGTTGTCGAAAAACAAAGGTTCCACCAAGAACCTCTCAGACGACAGCAGCCTCAAAAGCTCCAGGTCAGTGCAACAGAAAGCATTTTTTCTCCGGTTCCCATCGCTGTCAATTCAGTAGCAGTAAGTAAAGCAGTCCTATTGGACATTTGGCTGCTTTAGAAGTCCACCCAGATGAAATAGTTTACATGGTTTGACCCAGAGGGAATAAAGCAATCGGAGCAGAGCACTTGGCTGAAATGAGGGGAGTGTTATTACTTGAATGTATTTTCCAGCCGCTTTGTCTTTATTGTCACTCCCTTGGTGACGGGGGGGCTTTTTCTAAAAAGGAACCGCCTCCATGGTAGATTTATCGACATGCCCAATGGCCAGCTGGCATAGTCTACCTGAGCCTCTCCCTGAGATTAATGGATGTGTCTGCCAGCTGACAGCTTCGATTGCCCTAGATTTGTCTCCTTACCAGAAGATTTAACTCCCCTCCCTCGGTTGAGCCGCTCACAACTTTGAAAAGTTTGGGAGTTTTTAAATCTCTCTTTACTGCATGCCCCCACGGACAGCCATTTACCATCTACCCAGCCACCACTGCCTCTTCTAGTAGGTTTAATGTGTCAGTTTAAACACACCCTCATGGGACATTTACAGGCAGCTTGATGAATGAGTGTTTAGCGACAATGATGCTTGATTGAAATCCTCTGTAACACTTACGGGCATCTTTTTTTTTTTAAGGATAAATGTTGCGGAATCCATGGTTCAACATAGCACTCATTAGAAGGAGCTTGGACTGTGATTTTTGCATAAAGGAATTGATTACACAGAGCCATTTCTGGCCATAGTCTGTCATAGGGCCAATCCCTGCTCTGCATACAATTTCTTTCATTTAGCAGTGTAGTCAGTACTTGAGTCTCCAAAGGCACTCTCCTTCACTGCTTCATTTGTATTTATTTATACATTATTTGTATTATTTTACTCTTAACTTTCCTCGTCACATTTCAGTTTTCAGGATTTGTCTTAAATGTCTTTCATTCATCATTCTTTCTTATTCCCTTTCCCTCCGTTACCCTCCACTTTGCCCCATACCTCATCTTTGTCTTTTGCTCTCCCGTTCTCTTCATTCCTTCATTTTTTCCTTTCAACTCCTTTTTTTCTCTCTAGATTTGCTGTAAACATAGACTCAAAAGAAGGGAAAGAGTGGAAAGAGGGTAAGGAATGGAAAGAGGCTAATAAAGAGGGCAAGGAGGTAGAACCAAGCAGGCCTGTGTCTGTGATGAGCTCCCTTAGCTACAGAAAACGGTCCAATCTTGATTCCATTGGTGGTAAAGGGGATGACACCTCCCTCTTCAGTGCCCTAAAGGAGAACCCAGAGTCACAGGAGCCTCTCTCGTCCTTCCGTAAGGCTAAACCCAAAGCCTCAGATCCTCAGGATGACTCCTATTCATTCAGCTCCTGGAGAAAGTCCCAGGCAGGAGATGACATGAAGGGCCGAGACTCTGTCATTTCCCAGGCCTATTCAGAGGCCACCAGCCGAGCCAGGAAAGGCATGGACAGCCGCTGGGGTGACTTTGACAAGGAATCCACCATTTCATCCATCGCACCAAGTCGGCCTTCCATACGTCGTGGGCTAAGCCCAGATGCCAACTCTACCAACAGCATAGGGCTGTCCAGCCCACTTGGACGTCGTCAAAGCATCTCACATTTAGACGAGGGGAGATCTGGGGAGTCACTGTATGGCCGCAGTCCCAGTAGCCCTTGTTTGAGTAGAAGGTCCAGCGGTCGCAGCCCTGGGAGTGTGAGCCGCGCTGATTCTCGTATGTCGCTGACACGCAGCTGCCGCCTGAGTGAGTTTGATGTTGATATTGACGATAGTCGAAGCATGGCCTTCAGTGAGAGGTCAGGGTACAGTCCTCATTCCTCCACTGGGCGCAGTATGTCCATGCCACCGCCACAAGCCAGATCATCAGCTGGAGATCTTGACCCACTGGATACCTCGGATGTCAAGCCGGTCAGTCATCGCAACTACCTTGACCCTGACCTGGAGAAAGCCATCAATGAGGTGCTGAGCTTCAAGCCTATCAAATTCAAGCGCAGGAGCCTGGAAGACTCTGAGGGTGAGTCAGGAAAACTCCAGAATGATGAAGTTGACTGCAAGAGTATGCAAGATGTGGATAGTGGTCGTGGGGGCAGCACTCTTAGACGCTCTGCGTCTGCTGTAGACTGCATGAGATCTTCCCGCAGCACGAGCAGCTGCAGTAGCCGTAATCGCAGCAGCAGCAAGAGCAAAGGCAAGGGCAAGAGCAAGAAAAAGAGGAGAAGCCATAGCTCTGAGTCAGACAGCTCCGCTGACGACCGCCGTAGTAGGAGCAGCTCCAAGAGGAGGGGCAAGAAGTCCAAGAAGAAGTCCAAGAAGAGGGATGAATCCTCCTCTTCCTCCTCATCGTCTTCATCTTCAGATTCTGAGTCAGACTCTGAGTCCGACTCCAGCTCCGGTGCCTCCACCATTTCCTACCGTAGCTCCAGCAGTGTGAAGAGAGCCCCGGGTCGACAAGTGACCAGCCCAGAAAGAGAGGAAGAAGATGAGCCACCCAATGAGGCCCAGCCTGTTAACAAAAAGGAGGCGAAGAAGAGGAAGAAAAAGGTGGACAACCTGATGATGAAGTACCTGTACCGGCCAGACAGTGACTGAGGCAGGCAGTAGGTGGTTGCCTGATATTTTTGAAGCACGGTGTGAATCTAACCACTGAAAGACATTCGGTCCTCTCTCAATGGACATATTAAACACCTCCCATTCAGACTAACTGCTGTATGTTAGCCTTTCGTGGTTTGGAATTCTATTTATCAGTTATTTTGTGTGATGTATCACCTTGGACATGCTGACATTTTTGGGTGTTTACTGCACAGTCTCAACTTCCAACCAAACGCCGGTAATGGGGTTCATTAATTCAGTGGCTCCGGGTACACCAATTAGGATTATGTCTGTTGAATGACAATTATTGTGACATTTCTTTTCACTGCTGTAATGCCATTACGACTTTTGTGGAAGACTCAGTGGGCAGAGGAAGAGGCTTAGTTGTGTTGTGAATTTTATCGTACAGATTAGTTTAGCAGTGGGGAGCGAGAAGCCGGCCCTCGCGTGCATGTTATGCAGCCGCTAATTCCTCCCTGAACGTCTCTTTGATTTATAGCACCAAAAAGGTAAAAATAACAGGAGTCGTCAATTAAAAGGGGTCGCGATAGATTTTTCCCTTCAGCCCCATAACCGCAGGCGTAATTAGACCCCAAGCATCGATTTACACCAACTAGCGAGTTCATTTAAGATGCACGATTGACAGTAATTAACCCCCGGATTGCAATATTTAAGCAGCTTGAATGTTAAATAATGTTAAAACCCAGGGTAGGTTGTAGACGATTGAGTTTGGATTTTTCTAATGAGTTCATCTAAGAACTTTTCAGATAATACAGTAAGATACACAATACCAAACATATTTACTATTCAAAGCATGTAGCTTCAGTCCCATAGTAGCCATCATAACACTTCATTTTGCATGTTTATATGTGGTTATGTATCGCATGGGCTTACTGTTTTGTCGGTGCACTTAGGACTATCTCTAACACTGGATTTTTGGAGAGGTTTACCTGAAAACATCGCCTGCTGTGCAGCTATATGCTCTGGTTATATTCATATTCTTCTTCTCGTTCTTCCCCGATCCAGCCCCCCCAGCCGGAGACGATTTGGCTTCGACAGATCCGACGAAGAGGAGGAAGAAGAAAAAGAAGAAGGGGGGGTGTCTCAGGGGTCCTACCGCTCCCGATACAAATACAGCAGCCACCTGAGCGACGACGAGGACAAGCCTTCGGAGACCGCAACGTAGTCCTCGGTGTGTGCGCGCGCACACTTGCACAAGCACATACACCCTCTTAAGATGTCCCCACTACTCGTTCATTCAGTTGTTTCCCTTGCATGCAACGCTGACCCCAGTCGGACACGTAACACACACTAACTACACAGAAACACTCAACTGCTCAATGGAGCTTACAGCTCTACAGCAAAGCATAGACAATATGAATCATTATATTAGATGTTAGTATTATTAATGCTTTTGCAGAGCTTGCTGTGCCAGATCCTCACAGGATTTGGACGTAGTGTTAAATTTATGTTGTCAAGACACATGCTGTCTTTTCGACTCCCCACTCCTAATCCACCCCCACCGCACAAACAGCAGCTCCATTAATAATAACTTGTCTTTGCTGCCTGCATGCAAGCAGCTGCTTGGCTTGAGCAGCCCTCCCCCACCTTTTTGCCTCATGTCATGGTTGTAACTGAGCCAAAGAACTTGAGGTTGCAATGATAATATTGCATATATATATATATATATATCAGTGCACCGTAATACATTGTATTGCCAAAAAGCCTTTGTTACAAGTATGTGTGTACACTGTATTTATGATTGCCAATTTCTCCTGGTAAAAGTCCCAGTTTTTTTCTTTTCTTTTTCGGGACAAGTGCCATTTGATTTAAGTGGGTTCCTTTACAGCTGGCTTCTCTGCAGCTGTGCTTGGATCTCGGCTGTTTCATGAGCCGTTCCACACACCGAAGACGCGCTCATCATCTGCTTTGGTTTTTGTTTCCTCAAAAGTTTTTCTGCCTTTTGCAGACAAATTATGTTTTTTTCCTAACAGGGAAGAGGGCTGCAGTTCTAACTGCTCTGCAATGAAAGCAAACCATTTAAAAAAAAAATAAAATAAAAAATTTGTTGTGATGTTTGACAGAGGAAGATAATTTGTTTGCGGAGTGCCGCCATCAAGAAAATGAATTTCCATGAGGTTTGAGCATACCTCCGTGAAATGCCTTGTCTTATTTTTATTTCAACTTGATTTGACTAAGTACTTGCCGGAATGCTTTAGGGATAAAGAATCTTTGTCTCAGCTGTTTTTTTTTTCCTGTCCTTGTGCTTGTTGTTCACATGCTGTCTCTCTTTTGTTTTCAATTTGACGTGCTTTGCTTTCCAAAGGGAATGTACTTGACATTGGGCACCAGTCTTCTGTTGGTTTCTGACACATATGCCACTCAGCAGATCGTATCCTCAACCAGTATCTTTAAAGTTGCTTTTGGATGCTGTTAACTTCATTAACTGGACACAATCTGTTCGAGACAATACTGTGAAATAACATTGAGTGTCTTTGAGGGCTTGTCTGTTCTGTCTTTTTTTTTTTTTAAGACTAACCCAGTGATGCCTCTTAAACAGCAAGAAAAATAGAAACCTGCATTTTCTCGGTTGCTAAAGTGTTACATCGAACCCCTTCGGCCATCTCTCTAGTATTTATGAAGTAGCATTAAAATATTTTAGCAAAACATCTTAAGTCCATAATACCTTTTACAGTACATGGCATTGGGGGCTGAAAGGATTTATGTGGAGGAATTGGGTGTGACTGTATTATACATGCTTTTTATAGACTCATGTCTTCACTTCTTATTCTCTATGCAGTCGAACACCAATTTGGAAACATTTTGAGGAGTGTTTTTTTGACCTTGTTTGACCCTTATGAACATGGCTCAATAAACTACTTGGCTTTAAAAGACAAAACGAGCAGACATAACTTTGCTGACTGTACACATTAATATTTATATATAAATATCTGTATGATTCATGCTAGCTTTGGAAATAATTCATGTTTATTTTCGTTATTGAACAAAATTGACCACTTGTTATAAGTAATAATTTTGCATTACAGTTTAATATATTGTAAATAAATGATGGTGATTGTTTTAGAGTGCCTCCAGACTTGATTTCCTTTGTCTTAGAGTTTGTGCCTCTCCATTTAGACTTGAATATGCACTTTTGATGTGCTACCATTTCAGATTTTTAGAGGGCATGCAAGAGACAACACACAAAGGAAAGGAATCCTATTTTGCGATGCATCCACTTTGATGTTTTCATCTGTTTTGAGAAATGTCAACAGCGCCGTTGACCCTGAGAATGGCTTACAGGAACTCCAAATCCCACTGACTTTCTCATTTCAAAGAAAGTGTTTCCAGTCGCTCTCTAATTTAAGGGCAAATGGGTATTTTCTCTCAGAGCAGAAAATCACAGTTCCAAAGCTGAGCTGCAATAGCACAATGACACATGTTTCGCTGGCAGGACCATGATTCCTGGATTATTGTGTCCGAGAACTCCTAGTTCAGCTGATAAATACGATTAATCATCAGCTGAATCCAGAAACACTCACACGCTTTCATTTACAAAACCTACATGAAAAAACGTGGCAATGGAGACCCATTTGAAATTTTTAAAAAAAATAAAAATGTTTGACCTCCAATAAAGAGGGTTAGTGATGTCTATGGATCCCCTGGTCAACTACTGCTGGAGCTTGACTTGCTCATGAATTCATAAGACAGTATTCATGCAAAAAAAAATACTGAAAAGCGAAACCAAAATCTCACCTAGGACAGCAAATGCTGCAGGGAAGCCTTGAAGTAGTTACTCTGTTTCTCCATAGTGCATACATAGTGGTTATTGAATTTGAAACTTTTTTTTCCCCAGAGTATATTCTTTGGGAAATCTGTGTGTGTGTGTGTAATGTTCAACCGATAAAGGTTTTTGAAGACTGATGCCAATATTTATTATGCCAATGCTCACCATCTTTAAGTTTGACATTTTTCATGCAGAAAAACAAGAAGTAATCAGCATTTCCCTCAGAATTGTATTCTCGTTAGATAATCATGGGACACTAAAACTCCATTGAAACCAGACTAATGAAATGACCCCCCCACCTATTCAATGGTAGGAGAAACTCTGGAATACATTACTGCCTTTAAATGAAGAATTAATTTACAGAAGACGTTAAACTAAAAGAAAAATAAATAAAATGTGCAAAGAAATGAAAGTGTCCTTCAAGGATGTCTGAGAGGGAGAAGCGAGATCTAATCTTCTGGGCAATCAATATTCAATCTCATATTTTGATATTGGTAAGGAATGTGCTTTGCATTCATTTCATTTCATTTAACTCTGACGTAATAGTCCTATTACATCAATAGTCATTAATGTTATCTCGGTAAAGTATCATTTTCACATACCCAGTAACTAATATAAGATTTGGATTTGATGAGTGCTGTGGATTAGCTTTTTTTTGTGTGAAAAAAACTGATTTACTAGTGTTTTTTCATGTTGGCACGATAGAGCCCCAGATTGGAGAAGCTACCTGAGGATGAATGTGACTTTCTTCATTGGGTGCATGTTTATTAACACTCCTAGACAAATCAATACAGACAGACAGAATTAAATGCGGTTCAAAAGTGTTGCACTATTGATCACAAATTCCTATTTTTTGTTTTATTTACATCCCTTTGAAGAACTTAATATCTGTGGATCATTAAAATGTTTCCAGCAGTAGTTGCACAGAAAGGGAACAGTGTTATTATTTATGGAAAATAAATGCAAGTCCTTTAACAAAAAAGTCCGGGCTTCATCAAAATGCATTGCAGTTATTCAATCCGCATTTCAAGTCTCTGCACAGTTCCAGATTTCTGCAGCTAATTAAACATCAAATTGCCACCCCATCACTTTTTTACAAGATCGGGGTGCTGTATGAAAATCTAGCATGTGAGATTTTCCACCCAGGGATTTCATATTTTGGGGGCGAAACTGGAGAGGTGGGGGGGAGGTCAGCTTCATGCCGGTTGCTCTTCACGGAGCAAATACGGGTTGTTGCTTCATCTGAGACTCCCTGCTTCCACTGTAGTCTTGACTGACAAGAAAAAGCCAGCAGGACATGACTGGAGGCAAGGTCAAACCAGGCACTAGTGCTGGTAAGTGATTCCGATTCCTCCCTCGCCGCCGCGGGTCCTCTGTAGGGGAACGTCCCCAAAACTGCATTGGGGCAGGACTTTTACCTTGCATAATGTTTTTTTACCTCTCGTACGACTTGGCTCAAGGCAGCTGAGGGCGTCAGAAGTTGCTCTGCTGTCTCAGCAGTTCCAGGAAGGGTGGTGGGGGTGGCAATTTTAGAAAATTCTCTTGGGTGTTAATACCTTACATTTCACTTCTGTCTGGAGTGAAATGAAATGGCCTTTTAAATCCACTCCCTCCCGTATTAAACAGCCACGGTCTCCCCTGTTTGAATTAGTTGAAAAATGAAACATGAATTATTCCAATCTATCCTCCTTATTCCGGTGGCCTGTTTTCCTAGAAATCCTTCTCCCAACTGGAGATTACTGTCTGCAACCTTTGAACCCTCTTAATCAAAACTACTTGAGGCCGTTCAGTATTCATGAGCCGAATGATGGAAATTGCCCTTTCAGCCACTAACACATCTCTGCTGCCAGGGAAGGGAGAGGCGAAGACCGAGAGATTCAGATGATGGAAGGAGGGAGCGATGGTGGGAAGGCAAGCTTTTTTCCCCCAGAGAGACAGTGACAAGAAGATGTTGTAAAAACATGCAATGCCTTCAGTGTTTTCTCCTGGCAGCAGTGCCACCGAGCTCATTACCCTTCCAAATGTGGCTGCTGTTTCCCTCTTTCCCCTCGGGCTCCTTGGCTGACAGTCCATCTTGTTTTTTGGCTGACTCGCGACCGCTGCCTCTGACCTCGTGTCACGTAAACGGCAGACAGCCCACCGAACTGTCATCCGCTTTGGAAGGCGAGCTGGTCGATAATGTTTCCCTCTCAACAAGAGAGGAGAGGCTGCGGGAATACAGCGTGGCCTGGATTCCTGAGGTCAGCGTCCACCTGGGACATGAAGCTTGTTGTGATTCCTCCTCCTTCTGTGATTGAAAATGTCTCTGCATTGTTTATGTGGCACATGGGAGGGTTTCCTAGCATTTCCCACCATCAGTGCGCCATATGTACCGAGATCAACGGTCAGTCACTGTCACCGTAGCCCAAGTTTTAGATGGATCATCAATCTGCCAAGCGGGTTATCACCTTTCCCAGCAAACATTCGACAGACGGCAACATGCAGTTCAATGTCAACCCAAACAAGCATGACATTTTCACGTTCAAAAATCCTATGAGAACAGCTTGGGAAACTGACTTTTGTGGAATGAACACCTAAATATCTTTCTGATATCAATTCAATACAGTTTCCAAAGCTTGTTTTGATATGAATGTTTACCTTGCCAAAATTGCGAAAATTGTGTGCTTGTTTGGGTTGACATTGACCTCAAGCGGACTGCCATCCATCAAAGGCTTACTGGGTAAAGTTCATCGCAGGGGACCAAAATAACCCTGCACCCCCTTTCATTTCACGTGTAATGTTTGCCATCAATTTCTTACTTTGCGTCTATCGGCTAGTTGAGATGCCTCTTTACTTTTTTTAAGTGTTTATTAATGTTCGGTGGCCTATTGGCTCTCGGATTCAATCTTGCCTCCGGTGCAGAACTGTAGGTCTTCGGTGCGAGGTCCGGGTCAGCTGACACTCGGTAACGCCAACGTGTACCAAAAGAAAAAGAGAAGCTCTAGATCCAGTTCATCAGGAAGACAGGTGAAACTGAAAGCCCGGAGTGCTGTGGAAGACTGACCTCATGTCAAGGCTCATCTCCGGGGCTGTGTAGGAGTGGTTGGAAAAGGGCTGCGAGCTAGAGCTTTGCCCCGAGAAGGTCACCAACCATCTTCTCCACACCAGATAGCGGAGTTATTTGGAGCGGCTCAAGAATGTGCATATTTACAGCTTTGCCTCGCATTTGGTGTTGGAGCTCCTTGCTGCTGCAGCTGTTTGTAGTAGTACATGTAGAGTTTGGTCTTGATGTTTGCCATTTTCTTCAACACAGCATAGCATCGCGTTTCGGAAAGGTCACGAAAACATGGTTAGCATTTACATCCGACACTTTGGGTAAAGCGCTATAGCTCCACCTCGAGCTGCTGATTTAACTTAAATACAATTTCATATTGGAAGAAATCCATATCTGCAGTTAGATTTGTTAAATAATTATACTAATTGCATTGTGTTGGAACTAGTGGTTGATACTACGTTCCAACACATCCTATATAAAAAGTAGTAATTTCCTTCGGTTCCTAAATACTTCAACCCAAAATCAACGTAGAACTTTTCTTACTAGCTTCTTTACTTTGTCGAATGAGAGAATACGGCTATTAAGAAAATTAAATACCTAAAGACAAGACTAATCTTTGCCTTGCATGCAGTTCCCTTGAGGGTATTCAACGTTGCTTCCAAGGAGGGTCACAAAATGAATCTTTGGCAATGAAGGTCAGGAATGAAAGAAATGACCCGACCAGGCATCCAAACGAAAGTGTAACGATTCATCAACGCAATTCAGTTCCGAAAGATTTAAGACCAATTTCTTTTTTTGGGGGGGATTGATTCTTTCGTCTTATTCCCGGTGGCGAGAGCTGCTTCTGGTCGTGTTTGCAGCCACCGTAACCTGATGTTTCATGAAGACGTCGGTGGAGAATAATGATGTGTCTCGCACAGGTGCCAAGCCGATGCACAATCCGTGGCCTTTTGCGAGACTGTCAGTCAATACGACTCCTCGCCCATTCCGCTCACACTCGCATCCAATCTCAGCGTGATCTCTGTGGACACCAGTGCAGACATTTTTGTTTGCACCCTTACATTTTCACAAACCACTGCCATTATGGATACCGCGAGCACATTCCAAGTTGAAAGCCATTGCTTTCGTGCTGATTTGTTTTCAAGCTGGCGGTGAATACTGGAAGGTGCATAGAGAGATCAAAAAATAAATGAAAGCAGGTTGAAGTTTGAATGTTTTCTGCCATTTTTATGAAATAACTTTCGTTTGGGCACATCAAAATGTTCCCAGTAATTAAAGAAAAAGATTAAAATGATGTCTCCACAATAGCTGAGGTTTTCTTGTTTCGTGGAACCTTTATTTATCGAGGGATGATGGAATACCTATTCATGCTGTTTGACATTCATAGTTACCCAGCAGGCATTTGACGGACAGCAACCCAAACGAAATGCTATCAGAAAGATATTTAAGTCATAATTTCACAAAACGATGCAGGTAGCAGCTGCGGCACCGTGCGGCTACAGGTGCCGTCTTAACTTTCAACATTTCTTTTCCCACTTTCACTGGTGCAGGCTGCCGTATCAACATCTATTCAACGTCTGTTTGCTGGAATGCATTCCTTTCGTCTACATTGGACCTGTCCCATGAAGCATAAGCATTTTTACCTTTTTACCCTACTTTTTACGCAAATTATCAAACCTCACATCCTTGAATTAAGACAGTAAAGACAGGTTGCCAAAATAAAAGTTCCTTCCTTTCTTTTCTCTAATGCTCAAATGCCATCGTTCTATTCATGTCAAAATGTTTGCTGGGTTACCCACATTCACACCTTGGAGCTGCCCAATACGACCTCAGTCTTCTACTGTCTGCCACTGGGAGCTGCCCAGTACAACCACATCCCGGGTCTCCACTGGCTTATGACTGGGTTAATACACCTCTAGGCTATCGCTGCCCCAGTAAATATTCATCACCGCATCACCGCTCTTCACATTCTGGGAAAATGTCATTTATGATCTCAAGTCTGCATTTGCCTCAAACTTTCATGACAGTGGTGGCAGATTCCTCTACAGCAGTGAGGGAGAAAAAAAAACCCAGACGTGACGCTGTACTGGAAAGCCTGGCCATGCGGAAAAGGCTCTCGCTGTCATTCTCAATCTCAATTTTTTTTTTCTCCATCTTTCCCATGTCACATCAGTTTCGAGAAAGATTGTTCTAGCTGTTGGGGTATTTTTTTTTTTTTAGCACCCTGAGCTGGACTAGCTGCCAAGGCAAGAAGCAATTATACACCTAAGAGACACTGACTGAGTACTAATCAGGTGTCTGATACTTGTATACACAGGATTTATGGGTAGAAACAACAAAAAGTTTTTGTTTTTTTAATGCTTTGTGGGCAATACATGCTATACAATTTTCCAGAGGGGTGTTTAAGTTGGCTCTGGCTGATGATTATTGGTGGTTGAATATTTTCATTTGCATGTTTAATGCACTTCTAATTCTTGTCATTTGCATAATGGCTCTTTGCTATCCATCTGAAGTCACTTAGAGGCAAGGGAGCAAATGGCTCGCTGATCTCTAGCGTTTCGCTGCATAATTTTCCCATTCCCGCTGATGGCCTTGGTTGGCATCTATTGTAATAGGCCGGCTGATTAGTGATTAAAATGTTTACTGGTACATGGGGAAATAGATTCAGGCAATATCCCACCACTGAAGACTGAGCACGCAGCTGGCTGCGCGTAGACAAATGGCTCCACGGCTGATGTCTTTTTAACCATGTGCTTAGTTGGTGAAATGGCCAACTCAGGGAAGGCAAGCAAGAGGGAGATTTGCTGATGCGTGAAATCATACAAGCCAATAAGGTTACAGTTTTTTTAAGTTTATTATCATTTGTCACAGATGGGCGCGTTCACAATTGCACAACAATGTTCGGATCTAGTTGTTGTAGATGTTGGATGGTTCCCCCGGTCCACGTGAAAGCAGTGACAGCATCGCAGCAGCCGATTCCTAGTTAATAACGAAACATCGTCGTATCGGACTCTTCCGATTTCACAGCTCTTGTTTCTTATCCACTTCGCTCAACCAGAAGTACATCCATGCAAACATCCATTATCATATAAAGTAGGTTAGATGTCATATGGCTCTCCAGACAACACCACAGTGACTTGTGCAGTGTCATAACAATAGTGAAGAAGGCGATTACTTGGTATGCAAGCTATATTCTTTATTATATATATTCTTTATTATATAATTTAAGCTTTATTCTTTCTTTATTATGTTGGTTGTATTTTGTATAAGTGTATGTTCTTTTTTTTGCACCTTGGTCCTGTGAGGAACGACATTTCGTTTGGCTGTATGTGCTACATGTATGGCTGAGATGACAAACTCTTCTTGACTTGACTTGAAGTAGCCGCATACACAGCTCGACGGTAGACTGCTCAATAGCAAGAATCTTCAGGCTGGTTTCCATATTTTTGATTGATTAGGATAGGTGTCTGCTCCAATCACTGGCTTCATGACAGGCGCTCCCATTGAATGCAAAATAATCCCCTGCCATGTGGAATGGGCATCACAGACTGATTACGTCAAACCAAGCAACAAGCGACAATATGCAGCTTAGTGCATAATTACCATCCCATGACAAAATTACAGTTCAGCTTTCTTTGCAAAACATTTGTTCCCAAGACAGAGGCCTAGCTAATATGGAAACATTTTAGTTTGAAGCATACAAACATCTTCCATCTGAGCACACAGAGGAGTCCTGCTTCTACAACGCTGATTTACACTTTGCCTGGAAGCGTCTGATTCTGAAAGGCGAAAGGTCATAGGAGGGCACTTCTCCCTGGCTGAGTTCACACAACAGCTTGCCAATGATTGGTCCAAACTTGAAGCCGTGACCTAGGGACGAGAAATAATCACAATGAGCAGTGTGCCCAGGTCATCAAACCATGTTAGGTGAATCAAAATCATAATGTGAGGAAATGCATGCCCTGCACCTTGTGGTTATCCTATAAATAGACTGCGCCTCACCCCCCATTGTCTGAGTCAGGCAATGGGTTTGAGCCCTACATGAGTGAATACATAAAAAGGAGAACAGAGCTATTGCACTTGGCTGTCACGGGGCATCTATTCACTTTAGTGAGACATGACCAAACGTTAAATTAAGGGAGATTTGTCCCTTCTCTGGATGATGGGTATATGTGCTCGAGCCCAGGAGTTAGATGAGAAAGCGTCTCTTTTCGAGATGTAGCCTAATTCTCCTTGTTGCTAAGGTCTGAGAGGCAAATTGTGAATGTCAACAGGGCTTGAGGAATGCAGCACATCGCCATCTGACAAAGGTCTCTGAGCTCCTGTGGATTCTGCCTGGCTTTGAAGTCATAAAAGCTCGGCTCTGACAGTTTGGCCACGTGCATTTTCATCTCGCCAGAGAAGGAGAATGGAAAAACCTCAATAGCTGGCCAAACCCACAGGGTGACTTTGTAACCATGGCAACCCCCCAGGACTTGCTTTAAAGCACTTGTGTCAGGCTTTGATGACAAATGCAAGCGGTGAAGGAGGGGGAGGACGGAAACACATTTTTATTTTTTTTAGTATTACGGATAAGCCCTGTGAACTTCTCAAATATGGCACTGAGCTTCTTTGCTGCCACGGCACCAGGCTTGGAGAGTGAGTTCTTTCCATTGAGCCAGATGAGCAAATAAAAATAATGTGGAGGGGCATGGCGTGATAAGTCTAACCATTAACACAGACAAATAGCATAATTAGTAGAGGCCCAATTGCATCTTTAAGGACGGCCTGGTATGGCGTGGGTGCAAAGACATGCCATAGAGTCACCATGATTGCCCTTGCATTGATTACTTGGCTTCTTCAATGAGTTTTTCTAAGCCCGCAGAGTAAATTTCCTGCACTAAATGCCCCGTTATTGCAGCCGCTGCCTGGTCCTCTCAAAGCAGAAAATCATGAGCAGAAAATTAATTACAGATATAATTAGCTGAAGGAGAAGGCTATGGGAGCAGATGGAAACGTGCCAGGAGACCCTGAAGGCAACTCCAGGAGAAGACCACCGACACAGAGAGAGAGAGGGTGGGATCGAGTCGGCCTTCCGGGTGCCTCAACCGATGTTAATTAGAGAATAACACGAGTCCGGACCCAAAGCGAAGGCTCCTCGTCTTTCACAATAGACAAGAAAGTCTCATTAAAAGTTGAAGCTCTGTGTCTCTGGGAGGAAAGTTTGGTGTGTCCAGGGCTTTGTCGATATTTGGAAACTCTGAATACTGTGTGAGCAAATTAAGCTCTGTTCCTGGGACATTGTTCCCTAACAACTTTTTTTGTAAAATCCCCCTTAAACCCGTTCTTAGATTCCACAAGTAAAATAATTTGTATTTTCGGTGTTATCCTCCCATACTTTGGCCGGATCTACCAAACAGTGGAAGCAAAAGCCTTGTTTTCTGATCTACTAACTACTAGAGTGCACGGGCCATTCAAAAAAAAATCAGCTAGGACGTTCCTTTTCTTTGTGCTTTTGCCTTATTGCATTTGAGGCTGGAGCGCCAAACAGAGGGAGGGAAATATAGAAATTGTCAGATGTGATTTATGAACGTCGGAGGCTCACAATTATCTGCCGATTGTGCACGCTCGTTAAGAACTAGGAAAAGCGTGTGTTAAAACATAGGGAAGCTTCGTTGGAATGCAAGCAGCTTGGTGGATGCATCGAGGCAGGGAAATAGCCTACAGTAAATAAATACCCAAATCTGCATCTAAAAGCTCTTTATTTGGATATTCCAATATATTGTGTTCAGCTGAATGACCAATCCAATCCAGAAGCTTGAGTTTTAGATCTCTCATTTCCGGCTTCTGCCACCTTAGTGGAAGACCTCTGAGTCTAATACATCGGCCATTTGATATTTAATCATAGGCTACAGTGATTCGAGTTGTACTTTTATCATGTTCTTGAGTAACCTCATTAATAAAATAAAAATCTTGGCCTAACCATCCATGGTAATGGAAGTACAGATTCCAGAACCTAAACAGGATATTGGCACAATAGTAGGAATAGTACATTTACAGTCAATCAAACAGTGTGTCCAGTACTGTAACGTCTTTTCCTTGGATTTTCTGGTGATGAAGTTTGTTTTCTTTGTCTGTAGTGAGCGGGTTCACAGTTCTAATGACTTATCTGCCCTATGTTCATTTATCCAGTCTTAGTAAATACCTTGCTGCACTAATTGCAGCTGCATTTGTTTTTGCGCTGTGCCACAAGTTGCACCATATGAGTAGATCCAGATCTGTCTGTTATTCCAGTAGTGTTCAAGTTCAATGAAGTAGAATTGGTACAGCAGCAAACCTCCCGGCTGAACAAAAGCGTGTTCAGCCGGGATCCCTGGAGGTTTAGATATATGAGATATTTAGATTTCTGCATTTAAACTGATACGACAGCAGTCATTTCGTACCGAACATCATACATCCTCACTTACATACCTGAGAATCCTGCTCCAATAACAATGTTGCTGTAGGTGGGGTGGCAGTCCAGCACAAAATGGTGGTCCGGTGTTAACTGCAAAAAAAAAATTATAGGGTGCCGATTTTAGGAGGAATCGTGTACACCCTAGACCAACTTGTCACTTTTTGCCCTTGATTACAAAATATGTTGGTTTGAAAAGTACAGGCCATTCCAGACTCTGTTTGGAAACCACATACAGTATTTCCAGCTTGTTCACAAATGCCAATTACTGTACCAGTACCAGGCCAAGTTTCAAGCAGAGTTTGGATGTCTTCTACTTCTACAGATTTTAATTGGGATCTCAGTTTCTGACTTTCTGACTCAATACTCTTGTCCAATAAAGGCCATGCAGCTTGTACACATTTTGAGAGCAGCCACAGCTTTCTCTTTGGGTTTACAAAAGAAAAAAAAGTCTTTATTCCTCTATATGACGACGTGAATTGTGAACTGAGCTACAGCAAAATGGCAAAAATGGCCCTGGATCCATTTGACAAGGACACATACGCTCTTTTATTTTCTAGTCACTTTTGAAAATGTACGTGAAGTGCTTTGTAGGGAAAAGTGTGGGAAAAAATGAAATCACTAGTAAAGCTATAGCCTTGCAATGTATGAAACACAGCAGCTGTTAAAACACTCAGATGTGCAGATTCTGGAAAGGAACCCAGGGTTTCCCACCGTGGCCCTAATAGAACATTCTCTGACTTTCCCATGACTTTCCGCAAATAAGTCGAAGCACTTCCACAATCTAAAAAAAATCTCTTCTTTCCTGGTTTTCTAAATAAAGTTGTAAAATAGCCTGAAATCAAGACTGGGATTTGAAATTGCTGGTGCCCACCGTGTACATGCAGCTCTCCACCACGGCAGGTTTGGGTACCAGGCCAGGGAAGCAGCGGGCGATGTACCGCTGGAGGAGGTCGATATCGGACCTGTCTGTCTGCCTGTCTCTTTCGTCTGGGTCCGTCTCGCTGCCCATGTGGTAGCACACCTGGAGACATGGATGCACAATGTAACACAGTGCATGGTGAGATTATTTCTATATAAAACACTGAAAGGTTTGCCTTCCATAGGCATGTTGAATACGATGCACATATCTGCATCCTTCACTTCCCATATCCCTCTCATTGTTACATACTGCATGTATATTGATGCTTTTTAGAATGGTTCCATATATTGTATATAAAGTGCTATTTTTTATATTGCTAGCAATATAAAAGGTCTAATATTAGATATCGACACAGGAAGTACAGTAGCACTGGTGTCACCGAGTGAATAATGTGATGTGGCATCGCCATCTGTCCCCCCCCACCTCCTTTGCATGCATGTTGTCTGCTATTAGTCTCTGAACTCCTGCTGGCCCACCATAATGCTGGAAACAGAGATGTAATATCAAATGAAAGCAAACCAAAGCTGAACTAATGCCCAGAGCTAATCTGAAATGTTGGAACTGTTGCGGTAGGACAAATATTATAAATATTGAAGCTTTCAGGACCTAAATATCTTTCTGATGTCAGATATTTTCTTGTATGGATTTTCCAAACATACAGATCAGATACTTAGAATGGACATGCTCAAACATCTGCGTCAAAGGACAAAACACTTATATTTGAAACATGTTACACATGAGCTTTCAATGAAAAAAAGGCACGCTTCAAGCAACACAATGACAATGCTTTTATCGCATGGCTGGTTCAAAAGAACACATTTGTGCATCTTGTTCATGCAGCTTGGTGCACTCCACCATGATGAAGGCCACAGCACGGCTGGAACAATTTGCTGTATGCTTTTACCATGTTCTTTTGAAGTAGACATGCAAGAGAGGCTTTTCCTTGAAGAGTACCTTGGACCTCTATCCTATCCATAGTCGTCCATAGCTGCATCTTGCCTACATATCTTTCTGATATCAGTTCAAAACAGTTTCCAAAGCTGTTTTAACATTCATTTTACATTCCATAATACCATGTTGTGAACATTCTGTGCTTTTTTGGGTTGACGTTGAACTTCCTACATGACGCCACCTGTCAAATACTTGCTGGGTAAAATCAGAGTGGAAGATCCTGCACTGTGACTCACCTTCATCAGGCCTGGGTACTCATTGGATGGGAGGCCGTAAATGTGATCTTTGCTCTCCTCACATGTCACCTGTATGAAGCAGGGAAAGTGTTGCTTCATGCTATACGTCCCAGGCTCCTTCTCTTTCCAGTAGCAGACGTTGATCTTCACCACCTATAAAGGCAGGAGCATATACAGTATGTGATGATATATGACAATATATGGGCCCAATATTGGCCTTTTACTAAAAATGGGATCTGGTCAGTGTGGTCCACCTCTGACATAATGTTTATAATAGATTTATTGTGGTATAGATCAATACTACACTGGTTGTGTATGGGAAGCCCTTAACCTGAACTGATTCTAATGAGACAAATTCCTCATTGTATACATGTAATTTATTTGAATTTCTTTGGCCAAATGGTCAAATATAAAGATATTGAATGTTGGCACAAAATATCGGCTTGGTATCAGCCTTCAAAAACCAGCAGCAGTCAAACCTTAACATACCACCGCTCCTTAATCTGTCCTCCTTTATTTTTTCTCTCTCTCTCTAAAACAAGTGCAATTACAAACGTAGCACTGTGGCAGTGAGGTGAGAATGAGGATTTAATGAAATGTACACATGGTTGTACAAATGACATCCATCCAAGGGTGGCAATAATAAGGACACAATGTTCAGGAGCTTTCAGTGTAATGAACTAACCGGCCGTGCTCTCATTCCCAGGGACCATAAAAATTCAGGCGGCAGTGCTCCAGCGAGCCAATGAGCTCATAGCCTGTGCTTTTCTACCAGTTCAGTCAGGCATGGCGTTCCCCAGGCCCCCCAGCCTGCTAGCCTGAATAATGCAATTCCAATACCAACTCCAATTCTCCACTCAAACAGCTGTCTGGTTGTTTTTCCATCACCTTTCTTTTTCGGGCTGTGTGTGGCATATTGTGAGATGGGAGAGATTGGCTTGCTGACTAAGGTTTCCAACCTGCATGCGTTTAAATATACAGCAGTAATGCTTTTGTGTCTGTTTCAACCAAATAACACTGTAGAAGACTGTTAAAGAACCAGTGTAATGGTTTTAATTCAGTCAGGAAAAGCTTGCTATGGATCTCTAATACGTTTGTGATGGGTCATTTAATTTGCTATAACAGTTTTGGTGCCTGTTATACGCTCCGCCAATTCCCAGCAGGTTGAGGTGTGGCCCTGTCTGCATGCTTAACCATCCATTTCTTACTGCCTGTATGTATAAATCAGAAGCATCTAGTTAAATCTGCACTAGGCAATTTTGTACGCTGGCGGCCCCAAATGGCAGTGAGAGGTAATGGTTCGAAATTATGGGGCTTCAATACCCAGAAATCCTGTAATGTGATGTTTACAGGGCAGTGGTTCCCAATCTAGTCCTCAAGTCCTGCAGGTTTTAGCTCCAGCTTTACTCAGGCACACCTATTAAGGTATCATGAAAACGTGAAGCCTCTGATTGGTTCAGGTGTGCCCTCACCTGGAGCTAAAACCTGCAGGAAAAGGGGTCCTTGAGAACTGGATTGGGAACCACTGGAGCTGAAGCGGAAGTTAACCAAGACCGCCCACTGGTTTACTAGAGGCTACGTGGCTAGCGTTATCCTTTATACCAAAGGCTACCAAGCGTAATTGAGTTAATAATCAGAGTACAGTCATCTTACTTCAGATAATGCTAGTGGCCTACTACCACTCAACGTAGTGTATGCTAAAGTGTTAGCATACGCCACCGGAGCCAAAATATCACAACCATTGAAATCCACCATTGGATGCTCTTACACTGTTAGATATCATCAGTCTGTGATGCAGTCCAGGAGATATTTTGTGCTGCAAGTGCTGTAATTTACTTTTTTAGAGTAACCACTTTTGGAAATATGTCAACGTGACATCACATTTTCTACTTATCTGCAGGAATAAAACAAAAAATACACCACCAAACAAC
Source organism: Hoplostethus atlanticus (assembly GCA_034670405.1). Lineage (NCBI taxonomy): Eukaryota > Metazoa > Chordata > Actinopteri > Trachichthyiformes > Trachichthyidae > Hoplostethus > Hoplostethus atlanticus. Next base: position 1,484,388 of record JAXDDX010000052.1, read on the forward strand.
AAAATGGACCCAGAAATGCAAGTTATATCACCAATAACGTATAATAAACAAATGGATGGGACGGCAGTGACTGGAATAAAGGGCCAATATCAGCCCCATATATCACAGTAAAGTGGCTGTAATGGAAGTTGTAATCCCATGTGGGGGTACCAGATGTTGAATACCTGTAGTGGGAGCTGTAGTCCAGTGTGGGACAGCAGGGTATTAGCCCAGGGTCCAGCAGTGATCACCAGACTCTTGGCTCCGTAAACGCCACTAGAGGTCGATACTGTCACAACAGGGCCTGGCTTGATGTCCGTTACCTTCTCTCCGTCTTTTATAACTCCACCCAATTTCTGAAACTGTCCCTGTTAATGAAAATGTATTTTTGGTTACCTATGTTAACCTATATTCCGATTAATGCTTCCAATAAGTCTAAATCTAAGAAAACGTATTTGAGAGAGCAGACTTGGAATTAAAGGCGCAGCAGGATACTTTGTATGTTGATAACTGTTTGAACGATTTTAACTTCAATCCCCAGAAATCTGTTTACCAAACCAGACGGTTTGTGATGCTTTACACTAAAGGACACCAAAGGGACGAGACAGGCAAACTACAAAGCAATGGATGTAAGGGGGATGTCTGACAAGGGACATGGTGGATGAAACAGGAATAAGGCAGTAAGTCCACCTGTTGAACCAGAAGGGTCCAAGCAAACATTTAGATGTTGAATAGATGTTGATAGGACGGCCTGCACCAACATAAATAGCGCCAAAATGAGACAACTGGAGTCATCCATTGCTGCTACCTGCATTTTTATGAAATTAGGACCTAAATAGCTTTCTTTCAAAACAGTTTCCAAAGCTGTTTTGATATGATTTTTTACCGTGTGTAATATCATTTTTTGCTCGTTTGGGTTGATGTTTAACTTGGCCACCCTTCTGCACAATGCTGTCTGTCAAATCCTTGCTGGGGTGGATCCCTGACAGGGTTTTTGAATGACATTGCTTTTATATTTTCTGCTGCCTTCCTTAGATACTCCCCCTTATGTTTTCAAAGCAGGGGAGTGACTGTCAATCATAATCCCTGCTCTAAATCCATGCTATCTGTCACAGGGAGTATGTTTTGTACCATTTGGCACAATCTATAACACTAAACAAGTGAAACACTGCATGGGAGGGATAAATTAGCAAGGTTCTGAATATTGAGTTACTGCACATTGTTCAAAGGCCTGATACCTTGATGAACTATATATTAAAACTATTTATAGCTAATTGTGGAACATTTGCAGAAATCTTGATTAATATGCAGTGCCCTTTACAGTGGCAGTGATTTGAGAAATACAGCTGGATAAGCATAAAAATCAGAACTTGAACTAATAATGAGGAAAATCAGATTAGTTTGACATCGGAGCAGATCCCCCCCCCGCTGAATACAAATACATAGAGAGCGAGAGTATGAAAAGATGAGGAAAAAAGCCCATGCTGAGAAAAGTGAACAAGACATCAATGATGACATACAGTAAAACAGAATATTAAAAGGCAGGAGGCTATGAAAGAAAAGAGCCATGCTATAAAAATGCACCCGGCAATCATCAAGCCAGCTATTATCTATCAATCATTACAAGCTGTGATTTATACTTGACTGCAGCTTTACACAAAAGAGGTGAAAAATATGTCCAGTCAATTGAAAATAGTAATTGTGGCACCACGCTGAAATAACAAAACAGTGTTTTGTGCTTGACCTGGCAACCATAGAAGTCGGTTCTCCTCCACTGCTTTGTTCAATGCTGACAGAGTGAAGATAATATGAATTCATTGCTGAAAGATATTCCTGGTGTGAGCTATTATGAGGTTAAAACAAAGGACCTGAAATATGTTCAATTATGCGCACCTTAGTTTATTTAGGTATTTTTGAGGCGTATGCTCTTAACTAATTTTCATATGTGATAAAATCAGAAAATGTTTTGGTTGGCATTAATCTTTTAATACATCCACATGCCCAAGCGCTCAATTTTGTAGAGTAGATTTCTTAGTACAAAACACAAAACACAGGTGTCTGCCATGAACTGTAGAACAGATACAAACATCAATTTGTGTTGTACTGAAATTGTATTTTCTTGACTAACATACTGGCCAATTTGCTGTTTTTGCATGAATTAACACTGGTACAACACTACATAAACGATCTAAACGGAGTCATGCCTTTCAGAAAGCAAGTAATTTAGGACATTACAGAGATACCAAGCAGTTAAATAACTACCATGGAGAGTAAGAACTTAAAATGTTTTTCAAATCTGAAAACCTTGACACCTATGTTTAGAAGAGAATGTTCTTGATACAGCTCCATGGCCATTATAGTGGTGGCAGTACTGCACAAAGCCTAAAGGACAACAACAATTTGTCTAACATTATTCCCTTCTTCAATATGGTGGATATCTCTTTGTGGATCATTCATCTGTCCAACCCATCCCATGGACACAAACTCAGGACAAGTTAAGTGAACCACAGATGCAGGCCAATATTTACTTTTACTTATTCTCTTTGTCCCAGGCAGGACATAAGGCATCAATAATGGTCCTCCACTTTGAGCAGTCTTTTTCAGCGTGTTGACTTTCGCCCCAGGAAAGACTCTCCTTCAGCTCGGATTGTACTGTCCTACTGTGATCCAGTCGATGGTGATGAGGAAGAGGATGGGGGAAAGGACGCAACCTTGTCTTACACCTGACTAAACAAGGAACCACTCAGACTGTATTGCCAAGGATGACACTGCATTCAAAGTGGTCATAGAACTTCCTTATTAATGTGATAATCTTAGGTGCGATACCATAAGATTCCAGGATCTTCCAGAGGGTTTTGTGATGCACACTATCAAAGGCCTTCTTGAAGTTTATATAAAAGAGGTCCATTCCATTCCAGGCACTGCTCTATGATGTTTCGCAGAGCCAAGATCTGGTCTAAATCCAGCTTGTTCTTGCTGCTGCTTGGTGTCAACAGATGCACCTATTTAGTCCAAGAGAACTCTACAGAAAACTTTGCTGGGGATGGACAACAGTGTAATACCGTGCCAGTTGTAACATTACTGGAGGTTGCCTTTCTTGGAGATCTTCAAGGGTCCATTCATTGGGGACGGTTTCGCTATCCCAGATACTTTGGACTAGGTCAGTATGTGCCATTGTAGCTGTTACGAGATCAGCTTTCAGCATCTCACCGTGGATGGAATTGATGTCGGCTGCTTTGCCCGTCTTCATATCTTGGATGGCTTTTTTGGACTTCTTCTGGAGTAGGGGGGAAGGTTTTGATGTTAAGGGCACTCGACGCTGGAGTAACGTTGGCAGGTTTGTCTAGATCTGGTCTGTTGAACATATCTTGGAAGTGTTGGACCCAACGTGCTGCTTGTTCGTGTTCAGTTGTCGTGTTCAGTTATTACCAGCTTTGTCCAGCACAAGTGTTATGGTTTTGCTGTATTTACCACAAAGACGCTTGGTGATGTTGATGTTTCCCCTGCCAACCAATCAATACAGGCCCTTTTGTCGTTTCTGACTCTCTTTTTCACCTCCTTGTCTTTGTTGCTGTAGGCTTGTTGGAATTGACTCTGGAGTCTCAGTGACTTTGGGCTCATCATCTTGGCTTTCAGGTGTTTCCTCTCGCTTATCTTCTCCCATGTGCACATTTTTGTGTTTCCCTTTCTTAAAGCTCAAGACTTGTGACTGTCTCAACGTATGATGTCTTGATTGAGTTCCACTTGTTGATATTGTGGACCTCATTTTCCGCTGAGTCAGTGAGAGCATCAAAGCAGTTTCTTAGTTTCAGCGTGAATTCTTTGATGGTGAATGGATGTTTCAATTTGCCGATGTCAAGCAAGAATTTGTTGTGGTACACTGCAGAGTTTCAGCTTGACATTTGCTGTCAGTAGGTAGTGGTCACTGAACTCTGTCTGCTCCACGATGTGTTTGGACATCTTGGATGGACCTGTGCCACTTGCCGTTGATGATATGGTTGATTTGGTTTGATGTTTTACCATCAGGTGACCTCCACGTGAGTTTATGGATGTTTTTGTGTGGGAAGATGGTACCTCCAATAATGCAGTTGTTGTTTGCACAGAAGTCAATGAGGCATTCGCCATTTTCATTCATCACTCCATATTCATGTTTGCCCATGGTACTCTTGCTGGTGGTGTTGTCAGTGCCAACTTTTGTGTTCATGTCACCGATGACCAGGAGTATGACGTGTTGAGGGACTTCGGAGTCAACCAGCTGCTGTTGTTCGTACTGGATGATGGAAGTTTGCATTGTTTCGAGATGAAACATGCTCTGATCATCCTGGCATGGGATACCTAAAGCTCTCCTTTGAAACCCAGACTAACTATATTCATTTAGCAGAATTAGCTCCTAAAGGCACGGTAACCCACCCTGCCTATTCAATGGAAGGGAAACTATGGGACACATTAGGCCTTTAAATGAAGAATTCATTTACAAAAACATACTGTAATTGAATAATTAATAATAATACTCCCTGACCACAAATATTTTGACTTCCAGTATACAAGGCCAATATGAGCCAATCATCACCAAACCTAGACTGAATGACATCAATTCATGAGGCTGACATGCTTAATGCACATGGTCTACTGTTTTATAGTCAATTCCAATGGTATTTGCTCTCTACCTGTACAGTTTTGAGTGCACGGTCTGCATACAGCACTCCAGCAGTCGTGTCCACTAGGGCTCCATCTCCATCAGACAGGTTGACATGGGGGATGTGTTGGCTGAACTTGTCACGGTTCAGGATCACTGTGGGAACCTGCTTCATCTGCAGGGTGTTCTTCATCAGTTGGTAATCCTGACCATTTTCTGGTCCCATCACCAGGAGTCCAGTTCGTCTGGGAGGGGAGATCATGGTTCAAGTGATGAGCAGTGGCATCAACATCCCTGTCATGGCATTTACTACTGGTCTGGTTTCTGACATACATCTTGGGACGTGCCTATTTTGACTTGGACTTGTTTTGGCCACGATTCAGGCCCCCCAGGATTCTGCGGTGAAAAATCTCAAATTCTGCAGTAGGCTTTTGTAATTCTGTGATTGTAAAATTGCATCTGCAATGTATTGATTAGTTGGATGCTGAAGGGTAAGTCAAATCCAGTGTAGAGGCTACCAAACTTCTTGACTGTCTTGTTTGTTTACGATAATTATAGTGATCTCAAAATTAATGTAGTAATGATTTATTGATGGTAAATGCCACATGTAGCACCTTTAATTTAATTCGATTCTTGTTATCAACCGAACAATATTGTTGAAAGTGAAATGAAATTGAGTGCTGCATTGAATTAAGTTGTTGGTTCATTTGGCTTTTATGCAGCTGGGTGATGTCAGCTCAGGGTCAAAAACACCAAGGTTGTGCATGACCACCAGTCCACCCCCCCGCCCCCATCCCTTCCCCCTGTATCACTGAATAAATCATTAAACTTGATGCAAAAAATACAGACACACAAACACTGGCATGTTGTGCAAGAAGGTCCAGCAATTTGTTTTCTGCCTCTGGAAACAGGTTAGTAGCACAGCAATTGAACTTTCTTATCAAGCTAATATAGTGTAGAATCAAATTTAACTGTTACTCTTTTACTGTGATTTGTTGGTATGGCCACCTTGGTGTTGAATTAAAGCATGTTCTTTACAAATTTATTGAAGTTGCATTAAGCAACTTTGCACATAAGCAGCTCCAAACAGCAGCAAGAGGTAACTCTTGGAACTTGGAACTTCAATCCCCAGAAATCATGAAAAAATAAATAAATAAATAAATAAATAACCAACATGGCCGGTCTGTGATCACTTTATACTAAAGGATACCAAAGGGACGAGAAAGGCAAAAGCTCTAACATTGGTGAGTCGAGCTTTCTCAGGACATATGCCGTGTTCATGTCATGTTAGATTTACCATAAATACAACCAGCCAAATGGGAACAGTCATGTTAGCCTCCTAGAGATAATTAAAAGTAGGACATGTGAGATTTTTTTGTGGTTTCTGATATCTTGTCACAAATTCCATAATTGTGTCAACACAAATGGCAAACACTGCAGTGAATCCACTGTCGGTCCAAGATAATACAAACAACTATACGAGTAACGTCTGCTGTGATTTGTTTATGATTGAAAATATTTTTGATGTGGGTGTTCCAACGAGTTCAACACGTGAATGCAACCATGTTGTAGCAACATAACATGTAGCATGTCATTCCAGGCTTTTACTTCTTCAGATATAACAGCAATTGTGCTGTTGTTTAGGAGACAGTTTGTATTTTGCTCTTAAATTTCAATTCACTTCATGTGGGTGGAGTAGTGTACACAAGACACCATAATTTAATTTGGGCAAATAGGGCGAGTATAAAGGGTCTCAATTACAGGGGATGGAATAATTTTCTCTGTTGCAACCCCCACTTTGTGATTTAAGTTGATAAGACGGGGGTATTATAGCATATAAATCTTGCCTACCATAGCTTAGTAAGATTTTGGGAGTCTAGTTGGGTAATCTGTTCCCTACACAGGGCAGAGGCTGACCTGAGGCATCGCCTTCACCCCATTTTCCAGATCCGACCCCCTGATTCCCCTTTAGGGAATCAGTCAACACTAATGGGTATAAATAGTAATTCACTGACAGACATTGCCCTTCAGAAAAAAGGACAAGGAGGTAAAGACCATTCTACCTTTTGCTGACGCTGGTGATTATGTTGTTGATGTAATAATGTAAATGGCGCAGATGGAACAGTTTTTTTTTAATATTGCTTATAATTCTAGGGCTAATGCTAAGTTCTGATTTTTCCATTCACTGCCCTGTGTAGTAATTGATTCCGTTGGCCTGTAATTTATTTCCTTTGTCCTATGTTTTTTCAGCTTTGCTTTAAAACTAATTTAAAGTTTAACCCTGGATCATTCTCATTGGTTGAGTTAACCCAACTTAACTCAACTCATTGGTTGAGTTAAACCTCAAAGGGCGGAGTAAAAGAACAACAGCTTAGTTAGCTAACAGATCAACTTGAATAGCAAAGACATAGAAATCCAAATAAAAATCTGACTTCTTTTTCATTCATTCATAACCAAGTCATTCGTGATCTTGGAAGGTCAGCAGGCTAGCTAACTAGCTTAACTAGATAGCTACAGGTTAGTATGGATAGTTTGAACTTGAAAGGCTAACTGCCAACCATGATAACTTAAGTTTGGCTACATTGCATTTTTCAGTCAGTACCATGAGCGCTAGGCTTCATTAATATTAGCTACCTCTTCTCTTACCCCTTTTCCACTGGGCTTTGGTAGCCAGAAAAACTGTGGTTCTTTGGGTTCGATTTAACTCATCTAATGAGATAATTTCTGCCTCCAAGAAATGTTTATGAAATATAACTGAATTTAATATAACTAACTGACTATAACTCAATTAAACGCTTTACCCACATCAAAACCTCACTTCACAGCTTTCAATACAGTCTAAATGTGCTATATTAGGTAGGCAGCATTAGCTTTATATGAACCTCAAACCATTGCTATGTTCATTTAGACTACCTGTAATCAATGGCTTGTAAGGCATCCTGTAAATGAGGTAGTAAATTAACTCTTAGTGTGTAATAAGACCCATGCAATGACATTTAACTGGATGTACTGTGGATGGCAACACAGTAAAGCACAGCAGCCCACGGTAAGTTATTGAGTCCCAAAGTGAGAGGTTGTGAAACACAGGGTCTAATTCAGTAATCTGCCTGATGGATGGCTGACTTGCCCTTTGCCAGCAGTGTTTTCTAAAGGCTGCTCCAACATCTGTCAGCAGCCATGAGGCATAGACAACGCTAGCTAAAGGCTTCGGCCATTCATCACAGAATTTTATGAGTACGTCTCCCTGCAAGTGTGTGTGTGCGTGTGTTTGTGTGCATGTGTGACAAAGAGGAGAGAAAAGGAGTGCGAGTGTATATAGTGCCATAAATATGATACATCATCCAGTGCAACCCCTGTCAAAAAGCATGATGGGTTGCACTAGTTGGCTGGCTGTCGTGTGTGAGTGTGAGTGTGAGTGTGTACCTATGTTGGCATGTATGTGGACAAAATAAAAGGAGTTGGTAGATAGATTTTACTTTTGCTCCAACCCATTTCAACAGGTTTCATCCATCCCCAAGCCAGAGAAACAACACAAGCGGGAGACATTACTCAGAAAGATTCACACGAGCCTTGCCTCAACATTTCTCATTGTGCTGCAGTCATTTTTTGCCGGCCCAAGGGCACAGGTGGCCTTCAAATATGGACCCATCAGTCATGAGCTGTAGATGGGTGCGCTCCGGAGGGGGAGACACACAGTGTGCTTGAGGAACATAATGTAGGCGGGGCTCGGTATCATGATCTATTAGCCTCAGACGCGCATAATGAATCAATTTGTTATTCAGCTCGCTGATACCGACAACAAATAGGGCTGCTCGGATGTAATACTTCCAGGAAGCTTAAAGTGCTGCTTGAAGGTTGCTCGCACTTTGATGCCACTGTCATATTTATAAACACACAAATACCTCCCCGCTCTGCAAATGAAAATCAGAGGTTTGGCGTTTGAAAAAAAAAAAAAGCCCTGCTCCACATTCAAAGCTGTCTAGGGGTGATTCACTGACGCCTGCGGTAATGAGAAAGTCACGCATTTATGGCTCCCGTAGATTGAGTTGCTGCTCTTGCGCGTACATAGCAACCCGAATGTGACAAATCTCAGTGTTCTGGCGAAAGCTTTTGTTATGTTCCGTTTAATGCTCTCTCTCTCTCTCTCTCTCACCTGTACAGTTTGACGCCAGCCTCCCTCTCCAGCTGAGCCCACAGCTGGTAGCACTCCTCCATCATGTGGGTGTAGAAGTCCTGTTCGTAGGCCTTGCGGATGATGCGGGTCTGGCCATGGGAGCTGCCTCGGGTGTGAGGCAGGACGAACTGAAGAAGGACAAATGATTGGTTGGACGGACCACATAGGAAGCAACAAATTACAATTACTCTTGTTGGTGTAATTAAGTAGCTTTTTATGTACTTTTTTTGAAGTCGGGAATTTTACTTTTACTTGAAGCTGCACTCGGCAATTGCACATTGGTGGCCACCAAATGAGAGTGAAAACTGAACCCAGAAATCACATAAGTTGTTGTCAGAAAACTGCACACAGTACGCTCATGTTTACCAAGCCGGCCGGTCTGTGATGTTTTATACCAAAGGGACGAGTGAAGCACTTCCTGTGGGCAGGGAGAATTTCCTGCCAGTGACCATACGCGACAAGAATTTAATTTGGGCAGATAGGGTGAATCTACGGAGTCTCAATTAGTGGTTATGGGACACTTTTTCTCTGCTGCAGCCCCACCTTTGGTTAAAGCTGGACTATAGGCAAGATTTGTATGTAAACATCCAGCCATCTTATCAAAATCAAATCAAAATCTTGCCTAGTGCAGCTTTAAGTATGCTTTGACTAATTATACCTTGCTACATTTTAAATTGCATCCAATACAGAGTCCAAATTGTGCAGTTTCTTCATAAGCATCGCATTAGAAACTGGCCAATCATAAACTGGCCAATTGTGGTGCCATTAGCAGTAAACAGTCAGTCAGCAGAGAAAATAAGAGTCATTTGGCTTCACTCTATTAATGCACTTGGCAAACAAGAAAAATCTTTTTCTTTACTCTTGTGTGTTAGATGGGAAGCCATCCACTGTGAGGCATTTTTCAGAGTTCGGGCTCACAACCTCAGACCTTTCCTTTTCAGTAATCAAACAAAGGAGATGACCTAGGAGGGGAGGGGGCATGCTGAAAATGTATTACTAAGAGAGGAATGTAAATGTATTTATCTGAACATTACATCCCCGGGGCAGGAATGAAGCTTTCTTTCCAGTGTTTTCCTGTGAGATGTTGCAACTCTGTAGATCGTGAATGCTATTTGGACACATAGTCCTTAGAAAGACGTTTTTTCTAGTTTTTCTCACAGTTGTATTGGCGTCTCCCTGATAGAATAAGCTGAACACTACTGTTCCTGATCTATAAAGGCCCTGAATTTTGCAGCCTCAAGAATTTTGGTTCTTACCTAAATGTAGACATATGACACTTTATTTCCTATGGTTGAAGTCTTTGCCCTTTGTAATTGATGCCAATTGACACCAGGTGTGTGCAGTGTGCAGGTTATTTCTATATATATTGTGATGTGTGTGTCGGTGATAGCACTTCTGAACGCTGCACTTTATATTTGGATCATCTGTAATGAAAAATAAAATATATTTCTTCTATGCATTTGTGAAAGGGACTCTTTCCTAATATTCAGCAGTGAGCAGATTCTTCAAGATATATTCATTTCACATTGTATTTGCTTTACATGCACAATAGAAAGTCATAAAAGTAAAAGTAGCAGAGGGGCTACAATAAAACAACACCAAGCACCAGTCCTATGGAACAAAGTTTTCTGTATGACGCACCTGCTCCAGCAAAAGAGTCTTCTTCTTCTTTTTTGCAAGCTGATATGCAGTAAAGGAGCCCTGGACACCGGCCCCAATCACAATGCAATCGTAGTCTTCCTTGGTCGACATTTTGGCTGTATTGGGTATGCAGAGCGTGCAGATTCACTTGACCTCCTTTCCAAATGCTGACACTGATACTCCCACTTTCTAAGCAGAGGAAAGTGCACCTGTTACGGTTATATAACTGTGAATAGCCTACACAGTACAGAGGTCACTCCTCCGCAGCCTCAAAACAGGCCTGTGTATAATGGCCAAGAGTACGGAGCCCGGGAGTGACCGTCCTTTAGGGAAACAATCCCAGCAAGCATTCGAAGGATGAGTGGTGCAGGAATGAGTCCTAAAACCAGGAAATTAGTTAGCATTTTTTGCACTTCCGGTTCACTTGTCTCGAAGTCTATGGGTTTTTTGAATGGGTTTTTGGTTAGATGCCTGAAATAAGGTCTGTGGTTAACACAAGCTTAAGAGGTTTTCACGTTTTGTTATACAACATAAAATAAGTCAGTAAACAAGTGGCTAAATGACACTACAGAGATTGTTGGGGACATTAAACACCATCACGCCGAACACGGAAACTCATCTACTCATTAGTCCGCCTTTACAGCCTCTAGTTGTGTTTATACTCGCGCTCTTCCAAACTATTCTATATTCTATCTTGCTGAACAAAACGTGTAAGTATCATAAACTTCTGTTTGCCACAGAGCTTATTTTCTGCAATAATTCAAAATCCAATGCAAAAATCCCATTGGCTTTTTGTCGAGGGAACCAGGGCGATGCTAACTTCCGGGTTGGTTACGTCATCCCTGCACCACTCTATAGTGATAGTATAGTCATAGACGGGGGGGAAAGTTAATATTATAGCAAAGAACAGTCTATCATAAATCTACAGCTGAAAGATACACACGCTTAAAAAGATGAAGCAGCCGCGGTGAAGAGTGTCATGTGACGGAGTCCGAGTCTCTCCAGCAAAACGGTGTCCCGAGTTGTTGTTCGTCCCAAATAAGTACCCAAACTTCAAAGAGTACCGGTCTACACCATCACAACCTGTTGTTTACACTATGGACACATATTCCCAAATTAGAAAAAGATGAAGTTATCCGGAGACCTCGGCTTGCCACCAGTTTCTACAGAACTCCTTGTAAACTAGTACTTCCAGGTTCCGCCATCTTGTGGCGTCTTCACGTCTCCATGGCAACACGTACCTATCTGTCACATCTCTCTTAGTTCTGAGTTTTCTTTTGTTTTCAAATGTTTTTTATGCAAGATGTTTCTTTAAACTCGCGTCTATGTGGAACATTTTAAATTCTAAAATGTATTGTGTATTTGGTAAATTTGTGTCAGACCTAGTTGGTAACGTTATTAAACCTAGAATCAAAACTAGACATGAACGGTTCTTTCGTTACTAATGCAACAAAACACACCTGACTAATCAGAAACACCTGTCAAGCCAATTGCCCCAATAAATTCTGTCCACTGAATCAAGGGCACTATATATAAAACTGTTGTCATTTCTAAATAGCAAAACAAATATTTATACAAATACCCTTTAATAAAAGATGACAATCTGTACTTATATTACCTTATATTATCTGTTATGTTAACTGTATTTAGGAAAACCAATGTATAAATCAGATACCCAGTGCATGAACCTAGAAACCAATAGGTATATCCAACAAAACTAATATATATGCCAATATGCTAGAAAAACAAACCAATGTATAATAAATACAACCAATCTATATAAGCAAACCTAACATATCACAATCAATAGATATTCTGGTAAAACAGTGTATAAGCCAGCAAATTGATATTTGTAAAACAGTATATATTCCCTTTGCCGAATGCATATGTAACAAAAAACATCCATATATATCTAAACCAATGCAAATGCTATAAACCATTGTATATACTGGTCAACCAAATGTTTTATAACCAATGTACATACCCATTAACCATGTAGTTTACCACTAAACCAATAGACACAGTTGGAATAGTTTATTTCCTAAACTGCACCCCATACTAAGCTGTTTAATATTCTAACTCAATATCAAAATATATAACTACAAAGCTATAGTTCCTGAAGAAAAGTCCCTCTGAAAACCAATGGAAAATATATGAGAAATAAAGTCAAAACATCAGAGTTGATACAAAACATGCACTATTCAGGAAAGTCTTTTTAAGTAAAGACAAAACAAACGTCCTATAGCTGACATATTACTTGGCCTACAGTTCGTTCTTTCTCCCCTAAAGTCTCTATAGTATAACCTCACCTTTCTAAAGTATGTCCACCAGCTTGAGGATTGCTGAACTTTCTTCCCATTTCCCCCTGACAGTAAGGATGTCAGGATGCCTACTTTTACCTGCAAAGTCACAAAGTACTTCACTGTTTTGTAGTAGGTGTGTGAGTCTTGCAGGAGGTAGGGAAATGGTCCTTTTTCAGACTGATAAAATAATTTGGATATTCCAAAAGAAAAGTTGAGGGCGCAAGCAAATGATTGTATCAGGGGTTCCCCAAGGTGAATCATATACTATCCCCACTACAATACTTGATCGTAATTTTGGCGGTGGGCAGTTTTGGGTTGACACCAAACATGACCAAACAGTTCAGTTTTGGACTCATATGTCCAGAGAACAGATTTCCAGAAATCTTCAGGTTTGTCCAGGTAGTCTCTGGCAAATTTAAGACTTAAGACTTAAGCTTTGTTCTGTTTAGACAGTAGAGTTCTTCCTGGCTACCCTTGCATGAATACCATTTCTATTCAGTGTTTTTATTGTTGACGGATGCACAATGACATCAGATGCAGCAATGGTATTCTTGGGTTGCTTTTTTACTAGTTTTAATATTTTAAAACTGACACACCAAACTGACCAGAGGGGTGTTCCACAAAGCAGGTTTAGAAAAGCGGAGATTCATTTTGAAACAAGTCAATCAGGGATAAAGCAGTTCCACGAAGCCGAATTCAAGCTACCGTGATCTGGCTAATCCAAGCCAGGTTCAAGCAATCCAAATAATTGCGCGTGCACAGTTGTACACAGTTTATTTAAGCAGCCCGAGAGGTCGATCGTGGATCTGATCGAGTCATCATGTTGAAAAAATGGCGCTAAAGACAATGTTCACGGCCACTCAGCAGCAACTTTTAGTGGAAGTCTATGAAGAATTCAAGCATATTATAACTAAAACCGTGAACTGTGACTGTATCCCCGATACAGCCTACATCATTATATATTTTTTATTTTCTATTAATGTTACACTTTATGTTGGATAGTGTAGGGTATAGGGTAATAGTGTTGAACATGAGGATGGCGGAACTCCTTGCGTTCCAGTCGGATCAGTGTTATGGGAATACCGATTAAGCTTCAACTGTGGTTTAGCCTGATAACTAGCCGGCCTCGGGCCAGGCTAGTTATGAAGCATAAATTGCCACAGCAACTCAGCTTGAACTATGCTGAGCTTGCTTTGTGGAACCGAATAAACCTGAAAATGAGCCAGACTAAGTGAAATAAGCCTGGCTAAAGTGGTAACTTCGTTTCTCACCTGGATTTATGGGCGTGCCACACAAACTCCTCCTCAAAGAGCTGACCTTTGATTGGTTGTCTTTATAACCAATTATTTACACACCTGATTCAAGTTATTCTCTTGATTTAGCTAATTCAAGAGGAAGTTATCTTATTCCCGCACCTGCACTAATTCCCTTTAAACTATTTTAACCATGTTATAATTGGTTAATGTGGGCGTGGCCTTGCACCTGAAGGGCTTTAACTCCTACTTAAAGACCTTAATCTGGAGCATGTTTACCAGATTTGATGCAAATTCATCAAAGCAATGCAGAGCGACTTTATATATTTGACTTTCTATGAGACAGTGAAACGTGTTAGAATTACCATAGCCTCCCCTTTAACCCTTCCCATCCAACTAGGGTCCCTTGTTGGCCCTTCTGAAATATTGCCCTCCAGGCTGAATCCCACAATCCACTTGAGATAACATTCAGCTTGGATCATGTACATGTGGAAATGTAAATGTTGTTGTGGTCGTGATTACGATCTTGGCTCTCTGCATAACATTATAAGACATTTTTGTAAATGAATGAAAAACAGATTCTTTCCAGCCTCAAAATAGGTTTTTATCTCTGACGTGTTTTGAGAGACTCAAGCATCCATTCATTGATTTTTTTTCCCCCTCTCCCTCCTCTCTCTTTTTTGTGGACAGCTAGAGCCTCAGTCTGAATGGTTCTCATTTGCAATCGATCAGTGCTGAGATAGCTCATCCCCATCGACCTCTGAGACAGAATAATACTGAAGTGAGGCAGTATCTCCTCTAAAGCCACAACTGGACCCACACAAAGCGTAACTTATATATATGCCCCAACACAGTTTACACTTCAGAAAAATTATGTTGCATGCATTTATATGTAAGCAAAATCATGACATATTGTCCTTTATCTACATTGATTACACAGTAGTCTTATTATTTCAGCATGGTAAAGCAGGCAAGTCCAAAGAATAAACATGAAAATAAACATGGATTCAGCTTGCAACCAGCTATACAGATATATTGGGAAACTGATCTATCAGTTTCCCAATGTATCAGGTTGATATTGGCCTTTTATTAATAATCAGCCAGTAGATTCATTGTAGAATTGATCAATACTCTACTGGTTGTCTATGGGAAGCTCTTAACCTGAAATTATTCCAATGAATCATTTTCATCATATTTTATTATTATTTTATGACTTCTTTATTATTATTATTATTATTGGTGTTATTATTATTGCTATTATTATTGTTGCAGATACTGAATATCAGCGAAAAATATCAGCTACCCTCCATCAAAAACCCATATTGGTTGAACCCTATATTAGTCCAATATATACAATAACAATGTATACAGCGCTATGGTACTGAAATGCCTGACTGCATATGATTGGTTGAACTGGGGGAGGTTATCTATGAATTGCATAATAAACTGTGGGTCGGGTTGAAGATTGCGTCGACCCCCGTTCCACGGGGGTCTGGGGACAGCAGGCCGAGCAGATGGATCCTGAGGCAGCGCAGACCTGCAGAGGGTCAGCTGGTCAAACACCCCGCTGTTCCGCCCTGTCACACACACATGAAGTGTGAGCTTCCCCACAGCGTCCGTCCTGTCTTGCCATATCACACCACATTTACCTCAGACACCACATTCATCCCCTTTGCGACAGCCACATACTTGAATGCAACGAATGCAACACATCCCAGGAAACATTTGATGGACAGCGACGGTTCAACAACAACCCCAAATGAAAGCAAATTTTTCAGCAATATGATATTACGGCACAGTAGAAATTTAAATTACCCTATGACAGAATGTTTCTATTGGATGTCTGGGTCTGTGGAGGCATCTGTTGAAGGTCCTCTTTCAGGTTCAAGGTTGTTGCTGTGAATGAATGGTGCTCCACAAGGAAAAGATGGAAAAAAGCCTCTCTTGCAACACAAGTTCAAAAGAACATATTAAAAGCATATATGTTTCAGCCGTGCTGTGCCCTTCATCAGGGAGTAGAGCACCAAGCTGCATGAACACAATACACAGATAGATTTTTAATGAGTGAATGTTTCCAGCCATGCAATAAAAGCTTTGAATTGTTTTTGTCTTGGATCGTCTTTTTCACTGAAAGTTCATATGCAACATGTTTTAAATGTACGTCTTTTGACACAGATGTTTGAGCATTGCATGTAATATTTGATTCGTGCACATGGAAAAAGGCACAAAAAGTAGTTTTATCTGCAGTTTTAGTCTTCTGCATTGGCTGTTGTCCTGGGTGTTAGGGTTTGACTTCTTCCAGTCCACTGTGATTGCGCGTGTCGGTCTCAGTGAAATCAAACAGCTCACAAAACAAGCACAGAGTTCCATTCAAATTAGCTTTTTTTTTTTTGTGGGGACCACTATACCTTTGATCTCTCCTCACCAAGGTATTAGAAAGGTTTATTACCTCTAGATTACAATATGTTCACAATCCTCATTTCAGATATTCTATGTAGACAAAGATTGTGTGTCCTTAGGATCCCTAACTCCATCCATTTTTAGCAACCGAGAGACAAAACTTATCCTCAATAAACAACATCAACACTCATACTATGTGATGTCTGATGAATAGTATTATCCTACAGCAATTGCATGTATGTTTTTTTGTCCTTTATGTTTCAATCTGCTTTCCTAGGTTCCTTTATCCATCTGGATTGTAGGCACAGGTACATGAATTCCGAGGCCAGCCCAGTCAGTGACTAGCCTAAACTCCATGAAGAGATAAAACGCGGCATCAGTGTGATGTTTACAACTCGGGAGTCTTACTGGGATGCTGAAATCACCATCTGCTGGCAGTGAAAGTTTATTCCCTCTGAGCACATGGCAAAGGATTGCCGCTGAGGTCCCAGCAGTCCACGTCGCTCCCCTGTGTGTGATATGATGAACGGTGTGCCTCCTCGCTCTCTAAAAGACCACTCTGCTCTGCAGCAGTATATAAAACGCAACGTCAGGGCATTTCCAGTGAGCAATGCCACTGTCTTGACATCAGGGATCTTGGACGCATTCAGAAAAAAAAAAGAAAGATGTTTCTGCAGAAAGTGCCCTCGTCGCCTCATGTTGGATTGATTTAGATGATTTATGAAAGTATTTTTTCCCCCATTTTTTTTAAAGGCGATCTTAGTAAAATGTAGAAATAAATGAAAGCGGTAATCTGCGAGATTCCTGTTTTTTTCCCATGTTGTCTCCTTTGTTGGTGCTAAGCACTCATTGCTATGGTGTTTCTTCACCACGTCCTTTTCCTTGGATTTTCTGTTTGAGTTTCTATAGGTGGCCTTTGCCTGTTCAGCCAACATGGCTATCGCTGCTCATGCTAATTCTATTTATTCCAAACAAACCGGAAACGTAAAACGCATCACTTCCTGTTTCTAGAGGATTTTTCCCAGGAAAGACCTACCTGACACTGGGTGTTTAGAACAGCAAATGGAAAAGCTTTCATGAACTGGCTAGAGGTCGAATCGCTATAATGTTATAGCAGTTAGCGATAGAGAGCGGCAAAACAGACATGTATTTATGTGAAAGAGTCGTGGATTATTACTTCAAATCGAAGGTGGGTAATTTGAGCTGCTTGACACATGATTCATGTCTCATTGATAGCTGCCTTTTTGCCATTTGGCTGCCTGAATAGATTATCCTAGAAAACCCAAGCCGGTGACATAAGTTTCATATGAGGAAAAAGGTCACGCCTAAGACAGCACTCCCAGAACCTCAAGTACCACTCCAATGCTATTTACCTGGCATTTACTGCTGGCAATGCATTCAGAGTCATGTTTAAATATCAAGCACCTCTTGTAAATATTCATGACGATTGCCCATACCAACAGTACAAGAGCAGGCTCAGGAACATCTAATGAATAACTGAAGACTCATGAATAATGAACAGCTTGTGCTCTCCTCCTCCACCCCCCACCCCCTTTGGCTCGCTGCTTCAGTTTCAGGTGGGAACTCTGCCAGGCGCCCACCCGACATCATTGCCTTTGTTTGCGTGACGGTGCATAGTTTTCAACGGCGGAGAAATATCTCCAGTCTGGTCTCTGACCTAAAGAACAGTCCCTCCGCTTTGCCTCCGCTGCGTTAATGACTCTGTTTGACCGCTCGGCTGTACACGAATTGCTGGAGGATTAGGTCGCTCATTCTCCCTCTGTGGCCCCTATTGCTGCCAATTTTAATGGCTGCTCTTTGCCGCTCAGATGGATGTGGGCTCACCGAGGGAGAACGGGATTACCTTTGCTTCTGGAGGGCGTCGTTTGATAAAGGCTCAGACTGCTCCATTCTTTCTCTCTCTTTATCTTCATATAGATGCTGACATTAAGATACAGTTTGTATGGCTTTAAAGTAACCGGTTGTCCTTTTTATGTTATGTTGTGATCCGGCAATGTAGAGAAAGTGCATTCTGCAAAGTGAATTGTTTGCAGCAGCTAGCCTCCACGTTGACCTATCTAATACAGCCATGACTAGATCTGCTGTAATCTGTTGCACATGTGCATCTTCGGATCTCTTTTTATTGTTTCTCCATTTGCCACGGCACAGATATTTAGTGATAATTAAGAAACTAAACCTAAAAAATAGAAACATCACCTGATATTTTGGGATCTTTCTTTGTATTTGGACTCCATGATAATGAATTTAGTCTCCATTTAGTTAAAGAAACAATCATCCACAAATTTTCATATTCTACAAATATCCTATAAGGTAAGTCATCATCTCTTTTTGCCTCAATGTGAGAGTACAGAGAGTACACGTAGGATGCACCTGGAGAGACACACACGTTTCTTTGCTAAATCTTCTGTGTTGAGCCAAATATCTAAAATATTTATCAGGCAGACCGTTCCAAACCTTAATTTTATTGCATTTTTTTTTGCTGGAGAAGCAACACACTCAATCATTCCTAGCGAATACCGTAGCATATCTTAGGGTAGTCTTCACGGGGGATGGTGAGACAGCTGTCGATATCGCTCCCTTTGGAGTCTGCAGACAAGCGAAGACTCTCTAATGAAAAGACATGGCTGCCGTCCCATCAGCCTGCAAATGGCCATTTTATAACAGAGAAAGTAATATGAGAAAGTTATTTCCATTTTTATTGTTAGACTCAATGTCCGCCCTAAAACCTAAGAATATATATTGATATATTTTTATGATTTTGGACACATTAATATGACACTAGACACCCGTGAACCAAGTAAACTGTGATGCCATCAGAAGACATACATTTGGAGCTGCTTAATTTATTATGAATCAGTGATGGACTCTTTCTACATTCAATTTAGACGTTTTTTCATAGTAGTGCTGTTAGTTCCTAACCAGAAAACCTACCAGTTTCTCCAGAAAATCACACTGGGTCTTGTCGTACCAGGCTAAAATGCTATCTTGTATCTGACAATTTCCTCAATTGTAATATCTTACACCAAGAGCTACATATAACACAACAGAATAACTTAATTCTTGAGTTTTTTTCACACAGAAAAAGATGTTTGGTCTTGCTTTTGTCAAATGACCACCAAACTAATGGTCTTCATTGTTTAGAAAGTAGTTGGAAAGGAACTAGGGTGTTTAGAGGCCATTTTTCTAGTTTTGGGAGGTACTTTCCCTTTGCCTTTTCAGTCACAAGTTCGGGGATATTACAGATATTACACATTCAGTGGAGCTACCTCTGACTGGAGTCCTGATGTATTTCTCTTTAGGAACTCAGCAATGTCAGTGCTGGTTGCCTTTTTCCCCCCAGTTTTGACATTGTGGCAGTCATAAAAAGCCTGTTCATCTATTTGTTTGGCTTTTGGGAACATTAGACCCAGACGATCTGGTTTGATGGGCCGCTGTGATTGTCAGGGAGACTAATACTTCAACACTGGAATATATGCAGGAGGTGATAAAGTAGTCATGTGAGCCTACATGCCATCATGATTTTGCCTGCAGGCTTTGCCGAAAGCAAACAAGTGAACTTTGCCCTTTAGCCTGTGATATACATTGTCAGATAAGATTGGCCATTGTCGGCACTGTGCATGGCTCCGTGATAAACTCAGATGACAACTTGGATGACAACTTTAAAGATGAATGTGTAAAAGTGTTGATACCTGTCAGTACCAAAGCACTAGATATGGTCAAGATATGCACTCGTCTGAAACTACCAGATAAGGTTTGTACCATTTCTTGTCACAGAGATCATATCCTGTCCGTATCATCCGTAAACATGAGGTTTTGCAACCCTGAATTTACTAAAGCAACTACTTGCCGGTCAACAGTCCAAAATGTTCACATTCTCATGAGCCCATCTTCACGACACAGTGAAATAGATTTGGGGCTGGACTGCTGTTAGAGATCCCTGAGATGCATCAGAGGAATGGAAGAGTTGCAGCTTTATGTAAACTTGAGAAGCACCCGAACAGCATTTGGAAAACCGTTTAACTTGCAATCACTACAACGTGATTGTATTTTAGTAAAACAAATGAGGTTTGGGGCGGAAAGGTTGCAGGTTCAGTGGTTTTCATTCCCTGTGGCATGTCCCAGTACATGGAAGAGGTATGTTCACACTGCAGGACCTTCATGCTCATTTACAAATTGCTGCTCATATCCGATGTTCTCCATGGAAGCGACTCCAGTTACGGTATGCACCTTCAAGTTTTGACTGAATTGAGGCATCTTATCAAATAGAAGTTAGGCTATTTGGCTTGTTGTCCTCCATGCTAACGCTGGCTCAGCAAAGCTTTTATCCCAGGTGAATGATGTAAAATATGCTTATCGTCATGGCAATGCCGACAAATTCCGATTTTGAGCGTTCAAATACAAGCGGCATGTAGGTCGCACAGCTCAGGATCCGATTTTGCACAGCCTGGTCTCACGGAATTTCTAGAAACATGCACAATGTCTTAAAATGCAAATAACACACTCCGTGCACAAAAGTGACCCCACCAGGAAAGGATCAAGTGGAGGAGACACGACTAGAAACAGGAAGTAGTTTGACATTGAAATGGCGTGGTGGAAAGTAAGGGTGTGGGTGGATACATTTACCTTCAACTCTGATGACCCAAATTCCCAACTTTTCTACTGTGAGTGAAGTTTTCATTTTCAGTGAAAGTTTTTCTTATTTAACCATGGCCTATACCTTAACCAAAGTTATACCGTGGCCTGGGAGAATACTCGATTCTTATTGGCTGTTGGGGTGTTGATTAATTTCAGATAATTTACATAGTAGTCTAATCTAACTAGGCTAGTCTATTGGCTAACAAGATAAGTGCCATCTATAACTGCTGGAAACAAGAGGGCCTGTAGCAACTGCCCACCTTCTCTCCGATGGCGGACTTGAGAGTTGCCAAATCATGTCCGTCACAGGTCATCGCTGCGAGACTAGCCTCTGCAGCTACTGGGCACTGTCCATCCAGGACAGAAAAAAGAGGAGTGGTATCCTGTCAGCTTCATGTACGCCACACATTTAAAAAAATGAGGAGGAGACTTTTGGCAAGTTCAACCAGGCTTCAGTCTTTTCACCACCAATAGCATCCAGCCTCTGTCTGGCTCTCTGCAGCTACTGGGCACCGTCCATCCAGGACAGAAAAAAGAGGAGTGGTATCCTGTCAGCTTCATGTACGCCACACATTAAAAAACTGAGGAGGAGACTTTTGGCATGTTCAACCAGGCTTCAGTCTCTTCATCACCAATAGCATCCAGCCTCTGTCTGGGAAATGGCCTACCAGTGTCTCTGTCAAATTTCACTATCAATGAAAGTGAGTCAATGAGTTTAATTATAAATAATCAAATTGCCTTATGTAATTGGTCTAATAAAACAAATTGAATAGCCTAAACCAATGCTGACTTGAGCAAGTTTTCTAGTCAATCTACTGGACCCTGTTAATTATCCCAAGATAGTTCAAAAATGCACTTTTCAATTTACTCTAGCATAGCAAATCACGTTTTGTTTTGCCAATTAAAAAACTACTTGATCTGTGTGTCTTGTCAATTATTGCACATCCTAACAGTTATTATTTTGGCTATGTGAACCTACTTTTGCTGAATTAGCAAACATGAATATGAAAAAATATGGTATCCATGGCACGTAAACTTCCAATGGACGGAAATAAAGGCCTTGCACATGTTAAAGCGTCTCCACTAGAACAATGTAGCCGACCTGTGCTCACATGTCTTCTTGTCACCTGTGCTATCCTGAACCGTCCACCGACATCTGATTCTGAAAAGGTCCATTTTGAGAGGCGAGCACGCCACCAGCATTCATCCATTTAACAACATCTTTCTGTTTAACCAATGAACAAATGATTTTTCATCTTCGGCAAGTGGCCATATCGGGATAATACACGACAAGGTGTAGTGTTATCGAAAAATAATGCACTCTGCAGAGGCAAAACCAGCGTTATTATTTTCCAATTGCCTCACAGTGTATTATCCCTTACTTGTTTTACTTTATTTTATTTATTTATTTTTATTTTCACATGAAAATGGTGTGTTCAATTCATGCTATTGTCACATAATCTTTACATTATGTGTACATGTAACATGTAATCTGTGTTTCAGAGTTCATCTCATGAGATTTTGTGAGAGCGCTACACAGATCACACCTGGTCAAGGTACCATCTGGCTTAGCAAAGGTAAAGCCAGAAATCTTGTTGCAATTATAGACGGCGATCTTAATTTTAAGAGCCATGCAATCATCTCACAAGATTGGCTTGCTACCATCTAAAAAATATCTCAAAACTAAGGGGTTTTCTGTCAAAAGCAGACAGCTGTGCAGCGACTTGCAGTTGTTCCAAAATGCCGCTGGACGAGTTCTTACTGGAACTAAGACTGAACACATTACACCTGTTCTTAGATCTCTGCACCGGCTACTAATACTAGAATTGACTTTAAGATTCTGCTACACGTATACAAATCTCTAAATGGCCTTGCACCAAAGTATATAAAACACATGCACCAAGAACTCTCAGATCTGCAGGCAATGGCCTTTTAACTGCCCAGCGTATTCATTCTAAAGCAGGGGAAGCTGCTTTCTGTTTTTATGCTCCGAGCAGATGGAATGCCCTGCCTGAGGACCTGAGAGGCGCTCCAACATTGAACTCTTTCAAAAGCAGCTTATTAAGCCTCTTAAAGGGTAATTCCGGTATTTTTAAACCTGGGTCCTATTTGTACATATTAATCAGTTAGACCCCAGAATATGTACAAAAAGTTTTGGAATTGGTCCAGTAGATCGCCTCAGCTGGCAGTCGCTAAACGGGCTGCAATGGCTGCAACGTAATCCTTTGGTGCAACTGATCAAAGTATGTCCACTAAAAGTGCTTGTTTTTGCCACTGACAGGCTCAGATTGTTATTGGAAGTGTCTGACAACATTACGGAAAGGATCCCTACAGAGATAGACCTTTGTTTAACCAAAAACAGTAAGTAAGTCTCGCTCAAGAAGAAGTCTCGCTCTGAAATCTGAAAGATGAGGAAAGTTGTTGCAGGAAGAGGTTAAACAAAGGTTTCTGGTTTAACAAACAAAGGTTTAACTCAGTGTGTGCGTGTATAATTTTTTTGTACAAAATGTGCTATACAAATAAAACTTGACTTAACTTCAGCCAATCCATGGGTGGCCTGCTGTGGAAGCAGTGGCATATAAACTGATTTGTTAAAATAAATTGTTACAGCTTCTTTAAAGCAACTTTGAAATCACTTGGAATATATGATACACAGAAAAAACTAATTAAATGTCAGTTTAGTCATTATGATGGTGCATTGTTAGATGAATGAGCAGCACAGGAAAGCAATTGGTTCATTTACAAGCCGTGACCGTAAACACCAATATCCCCTTTATCTTATCTTGGTATGTTGTCTCATATATACAACCCGGTTTAAACAAGACAGCCATGTCCACTGGGGCAGAAAGACACAGCAAACTACTGATGCTGCTACTATTTATACCCAGAGTATATTGTGCAAAATAAGACCTTGATTAGATGTTTTTTTCCCCCAATGTCGCTGTCCTGGCAGACAATGTCTGTAGAGCCAGAATAACTTCACGAGGAGGTGGCGGGGCGATCTATCTTTGGTTCTGGAAGGAAATATATTCAGGCTGGCCACACGTCTAATACAACTAGCTAGGACACTTTTGCTTATTAAGACAAATAAGCCCTAGTGGCTGAGCAAAGGTGCAGAGAAGCCTTAATGCAATACTGTTATTAGGAGGCGAGAGAACTAAGGCACGTGCTACACTCTGTGCTCCATCCAATAAAGTTAGCCTCCCCCTGATCTGAAGTGAATGTACATATTTGTCACTATACTGTATACTGGTTGTTCTGAATCCTGCGAATGACTATCTTGCTTATTCTCCTGTCTCTCTGTGAAAGAGAGTAAACAAGGGTACACTGGATGAAACATTTTTTATGTCAATAAATATGTAGTATTTTATAGATTGCTTCCATTTTGCATCAGATTAACAGTCGTGAGGGTCTTCGGTATCGTACCCAGAGGGATAGCTGATGAATCACTAGGAGCTTGAATTGCAAGAAACTGCTTGAATATGTAAATGAGCATTAAAGCTGCAATAGGCATGATTTTTTTTGAATGTAAGAATCCAATTCTATCAGCCTAAGCTCACAAAATGGGAATGTAATAGAGAAGAGCGTCCCATTCCCACGAATTGAGACACTAATCGATTCACTTTATTTGCTTAAATGATTATTACTATTGCGGTGTCCATGGCAGAAAATCTTCTCGATGCACAGGAAGTGACAAATTCAAACCTAAAGGTAATAATAATCTGATTCCCAAATAAATAAATGTCCATTTTGCTACTCTCTAAAGATTGATGTAATCCAATAGTGATTTAATCTTTACCCATGAAAGCTTGTAGAGTAGAGATGCACACACATACAATACAGCAATACAATACACAATACAATACAATCCGGTTTGTTGTGTAACCCACTCCTGGGTAAGCACACCTCCTCTAGGTTCGTAGGGAGCTAAGGGGAGACTATACACCATTAATGAATGGACACAGACACCACCAGGATTTTGCAAAAGGTAAGTATTTCAGTGAATAAAAGCTCATAGGAAAAATACAGATAAAAAATAAATAAATGTGCAGTGCAAATCTTATAAAAAACACAAACTAAAATACATTGGGCCCATAGATCAAATTTGTTATTTTCAAAAGTCCTTCAGTTCAGTTGTAGAATGCGATACATTTACCATGTCCTTGCCAGCCTTTATTACCCTGTAGGGTATCTTATCCCTTACACCAGTGGTCTTCAACCCTGGTCCTCGGGACCCACAGCCCTGCTGGTTTTTATTCCAGCCGTCTCATCAGGGACTGATTAACATGGCTGATTCACCTGGCACACCAGGTGAATCTAATTAACTACCTGGTAGGAAAGAAAACCAGCAGGGCTGTGGGTCCCGAGGACCAGGGTTGAAGACCACTGCCTTACACCACCAGATTCAGCGGCTGTGGGACAAGCGACGGGAATGGGATGACCCCCTATTACCCTCCGATTTACTCTCTGCATGGAATGCCTGGAAGGACGAACTGTCAATTCTACCCACAGTAACTATGCCTCGATGCTACACATCTATCAGCGTTTCCTCCCCCTCTAAACAAGACCTTCACATATTCTGTGATGCATCGGAATCAGCTTATGGAGCAGTTGCGTATCTTCGGTCAGAGGGTAAAAGCGAGCAAGTCCAAGTGTCTTTTTTGCTTTCTCGATCTCGTGTGGCACCAAAGAGACAACAGTCAATTCCTAGACTAGAGCTCTGTGCTGCGCTAGTTGGTGCTCGTCTTTGTGACCTCCTCAGAACAGAACTGACTCTTCCTATCAGACGTACCATCCTTTGGTCAGATTCAACCACTGTACTTGCTTGATTGCAAGCAGATTCATGCCGCTTTAAGGTCTTTGTTGGTACCAGAGTGTCCGAGATACAAGAACTTACTAACTGCCAAGACTGGAGGTATGTCAATACAGTCAACAACCCAGCTGATGACCTTACGAGGGGCAAAACCCTTGTAGAGATCCAGCAGCCAAACCGGTGGAGCCAAGGCCCTCGATTCCTTTACCACCCTTCTGACACCTGGCCCCAAGCCCCTGACAGCTCCAACAATGATGTAGATCACCATCAGCTTGAAATTAAGCCTTCCTTTTGTGGAGAAGTTGCCACTATCAGGTCTGTCCCAGATTTCAGCCCTTACAAAACTTACCAAGCCCTCCTTGATGCTTCAGTCCAGTTGAAACATTCTCCAGATGCTCATGTAACCCCCACAGGAGCTGATTATCTTCAGGCAGAATTAGAAAATCTGAGACAGGCACAGATGGATAGCTTTGGAGAAGATCTCGCCCATCTCAAGGCTCAGAGACCCCTACTGTCAACCAGTCGCCTACTCACCCTTGCACCAGAAGTCTGTCCAGACACAGGCCTTATTCGTGTTGGAGGCAGGCTGCGGCAGAGTGAACAGGAACCTAATGCCACTCACCCCATTGTCCTCGATCCCAAACATCCAGTGTCTAAGCTGCTCATTCAGGAGTATGATGAAAGGTTGAAACACCCCGGTCCTGAAAGAGTATTCGCTGAGCTCCGCAGGCGGTTCTGGATTTTGAGAGGGAGCGAGGCAATACGGAAGTACCAACGTGGTTGTGTTCAGTGCTAACGGTGGCGTGCAAAGCCAGTTGTTCCCAGGATGGCAGACCTTCCAATAGCTCGTCTCCAACTGCACAAGCCTGCTTTTTATTCAAAGGGAAGGGATTGTTTTGGACCATATAATGTCAAGCTTGGACGTCGGACTGAGAAGCGAGTTGTCAAACACTTGCTGTGTGCACCTGGATCTCCTTTGTAGTCTTGACACAGATTCCTTTCTCATGGCCCTCCGCCGTTTCACCGCCCGTAGGGGCACTCCCTTTGAACTCTGGTCAGACCAGGGCACCAATTTCAAGGGAGGAGAGAGGGAACTTAGGGAGGCCTTAATAGCACTTAGTCCATCCCTCCAAGTTCAACTTGAGAAACAAAGGATCCGATTTCGTTTCAACCCCCCA
Source organism: Hoplostethus atlanticus (assembly GCA_034670405.1). NCBI lineage: Eukaryota > Metazoa > Chordata > Actinopteri > Trachichthyiformes > Trachichthyidae > Hoplostethus > Hoplostethus atlanticus. Next base: position 1,511,421 of record JAXDDX010000052.1, read on the forward strand.
CATGCCCCTCATTTCGGAGGAATCTGGGAACGGGAAATTTGTTCTGTCAAACAGGCCTTGCAAGGCTCCCTCGGCGCCCAACTGGTCACTGCAGAGGTCCTGCACACTCTGTTGATAGAGGTTGAACATATCCTCAACTCTAAGCCTCTTGGCCATGTCTCTTCAGATATTGCAGATCCTGACCCTGTGACCCCAAATCTTCTTCTCATGGGGCGGCGAGACTCGTCTCTGCCTCTGGTCTCTTATCCGAGCTCTGAACTCCTCAGTCGCCGGCAGTGGCGTCATAGCCAAGTGTTGGCTGATCACTTCTGGTCTCACTTTATCAAGTGTTATCTTCCCCACCTTCAAGGCAGGCAGAAGTGGCAAACCCACCAGGAGGATATGCAAGTTAATACAGTTGTTATGATCATGGATCCGCAACTCCCAAGGGCTCTATGGCTTGTCGGTCGCATTACAAAGGTATTACCAAGTAAGGATGGCCATGTCAGGACGGCTGGTAGGGAACAAGTCTTATGTCCGTCCAGTTTCCCGGCTGATTAAGCTTCCTGCAATCCCTAATGACCCCCCAAATCACTCTTCCTAGTATGACTCTTGGGAGTGCAAATCCCTATAGGATTTGGGGGCGGCTGTAGAATAGAGCCATACTAATCATCAACCCTCCGCCTACTTCCATGGCGTGGATCCGCCCATTCACACCTGACCTCACTCCCTCCTAATCAATGGCCTACTCTATATATCCCGCCCATTTCCTTTGTTCTGGCTGGCAGCAACACGAACCACATGTGAGAGCCCTCTCTACCTGTGATTCAGATACACACCTATGGTTGTGCGTGATAAAAAAAAACATAACCGTCAAGCCTCATCATCATATTGCTCTACATGTGTGCATAGTGGCAATAAATGGCTTAAACGGAACATCAGATGTCCCTTCTACATTCTTACCGATGTACCATGGTGATGCTCAATCTCCTGTGAACTAATCCTAGAGATAGATTCTACAGGGGGACACCCTGGTGTTTGTGTGTTTGAGTGGCAGTTTGGGCTGACAGTCCTACCACATTGTAAGTCAATTGGATCGTTCACTCAGTTGCTCCAGGTATGTTTGATCAAACTGGGGGCTCGCCATCAACTGGGTTCCTGGGATCTATAAGTCCAAGCCGAGGGGCACTTGTTTTCCTTCGGCTTGGTCTTATAGATCCCCCTGAATAATTTGTGAACAGCAGTTGATGAGCAGGCCGAATGAAAACAAGTGCCCTTAAAAAGAAGGGAATGTCGATGGGTTCACCGTGGCTTCCTACAAAGAATTTACACAAAGAATTTATTTTATAGAATGGCTGAAGGTCATGCTGTTCGTGTTCAAAAGAATTTGCGCTCTTCTCTACCTTGCTATTTGCCAATCATGCAGGTAGTGCATGATCGCATGCTGATAACCAATCAGAGGTAGAGTAGATGAAACCGATGTTAGTCATTGGCTGACAATTTCTTAAAGAAATAAGACAGCAACTTAAGGTTTTTACCCCATTATGTGTCACTGGATTACATTTGGAATAAAAAGAAGAAGAACTGGGTATTTAGCATGAGCAGCGGTAGCCACCGTGGCTGAACAGACAAAGAAAAGAGCACCTCCTACAGAAACTCAAACTCCACCAACCGAGGAATAAGACGTAACGGTACTGGACACACTGTTTGATTGACAGGTTATCTCTGGGAAGTGCAGAGAGAAACACCACAGCAATGAGGCTGAGAGACAAAGATGGAGACTAAATAAAAAAACACAGATCTCGCAGATTAACACTTTAAGAGCAAACAATGGTTGAACCTCTTCACCACCTCCACCGGCATGACACACTAAGAAGACTGCTGCGGTCAGGCAAGCGCCTCCACAGTCACGCTGCAAAAACTGAGAGACTGAGACAGAGTTTCTTTCCTCAGGCCATCAGGACTGTGAACTCCGACCTCACCAGGGCCCCCACCAAGCCCCACACACTGCCCCTCTTATGCACACACACACTCACACACACACACACACACACACACACACACACACACACACACACACACTAAGGTAACAACTACACATAATTTATATTATATTACATACATACAATTTCCCATATTACTATATTTTTATAGTGCTCTTACTGTAAATATTGTGTTGTTTTTTATATATAGAGCTCTTACAGTAATACTGTAAATATTGTGTTGGTTTTTTATTGTAAATAGTGTGAACTTGTTGCCCTTTGCACATTCCTGTTGAGCATTGCCACTTTTTCATTTCACTGCACACCCCGTGTGTGTATGTGACAAATAAACTTCTTGAATCTTGAATCTTGAATTGAAGAAGACATTTAGCTTACTGGCGTCGCCTTACAGGATTTATGGGTAATGAAGTCCTCAAAATTCAAACATTTACCTCTCACTGCTATTTGGGTCTGCCAACATGCAAAATTACCTAGTGACACTTTAAAATGAAATGATATTTGTACACTTTTTCACATCATCTTCAGATGGTTGGTTCAAAGGTATTAGAAAGAAACAAAATCTTGTGTGAATCTTGTAGTATGAAAAGCAATTTATTTTCTCTCAGTCTCACTCTCAGTCTCTTTTTCTACATTTTGGTAGAAGTTACATCACAGCAGGAAATGAAGAGCTGTTTTTGACTGCCTTGTTTGAAAAGAGTGTGACTGACACTCTGATTGGCAGACTCTAGAGTGGGAAGAAAATTAAGCCGAGGTATAGGTCGGTATGAGTGAGACAGAGAGAGAGAGAGAGAGAGAGAGAGAGAGAGAGAGAGAGAGAGAGAGAGAGAGAGAGAGAGAGAGAGAGAGAGAGAGAGAGAGAGAGAGAGAGAGAGAGAGAGAGAGAGAGAGAGAGAGACTGAGCACAATACAAACCAAGATCCTGTGTGCAGTCTTTGAAAAAAGCGAAACCCCCATTTCTCTGACCCATATGCAAGAAGAAAGAATATTGATGTCCCGTATTATTCAGTTTTCGTGATTTTATTTTTGAATATGCTACGGCTCAGAATAAGAATAATGTTCTTCAGGACGTTTCTTTAGTGAGAGGAGCCGAACCAGGACAAGGTCCAGTTGTGATGCGTTTACTGGAGTTAGTCTGAAACTGCTGTAAAAAAAAAGATGGAGCTTTGAAAATGCAATTACTTTAGATTTAACTACTCTAACTCTAATGTCTACATTAAATGTCTTTGATTATATATGTGTATAAATAAAGGAAAATTTGATTTCCTATGATAAGGCCCCTTTAAATAATTTCTTTGCTGCCTATCAACCCCATACACAAACACAAACAATGCTATTTGGCGATTCAAAATTTAAAAATGACTCTTGTACACAATTTGAATACCAAGCCATGCATCTGATCTTAATCAGATGAGTAATGCCTTGACTGTTCATGAGCACCCCTTTATAGACAGAGTGTGGAATCCATGAATAGCTGTTCTGCCTTGAGGCAAAGGTACGTAAATCAAGTGCTGAGAGGAGATTCAACGCTGGCTCGTTCAGATTCTAATTCTGTGTTGGAAAGCTCTCTCCCACACTGGTATGCATCATCTTTTGGTGACATGATCAACGGCTGCAAGGCTGGACACATGCTGCAGGGATGTCCTGCACCTTGGCTGGACATTTACACAAATCACCAGTGAGATCGACAACTCAGAAAGGCCTTTCCAGCACCGAGTCTCACAAGGCCTGAGAAGCACGAAAGTAAGATGCCTCAACGTCAAGAGATTCAAAAAGACTGAACTGACAGACTGACAGTAACCAATGACAAGTTGCACAATTTAAATCAACCCGAGCCTTTCCGTGAAATAGAAAATATAACTGTAAACAGCTGGAGGGAGACAAAACAACACCAGGAAGTATGAAGACTCCGGCAGGAAGCTCACAGGGCCACATATCAGCATTCAGCGAATAACATTGTTGACACAGCACAGCACCACATTTAACAATTCCACATTATTCCTCAAAAGACCCCTGTCTATACTCATGTATGATTCATAAGTGTTTCTTCTCTTTTATGCAGATTTAGCTCTTTCCAGAGAGCAAACATGTTGATGAGCAGGTCATTGTATGGGTAATCGCTCTAAAAGACTGATTTAAGCACTTTGTTTCCATTGTATTCCCTTCAAAATGTTCCGCCCTTGGACAGTAATTCAGACAATTGAATAAGAAATGCGGGGTGTTATCGAAAACGAGCAAGTTCCTTCAAGGAGTCATCATTGGTGTAATAACCTGGTAATAACAGCAACCCTCTTGAATAGGTTGGTTTTAAACAGAGGTTGTTTGTAGGCTTTGCTCATCAGATTATGATCAAATGAAAGCCATTCAAATTGTGTGCACGAGTCATCTCTAAAATGATTAAAGTCAATGTACCATTATATTAAATTAAAGTATTATTAATTAAAGTTGTTTGCCATACAATAAGTTAATGACTGCAATAGCCCACTAAGGATGCTTCAGGGGCAGTATTATTACATTACTGTCAGAAATGTAGTGGAGGGTATACCCACCTAAACTGAGTTTACCACATTATTAATTTCAGAATAGAGTTTACCACCTTTTAGTCTGACATGAACCTTTATGACGTAAATTCATAGCATACAATACAGTAATTGGCATCAGGATGATGTTAGTTATATGAAGATATGGCATTTCAATGAAGAAAGCATAAATTAATGCTTTGCTGAAAATATGATTGGTTGTTGTTGCCTTATAATGATGATTGATGATAATTGGTTGGTCTATATTGTTAACTAGTTGGAAAGGAATTGCATTGTTTCGAGTCTAGACTGCCGTTTTTGTAGCATTGGGAGGTGCTTTTATTTTTCTAATACCTTACTAAGATTGTTTCATTGCCCAGCGTGATGGTAATATTATCCTATTATATTTTGTACATCCGAAACTTTCAAGTTTGTTGTTTTCAAGTTGTTCCGCTGGCCAACGCTAGGAGCTGTCCGTGGTGCTGAAACCGCGGCGGCGCTGCCCTGAAGAGAAGGCTCGCGCCACAAGACGGGGCAGTACAGTCACTATAGTCCCTACAGTCAGTATAGTCGGTATAGTCTGTAGTCTGTAACGGGGGGAGGCGGACGAAACTGAAGCCGCTCGTCCCCTGTCCATGACTATCAGACACCGAACCCCGGGGCCGAAGTCACCGAGGAGAGGAGCGCTCAGCGTGCGTGGTCGGTCTTTGGCGTGAGCTCTGTGTTTTTTTAGTCCGCAGAAAAAACAGAAAAAAACGGGGTAAAGTGTTGATCCCAAGGACGGTCACTACTACTACTCCTACAGAACGAGAAGCGGCAAAACGGGGAGAAAACGTGATGAATCCGATCAGAGATTATTTTCCGCTTCTGCTGTTTCTGGTGGCGGTGGTGACACACGCGGACGCTAAAGGTAAGAATTGAGAATTATTAAAAAAAACAACAACAAAAAAACAACAATTTCTGCCAATTTTTATGCTCACCCGTGGCTGATGTGATGTGCAAGAAAAAATGTTTCCAGCCTTCAACCCCGACTACTCTGACTGAGGTGTTATTGTACTGAATTCTGGCTATTTTTTCACCGGGGAGGGTTTAATTTTACGCCGTTTTCACCGTTGAAGGAGGTTTTATATTGTCGGTACGTGCATGTGCTCACATCGCGAACGAAATATACTCCTTAATGAAATGAACACAACATGGGCATTGACTGTATTTCGGTTTATTTAGCACGGGTCGGATCTCATCGTCGTAATCAGATATGGTGCGCGTGCACACCTTATTCTTAAAAGTACATTGAACTTCACAGACAAACTCCATCCTTGTGGGATTGTTTCATAAACTGCAGGGAGTTCAATACTTAAGACTTCTTTATGTTTTTTAGTTTTTTTTTACCAGTTTCATTATCCTTGCCTCAAGTTTTTCCCTTACAAAAAAAGGAAAACTCAAGTAGGCAAACTGACTGATAAAAATGTCATTTTCCGGCCTTCCAAAAAAAGAGAAGCGCTTCAAATGAATGCAGCCTATCTCCTGGTGCTCTTGTCACAACAGTGGAATGGCTGATAGTGTTTTTGCAGCCTGCCTGCATTATTCATATCCCCTGACAAAATAAAGAAGGCTGAAAAACATGGGTGATGTTTGAGAGTTGTCTCACTTGATAGTTTGAACAATTTTAACAGTCAATATTTGTGTCCATAATCTTTCCAATGAAGGCACAGACCATTGTTATTATTATTATAATTATCATTATTACTCAGATGAATCAAATCATGTCACATATTGCATATTTGGACAATAGGCTCTACTGTAACATCCACCGTAACATGAACTCCTTATACCGACTTTTGATCGTTTCATTGGATCTAGCCTATTGGATAGGTGACATTCATTTTAAATAAACCAGGGAAGGAAATAAGTGACTTGAGCACAAACTTCTTGTTTAACTGAATGTGGATTTTCTTCTGCACAGTTGACACCAACCTCCCGTTCCTCAGAGCAACCTTGATAATGCAAGTTTGATGAATAGCCTTTGCCTGTATGTCTTTGTGAGGAGGCGTAATCATCCTGTGAAGGAGAAACATCACAGAAAATGTGTTTACCAGCTTTGAGCATTTTAATTCCATACTCTGAGACCATAACCCACGTTATTGATACTGTGAAGCAAGTGATTCATCAAGTGAAATGATTGGACTAAGCTGATTACTGTACTTAATTTATCAAGCAAAACATCACTCAGACATTTTTATTTTCATTTCGACTTTAGACTGGCACGTGAGTTTGCAAATCTGACACTATTGCAAGAGGTTGAACAGTTATTCCACCATTCCTTAGTTATGTGTTTCAGATTTGTTTTGCCATCGCCATGCCTCCAAAATACCACACACACAAGCAAACGCACATTCTAGCTTGTTTGTGAGGGTTAAAAGCAGAAACATCTAATAAATGAAGGACACTGCCGCTGTTAAAACTGCGCCCACCCTCAAGGATTTTCAAACGAATCGACTTTACGAGGTGCTATTCTCATTCTAACAGACAGGAGGCGAGTGAGGCGAGTGATACTTCAGATTAACAACGACCATCTTTCACGCTGCCCCCTGATTAGACGGCGATCACGAGTGCCAGAACCCTGCAGCCTCTAAGTCTGGCTGGCAGACCTCATATGAATACTGCTCGTGAGCTCTTTTTTTGTCACAGTGACATACAAAGCAACGGGTCCTGCGTCGTTAGCATACAAAACGAACCTGGCACTAAAATAACCTGAGTCTCTTTGGGGGCCAGCCTAGGAGTTAGGGAGACTTTATTTAAATTGGAGGTCATGGATTCAGCTCCAGGGGTGCTGTTCTGCAGCTGTACCCTGATCTATGAGCTCCCAATTTCTCTGTGGGTATCAGTTAAGTACATTTTTGCTTTAAAAATACAATCCAGACGGGAGGCCAGGTAGCTCAGTTGTCTCTCTCTACTGTCACCTTTCAAATAAAGGCGAAAATGGACATAATCCAGCATTTAATTGACCAATTTAGGGTAAATTAACATCTATTTTTGAAGAGTTTGACTAGTAGATGGAAAGTAGGCTTTTCAGTGTGGGCCTCAAATCCACGAGTGATTATTCCTGCCTTTCTTTTTAAATTGTTTACCCTCACTGCTGGTTGCTGCACTGTTGTTCATCAATTTGGTCTTGCTCTGCAGTTACAGCAGTCTGTACACTGTGAGGAGTAGCGAGGGCAAGCACTGAGCGGAGCTCATGCAGCCGGCGACATGGGGACTGATGGCGGACCTGAAATAGGAGCTGTTTGATGATGTCCCTGAGGTTTGGGGGTCAGGTACTTTGTCCTTTCCCTTCAGATTACTGCTCAGATAAATACCTTGGCCCAGCCGACCCGGAGCAGGAGATGCCCCTGGAGCCTTACCCCCGGCCTGCCTTGCATTGCCACTGCCTGTCATCGGTGACACCGCTCTGCTGGGAAAGCTGTCTCAAACTAATGGCCGCTACAATGGCTGACTGGCTGCGGGGCTTTACTTTAGGCCAAAAACAGCAACAAACTCTTGTGTGTCCAACACACACATCACAGCTTTCAGCTTCTGACAGAATGGGCTTCTGGGTACTGTTGGATGGGGCAAGAAATTCAAGCCGAGACACCCCCCCCCTCCCAAAAGAAACACACACACACACATCATCACACACACAGATTTGTCACTGTTTATTAGGACGTGACTTTTCCTTTCACATTCATCACCGCACAGGGAACACTTCCTGACTTCTGCAGATTATGTGTGCATTTTTCTTTATTTCTATAAGAGAACGTGGTATGCGCTAGAGCGTGGCTGATATGGGTTTTTGAACGCCGATGCAGATCCTGCTGCTTTTGTTTTGAAGCTGCCGATATTCCGTGCCGATATTCCGTGTCTTCATGCCAAAAAATGACAAGGACTCAGTGTTGGAAAGTGCAAAAGCCTCTGAAACAGCATTTAGACCATCATGAGACTGTACACATTACTACCTTTAAATGAAGTCTTAATACACAAAAAACAAAATTAAACAAATGAAGGAAATGAAGAAAATAAAACATCATTGCAGGTTTTCCATTGTTTTTATGCAGCTTGTGCTCAGGGAAGGAACCTCCATCATGTCAGAAGCCAATATCTGCAAACCAATATATCGGTCTGACCCTAGTACGTGCACGTAAAAGCCATGGGGAGAGTGTAAGAGGCTCTCTAGTTTGAAGTTGTCAATCACTCTCTACCGGTATTGATCAGGCGTGGGACCAGAGGAGGCTTCATCAATTAGATGCTCCCGCTGGGGCTTGTCAGGAAGACCAATCCAGTAGTCCTTATTTCCCCCTTGCTTGTTATGTTTTATTTAGTCGGGCTCCTCGTGGCGGGGATGACCTGAATATGCCACAATCTGTGTTCTTTTCTAATTATAGAGGTTTTGTTTGTATGTTTGTATGTGTGCCAGCCTTTTCAAAACCCACAATCTCCTACATTGTATGCAGGGCACACCCTTAAACTGACTTTTTCCATCTCTCACCACAAATTTCCTGGTTTAAACCAGTGACAGATCACCGCAAAAGGTTCTATTACATACATAGCGGTGATTTCATTTTCAAAGAACGGCCTGTCTGCGTATTTTGTCATGCTTCCTTTTTGCGAGAATTAGAACGGGGGGGACAGTGCTTTCTTGGTATTGAGATTGGTGCTGGAAGCAGCTTTTATTGAGCTGTTCATTCCACAGCGCATCTACAAGTAAATAATTTCACTGAAACAAACCTCATTTCACAATGTCGTTGTTTTCGCACGGGAACCGAGTAACGCCTGAGGTTGAACGCTTGAAGGGAAACTCGGAAAATTGTGTTATCATACAAATGCTATCGCTAGATAAAAAGGCTTTTAATAGCATAATGTCACCGGATGCACTCAAACATTATACTTGGGTGTAAGGGGTCTATTCAAAACATTTACTCTCTTCAGATTTCCAAAATAAAACAGCCGTGACCTTTCAAACCCCCTTCTCCACCTTTTAGAGCATTATGTTTGCCTTGAGTGCTGCGGTAGCCCCCTTCTCGGTAATTTCAGCATCATCTTCGCATTAAAGTCACCATTGTGGCTCTCCTGTGATATGCAACACTCTTCTCCCTATACCCCTTGCCTCCCCCCATCCCCCCCATCCCCACCCCCTTCATCATCCCTGCCACCGTAGAAAAGCAATTTGTTCTCGGTGTCAGTGATCTGATGCAATCAGCACTGCTTCACGCTTTTGAATAAGGAAAAGACAGAGGGAGAGGACACTGTGTTTAATTAAAAGACGCACTTTTGTGAATGTGACGATCATATAATTTGTGGTGGAGGATTGTGGGATTGTATGTTCAACACCTGCTTTCCGATTACGGTTGATTAACCTATCCAAACTAACCCCATCGCTCTCATCAAGGGCCATTCAGAGCGTCGAGGCTATGCTCTCATCCTAATTGTCTCCGAGCCTTTTTTCCCTTTTCCGAAGCGCTCAATTGGAAATGAGTGTTATCAAAATTCAGCGGCGCTCCCTCTCACAGGAAATGGGGGCGCCGGGTTCTCCAAACAAAGCTTCTGACACCTCCTGAGAGGAGCTGAGGGGGTGGAGGGGTGGAGCAGCTCTCATTTTCTTCTCCCCTCTTACATCTATTCCCCATTTTTTGCATAACAGTCTCTCTGAACTGAACCAGCGCGCTTGTGAAGTGTTTACCCTCATTTCTGTCAGTCAAAGCCGGTTTCCCGAAGTGTGCGTCCCCCCGTCCCCCCCCCCGCTTTACAACATCTCTGTCTCCTCTCCTTTTGAGATTTCCCCGTGACAGAACCTCTCCGAGTTAAATTAGAGGGAATGCAAATGGGATCTGATGCGCTTTGAACTGCACCTACTTTATATGTCACATCATCGCGTCCCGTATCCTGTTTATCGTCGAGCATCGTTTTCAGCTCTCTGGTGTATGGGTCTTTGAATGCCACGCTGCGACTTCTATAGTCACACAAGGAAATGAAGCTCTCTCGCTTGGTTCTATATTTGACAGTAATGCATTATCTAAATCAAACTGCTTTTTTCACAGATGCAGTAATTCTGTCTCAATGCCGAGGTCCCTGGCTGTTGCATTAATACTTTGCATGGGCTAATTGACTGCTGTCGCGTTACGGCTCTCGCTGAACATCTCGCCCGGGGGGAATCTGAGGATATTCATTGCAAATCAATGGCCAATCTGGGCTACGCTTGGGCCGGTGCCTTTCCTTGGCCTATACGCATCACTCCGCTAGCTCTCATCCCATTTCGCTCATGTGTTTACCCATATCATCAATGAATCATACAGCTCATTTGGCCTGTAACCGGGTCATTGATTGACACGATCCAGCAAGCATTCGTCAGAGGGCGGTGTGCAGAACGTGGCCAAGTATGAACACAATATTTTCAAAATTACATATTGTGGCATGGGCAAAAAATCATATTAAAACAGGTTTAGAAGTGTTTTGAACTGATATCAGAAAGATATTTAGGCCCTTATTTCACAAAACGATGCTGGTAGCAGCTTTGGGCGACTATCTCAACTTTCACTTTGGTTGCTGTATAGTGGTTAATGTGAATACGCACATTTGCACATCATCGTTTTTGCAGTAAATTCACATATCTGTTCCCCATATCATTCTCGTTGTTACAACCATGCACACACACTGATGCTTTTCATAATGGTTCCACTATTTCATATACATTTTCTGGGGGTGCATATTTACCTTTTTTTGACACTTCACAGCAGAGAGAGACAGGAAAGAGTGGGAGAAGGGGGATGACATGCAACAAAAGTCCCAGGTTGGATTTGAACCCAGGATGCTTTGGATACACTGATTTTGACGTGTTGCGTTTGAAATCGGCATCACCGACTGCTCGAGTTCCCGATTTCGGATCCTCTCATCTGTCAACACAGCTTATTTTCAGCCACCGGGCCCGCCTGCTGCAAACGCTTTAGTCCAACGCTCTTGAGTCCCAGAGCTGCATCGATCCAGCAGCAGTGGCGCAGAACCAGCGTTAGCACAGAGAATAGGGCTTGTCCGCTCTCCTCTCATGGACTGGCAGACTGTATACACCTGTCTAATTGGGTCTGGCGTCTGCTGTGCATACAGAGCCAAGGGCCTCTCCGCAACGATTAGGACTCTGACAGGTCTGGCTCTCTTTTAGATTGCCAGCTCCCATCCGCAGGGCTGTTTGGATCGGAGGAAGTTGGGGCTGTTGAATAAAATCGCATCTCTTTGTCTGATGAACAATGGCAGCAGGAATGGAAATCACTCAGTTTTTGTCCACTTAAACTGTTTGTGTGTGTGTGTGTGTGTGTGTGTGTGTGTGTGTGTGTGTGTGTGAGGTGTGTGAGAGAGAGAGAGGAGCAGATAGCAGATGCTTGTCAGAAAAGGCTGTGATTTTAACCCTTGTCTCATACTCTCTTCCTTGGATTTATATTCCAAAGATAAGAGGAGTCGCCTGGGGAGCTGGCCGAGCTCGGCTGAAATCTTGCCAGGGAGAGCTTGGTTTTCGGTCAGGGAGAAATTGGCTCTACTTGATACTACACTGATCTGCTTTTTTTCATCATAATATTAAAGGTGCAATGTGTAACATTTTAACATCAATACATCATCATTTTGAGACATAAGTACAATTACTGTACACAAATGAGACCATTGCAGAGGAGATTGGCAGCTTGCACCAGCCTCCACACTGTATCTTGTATTGCACACCACCGAGTCAGATTTTGGTGGTGAAATCTGCTGGATTGCTTTATGGCACAAAACAGGAAGAGGGGACAGGAAGCAACAGGGTTTATGGGAAATGTATTTTGGACATTTTGACAATAATATATTGAGATGTTCTTTACCATCTCTACTGTGTCATCATTTATATTTACATTTAGATAATCTTAACCAGAGGTAGGGGTATCTATCTATCTATCTATCTATCTATCTATCTATCTATCTATAACTATATATAACTCAGTGAAGTGGGTGAGCAATACTACACTGCTGATTACAGCAAGAGTACATGTAGAATTGTGACATCTGCCGGGCTCGGGGGCTGAGTTATTCCCTGCAACGGTCTATTTAGTACAGTATGCATTGCAGATGATCACAGCCATGCTGTTGCTTGTTAACACTAAGCCAAGACATTTGCTCAACTGAGGATGATATGAAAGCAGAGAGTGTCTCACAAGCTGCTGAGGCAAAACAATGCCACATGAATAAAGGAAAGAGGGAAAAGAGAAGAATTTGCTCTGACATGCAACGTGGCTATATGGTCTCATTTTGCCACTTCAGAACTTTATTCTTCATAGACATTAAAATGATTACTCAAACAGACATTCAGCAGTTGAATTTGACGACAGAGGGAATTCATAAATGATATTGTGAAAATTATTGGACTTTACTGTGTCATTTGAGGCCCTGAGTAACATTACTGCATGAATAGATGTTTATCAATTTCATGGAAATGCGGGTGGGCTGCTGCTCTTGAGCCGAGCACGGTGCATGTAATGAACTGACCAAGTGAAATGCCACTGACAGTGTCCCTGAGGCTCTCGTTCCTGCAGTAATAAACATAAAACATGCAAATGCAAAGCAGAGACACAGAATCCTGTCGGAAGAAATCAGCTGCATCGTTATTTACCTTTACAGAGTTGTCAGGCGAGCTGCAGCGCCTAGAGCGAAACAAATGGCCGGCAAAAGCTCTGCAGTGCAAGTCTGCAAAAGTAAGACAAATGCTCAAGTGTTTGAGGGGATGCCGACTTCTGCATAGTGTTTTCCTATCTACCAGTAATGCTGAGAACATTTTATCTCCAAAAAATGATCAAAGCTTTTTTTCCCCATTGAGTTGATATGAGTTTTTCAAATGGTTTTTGAACATGCTGCAGTGTAGTTTGCAGGACCGCGAGGCATTCATGAGCACCCAATGTAAAAAATTAGCTGAAACCTATTTGCGATACATCATTCTTGAATGGGGCTTGATTATGTACCAAGGAAATGCTGTTGGCTGCAGGGGGTATTCTATGGCCTGAATGGCTGGCGGATGTGAGGAGGACCTAGTCAGATTGCAGTGCTCCCCTACAATAACTGGCACCTGTTCCCACAAAGGACACTATTCAAAACTCCCACACTGAAAATAACAGGCTGACAAATTCTGACAGATCCTCCTTATGAATGCTACGAAACAGGCACTTTTTATTATCGGATTTCTCGACACAGGAACAGAACCACAAAATTAGGATATACAAGAAAAAGTTGAAAATGACATACTGCTGCAGTATCTATCAAATTTGTCACTGTAATGCATCCTCATCAGGTCACTGCATTTCATGATGCAGATCAGGTCTCAACAGGCACAGCTTATGGTGGCCTGTAATCGATGCAAATGCAAAACATTTTCACATTTTCAATGTCCATTTGGGTGGGGAGTTTTTGTTTCAAAGCAGAGTACAGGCTGGAAAATGAGCTTTGAAAACCAGCAATCTCAGCACCATGTAAATCGTTGAGTCATTGGTACTGATACACAACCCTGTCAACCTCTACAGATATATTACGGTCATTTTGGATGGTAAAAATCGTAATTTTTGCACCTTTGCATTCCTATGGGGCTTCAATCAAGCCTGCCTCAAGACATCCATCCTGATCTAGACAAGCTGTTGTCCATATTGATGACCTCAAAAACTATTAATCTGTAGATGCAACCAGAAGGTCACTGTATGCTGCAGCATCCTTTCATCATTTGAAGGCAACGTTATAATTATTTCATAAGACACACATATGAGCCTTGAATCTGACATATACATTTCCCCTCTGGAAAATACCTGTTTTATTTAGTCGACAAAGACTGTGACCAATAGAACTTCTGCACCATGGCAATATTAGAAATTAAATCAAAGTAATCAAAGTAATCAAAGTAAGAAATCAAAGTATTTGGGATAAAGTGTAGTGCTTTGTTACAATAAGAATTAGAAAGAAGACATTTATATCATCCAATCAAAGACATTGCATTTATACTTGCAGACCAGAGAGCGAAAACACTCGCTTATCATTAGAGTTATTGAGTTATCATTATTGAGTTATTAGTAACATATTAAGAGTGAAATGCCTGTTTGTCCATCTTGAGCGAACTTACAGATGTGAATGCATGGAGTTCTTACATCAAGCGATACATTGGAAAATGTCTAGATGTTGCAAAAGTGTATTGCACTAAAATAGTAATGCACTAATGCAGTGTTGCTGTTTTTTCAATCCTACAATTAAAGAGCTGCTGCAGTATATTTTCAATATGACACAATATGATTCAAATCAGACAATACTAAATGAACAGTTTTGTCATTTGTCATGTCCTTCGTTTCCTGTCCTTCTCTTTTCCGAGAACCACTTTCTGTCCAAACCAGTGTTGTTAGATTGTCAAAATTGCACAAATAGTAGTTGTAACCTCCATTGATGGTTTGCTAGCCTTCTCTTCCATTTGCCTTTCCAGTGTTAAGCCATGTGGCCATCCTCAACCCCCAGCTCAATGTAAGCTAAAGCCTCTCAGTGACGGTGTGCCAGCTGACTGAAACCGCCCCTCTGTCAGGAAAGACTGGAGGCAAGCAGTCATGTGCTGTGGATTTGAACTAGGACTGTGATTATAGATCCTGAGCTGGTATACTGTACTTATTAATTTTGAAAGATGTACAGTGAAGCGTTTTGGTATACTCGGGCCATTTTTTTTAGTAGTTCACGTTACTAGGTCCTTGCCTTTAGGGATGCAGCGGTCCTGTCTGTGATCATCATAAGGCAATGACCAACAAAAAAAGGTGGGGAAGCTAGGTTGAAGTGTTTTACGCTCCACGACATCCCCGCTTGCATTATTCCGCCCTGGCCTCTTCCCAAATGTAATTTCTCCAGGAGGTCCGAGAGACTCTAGTCACTATTAATAATATTGTATAGATGAGGACCTGCATGGGTCTAGACCATCAGTGCATTCTAACCCACATAATTCAAGTGTTGCCATACAACTCTTTGCAGGAGCTTTCATTCAAAGAAAGGTAGAGCAGAGTATGTTGCCTGTGTGGATTTGCCACAGCTATCCCTCCAGTGCTCACTCGATGCACTTTGAAACTAAACAATCAGGTCTACGGTGTTTAATATCTTACCTTGCCATGTAACTGTTTTCCTGCTACAGCCAAGCAAAAAATAACATTTTTTTTTTTTTTTTTTTAAAGGGCCAGGGTAAGGAGACACCAGGCTAGACACCCATTTAAATCTTGTTGTGGCTGTCAGGATAAGTTTGTATCTGCATGTGCGTACGCGAAAAGGCACGGCCATCGCCAAACAATGACTTTTCAGAACTGAAATGAAGATTGGCCTTGTCCTCTGACATATTATTTTTTTAAAGATTCAATGTTCAAGACTTGAATAGTGGATCCTCTGAAAAGAAAAATAACTAAAAAAATGTACTAAAAAATAATAGCATCTGACCTTGTAGTTGTGGAAATTAATAGCAAACGGGAGCATCGATCCCTCGGTGTAATTTTCGGGGATTATAAATGCAAGAGTTGAGAAGAATGACAACGAAAGCACCTCCTGTCTGTGCTATGGATCATAGCCATTACTGGCTATAGTGTTGTCAGCCCCTTCAGCGTCGGTCCCTTTTGAGAACGAACCTTTCAATCAATGCGCGAGAAGCCGGAATCTCCCGAGAAAGAATGAGACAGAATAGCTTGTGAAGGGGGCAGCAGCAGTCGGCTGAGTGGGCGTTCAAAAGCAATGCAACCGTCTAGAAGGAATTGTTTTGTTTTGTCTGTGCAATTGGTCTTGCTGAAACGTTTGTGGTGATGATGGTTTTCTTGGCTGTCGTCGGGCATATGAGCAAGAATATGTACAAGAATTGCACTCTTGAGAAAATTATATCATGAGTGGGTATATTGACTTGTTTTCATGTGATACTGCAGTGTTTTTTGCAGTGTTTTGCTTTATTCATTTGGCAGCCATATTTGATTTAGGTCATAATCAGGGTCGGACACCCTATACATATATTTTGTCTTTGGACAAAACATTTAAAATATAATTTTTTTTTATATACATTTGATCTTAGATGTTTATTTTTTTTGTTTTCTGCATTAGTGTTTTACATTACTGCTCTTTACAGTATTTTTTTTTTAATATTTAGACAGCTTTCATTTCATTATTTTTTGAAAGAATCTTCGCTTTATGGATTCAGTTCAATCAGGAAACACTTATGCATTAAAAAAGCTTC
This sequence comes from Hoplostethus atlanticus, assembly GCA_034670405.1. Classification (NCBI taxonomy): domain Eukaryota; kingdom Metazoa; phylum Chordata; class Actinopteri; order Trachichthyiformes; family Trachichthyidae; genus Hoplostethus; species Hoplostethus atlanticus. The sequence goes on from JAXDDX010000052.1 coordinate 1,528,178, forward strand.
ACTGAATCAAAACACTGATCAAAACTTGGTGTTGCCCAATTATGTGGGTGTGAGAGAAGGTGTGGAACTGTTTAAGCTTCGCTGATTGGATGATGCAAACTGAAGATTTGTGTAGTTGTCCCGATTGAACTCACGCTAAGCTACATGAATGAGCTAACATTACACTTCACATCCTCAGTGGTGCTTCTTTGAAAGCAAAAATGTTCACGCTAGCTGTGTCCGCTAGCTAACACTAGCATTAGCTGGTTAATATCGATACCGCTCAAAGTAACTGTCGGAATCGTTGGAATGGGGTCATAGCCGTTTTCAGCAAATTCAGAAGCTGCAGAGTTCATCTGGCCAAATTGTAAACTCAGTATCATGTGAGGTTTAAGATACCAAACAGATATAAACAGATCCCCGAGTGTGGTTAAATTTATGAAGAAGTTAGCACCTATTACTGACATAAAACCGACCAGGATTTTTAATGGCATATGTAACCTTATTGTGACTCATGTTTAGGTCCCACATTGTGAAATTCCAAAACCAGAAAGTATCCTGTTCCCAAACTTTAAAATATTCTAATTGACATATGAAGCTAGCTTGCCTCAGTGATAGATGCTTTCTTTGGTCAGTTTATGAGTTCTTATGTAAAATTCTTTGATGTGTACTTGATGTCCAATGTGCAACTTTCGAAAAGGAACTTACGGCAGACAGAGTGGAGGAAATAATAAAATAAAAAGCAGGACGTGGAATTATGTTAATCGCCATTCACTTTGTGAGGGAAAATCCAATATATAATTACCTTTAATGCTATCCATGGATTGCAGCAGTGAACCCTTGCGCCCATTAAGTAAAACTGTCCCCTCATTTAAAGTGCTCACATTGGATTTTTAAGGTGATTGGGAAATCCATTCTCCCCGAGTATTTTGTCTTTATTATGGCAGTAGAAGAGACATAGCAGAAGGTCCATGTGGCATGATTTCAAAGGAACGCCTAATGTAAATAGTACACACCATCTCTTTTCTTTCCCCCTTGATTTGGACAGAGATGGCTTCAGACACAAAGGGACAACCCCAGAGGATCATAGCGCAGCCTGAATTCAACCCATTCTCACAAGGGTTTAAAGTGAGGTGAGACTCTTAGCATAGTGGACAGGTTAACTGGCCTAGCATGTGCCTTCTTTGAGACTCCCATATAGTTCCTTCACCCTATCCTTACTGCGCGACCTTCCCACCTCTCTTCGGAGCCTCGACGGGCAAGAATCTCGGAGGAAAGGCAATTTGGAACAGCATTAACCGCAGCCTAGCCTTTGACCCCACACGGCAGCTTAAAGCCTCTGACAGAACAGGCTGCTCGGTACTGTTGGTCAGAGTAAGAAATGCATGCTGAAACACCCACAAACACACACACACACACACACACACACATGCACACACTACCCTGGGGACTCCTTCACCTGCTGACCTCTTACAGAAGAGAGGATTATCACAGGCTGTGCTGGGAATGCCAGAATGCCATGTTGACCTTGCAAGAAAACTAATTTTTTTGTGGAAAAGACCATAACATTTTTAGTGCTGACTGAATTGAGACAATAAAGGTCCCATATTATTCATTTTTCATGATTTTGTTTTCAAATATATTGTGGCTCAGGATAACAGTAATGTTGGGCATGAATTTGAAGACTAAGTCCTCACAATACCGGACCGTGATTGGCTGACATTACAAGGCTTTCTAGTTGAAGTGCTGCAAACTGGCCTGATTGGATGGATTTCACAAATTCGTTAGTGTGGAGAGCCAATCAGGACCAAGTCCAGTGATGCGTTTACTGGTGTTAGTCTGAAACTGCCTGTAAAAAAAATGGTGGATTTTTGAAAATGCAATAACTTAAAATTGAAGCACTCAAACACAATCAAACACAATCAAATTTTAACAATGTCTTCATCAAACATCTTTAATCATGTATGTATATAAATAGAAGAATTTAATTCCTATAATAGGGCCAGTCAAGATAAAACGGTGAGAAAAATTGTCTGAACTGCCTTGTCTTCCAAAATCAATATAACGATTTTGTTCTTTGTATGTTTTAGTATTATATACAGTAAAGTTTACAATCTTTGCATCGTGTAGCACAGCCTGACACAAGACAAGCACAAAGTCTCAACCTGGAGCGAAGCGCTTTCTGGAGAGGGTCGAGCAGAACAATAACTGTTTTTACACCGAGCCTTTATGAAACAGCAATTAGCCTGTTTGTCACGCCTCATTGACTCCCATGCTAACTCAGCGGGGACCGACTCCGTCGGAGTGCTTGAACCTAGTGAGGTTTGTCCCCAGAAGCCCCCATTAGTTTCCCATTAAAATGTCATTAGACCCAAGCCAATGATCTGTCTCACCTGGGTCACTATCGCTTATCATTTGCACATTAAGAAGTCGGTGGAAAGGACCAAAACACTACAGTATTGTTGATGTTGTTATAGAGTTGTTTTTTTTGTCTTACCAGCAGTTATTGTAGGATGCTACCGTATTAGTGGGTTGTTGGTAGCTGACACCAGCAGCCTGGAAGCTTTTGTATAGTACCGTGGCGATTTAACGAGATGTCGACATCTTATCCATTTTAAAAATGATGAACAAGATCAAGAACAAGTCACCATGACAGTCAAACTAACAATAGTACTCTGCTCTGCTGTACCTGCTCGCTCCTTGATCTGGGTTTATTCAATGGAACCGTGTAATGCATATGATTTGCTTTGCATTGTTTCGCATATTCGTGAAATGCACACACATTCAACTGTGCGCAAGTGTTGTAAATACAGTAAGTATCTTGGCACTCAACAAACATCAGGTACAGAATGCATTACCTTTTAAATGCAAAAAAAATCACCCCAAAGATCTAACGCAGGTTAAGGTTAGGTATCCAGCAGGATAGCATCCCTAAAATCTTTTGAATCGCTGCGTTGAAGAATCATTCCCAAACTGATTGACTTAACTATTGATACCAGGATTGACGGTGTGCGACTGCTAAGTGTGACAGCCGAGACTTACATGTACAGTCATCATTGGTTTGTGAACCCCTTGTGCAATTATAGAAAATGTTGAGTCTTTACCATGCCATTTTTATTATTTCATCAAAAGTATCTTTTTCTTAACTGAAGGTACAGGTGTGCATCAGTCCACTGTGAGACAAATAAAATACAAATGGAGAGAATTTAACATGACAGAGACTCTGCCTAGAAGTGGACGACCTTCTAAAATATCACCAAGAGCAACAAGAAAAATATTCAAACTAGTAAAAAAACAACCCAAGAATAACATCCAGAGATCTATAATCCTCAGCTGCTGCATCTGATGTGCATCCATCAACAATAAGAACACTGAATAGAAATGGCATTCAACCTCAACAGGTGCCTCAAGTTATTGATTGGAGGAGTTTGCACATAAGGATATCTGAGTTTTTGTTAAATAAACAATAAAAGTATATAGTATTTATTTGTGCATGTTCTTTATTTGGGATATCCTTATTAAGATGAAGAACCCTGTAGGGTTTGCAAACAGACTTTGGAGGCATACAGAGGTTTGTCAGACTCTATGTGAATATATTTAAAATGTATATAGCCAAATAAATTCTGGAATGGGGTTTTATCTCTCACGCTTGTCTTTCATAGTCGCACCTGCTTCCTTGATCTGGGCGTAGAAAGGTTAGCTGACTCTAAAAGGAGGGACGAGCCAGCCAGATTAAAGAACTCTCCTTTTTTCAGAGTAGGGGTGAACAGTGGAGGCAAAGTGAGCTGCTTTTTGTGTATTTTCTTGGCGACTTGAATGCAAAATGTCTTTTTTTTAAGACCACTTTTTAGGTCTGCTCATCTGTATTGAAGTAGGAGGAAAATGATTCTAGATATATGGAGAATAAAAAGGGCAAAAAAAAAGAGCAAATCATTTGGTTGGATCCTCAATTCAATCATTTTGCAGCATAGAATCCCACTAGTTCACGACTTTGCAGAAGTCATAAAACATAGCAGCTGAATAAATCCTAGTGAGTATAATTGTTGTTTAATGCACAGTGCTTCTCTGCCGTTAGCCAACACCGGGTTTGTTTATGCAGGATCGTGGCATGTTAATCAGCAACGTCTTGATTATGATTGGTGGGGCTGCGGTAATGCCGCCACAATCACCATCAGCCGTTTGCTTTATTATTACCGAGAGGCTTCAAATTGCCTCTCTGTTGGATGTTTTGGGGAAAACATCATCAACCGTGATGGAAGATGGGATGTGCTGAGCCCCAGAAGCAAAAAACTGTGGTGAAATCTACAATGTTGCTACAATAACAGTCTTTTTTTTTAACACCTTGAGAATATCTTCAACGTCAAATGCACTCTGATCCAGACTTATATTTCCCTCTAGATTTGAATTGGAGTCCATAATGGTTGGAAGCAAAAAGCTATAAATTAAACAGATTTTTTTTTTCCTGGAGATGTCTGCCGCGCTCATATTAATAGCGGGGAGACCTCTCTTTGCTCCAGGCAGTTACAGCCTTGTCTGCTTCGCATTCATTTAAGGGCTCCTCTTCTTAGCTCGCCGCGCTGTGCGTCGCTATTGATCGGCCCTGTCGAGCATATTAGTGCTGATGGATTCCTGTCTTAGTGTTCCACCTGCCACTGGAAATGAGCTCAGTGAGAGAGAGAGAGAGAGAGAGAGAGAGAGAGAGAGAGAGAGAGAGAGAGAGAGAGAGAGAGAGAGAGAGAGAGGGGGGCCTACATCATCGGCTTCCTGTGCGGCACGGGTCACCTTTCGGTGACTCCGGGGCGACCTTCACTCTGCGGACGTTGAAGCCGTAGAGACGTGCTTGCCGTACCTTTTACGCAAGAAGTGAGGTGGAATTTTTCGCCGCTCTGTCAAGCGATCAAACCATCATCTGAAAAATTCCGCCAGGAACAGGAAGCAGCGGGATGACAGACCCAAACATTTTGATTAGTGATTTGATGAGTGATTTTTCTCGATGAGACATTGCCGATTCATTGAAACTCTGCTTCGGCAGTTTTTTTATTCTACAATGCTGCATTTAGCCCCATTCGGACGGGATTCGTTTTACAGGGTAACGTGGGTAATAAAACATTTGCATGGCTCCTCGGTAATTTCAGTCATCGATCCGGACGGGATTAAAATTTACAGACGGAGGAACATAATTGTCGGACGTACCCGGATGTTTACGTCACTCGCGTAAACATTCCTATTCCCCTGTTCCAGTTACAAAAAGCAGAAACCGAACAGAACTACTAGAAGGAGCGCTTACCGGCAGCCGTCATTATAATAGCCCATCGAAGCAGTTTGCGGGATCTGCCTCTTCTAATCTTTCGCCTTCTTATGGGCTCCCAAGCAGGAGCACTAACGTTGTATTGTACGTTCATCTCATTCAAGAGAGCAAAAGCCTCCTCGAGTGCTTCCATTTCAAACCGATAAAATGACAGCTGGCGATATGGTAGGCTATCTATTGCGCGCACAAGATCATCGCACCAGGAAGTAGTATACCCGCCAAAATTCTTGTTCTAAACAGCCTGCGAACTCTGTGATATATATCAAATTACCAAGATGTCTATCCGGACGGTACTAGAATTATCAGTGCACCCGTGAGTTTGCTGAAAAACAGTAGGTATTTGGGGCCGGAATTATTACTGGGGTAGGAGGGAAAAATCACTGACATGGCCGTTCCGGACGGGATTAAAATGACTGAATAGCACTGTAGTAAATTGAATTACCTGACGTCCCCTAGAGAAACTAATCCCGTCCGAATGGGGCTATAGAATCAGTTTGCACCCGGGTTGGTGGCAGCACATACCCCATCGTCTTCTTTGGGGAATCTAACTTTAATAAAAATTTTGGTCATGATGTCATTTGGCAGATTCCTCGCCCGATTTGAAAAGTTTAAATTCCAGCAAACGCCTCTTCACCTCAATTTGCATGGCCTAAAGTGAAGTTGCATCCATCTCACTCTTTTTTTTCCCTCCTTCCATTGACTTTGCATGCATTTCTGTGTGTGAGTGATCTGAATGTAGAGTTTTACTCCAGAGACAAGTAGCCTATCTGAATTCTCTCCCTGGCGACGGACTCGTGATCTTCAGCCGACTGGGTGTGTGTGTGATAGGCGTGTGTATGTTTATGTGTGTGTAGGTGCACACATTTTCATCTGCGTATGAGTGTACATGGCAGGAGACACTATTGACCCATTCCTAATGTCTTTCGGTTTTATTAATCCAAATGGCTGCCACCTTCCGCTGAGCCATCACTCAGTGAGCCCTCAGAAAGCTTTCCATTAGCAAGGTGAAATCCCCTCTTGGCCCTCAGCTGGCATATTAGTTCAATCTATTCGCTCAAGGTCACACCATCTCGATTGGCCTCCAGAGAGACTGTCCGACAGCTGCAGTCTCTCCGGAGGCCACACTGACTGACACACGCTGGCTGGGTTGAAGGGGAGGGAGATGTCTGTTTATCTATGGCCATAGGGTTGATGTGTAGTATGCTATGGCCCTGATTATATGTTCTATGGTGGTCCATGCATCTCTATACAGCATCTACCTTTCTCCCCTGACTCACCGGCTCGCCGAGTCACCAGGCAACAGTACTTGAGTCCAGTCTCTAGACCACTTTTCTAATATTCTCGGTCTCCTGCCTCGGACTTGTCTTGGTGTTGGCCACTCAACTTCCCCCCTGACCCCCATGGAAAAGACAAGATAAATGTTTTACTACATATACAAGCAATTTAAAAGAATACACTTGCGTGCAGGATGCAATGATCCTCAAACTTCTATGCACTGATTGGTCAAAATTCTATGCATTGATGAGTTGGATGGGTGTAGTGCAGAGCTACTGCAGGTAGATCTACATTGCTGTTAAGCCATAAGAAAGTCCATCCATCCATCCATCCATCTTCTAGCTGCTTATCCAGGTCAACAGGGCAAGCAGAGCAAGAAACTCCTTAGTCATTATTTTTGCATTTGACTTGTTCTTGACCCCCTTTTGGCCTGGTCTCGACTCGAACTCGAACGGACCTGGTCTCGGAATCGACTTGGACTCGACTAAGGTGGTCTTGGCCTGCAGCCCCTCCTGATGATTCTCGATTTGACTCTCGTCTTGGCCACCTCATCATCTCCCCCATCCCACAGCTGCTCAAAAATAGGAAATCCAGGAAATGTGGAACAGGAAATGTAAAATTCAAGAATCGCCATTAGTTCCGGTTAGATTCCCCCCAAGTGAGTCATTTCCCAAACTGCTTAGTGCTCACTATTAAGTCTTCACCGCTCTAGTGTACCCTGAAAGGGTAGATGCAGCACCTTGTGATTTAATGGAGCCAGGATTGGAGTCAAGAGGTTCTCTCTCTCCCTGAAGATTTCAGGTTCAATATTGCATTAGGGAATACTGGTCAGCCCACATCCCTCCAGCCCCCCTGGGAGCTACTAGTGAAAAGGTTGGGCTAGATTAATGAGCTTTAGAGCGGATCTTCGACTTGTGCCAGTGTTTGACTTTTTGAGCGCAGTGTGACCAGTGGACTCTCCCCTGAGACCTCCAGTCGGCTCAGTGCACTCCTTAATTAAAGGGAATCATTGCACAGTGGACGGATCTAGAGGGCTTTACTTAATACCTTAAACACAGCTCAATACCACCGGCTGGATTTCAAACGGAGCTCCTGATATGGTCAATGGAAAGTTTCCGTGTGTGCACACACATGGACGTATGGGAGGATTGTTCTAGTATTATTATGTTGTTACACGTTTACACGTCTTCCTTTGATTTTCACACAATGTTGCACAGTAATTGAGCACAGGATCCATCTATGTATATAATTGGTATAGCACTTCCTGACTGTGTTTTATTTTTCACTAGGGTTAGACCGATATATTGGTTTGCTGATATATATATGTTTAATCATATATAATTTAATAATAGACAGATATTGGCCTGTAATAAAATATTTAATGACATGGTGAAGGTTTCTCCCTGACCACAGCCACATAAAAAAGTCTGGAAAACATGCAATGACATTTTATTGTCTTTGCACATTTTATTTATTCATTTAATTGGTCAGTAATGTTTTTTGTGCATTAAGTGCATTTAAAGAGTTTCCCTACCATTGAATAGAGAGATAATTCTTCAATGGAGAGTTGTAGTGTCCCTAAATGCTTTTCCAGAGGCTTTTCCACCCTGACAAGAATAAAGGTCTGGAGGAAAACACTGAATCCTTGTAGGTATTGGAAATTATTTGGCATGAAATGTGTAAAATTTAAAGATATACAATAATGGCACAAAATCTTATATCAGCAGCTCCAATCCAAAAATATTGGTATCGGCCTATAGTCAAACACATCCTGATTTTACTCTGATGGGGAATCCAACTTGTCAAAATGCCCTGGCTTTTCCCACAGATCAATAAAGTGGCAATGGGATTGCTACTGCAAATTACATTAATTATTTTCTCACCGATATATATGGGAGTAATAGCAACTGGTTGGGTTAAGGCTTTGGTCAGTGACTTGTAGCAAGCTGAGGAAGGAGGGCCAGTGTGTTGAAAACCCAGCAGGATTAAGTAGCTGCAGCAGGGTAAAAGAGTACCATAACACAGCAGCCCCTCTAGAACCAGCTAGCTCTGCTAATCCCACTGAAAGAAGGAAATGCCAGCGTACATACACCTCTTTGATCCATGCAGCCTGTACCAAAGACATTTAGATAAACTACTACTCTGAGATTATCCAAATCCCCCCACCATCACCTTTTAGCAAGTATAACCATTTAAGCTCACGAACAAAGGCAACCAGAATGGTCCAATATGATCTGTGTAGTGATATCACACATCTGCTTACATTTTTAAATATAATGTAATATATATACACAATTTTCTATCTTTTCAAGAAGGAATTTTGTCTGTTTGCAATTTAAAAAATAACCTGAATGCTGGTGGAGTTATTATCGGGACAGCTAATGTTGAAGGCTGACTGTTCACAACCTTGTATTGTAGTATGCATGGTGTGTATCTTGTACCAAAATGAATTATTGCTTTAAAGAATTAGAATAGCCAACAAAAGAGGCTCAACCGATTCTTCTAAGAGCATGGCCTGGAATTTCTGCAGGTGACACTTTTTTTTTTTGTCTGTTCAGCCACAGTGGCTATCGCTGCTCATGCGAACTACCCAGTTCTTCTATTTACTCCGAGCAAATTTAAATCACTATTGTGCTATATCAATCAGCAGCGGAGTAGCAAAAAATTCATTTATAATATGAAAATGTCACAGATCATTAGTTTAATGAGATGAGTACAGCGGCATGCCCCTGCCTCCTTCAAACAAAGACGTCTTCTTTTATGATCACGGAAGAGCGTTCAATTGCACTTCAGCCGAATACCCTTTCTTTTCGCCTGTCCAGTGGCCGCAAAGAAGATGACCGTCCGGTGAGACGTTTGGCTCGGGCCGGACCTGCAGCAAATGTCTCTAGTCTAGTTTTTTCATTAACATTCTAGTCCTGCACACAAGGATGTGGGGGAGATTTGCAGTATCTGGCCTCGAAGGATAATCGTGAAATCCCATTAAGCCTCCTGTGTTTACTGAGACAAAACAGAAGCCTTACTTAACGGCTCTCCTGTTTGGACTACTCTGTTTCCTCTATGGCTGTGAAAAGATACGGAACTGTTGATTACCTGCTCAGCTGCAAGGCTCTTTCCCTCCCATGATGGATTTCTCCTCACTCTAAGGGAATTAAATCATATTTCCCGTAACATATGACAACCATATCTACGGTGCATTATAAAGGGCACTCCTACAGAATTCTAATGCACCCGTAAAGCCTGATGACGATGCTAATAACAACATATCATGTTTATTAATGCATTATATCAGCACTCCTAAAACATTATAGATAGAACTAGAAGCATTGTCATATGCCATTGTGAGTATAGATAGATAGATAGATAGATAGATAGATAGAAAGAAAAAATCAAGCTAACCAGTGAATCTCGTTAGCTTGAATCAGCTATGTATAAGTAAAATAACATTTTCATTTACTGAAAGGTTAAGATAAAACTCAGGAACTGTGTGTCTGCTGGTAAACCCTCCCCCACCTTAAACACTGACCAATCAGGAGAACTCTGCCAGGAAGGCATCTGCAATGTGGTTCTTCCTGTGTATTACCCTAGCCACATTTTGCCACCAAATCTCAGTGGTGCCTCCTGAACATTTCTGTCGAGTTTCTGTCAGTGGCGCTCTCTTCTTCATCTGTTCAGCCATGGTGGCTATCTCTGCTCATGCTAGCTACGCAGTTCTATTTATTCCAAACAAACTGCTGTTTCTGCTGCCAGAAATGTATCATGCATCACCTACTCTGCACCACAGGAATTTTTTTTTTTTACTGTTACGTTACTCAAAGTGGGGGGACACAAATATACACTGACCTGGTAGATCATCTGTCTGGCTGTGTGAGGGAAAAGCTTATGTTATTTTGTGGGGGACGTTTTTTGACCTACCGCAACACAGTTTACCTCTGAAAAGTCTCAAGTACAAGGAAACTAGCTCAGTGATTTCTCTTACGAAAAGGCACATTAGACGGAAGCCAAACAAATTGTAAACCATTGCCGGGGTTTTACAGCATAACATTTCACTTCCCGCAAGAGAACATCCATCTGTAGTTAGTAAAGTCCAGGATAAATCATGGTCTGTATTTCTTCCTCTAAGGCTGCAGAGAAGGGATCTTAGCTGCATTCTTACCCTAGTCAACCACAAGAAATGTATATTAAAGGTGCTCTGTGTAGCATTTTTAAACATCAATTCATCATTATCAAATGAATGTGATACCTTGGTATATTTACCAAAAACAAATGAGACCACAAGTGATAGCATCTATCTCATGACAGTGGAGTAGAGGCAGTGGAGGCTGTCAATCTTCTCTGTGATGGTCTTTTTCGTTTACAGTAGTATTAGTATTAGTAGTATACTAATTTCTTAAAATTAATGAGGCAATGATTTATTGAGGTTGAAATGTACAAAATGCAGTCGACCTGTTGTGTCAAATCTCAGTCCATTCTGAACTCTGTGCCATGAATCATCTTCATACATGCTACTGTACATGGCATCGGATAACCAGGAGAGTTTAGCCCTGAAGGCGCATCTCTCTGCGGAGGGTATGCACAGAGACGATTCTATCAGCTAAAGGTTGCAGTGCGAGCTGCAGAGCAACAGGCTACAGTTGCTGATTAAAAACCTAACTAGAGGATCCATCTCATAAATCACCTGTTAGTTGAAGACACAAGGGGTAAACCTGAAAGCAGCTTTAAGTGTGGGAGGCATCAATAAGTACGTAGCCTATTAATCAGAAACTACAAATCCATTTACTTGATGTTCAGTCTACTTCATTTAGCTTAGCTTAGCTGATATTAAATATGTAGCTGATATTGTCAATGTTGATAATGCATTTTGTCTGACTAGATATTTATTGTAGAATTGATCAACACTACACTGGTTGTCTATGGAAAGCCCTTAACCTGACCTGATTCTAATAAGGCATTTTGATGTGATTCCTCACAAGTCTGCATGAATATATTCCTTATTCTTTTTTGTATTCTTGTTCTTGTTCTTGTTCTTATTCTCCTGGGTTCTAGTGGAGAGTTTTAGTGTCCCATGATGGTCTACATGCTGTTTCAGAGGCTTTTCCACCCTGGTGAGAATAGAATTCTGGGAGAAACACTGAATACTTGACCAAATTCAAAAATATCAGCCTTCAAAAAAACCCATATTGGTTGATCCCTATTCAAAATAAATTTACCTCATATAAATGCCTTGCATGACTTAAAAGAAAATGATTGTGATCTTCTTGTGCATATAAATAACTAATGAAACAGTTAGGTTATCCTTCAGTCAAGTTAGGCTGATAATGAATCTAGACAGTTTTTGTGACACAAAATGTGTGTATTTGCTTGTACACAATGCTAATGTCACGTGAAGTCTCTATTGCGGTGAGAGCAAAACTAGAAGTGTGTGTGTTGTGTCACCAGAACTAGATATGAGAGTTTCAGTGTTTTGAAGCTATTTGGATCCGGAAATAGATTTTTTTTGTGTTGTGTTTTGGGGCGTTATAAGTCACTGTGTGTTGATGTGGTCGGGGAGCTAGAGGTAGAATATATAGGTTTTTAGTGGAGCTGGAAGAGGGTGTGATGCTTGCCCAACCAGAATACCAAGCTGTGGTCTGCATCTCGGAGCCTGTCATTCAGATGACTAATGAAGCACCGCTCACAGCGCGTGGCGGCGACTGTGGCTAAAGAAATAAGCTGATTTTGGATTAGCGGGTTTTAGAAATAGATGGCTCTAAAAAAAAAAAGAGAGAGCAGTAAACCATGCTTCTAGCTTTCACAGATAAACCAGCGGCATCGAATCAAAATACTTTACTGTCCAAGTGAATTTCTATTTTTTACTTACCGTATGAGTGTTGTGAGCAAATGGAGACGTCTGCAAGATGGGCAGGTGATGGAGCGGAGGGGCCCGGCTTGGCCCATCACTCACAGTAATGCCTCCATTACCTCTGTGTGTGTTTGTTTGTGTGTGTTTTTTTTTTTTTGCAAGTATGCCTTATTCTAAAAGAGACATGCTCTACAAGCCAGAGCCTGTGAGGCAGCACCAAAACCCTTACACATAAATCTTTTGGTCTCAGGGGTGGTTTGCCTTTTTGCATTAAACATTTGCATTTTATTAAAAAATTTGGAATGGAAATTAAATAAATACATTTTCTGAATGTCGGAAAAACATCTTTCAAGAATTGATTAATATTGATTATTGTTGGCCAAGTTTGGTGTCAGCTAATGTTGGTCATATTTCATGCTTTCATCTGAAGACCAAAACACTTGGTGCAGTTGGTGATGTTCTGATGTACCAACTAATGGCCATACAACCACCATGGCAGACTTGTAATGGAGTATATGTCATTTCTGGAGGTTGTGGTGGACAGATATTTTACAGACAACATTTCAGAAAGTCCAAAACCACTTTTCCACTGCGGTGCAATGAGACTGAACTGAATTTGTTGGGCCTGCATCATTATTTATTCTACACATGTGTTTCCATCACTATTTATTGCACATTTTCTTCATCAAGAAAAACATATCAGCGAGTTTTGCAGTTTTCATCCATCATTTCATCATCCTTTTCTAATGCATCATAATATAGAAAAATACTTGGACAGAAACCCAACTTAAGAGAGCACTTTGTGAATGGCAGGGCAAAGGGCCAGGGTTGGCCCTTCATTACATTACGGTCCATATGTGAATGATGCGTTCAAACAAACCGCCAGGCACATAAACATTACGTGTCCGTCCTCAGACAAGTTGCTGGTTCTGTATGAATTGAGCATTTTCTTTTGTGTGGTAAAACCCACACATTCTATATCCAGAGTTACACAAACTGCAAAATTGTCACTGTAAGATAGTTTTAATGTCAGAGAATTCAGTTGATTCTAGCAGATCTACTGATGTAGATCAGGCTTCCTACTGATATTCAACCCAGCAAACATTTAGAAACGATGGTTATAACGTTGAGACAATGTCTGTAGTCATCCATCGCTGCTACCTGCATTAATCTGTGAAATCAGGACCTAAACATCTTCCCGATACCAGCTACAAAACCGTTTCCAAAGCTGCTATGATATGAATTTTTAGTATCATTTTGTGAAAACGTTGCGGTCGTTTGGGTCGGCGTTGAACTTCTTGCAAGTCGCCATCCATGAAATACTTCCCGGGAAAGGTTGCAAAGGTTTAAAAGCCCAACCTTTTTGTATCCCCTGAAGCTGTCTTGAACAGGAACAAGAGTGCTGAGCGTGACCGGGCGATCTTGAACTTGCACATCCCCTGTCTTCCTGAGTTGGAAACCCCTGCTGGAGTGCAGTCTTCCCCATTGACCAGAATCTTGCCGTTAGTCTCTTCGTTCGTTTTGGGAGTTTTTCTTTGTCCTCTGTTGAGGGTCCAAGGCTGGGGGATGTCGTGTAATAACCATTTATTACATGTTGGGCACTGTGAAGCCCTTAGAGACTGTAACGGTGATTAAGGGCTATACAAATAAATGTGATTTGATTTGATTTGATTTACTCTCATTCTGATTTGCTTTTTTTGTTTGTTTTTGTTTTGAGTCTGAAAAACCACCCCCAATGGTCTTTTCATATCAGTTTCTCATCGCTCTAGGTCATCTCTCGGTCAGTTTATCTCTCCAAATCAAGCGGCTTATCAACTCACATGTCTCCCTTTGATCTGAAGAGCTCTCCACTCCACGATGGAGTTTGATCTAGATCACAACGCAAAGCGCTCTATCGTTTTGCTACCATTTCCCTTTCAACACAATTAGAGGAAGATATTTTGGTATGAAGTTTGCAGTCCTTTGGTGTTTCTACGACCTTTTTCTGACATTGCTTAGCTATTCTTTTTTCTTTCTGCAGCTTTTTATACATTGCCACAAAAGAATATTGGGTGAAAAAATAAACACACAGAAACTATCTTACATAACTGAAGGAGACAGCTATTTTCTCCTGCTTGGTGTCACCTTGGAAGTCTTCTCTGGCTTCATAAAAATGTACTTTGCTGATGCTGCAATCTGAATTATTTATTCAGACTGTAACTAATCTATTGTTTTTCTATTCCCACATTGTGATGCTGTGCCCGTCCTGTGCCTCATCATAAATGAGGATCATTGTGTTTTATTTTTTATACTGTTCTGGGGGTAGGGGTTGAATTTATCCCAGCATGCATTGGACACCCCGGAGAGGTCTGCAGTCCATCACAGGGCTAAGACAGATAGACAGACAATCGCATTCATGCCTATGAGCAATTTAGAGTAAATATGATTCCCACCGTAAATGAAAAGGAAGCCAAGAGGGGAATCAGAATAGTACATCTTCCTTCCCGGATCCCAAAATACAGTCAGATGAAGAAAGCTCTCGCTTATTCACTATTTTATCTTCCTTGGAAGATGTGGCAATCACAGCAGATGGACAAGCATGTGCAGCTGCATCTATTTTTGCTAGACTTTTCAACATCTTTTGGCTTCACTGCCACGGTTGATGCCAAAAATACCACCACAATGTGACCAATAGATCTCTAAGAAAGTTGCAAAAGTTTTTAACCTTTTTTACCTTTTAATGATCAAATTGGTGAGGAAAGCGGCAATTGTCAGCTGCGGAATATAAGAAAATTCCGGCTCATTAGAGCAAATTTGAAACAAGGTTGTCTCATATGATGAAGTAGCGTTGCTCCAGCTACCTGTCCTTAATCACATCACTCAATGACACCCCTCCACCTCACGCCAGTAATTCCATTCTGACAAGTCTAATTTCTGAGGCATTCTGTCTTCCACGCTCTCTGCCTCCTGAACATCATATCTCGGCAAGCTGGGTATCATAGACAATCCGGACTTTCCCATTATTATATTCCATCATTATAACATTTCCCAGTCGTATATACCACTTTGTTGGGTCAGCAACACTTGCAGGTGGCGCTCAAGCTAGAATACTTAGTGGCAACACTGTGCTGCTGCATGGTAATGTTAGCAGAACTGGCACTTGTTGCGCTGATGTGTTTTCTATTGCTCCCATATGAGTATTAATCTATTTAGAGTTTTAGTGTCCCATGGTGGTCTAAATGCTGTTTAGAGGCTTTTCCACCCTGACAAGGATAAAATATGGGGGAAACGCTGAATAGGTTTTGTGGCATGAAAATGGTCAAATTTAAAGATATTGAATGTATTGAATGTATTGAATGTATTGAATGTATATTGAAATATCGGCTATGTGACGCTTCAATACAAAAATATCGGTCAAACCCTACCAGGGATGACACCCCCGTGGAGTTATCCAGCTGTCCTGCATTACTAGCCAAACAGCCAGAGTCTTTTTTTTTTGTATCTTTTTGTATCAGCCTTGTCTCGCCGTCGGCCCACAGGTCGACCAGCCCACCAGGAAAACTCACACAACGGCAGATTGCCAGTGCACCTATGTGTGAGTGTGTTTAAAGGGCTGCTTGTGAGTCAGAGAAGGAGAAGGCTCTGTGAATTGGGGCCAAGAACCTGCACCTGCACAGCCTCCCAACAGCCAATCAGCAGCCGCAAGCCAGTGCCATGCATAAACAAGCTTATTGAATTAATGTTAAAAAGCGGACCGGGCCCCAAGCTCAGTAATTATAAATCCAGAGTAATCAGCGGAACATAATTGATTTGGTAATTGTGTTTGCTTTCTTGAGCCAGACCCAAAACCTAGCTGGCATGAATTAGGGAAGTTGTCATTGCAGTTGCAGCGCCGCAATACTATATTGTGTGAATGTAAAAATGCCTGATACAAGTTTCCTCCCAGCGGACGAAAAGCACAATGAGGCTGTGTTGTAATAAGGCAGTAGTAATAAGATTGCCTTTAGGGCCGGCGTTCTCTATAGGCCGAATAGGCAAATGCCTAGGGCTTCACGAATCCTTGAATTCATTTTTTCTACTCTCCAAGAAAGAAAAAAATGTGTTAATGTCCTTATTTGATCAAAAAAAAGAAAAGGGGGGCCTCCAGCAGTGTAGAGCCGGCCCTGATCGACTTGCTAATGTACATTATTATAGAGAAACAAATCTAGTTAAACCCTAAAAGTGTCAAATAAATATTGATATTGACTATTGCCAACAAAAGTAAAGTTCAAGTTTGAATTTGATTTGTTCCAGTGGGCAATTGGTCACACAGTAGTATTACAAAAACAGCATTACAGTACAACATAAAGCCGACAGTCACAACAACAACAGATACAGTTTTTTCAAATCAATTCAATTCAATTCAGTTCAATTTTACGTTGATTAGCTGTTTAAAAGACGTATAGGCTGAAACTAGGCTACATAGGGTTTAAAAGTGAAAGTTTATTAAAGCATTATCTTGTACATATGGACTTCTCTGGTGCATATTTCTGATCTGATGTATAAACATCTGTTTATACATTGTTTAAATATGTAATAATGTATGGACTAAAAGTGGGTAAGAAGATACTGGGCTATATGAGAGCTAAATATGAGAACTGAAGCATTAGACATGACATTGAAATCACGCTTTGTGAAGCTCAGTGCAGTTGTTTAGTCCACGCCCTGAAATGTGCATGTGAAATGTGTGGCTTAGTGCAGCTTACTTGTTGACGATGACGATGATGACGATATAGATGTGATTTCAATGTCACGTCTAATGCTTCAATTCTCATATTTAGCTCTCATATAGCCCAGTATCTTCTTACCCACAGTAGGGCTGCCATTCAGAAACCATTTGTATCCAAAGCTTAAGGCATAAAGATGCATAACCCGGTGTAAGGAGCACAAAACCTAGAGACCTGAGTGATGGAAAAAGTAATCTGGTCTGATGAGTCTTTGAGCCTTTTTGCTCCATCCAGGCAGGTTTACGTTTGGAGAGAGACAAAGGAAGCCTTCAACTGACAATGTCTGTTGCCAACTGATCACATGGTGGTGGTTCTGAACTGGTATAGCGCCATCTACTGGGATCATTAGGCCTGAGGATTGCTCTGCAATAAATATGAGGCCACTTTGCAAGACCAGGAGCATCCTAGGGTGCAACCACTGTTCCCTGATGATGTTCCCATATTCCTAGATGATAATGCACATACACACTGCTAATTTCTAAAGATCTAAACATCATTGAACCTTTATGGGAAGTAGATTTCCACCTTCTTCATGTCTCCAAGAACTGGAGGCTTTGCCCCTTGAAGAAAGCGTCAATATCCACTACACAGGATGCAGGATGACAGCAGGACAAGGAGGACTGAAGCTGTTCTGGAGGCAAAGGGTGGCCCTACTCCTTATTAGATACTTGATATTCATATATTGTTTCTATTAATTTGTCCACCACCTGCATATTCCACTCCCCAGCAAGTATTTGACAGACAGCAATATGCAGGAGGTGGCCAAGTTCAACATCAACCCAAAGGAGCGCAATATCGCAATATGATATTATGGCATGGTAAAAAAAATGATTTGGAAACAGCTTTGGAAACTGTTTCTAAGGCCCTGTTTAGACTTGGCATTAAGATCCGATTTGGGAGATCTGATCTCAAGTTAACACCTCTAAGTACAGGTGTAAACGCACCCAAATCCAAACGCATTTAGGGCGCAGTGAGATCGCATCGCTCAGACCACATTCGGAGGTGGTCTAGAACGGATATGACCACATTCTTTTAGCAGTGTGCATGCGAATGCGTTCTGGGTCGCATTGAAGGACCGCCTACTCAACTGACGTCCTCTGTGTAAGCGGCAGGGCTGTCAAAATTACAATTATCGATTATTCCTTTTAAATAAAACACACCGGTTCGAACCATTCCAATATCTATTTTTGCACATTACGTCCATAAGAGGGCGAACCAATACGGACGTACTTAGAGGTGTGAACTTGAGATCTGATCGCCCAAATCGGATGTTAATACCAGGTCTAAACAGGGCCTAAGTGATATCAGGAAGATATACATCCAGGTGTCGCAAAATGATGCGGGTAGCAGCCATTACACTGTAATTGTTCTGAGAACCACACATCCGGATTTCATGTGTGAAGCCGCAGCAGGGTTCCCGGGCTTCGACTTTCCCCTACTTGTTATCTCCAACCAGTGCGACTGTCACACCGAGATGAGGGACTCGAGGGGGCCAGATTGCACGCCCATCTCCGATCGAATCAGTGGTTGTCTGGTCTCGGTTATCTAGATGTGTTAGAGAAATAGTCAGGTACCGCTGCCCCGGTTTGTCTTCCACCCTGATAAGACAGACAGGAAACAACCAAAGCCGCACACTTGATCCCACCGCTGACAGGATCCTCTCAGACAAAAGCCAAACGATGGCTTTCTTTCTTCCCTTTTCTCCCCGTGATAACTCCAATGTAATTTCCACATGCCACCCACTCTTTGCGCCTAATTCAAATATTTGAATTATTCCGGTCACTGCACTAATATGCAGATTACTTCATGGGGGAGTATTTTAATCACGCCAGAATGAAATATTTCCTCTTTTCATTCCACTTCTAGACAGACGTCTCTAATTGCCTACCGCCGGTGGATGATAGTTAAATTCACCCCGAGACATACAACTGGCTTGTTTGTTTTTGTTTTTCTCGGAGATTAATCCCTGAGGCCATCCTTGCCTCACACTTCAGTGATTAAAACTTGCACTTGGGAAATCAAGAATCAGCTCGATTCTGGCTGGTGGAACAAAAATGGAACCGCGTAAGAGAGGGCCAGCGTATGGCCTATTTTCCCGTTGAACGCCCCCGTCGCCAGCAGCGGCCCCTCTATCTTAAGTTCAAAGGTCTTTATAGTCGCAGTGTTTCATCTGGGCTCCTTCCCTCTATCTGAGTTGTCGGATGTTGACAGTCCCTTTTGGTTCCGTTCCATTGACTTCCCTCAAATTTCACACTTGTCAGGCTGCCTGATCCCTCAAAGAGCTACACGTCTCAGTGTAAACCCCCAGTGTCCCTTGTGTGTGTTTTTTGATGGGTTCCGGGTTGAAGTGGAATTCACCGACTGGTCGCCGCGTTCTTAAATCATCTTGAAAAGCCGCATTAAAAAGACTCAAACAAATGTCTTTGCTAAGGAATGCTGATGTGTAAAATGACGAGCCATGTTCCTCGCGGTGATTGCTGTGGGAGTTCTTCTTTAATTGTGCATCCCCCAAGGTGATTGTCATGCTGCAGCTCTAAAGCACGCAGTAGTCAATAAATAAAATGTTAAGTACACCTACTGTGTGTATTTCATACCGATGCATTGGAAAATGGGGGATTTTAAACCTGTATGTATTGGCGTTAGACTGATATATGGGGCCAATATTGGCCTTTTACTAAAAATGGGATCTGGTCCAGTCAGTGTCCTCCACCTCTGATATGATGGACATGATGCAGTTTGTTTGATTACATAGTTATAGTAGAATTTATCAATACTACACTGGTTGTCTATAGGCAACTCTACTACAAAATATATTACAAAACATCAGCTATCAGCAGCTTCAATCCAAAAATATTGGTATTGGCCTTCAAAAACCTATATCGGTAAAACGTCGCACACCATTCTGCACCATCCATGATGGTCAAGAGGACTAACAACCCTCTTTAATGTCTTCTCACCTTCATCTCCATCTCCTTTTCATCACTGAAGTGGATTTAATAGGTAAAATGGAAAGAGCAGGTCGCCCTCATGTTTCGTCCCCTCAGTGTATAGTACGATTTAAGATGCGTGTTGTATTTATTATGAAAGTGAGCAATACAAGACCAGCTTCCTGTCTAAGGCATGTTATTACATGATCGCCATGTTTTGGGTCACTTAGATGATCTGGAACTAGTTCAAATGTCGAAACTCCCTCTTCGTATTGTCGTAGAACTCACATCGCTTTGTGAATCCCCCCCTCCATCATTCATTCCCCGCCCCTTGTCCACCTCTCTATCACCCCCCTAGCCTCCTCAATCTCCTTCGCCCGGCTCTCCGCCACTTGGAAATGGCTCTCCTCTCGACCTGTTGGAGTGGAGAGACCCATCTGTGGGCTTATCTTGCTCCGCCGGAGAGCAGTAAACACTCATTTTTGTGGCTGTCAGTTCAGTGAAGGCAGGCAGCCGTGTGGAACGCAGCGCAGCATCAGCAGCATTCCCAACAGTGGAAATAGAGCTGGCTTCAAGGCTGCAGGAACCACTCTCTTCCTCTTTCCTCTCGCCCTACGAGGGAACAATGTTATTTCCTCTAAGTCTGCCACACACTGATTTAGTGGTGATGTTATGTGCGTTTCTCTATTTTCTCGTCCTTTTTGAGAGTAAACCTCCTCATAAGTCCTGTTCATGTGGAAAATACATGTTACTGTACACCCCTTTTCCGTTAATCCATTTTTATTTATTCTAAATGATCATACACAGTGGTGTAGCAGTAAAGTTGGCGATCATCATAAGGCAACGCAACAACGTATAGAAACAAAAATCTATTTTATTTGCAGAAAAACATTCAAAAACATTTTTCCCTTAAAAGACTATTTAACTTACATCAGTTTGATACTACTAACTATCATGTATACTATGAATTTACATTCATAGTCATTAAATGAAATGAAAAATTACCTTTTCACCTTTTTTAGTTAATTCTCCATAGCATAACGTAAACCTATTTCACAATAAAAGCCCAAAACAATTTTATTTGAAACCTCTCAAACCATTTAAAACCTCTAAAGACGGGGAAATGTCTTAATGGTCAAACTTCAAACTGTTTTTATGTTTTCATAGGCTTTGTAATCTTGACGGGGCTAGCTTTTTGTTTCATGTTTTCAGCTGCGGTATGTGTCTACAACCATTGTTTTTGGCCAATGGATGGAAAACAATCTATTTATACTGGTTATTGGTGTACCAGTGGGCGTACAAAACAAATTCCAACCAATAATACCATAACAGATGTTTTTATCTCCCCTTCCGCCCCTCCCATCACATAAAGCCTGGAACCTCATAACTTTCAAAGTGACCCCCTGAAACCCCTGTTTCCTTTTCCTAAGGCACCATCCATGTTTTCATGTTTGTTCTGTTCCGACCCGCCCATGATGCCCTATACCCCACATGCTGTTTCAACTGTAAATATGTCAAATTGCAGACAGTGGGTTAAGTCAGTTTAGGTGGGTTTACCCTCCACTAGATACCTGCTCATACTAAATAATTCTTTACAACAATGTCACAAATTGTAGTCTGTATGTATCAATCCTATACTTGCATTGCATGAGCACCAAAGAAACATTTTCTACTTTAACTGTAACTTAAGGACTTGTTCATCTGTGTATCCTTTCTATGCTCTTTTGCTTTCCCTGCCATATTGAGCAGAGAACACTCAGGTTGATACGCGCAGTAACATATAGGCTTTGATGAGTCCGAGCCCACAAGACCCCCATTCAGTTCCTAATGGTACAGAGAAATGGGTTTCGAGCATGGGAGATAGTATCTTTGAGTTTTGTCTGTGAGAGATGAAAGGAGGGCCGGCTCCATACATATGGCTGTGACTCACTGCTTTTCTCATCTTCACCCCATTCTGCAGAATTAATGACACCAGCTCTATCATGCTATGGACCGGGAGGATGGCGAGAGAGAGAGGGGGGTGGGGGCGAATGAAAGAACGGGATTACTGTATTCAGTCCCCAAATGGAATTCTGTTCTCTTGTCCTCTTTGGAATAACTCAGCGGGATCTCACTCTCATGTGCACAATTGTGTCTTCCACTTCCCTCTTCTCCCAAACTCCCTCATCCCTCAAAATTCCCAAATGAAAATCCTTTTGTTTTGTTTTTTTACAAAGATTATTTTTGGCATTTTCGCTTTATTATTTGATAGTTGACAGTGAAAGTTGGAGATGACGTGCAGCAAAGGTCCCAGGTTGGATTCTAACTGCAGGATGTTGCGATTACAACTGAGCCACCAGGATGAATATGTTTTATTTTTACTATATAAATAAATAAATAAATAAATAAATAAATAAATAAATAAATATTTATTTGTATATACTTTGGAGGCAAGCAGGCATCTGGTGAGGGCAGAAAACTCAAGGAGCTCCTAACCACTGTAATCCTCCACTGCTGAGTGCAGAGAAAGAAAAAACACAAACTTCTCCTTGATGAATAGAGTATTACAAAAAAAATTTGCATTTGAAGTAACTAGAATGGGAGAATAACCCAGATGGTTAAAGCTGCACTAGGCAAATGGCAGTGAGAGGTAACAGTTTAAAACCGTTTGAAATTCCACACACAGAAATCCTGTATGGTGATGTCAGTGAACTGCACACAGCTCACTCGTGTTTACCGACCCGGGCGGCCTGTGATGCTTCATACCAAAGGAAACCAAAGGGATGAGAGAGGCAAAAGATCTAACGTTGTTGAGTCCAGCTTTCTCTGGACAGAGTGCTCACTCACTGCTATTTAGGAGACACTTTTGGTGTTGTAACTTCCTGTGGGCAAAGTGTACATACGCACTGCCAGTATTGAATTTGGGCAATAGGGTGAATCTACAGCATCTCAATTATGAGGGATGGGACGCTCTTCTCTGTTGCAGCCAAATTTTGTGATTAAAGCTGATAAAACATTACATTTGAATCTTTTCTAGCGCCGGTTTAAATGCAAAGGTGCAAAGGTGGAATTTTTCACATCTGACGAATAACACCTGATCTCCTCTAGAGCCCAGGGGCCCGTCACGACAACAGCCCGGTCACCTCTATCAGTCCTCAGCCTGGACTCTGGAACGGCCAAGATGGCTCTGCCTGAGGATCTCCGACTGCGCACGAGCTCATAGGGGGTCAGAAAGAGAAGACCTTGATGTTCCTTGAAGGTTATCATTAGAATCTTAAAATCAATTCTAAGACAGACAGGAAGTCAATGCAGGGATGCTAGACCTGGGGGTGATATGATCTCGTCTCCTAGCTCTAGTTAAAAGAGTTCTGCACAATTTGGAGCCGTTCTACAGAAATTGTGATACATATAATTATATATAATTCTCTATGTATTGGTAAAATTCAGGATTTATCTAATTTTTGCAATGTTTCTAAGTTGGAAAAAACATGACTGTACTGGCTTTTTAGTATGTTGCTCAAGATGTGAATTTGGATTAAATTTGGAAAGGTTTTTGTTTTGTATCAGAGGACCAAGAGAGGGCGGAATATGATGTGCTCAGGGCCAATAACAAGACAAAGTTCTTGTTATTTTATCTGAGTTTAGCCATTTAAGGAGGGACTATCGCCCAAAACAGGTCAAATATATGAAGAAGGTCTCAGATGGGTCAGTGGAAAGGGGCGGGGAAACAACCCTCACCGTACAGCTGACGATGATCAGCGCGGTGGTGGCGGAGTCAGGAGACAGGAGGGATGATGGGGGGCGGCAGGGGCAGGAGGAACAGAGGCAGGAGAAGAGGGAAGATCCGGGGGAGCTACTCTCCTGGGAGACGCTGCCGGAGGGCGGCACAAGCTGATGGGGCTGGATGTTTTACCCCCACGGCTAGCATGGAAAGTCAACAGGCCAGGAGACGTAGCTGGAAGGCAGCTAGACTAGAATGGGAGAGTAGTAAAATCCAAAGCGCTGATAAAAGGCAAACTAGATGCTAGTAAAATAAACTGCAACGAGAACCATACAGGAGAATCCAAACGTGTGTGTGTGTGTATGTGTGGGTGCAACCCTTGCATCTTGTGTTCAGTGGACATTTGGCTCTACTCACTGCTGTTTGTTGTTGCATGTCCAGCCGGTAAACAGGTGCACATTCAGTTTGCAGTATTTGAATTAACGCCTTAAATGTTAAGAGTCTATCCCATCTGTCAAGATAGGGATAACGGCACACCACAACAATGATAATATTCAAGATTACAACAATAGTGTGAAGTGTGTCTGTTAAAGGATTGCAATGTGTGTATGTGTGTGTGTGTGTGTGTGTGTGTGTGTGTGTGTGTGTGTGCGTGTGGCAGGTGATCCATTAGGTTTGCAGGCAGAAAGCAGAAAGCACAGTGCTGAAAAGCTTGATCTTCTCCAAAGCTGCCAGCCGCTGATAGGTCCCACGTCTCAGCACACCGCCCCTCATATTTCTTCATCTAATTGGATTGCGGCTTGTCAGCGGCTAATTTGTATACGACCACAGCCTCCACACTTGCGAGTTTCTGCCGATGTTTACTTGGCTAAGGGCTTCCCGACGTCGTCTAACTAATGACGTTCCTTCATAATCCTTCATATCCATTTATAGTTGTCTCTTTCTCTGTCTATCTTCCCTCTCTCTCCCTCTCCCTTCCTGCTTTCTGAGCCACCCCCTCCGGCCCCCAGCGAAGCCAAATTGTCTCTGCCGGTCTTCCGGTAAGGCTGCAAGCCGCTTTTCCCCCCCCGTAACAGTCTGTCAGCAGGGAACATCTTGTTCAGTTATGCTGCTGGATCTCGGGATTGATGGAGACAGTAGGTGGACATATCCAAAGTGACAGATGGACTGCAGCTGCTGGACTCTGGTAGTACAGTATAGTGGAACCGACAGATTGGCGGCGGACCCTGTGCGGCCCACCAGTTCATCTGAGCGAGGAGAGGTGAAGTTCAGATCAAAACTTACACCGGGCCAAATTCAGTGCGAGCCAGCGCTGTTTGATGGAACCGCGGTTAGGTTAATGTTTCTGTCAGCGGCTACGTCTACACGCATGGGGTAACCCTATTTCTGGTTAAAGCTGCACTACACAATATTTTTATGTGAAAATAAACGTCTTTTATCAGGCTAAATCACAAAGTGGGGCTGCAACACTGAAAAGCGTCCCACACCCTCTTATTGAGATGCTGTAAATTCACCCTGTTCGCCCACCCTGTTCTGCTGCCTGGTTTGATGGAAAATCTCCACACAGGAAGTGATGAATCAAAATTCAAGATTTAAGTGTCTCCTAAACAAGCTGGATTCACCAACGATGGCTGATCCTCGTCACCACCTCTACCCCCACCACACACTAAGAAGACATTTAGTGGGATTTCTGGGTATTGAAGTCCTTGAAACTTAAAAAAAAATTCTAAAAGCTGCCACCAGGGGTCGCCAACGTTGTCTAGTGCCACTTTAAAGTGTTATTCAGGTTAAGCTGTTCACATGAACCTTTAGTGGGTTACTTCTAGTACAGGGGAAAGAAATATGAAGTACTGCTTGCCGCCATGTTCGTTGCTGACATGAGAATGTACCCATAACTGGGATATTTCAACCCAGTTATGACGTTTGCAAGTAACGTCGACCCAAAACCAGGCTAAGAACAGAATCTTCTGTGCACAGACATTGGCAGTGGCCACTTCTATTTCTCTGTACTGTAATGATGTACTCCCATGAACTCACCACACTGTACAGTTATCAATCCGTTCCCAGTTTGGATTGAATCTTTTATCGCAGACCTCAATCAATTCATGCAAGGTCAGACATATGCAGCATACAGTGCATTGCATTGTGTTGTCTCAGCAAGTACTTTTCCACTAAATCACAATTCTTGGCATCGCTGAGCCATAAGGCTGCCAAACAATTTCCATTTGCTTGTTTGATAGGTGGATCCAGGCTTCTCTCTAGGGGTGTTTTGTTTTTTTACATTAATTTGTTTGCCATCCCTGGCTGGGAAAGTGACAGCCTCCAGAACCCGCACTGAGTCTGAATCCTCACTGATGATTGCTACACTTAGAGCAAGAGCAGGGTCCCTGTCTCTCAGTGTTTTTTGGCACAACTAGCGAGCAAAATCAAATGCAATAAAAGCATGTCTGGATTAGAGCTTGTTAAGCGAGAGAAGAGCCTTTAATTGCTCCGGCTTTGTACGGCATCACAAAAGAGCCGGCATCGCTAATCTGTAGCTCAAGGGTGAATGTTTGTGACGAAGCAAAGATGTAAAGTGTGGTGGAGGAGAAAGAAAGGCATTTTCAGGAAAGAGGATTTAAATGGAGTTGGTGACGAAGATCCAGGATTTCAATTAGTTGCTGGCAGACGGTGTTTCGTTTCTGTTTTTTTTTCATCGTTTGAGCCTGCAGGCTTCAATTGTAATGCCTCAGTTGCACAACAGTGGTGATTGTGTTACGGTGTCCCAGGTGGGACCCAAAAGCAGAACCGAAACTCAGAGGGAGGATGAACAAAGGTTTATTATGAAGAGAAAACCGGGGGAGGTAGACAGGAGCGGAGGTAGTGGACAGGGCTGGAGGCGGAAGCAGGGGGAGCCGGAGGGACTGGTGGTGAACGTGGCAGGCAGAGGAAGAGCAGGTAGACAGGCAGGGAGGAATGCGGTATGGCTGGGTACGGGTGGAGATCTTGGGATGAGAAGAGATCAGGGTTAACACACAAACACACAGGTAGTCAAGGCTTTAGTCCGAAATACAAGGGCCGGGAACGAGATGTACCACACTGGCTGAATAACGATCTGGCGATGAGTGGATGCAAGGCCGGGGTTTTTATACTGGTGGTGATGACTTGATGGATAGCAGGTGTGCGGGGTAGAGCAGGTGATCGGGATGAGGTGATGATGCAGGGAGGAGCCGGAGACTGGAGCCACGCCCGCCGACACATACACACACAGACAGGGACAGACAGGTAGAGACACATGGGGAAACACAGGGGGCACGGTGGAGACCGTGACAGTACCCCCCCCTCAACGGGAGCCTCCAGGCGACCCACCAGGCTTGTCCGGATGGGCCTGGTGGAACTCCCGAACGAGGGAGGGGTCCAGGATGAGACGACGGGAAACCCAGGTGCGTTCCTCCGGGCCATATCCCTCCCAGTCGACCAGGTATTGGTATCCCCGGCCTCGGCGGCGTACGTCCAGTAGCCGCCGGACGGTGTAGGCTGGGTGGTCGTCGATGATCCGGGGGGGTGGAGGGGGAACGGCTGGAGGGCACAAGGGGCTGACAGACACAGGTTTAATTTGGGAGACGTGGAAGGTAGGGTGAATCCTCATGGACCTGGGCAGTTTCAGTCTTACGGCAGAGGGGTTGATGATTTTATCGATCTCGTAAGGACCAATAAACCGGGGGGACAGTTTCTTTGAGATGACCCTAAGGGGAATATCCCTTGAGGACAGCCAAACTCTCTGACCTGGGCGATACTCCGGAGCCGGGGTCCGGTGACGGTCGGCCAGGCGTCGGTTGCGGTCGGCAGTGCGGAGGAGCGCGGAGCGTGTCTCCCTCCAGATCCGACGGCAACGACGTAGGTGGGCCTGCACAGATGGAACCGCGATCTCCTCCTCCTGGGCTGGGAACAGGGGAGGTTGATAGCCCAAGGAGGCCTCAAATGGTGACCTCCCCATGGCTGCACTGGGGAGCGAGTTATGGGCATACTCTACCCACGGTAGCTGGGAGCTCCAGGAGGAGGGGTTGCGAGCGGCGACGCAGCGGAGCGCGGACTCCAGGTCTTGGTTAGCCCGCTCCGTTTGGCCGTTGGTCTGGGGATGGAATCCGGAGGAGAGGCTCACCGAGGCTCCCAGGGCCATGCAGAAAGACCTCCACACCTGGGAGATGAATTGTGGCCCCCGGTCTGACACGATGTCCGAGGGAATCCCATGGAGGCGAAGGACATGAAGGGTAAGCAGCTCGGCCGTCTCATGGGCTGTGGGGAGTTTGGGGAGGGCAACAAAGTGTGCAGTCTTTGAAAAACGGTCGACGATGGTGAGTATGGTGGTGTTACCTTGAGAGGGGGGTAGTCCGGTGATGAAGTCGAGTGCGATGTGGGACCAGGGGCGACTGGGAACAGGTAGGGGGCGGAGCAGGCCAGCCGGGGGCCGGTGGGAGGTCTTTCCACGCGCACACACTGTGCAAGCGGCGACGAAGGTGCGGGTGTCGGCCTCCATAGTCGGCCACCAAAAGTGTCCTCTGAGGAGCGCCAGCGTGCGGCCCATTCCCGGATGGCAGGCCAACCGGGACGTGTGACCCCACTGGAGGACCTGGGAGCGGACAGAGTTGGGAACAAACAAACGGTTAGGGGGGCCGTTACCTGGGTCGGGCTGGGTCTGCTGGGCTTGCCTCACCGTCGCCTCGATTTCCCAGGTAACAGCAGCCACCACGCAGGAAGACGGGAGGATGGTGTCCGGGGTGGCCGGCGCCTCCTGGGAGACATGCAGGCGGGAGAGAGCGTCCGGCTTAGTGTTGCGGGATCCAGGGCGATAGGTGAGGATAAAAGAGAAACGTCCAAAGAACAAGGCCCAACGAGCCTGACGGGAATTGAGGCGCTTGGCTGACTGGAGGTAGGCAAGGTTTTTGTGGTCTGTCCAGACCACAAAAGGAAGTTCGGCCCCCTCCAGCCAGTGTCTCCACTCCTCCAAGGCCAGCTTCACGGCCAGCAACTCCCGGTTGCCTACGTCGTAGTTCCGTTCGGCGGGTGACAGACGACGAGACAGGAAGGCGCAGGGATGGAGTTTCTGGTCCGAGCTGGATCGTTGGGAGAGGACCGCCCCGACCCCCGTGTCAGAGGCATCCACCTCCACGACGAACTGGCGCGAGGGGTCGGGGTGGACCAGGATGGGTGCGGACGTGAAGCGCCTCTTCAGCTCAGTGAAGGCCCGTCCCGCCTCGGGGGTCCAGGTGAAGGGGAGTGCCGGAGAGGTGAGCTTGGTCAGCGGGGCAGCGATGCGACTGTAGTCTCTAATAAAACGGCGATAAAAATTGGCGAAGCCAAGGAAGCGCTGTAGTTGTTTCCGGGACGTGGGCGTAGGCCACTCGACCACAGCTTGGATCTTGCCTGGATCTGGTCGCACCTGCCCGCACTCGATGATATAGCCCAGGAAGCTCACCGAACTGGCGTGGAACTCGCACTTCTCTGCCTTAACAAACAACTTGTTCTCCAGCAGGCGTTGCAAAACCTGGCGGACATGTTGGACGTGCTCCTCTAGGTTGCGGGAGAAGATGAGGATGTCGTCGATGTACACAAACACGGAACGATTCAGGAAGTCCCGGAGGACGTCGTTAACCAGGGCTTGGAAGACGGCGGGGGCGTTGGTCAGGCCGAAGGGCATAACTAGGTATTCGAAGTGTCCCACCGGAGTATTAAACGCCGTCTTCCACTCATCCCCTTCTCGAATCCTCACCAGGTGGTAGGCGTTTCGCAGGTCCAATTTTGAAAATACCGTGGCGTCCTGCAGGGGCTCAAAAGCAGAGTTTATCAAAGGCAGAGGATATTTATTCTTGATGGTGATATTGTTCAGCCCCCGGAAGTCAATGCAGGGGCGGAGAGACAGGTCTTTCTTTGACACAAAGAAGAACCCTGCTCCTACCGGGGATGAGGAGGGCTTGATGATACCCGCAGCCAGAGAGTCCCTGATGTAGCCCTCCATGGTCTGCCTTTCCGGACGGGATAGGTTGTAGAGACGGCTGGACGGTAGAGTGGCTCCCGGGAGGAGGTCTATGGCACAGTCGTAGGGACGATGAGGAGGCAGTGAGAGGGCCTGCTGTTTACTGAAGACCTCCCCCAGGTCATGGTAAACAGATGGAATGGTGGTTAGGTCCAGGGGCTCGGGCAGCGATGGAGCGGCTAAGCCCTCTGTTGGGGAAAGAGCAGACCGTAGACACGTGGAAAGGCAAAATGGACTCCAGCTGCTTACCTTGCCGGTGGCCCAGTCGAGGTGGGGGTTGTGCAGCTGGAGCCAGGGGTAACCGAGGATGATGGGTGCATGGGGTGACGAGATGACGTGGAACCGGATCTGCTCGCGGTGGTTGCCGGAGAGGATGAGGAGTAAAGGCTTGGTCTGGTGGGTGACCCGAGCCAGAAGTCTGCCATCCAAGGCGTTGGCGTCCAGGGGAGCAGCTAAGGGCTCTATGGCGAGACCGGCTTGTGAGGCGAGGCTGGCGTCGAGGAAGTTCGCATCAGCCCCAAAGTCCACTAAAGCCACCAGGGGCAGGGTCTCCTGATCCCAGCACAGGGTGGCCTTAAACTGCATGCGGGGAACAGGAGAGACAGACACTTGACTCACCAGTATCCCCGCAGCTACTGGTGAGCCCTGCCTTTTGGTCGGGCCGGGCAGGTGGCCAAAAGGTGACCGGGTTCCCCGCAGTACAGGCATGCCCCCGACCGCATCCGGCGCTGCCGCTCAGCTGGCGACAAGTGGGCCCTTCCCAGCTGCATGGCCTCTTCGTCCGGAGGAGTCCAGGAAAACGGGGCCGGGGTGATGGTGGAAAGAGTGGCTGCCGACCTGGCGAGAGGAGGGAGAGTGGAGGCAGAGAAGCTCGGAGACGGAACCCGTGCCGCCCCTTGTCTGCGGCGCCCCCGCAGGCGGTTGTCGAGCTGGATCGCCAGGGAGACAAGAGCCTTAAAATCTGGCGGTTCATCTCGGGCAGCTATTTCGTCCTGCAGGTGTTCATTAAGAGCATTTAAAAACGTGCCCCGAAGCGCTGCGTCGGCCCACCCCGCGTCAGCTGCCACAGTTTTAAACTCCACGGAGAAGTCCGCCACGCTTCGGGTTCCCTGACGGAGATTCGTTAGGCGCCTCGCCGCATCTCCCCAGTGAACCGGGTGGTCGAACACATCCTTAAAAGCAGCGATGAAACCCTCGAAAAGAAATCCCTCAATTGGCTGGTGTGAGTGCACTGCCTCGACCCATGCCAGTGCCCTTCCACGTAACAGCCCGATGATGTACCGTACCCTGGACTGGTCTGAGGGAAAGGTTTGTGGCCGCTGGAGGAAAATCAGGGAGCATTGTAGTAAAAACCCGCGGCACTTGTCCGCGTCTCCGGAGAAGGGTTCTGGATTCGATGCGTAGGATTCCCGGGAGGGTGGAGGCATCGGGGACGGGACCGGGAGGACTGGCTGAGAGAGCGGGGCTGTGGAGACTGGCAGAGTGAGGTGAGCAGTTAGGTTAGTTACCTGGTTGGTTAGCTGGGTGATCTGTTGTAGCATAACCTGGTTGTTTTCGGTGAGGCTCCGGAGAACTTGTTCATGCTGCCCCAAGAACTCGCCTTGGCTGGCGATGGCTCTCCGGAGTGAGGCGGTCTCCGAGTCCGGGTTCGCTGGGTCCATCATGGCCAGATCGTTCTGTTACGGTGTCCCAGGTGGGACCCAAAAGCAGAACCGAAACTCAGAGGGAGGATGAACAAAGGTTTATTATGAAGAGAAAACCGGGGGAGGTAGACAGGAGCGGAGGTAGTGGACAGGGCTGGAGGCGGAAGCAGGGGGAGCCGGAGGGACTGGTGGTGAACGTGGCAGGCAGAGGAAGAGCAGGTAGACAGGCAGGGAGGAATGCGGTATGGCTGGGTACGGGTGGAGATCTTGGGATGAGAAGAGATCAGGGTTAACACACAAACACACAGGTAGTCAAGGCTTTAGTCCGAAATACAAGGGCCGGGAACGAGATGTACCACACTGGCTGAATAACGATCTGGCGATGAGTGGATGCAAGGCCGGGGTTTTTATACTGGTGGTGATGACTTGATGGATAGCAGGTGTGCGGGGTAGAGCAGGTGATCGGGATGAGGTGATGATGCAGGGAGGAGCCGGAGACTGGAGCCACGCCCGCCGACACATACACACACAGACAGGGACAGACAGGTAGAGACACATGGGGAAACACAGGGGGCACGGTGGAGACCGTGACAGATTGTGCTTTGCATGGTTTGTGGGCCAACCGCTAATTTACGCTCCTAAAGGTAGATTCATGTCAGTTTGTTGACATATTGGACCAATATGATGGAGGTTCCTCCTTGACCACAGCTACTAATCCTACTAGCTAAACTCCCTAAAACCTGCAATGAAATCTTATATTTTTTACAAATTGTATTTATTCACCTAATTGTTCATTTTTTGTCCATTAATTCTAAAAGGCAGTAATGTATCAGAGTTTCGACTGCCATTGAATAGGTGGGGGGTCACCCTACCTTAAAGAGCTGCTAACCCTACAAGAATTTCATTAGTCTGTAGAGTTTTAGGGTCCCATGATGGTCTAAATGCTGTTTCAAAGACTTTTCCACCCTGAGAAGAATAACATTCTGGATAAAACACTGAATATTTTCTTTGGCATGAAAATGGTCAAATTTATAGATTAAATGTTGGCAAAAAATATTGGCCATCAGCAGCTTCAATACACACATATCGGTCTGCAAAAACCAACCCTACTTGTGAGACTCTCTCACTCTGACTGCAGCTACCATAAGATAAGCTTCAGCTGCTATTCTCCTACACTATACTAATGTATACTCCTGCGATAGCCCAAGCGATATCATATGCATTCATATACAGTCTCCGTACACAGGAGTGAGACAGCACTACGCAGAGGTGGAGATTCTGAATGGATGCCAAGTGCAGATATTCAGATGTGCCATTGCTCATCTCTTCTACTAGAAGAAAAACAGGCCAGGCAGTCTCTGGGCACAGAGCATCGCTAGTATTCTCTCTCAGCTGCAGATCAATGCATCTCCACTGATATGGGCTGGAGCTGCCTATTGATCCACTCTGCCTCGTCTTTGTCCTCGGTCATTATGGAGATGAGAGAGTGACCTTTTCCAAAGGTGTCAGAGTGGAAGGGAGACTCCTTAACAGCTTTCAGGAGAATAAGGCCCTTGGGCATTCAGGCTCCGCCTTCCATCTATACTTGGAATAGGTGCAATGAGCCATAGCCATAAACAGTATGAATTGTTTTAGTCGCAGTAATAGTAGTAGTAGTAGTAGTGGTAGCAGTAGTAGTAGTAATGGTAGTAGTAGTAGTAGTAGTAGTTGTAGTAGCGGTAGTAGTAACAGTAGTATTAGTAGTAGTAGTAGTAGTAGCAATAGCAGTAGTAGTATTTCTAATAGTAGTAGTAATAATAATAATAATAATAATAATAGTATTTGCAGTAGTATTTGTTATTATTTTAAATTCTGTTTAAATGTAGCAAGAAAATTGAAAAGACAGACATTTAATATTGTAAATATTATATATTCCAAAACACCATCCACAGTCTAATCTAAGTCTTTTATTTATTTCAGAAACAAGGACATCGAATTGTGTACAAAACAGGATTCATTTTTTATTTGGTGCAGATGTCAAGTTTGGATAAAAGACATTGAGCTCTTTGTACCAAAGAGAGCTGCTTTCTGAATCCTGTGATGTTGCTCGGGCGAGCCTTCATTTTTTTGGCAGCGGTTTTTCATACGCCAGAGGGAAACTAAGAGGGCTATGGTTGGATATAATGGTGGACTACCTGCTATTATTGAGAACGCATGAATGAGTGTCCCTTGCTGCGGGTGCTCGGTGCAGGATCAATAAGATAAGGGAAATTTTAAAGTGGGGAACATTTTGCTACAGGCAACATTGGATTAGGGTCTGGTTTGTATTCAGACGAAGCTAAAAACACTGTTGTATACTGTGTATGGACACATAGGGGGTTTTATCAAGTGGGCAATTAAGATATCAGCAATCACAGAGGTTTTAAGATGCTTATTATATTTTATTTTAATTTATTTTATTTTATTTTAAACCATTTCATCAGTTCGTAAAAGTAGTAAAAGTGTGTCAGATGCACATAGCCATGGCCTTAAATAGATGTCTATTAAATGGTGCATGGGCCACATTGTCTTTCAACACACATATATGCACAAAATCACACACAAACACACTTACACACACGCTGACCCTTTTACCGACATAGCGAAAGTGTGTCAGAAGCACATGGCCGTGGCCTGCCGGTGCCATTTAAATGCATTCATTGTTTCTCACGTGTTGCAAGTAAGCGGTCAACCAATGTAAGGGCGAGAAGCATAAATCAAAGAAATTGTACTAAAGGCACAGGAGGAGTTCACTGCTCTTCTTCCTTTCATATCCGTTTTCATTTCAGCCCACCACAATACGACTGCTTCGTCCAGATGCTCCCTCGCAACTGAGAAATAGATTGAAAAAAAAAAAAAAAGGCTCTATGTTGTTCCTTCAGGATATGAATAAGAGTGAATATACTGGGAAAAAAACATATCACTCTGCCTCAGCGCACTAATGTTGTTTGCTAGTGTTGCTAAAAAATGTACAGTATGTGTGTATGTGAGGCATCTGGGAATTCAGGTACAGAATGTCCAGACTCTTTTTTACCCCCTCTCCATAACTTAAAAAAACTTCACGCAGACATATGACTCTTACTACTCATTTCAGAAAGGCATTTTATATATTATATATCTGAATACATAAAGGACGTATAAAAAATAATCCATTGATGGGGCTCCCTCAGCAACGTCTAGACAGCGAATTCCAGCTTTCTTCTTTTAACGGCATGCTGAACCTCCAGGCCGTTATGTCTTCTACTGTAAATTTCCTCTGAACTTTAATGACTAGGATTTGTATTGGACTCAAGATAAGCTTAAATTCTGTTGTAGGTCTTTGGCAGCCCAGGGGAAAGACATCAAAGTGTCCCTCAAGGCGCTTAGCCCTTTTCTTCAGATTCTGCCTGTGCTTGTATCACAAAGTGTAGAAAACTGGCACCGAATTGAAGAAAAAGAAAGAGGCAGCAACAGCATACACTTTTGTGAAGATGAACCTTTGTGTTACTTTTATATATATATATATATATATATAGTTATATATATTATATATCACTGGTCAAATACTTTTGGCCTCCAAACAGGGTTTTGTGGCATCCTGGTGGCTCAGTGGATTAAGGCACATACTATGCACTATGTTTCCATCCAAGGGACAAGCAAATTTCATGCAAACTTTTGAAATGTCACAAAAAATAAAATGCTAATTGTGTGTTGAAGAGAATAAATTCTCAACGTCAAAAAAATAAATACCTGATAGAAAACAGTCTTTCAAAAATGGATTAGTATTGGTCAAGTTCAGTTAACGTTGATCACATTTCAGTCTTTCATCTGAAGAAATGCACTTGGTGATATATCCTAATGCACCAACTAATGGTCAAACAACCATACGCCTTATACATGAGAGGGACGGCAGATATCGTTTATTTGTGGTGGTTGTGGTGGGCAGATATTTTACAGATAGTTCAGAAAGTCACTTCTCAACTGTTGTACAATGAAACTGAACCAGTTGTGCCACCTCATTCAAATTCATTCATTCATATTATCTTTATTGAGAAAATCGTTTTCACTTCAAGCGAGCGTACAAACATTTTTGCAAGGAAATTTCTTCCATTTGCATTCAGCTTTTCTAATTAGATACATGAAAATTCACAAAAAACAATACTGGTTTGGAAGTCCGGCTATTTAGGGTTAACTCTATCTAATACAGCATATATTCCATTAAAACAATCTAAGCAAAACAGGGCTGTGAACAAAATTGGTATTATTTAGATCGGAGTAGATTTTATGAACCAGTTGTAGGACAACCATATCTGTGGAATAGCTAATGATGAATCCATACCAATGAATGGAATGGGCATTCAGATGTTTCTGAACTCTAATGTACACTAACATTTCTATGATACCGGAAAGCTTACTGACTCAAAGAGGGGAACTGCTTTAGCAGCTTTGAGATCCGCTGAACTGACTCCAGTTTCCAATGACTTTGAGAGTATACTGTGTATATGAATGGCTTGATGATTGAAGGACACTCCTCAGTTACCAGAGATGAACTGAGGTCATCATGACCTGCTGATGATTTTCTTAGCTTGGCAATTCTATCCAGGACTTCCTTTTCAGTAGCTGGATCAAACCTCGGTAACGGATAGCTTCATTTTATATCATCTGAGGGAGAGATGCCAGTGTGATAAGTCTTCATAACATTAACAAAGTACTTACTGATTTCACAGGCAATATTGTAAGGCAGTCATTAACAAATGCCAAGGGAATAACAGAGGATTCCCTTTTCTTGATTAAAAGGTGATAGATGACTGCATGTTGTTGTGATTTTGGTAGAGGCTTCATGGAACACGTTAGTGAAATATTTCTTTTTTGCTATCGAGGGCTTTCAGGTGCACCTTCTGGCAATCGTATTGGAGGTCTTGGGCAACAGTGGCTGTGAGCAGCTGGTTGTGTTTGTAGTTTGTACAACCTGACCGTCAACAGAATTGAATAGACACAGTTGATTCTTGCCCGGAACTGATCATTTCATCACCGATACATCTGATCAATTTTGCTAACCATAGTATCTGGTCAGCTAACTATCACTGTCTTGTTGTGAACACATCTGAATACTGAAACTAGCATTAGCGTTAGCAGTGACTGGGAGTCACATGTTATCATGTGTGTGAGTAGAGACTAGGGCTAAAGACAGTTTACTGAGTCGCAGTAGTTTATTCCAGTATTTTACATCCAAACAATAATTGAACTAATCAATGAAAAAAACAATAACATGATGCTACATGTGTCAGAATTGGGATTACAGTATGGTACATAGTATGTTGATGTAGCATTATTTTTCATGTATTGGCTGGGCTTTCTAAATAGTTGGTATTAACAGTTTACAGTAGTAATATAACAGTAGAGTTAGCATGGATAGTGCTGTTATGATGGTGCATGTACTTAAATTCTGGACGTATCAAGGCGCTGTACTGATTGAAGTGTAGTATTTGAACCATAGATCTACATTTTCACCGCTTTGACTACCTGTCACACTCGACAGCATCTTTCGTGTTTCATATGCACACGTGTGACTGATATACAGTGTGCAGATCTGATTTATTCTGAGCCAAAGGAGTTTGCCCTTGACAAAGCTCACGCTGCTCAGTCAAGATTAAACGTGCACATTACATTTTTGACACTTTGTAGTGCCAGGGAAAAGATGGACCTACAAGTACAGTCAGTCAGTTTCCTTTCGGTTGGGAAATACTCTCTCCATGTTTTTCTTGTAGATTCAGTTGCCAATGTGCTTGATGTCTTTGAAAGAGCTAAGCCATTAGTCTCTCTGTTTGAGAAGAGAGGGTGCAGGGTGGAATGTGGCACTGCTACAATAAACCCTGATTGTTTGAAGCAGATTGCTATTAGCGGGTAGAGAGGGGGAGCTATTATGGTGGAAATGAAGCATTGTTAAAGAAACATAAGACTTCCCTCAGTGGATCATAGCCTCCTGAAGGGGTCTCAGATTAGATCTCGCAGGTGCACTTGGGAGGGGAGGAAGCGTTCGTTACGCTAGACAAATTATACTGGCTCATCAAATCTCCCCAGGAATGAATATTAAGTCTTATTACTAGTAGGAGGGTGGAGGGAAGAAGCCATTGATGTGAGCAATTTAGGAGAATCATTTGGGTTGTGCTGTTCGGAGGTTTCTGAAGTGGCTTTCCGTCTGCCAGATGACTCACAGTAGTGTATCGGTACTAATGCAGTTCTCAACATCAAGAAGCATTAAAAGGGAATATTGCTGAATTTCAGCTTGGGAAATATGTTATCACTGTGCTCTAGCAGAGAGGGTTATTTTAATGAATATTGCTGTCTCCTGCTTCTGGACGGGAGACAGCAATATTCATTCAGTGTTTGTCTCACCATGATGTCAGACTGATGCATATTAATGTATCGCAATGAACTGGAAAAGATGCAAAAAGGTGACTGTGAATTTCCAGAATTCATTTTCTGGGGGTTAAGGTGCATTTTCTGGTTTCAAACTCATGGCAAAGGACATTAAGTAAGCTATGACTTTGATGGACCTGCAACCAAGGAATTGCAGCAACATTGGCAAGTCTCTGGCACAGTATAGTTGACGGGTGAAACGGATAGTAATCAATGAGTGAGTGGTATTTATCAATATTAACCCCTGCAGATATAGTATGGTCATTCTGTGCTATGGCAGGAAAAAACTTACTTACTGCTTTAAATTCAGTAACATGGATGCAGACTCACACAAGTTTGCCATATCAAATTAAATTCAAAGATTTTTTTAAATGTCACATTTTTTTCTGTATTCTCTGTTATTCATCTCTTTTATTCTCATTTTCTGTGAATCTGCAGCATCTGCCTCTGAGGACGGCCTATCCATCACGCCAGGGAGCCCTCCGGAGAGCAGGGCCAGCCTGTACCCCACCACCCAGGACACTGGCAGGAGGCTCCCCGTAGTCACCACCGCCCCTCCCCTCAACATCCCCAACCACCACCCACTCTACAGGAATCCACCCCAGCACCAGGCGCCACTCGGCCCTCGCGGTCAGCCGCACTACTTTGAAGACAGCGGAGGTTTGGATCCAACTTTGTTGAGTTCTCTCTCAAGTCCCCGGTTTGTCAGTGCTCGACCTGCGGGGCCACATGGCAACCTACCAGCTTTCTCTGCCCCACCGTCCGGCACTCAACTGGAAGGTGACAGAGTGGCTTCAGACGAGAGCGCTAAAAATACGTATATGCTAACCACCCTTGCCATAGCACCCGGTCCTCGCTCTAGCACCCCAAATCCGGCCGCCATCGTGGGGTTGAAACACCCAGAGCACCCCACCATTGTACCCTCCGGCGTTATCACTGTAGTGGAAAAAGATGCAGCAAGGCCAGATCCTCCTTTGCTGAATCGTGATGCATTGCCAGCCAGCGAAGGCACGTTGTCTGCCACGTCTGATGATGTGGAAGAGGAGACAACTACCACCACCATTACCACCACCACCACCACCATCATCACCACCGTGCAGATCCCAGGTAAGAAAAGACCAACAGAGTCCAACAGTGAGTGAAATCCTGACCCAGGCAGGCTAAAGAAAATAATTCATGCTATAAATAATTCAATAATGTTAATGGGCCCCATATTATTCGGTTTTTGTCATTTTGTTTTCAAATATATTATGGCTCAGAATGAGAACAACATTCTCATGATTTTCAAATAAATGCAGCTTAGTTAAAAGGGTATTTATTGACTGAAGACCTCACAGGCAGAACAGCCTCAATACTGGACCCTGATTGGCCAACGACCAGCTCCTCTAATTCAAACAAGGTAAACCTGCTGAGTTGAAGCTTTCCACTTCAAATGCTGCAAACTGGCCTGATTGGAGGGATTCCAGGAATTCTTTAGTGAGTGGGAGCCAATCAGGACCAAGCCCAGTTGTGATGCGTCTGCTAGAGTCTGAAACTGCCTTGGATTTTTAAAAATGCAATAACTAAATTTAACCACAGAAGCAAAATAATTTTAACAATGTTTTTATTAAACACCTTCAATCATATGTACAGCATATACACTAAGTAGAGGGAAATTTGAATATCATAGGAACCCTTTAAATGCTAACCAATATTATTTGTTAATATACATGGTAGGTGATATATACCTGACATGGTACATAATATGATAATATGACTATTTCTAATGATAATTCCAAATATTTTTAATAAATTAAATTAAAAATAAATACAATTTTCATTTACAGAGCACATCCACAGAACTCAGCTGCCTTTGTCATGAAATGTTTTGCTCTTTTGAATGCACCCATGCTTTCATCACACTCTCAACTAATACCCTTTCTATTTGCATTTCACAGAACAATGCCGCCATGAGGCTCAAATTAATTGTAATAGTATTACTGTGCGGAGGTCCAATCAGGGAACACAACATAAGACATAAGATTTGTTATTAGAAAAGTGAATCGGGGGAAAATAAATATCAGGATTGAGATTTCCCATGGGGAATTTCCAGATCCTCTTCAGGTCATGAAGGGCAGGAAAACTTGGAGAATCGGCTAATGTGGGTGCACAGTGACGGTGGTACAGTGGTAATATGGTTCAAAGCACAGACAAAAAGGCACAGAGTAGAGCAATAATGATGCCAGATTGGACACTAACCCTAAGGTGGAGTGTCAAGGGGACAGAGAGGATATCCAGTGAAAAGTTTACTTTTTTAACTCAGAGAGAGGGAGAGATAAAGGTGATGGAGCAGAAAACCCCAAGGCCACCGGAAAATATTCTGTCCACAACTGTCCCTTCACAGTGCTTATCCATTGGGAAAGGCAGGCAGAGAATCAGTAAAGCTTGGTACAAAGTCACTGTGTATGTGTGTGTATGTACATGTGCTCATGCGTGTGTATATGTTTCTATGCGTGTGTATGTGTGCATGAGTTAGAGCGATTTCCGATATTGTCCTCATGTTAAAAATGAGATCTGGTCCAGTCATTGTTGTCCACCTGATATGATGAATATGATGCAGTTTGATTGATTACACATTCAGTGTAGAATTGATCAGTACTACACTGATTGTCTATGGGAAGCCATTTATTCTAATTTATTCTATAGAAATATCATTATACCCTTGATTGTTTTGAAAGATCGACACAAAATTACGTTATTGGCAGCTTCAATGCAAAAATAATATTGGTATCGACCTTCAAAAACCCATATTGGTGGAACCCTAGTGTACACAGGTCAGCACGTTAGTGTAAGTGCTACTTAACCTGCTCATGAGAATGTGGAATATGCATGGAAGACTCAAGGGGTGATCACTGGTCTATGGTTCTATGCTGCTGTTTTTGCCCCTACAGTTCCCTGCCAGTTAAACTTGACTGGACCAGAGGGCTACATAGAGGCACCGCCACAGTCGAGCGCTGGCTTCTACTCCACTGTGGATTGCACCTACGTCATCACTGTTTATATGGGCTATGG
This sequence comes from Hoplostethus atlanticus, assembly GCA_034670405.1. NCBI lineage: Eukaryota > Metazoa > Chordata > Actinopteri > Trachichthyiformes > Trachichthyidae > Hoplostethus > Hoplostethus atlanticus. The sequence goes on from JAXDDX010000052.1 coordinate 1,569,078, forward strand.
AGTGGAGATCCAGGTAAGAACCGGACTGAGTCACATACCAAATTGCATGTAACAGTCTGCCTCTCTCCAGGCTTTCCTGACAGCCTCCAACACACAGAAAAATAAGGGGTCCTCAATAGGTAGTGGTCCTACATAAAGACTCAAAGAAACCTCTGATTTATTAAAGGTGCTATGTGTAGTCTTTTTAAATATTAATTATTAATTGTCAAATTAATTGTGGTACCTTGGTATAATTACCATAACCAAATGAGACCGTGGTGGAGGCGATTGGTAGCTTCTGTCTCACACTAGTGGTATTTTTAATGCTATTTTTTCTCAAAATTAAGACCACATTTCCCATAAATCCCCTTGCTTCCAGTGGCACACAATGCAAAATACAGCGTTTTGGTAATTATACTGTCTCAAAATGAATGTGGTAATGCTTTATTGATATTAAAATTATACACACCTTTAAAATAAAATTAAAAAATTAGGATCAAGAATGTGGTTCTTAAACACCCTAAAATGCTAATACTGGTAAAAATGGCGATGTACCATGTATTTCTGGGTCAATTTTGTTGTTTGGCAGTATATTTTTCATATTCCCGTGATTAATTGGCCAAACTTAAGGCGGTATTGTCTAAGTATTGTCATGTCTAGATACTTCCAGCTCAGGTACAATGAAAAAGGAAACATTTTTAAAGATCTAAAACATCATCGTCACTCAGAATCAAAGAACACCATTTTGCATGACTCATCAAGTCCAACAATCATACAGGGAGAAATCCATCGTAGAAGAGGAAGAGACACCAATTTCTCCACAGACAGTCACCTCAATAGACCATAATGCAATGCAGTGAAAAGAGATATTGCGTTTTGCGTTTGTCTCCACTGACCGCTGTTGCTCTTTCACCTACACACAAAATGTAGGAAATCACTAAACGAAGTAGACAAGGCAGGTTAAAGGAAAGTGGGTACAATAAAAAGGTCAATTACAAAATATCATCACAAAATAACTCCTGGAATGCACTGAACATCACAGATGGATGATATATAACAGTGTAAGAGTACCTGAGGGGACATTTCTCCTTAAATGCTGCTGGTTTGTAACATTTCATGCTTTCTAAAAGGGGTTTTTACAGCAGCCAACAACTCCTCTCTCTGCCAGACTGTAATGTCCATGAACAACATTAATGGCTATGGCTGTACCGTTTAGGCATTTAAATGGATTACCTTCCATACAGGGTGACACGCTGACACCAAAATCAATAGTCTGATCGTGACCTCTGCCAGCCATAGTTTTTATTTATCCAGATGCTGTGTTGTCCCCGCGCTTGTAATGGCTTCGGACAGAATTTGACACGGTCCATTCATGTACAAATCGCTGTCCCTGTTGTTTAAACTGTAAAAACACTGAGCATGTTGTCAGCCTATTGTCAGACGGACGGTTGCAATTAGCATTTTTAATTTTCAACAATACTTTCCTGAAATCTTCTCTGGGCCAGCCACGGAGAGATACGCAGCTCACACAGCAGCTGGTCTTGACAGGGCAGCACTGTTCATTTTTAGAATTAGGTTTCATTGTTTCTCCTCTCACATCTACCATGTATCTGTATTTTATGAGCAGATTTAACGAGAAATATTCAATGAAATATTGACCTAAATTTTGACCTAAACGTCAACATGAAATATGTTTTTATAGTCTCACCAATTTTGGAAAGCCAGTTTACATTTTTTGTCAATGTATGACAAGATAAAAAGGCTTGGGATGATGAGGTCAATGAAAAAGATTGCCTTTTGTTGAGATTATTGTTTGCCTGTCAGGGGACTAAGCTGAAGTCAATAATCAGTCAATCAACTCTTAATAGCCTTGTAAATACCCTTGAGCTTCATATTGCACATAGATTTTAGATATCGGTGGCTATTATGTCTGAATACGAACCTCTTCAGTCTTCTGAATAGAAAAAATTGAAGGTCTTGACTATATGAATCCCAGGTGTCGCAGTGTCTCAGTGGTTAGCACTGTGGCCTTGGAGGCACACTCCTGCATTGCGTGATCGGGCTCCCATGCAGAGTTTTTTCACCTTCTATCAACCTGTACTACAAGTTCACATTTCAGCAGACTTTTGCTGGGGGAATTGACCATCCCAGACCAGCCTCTTTCTCTGTGATGTTTGCTTGCTTGCTAGACCTAGATACTCTAGGTCTTGTCTTTGATTCAATTATAAAGTTATAAATAAGTTATAAATAAAGGTGTTAGATAATGACAGTGCTTACTGTACAGGGAGGAACAAACGCTTACATCTATCTATTTGAATAAGTATATAATATAAGTATTATTGTGTATATGTCTGTGTAGCCTAGCAACGTGCCATGTGCTTGGTGATGTCAGAAGTGCTGTCCCCTTTTTTCCCCCCTTTTATATTCACTCAACCCTTGATAGACTTACGTTCCCCCAGAGATACACCTCTGAAGTCTGCAGGAGCTCAGTTTGGGATTGGGCCTATGTTGAGTGATAGTAGGCTCCATGCTAACACTTTAGCATACGCTATGTCGAGTGATAGGTAGCTCCATGCTAACACTTTAGCATATGCTATGTTGTGTGACAGGAGGCTCCAGCTAACACTTTAGCATACACTATGTTGACTGATAGTAGGCTTCATGCTAACACTTTAGCATACACCATGTTGTATGGAGGCCACTAGAATTATCCAAAATAAGAAGAGTGACCTTTTATCAATAAAAGGTTGTTAGTGTTTTTTAATATTTGGCCTGTAGAGTCATAAATTAAATGAAAAATAATTAAGTCAATAAGCTGTTGTAATCAAAGTTATTTTTGGAACTATTTGGAGTAACCACATCTTCGTCTGCAGTGCAGTGATTTTGTGAAAATTGCTAAGATGTTGTGATCGACAGTATCAAAGGCAGCACCAAGGTCCAGTTGAACCAGAATGAAACATTCACTGGTATCAGTTGTAAGGAGATCATCTAAGACATTATTAGTAGCGCCATCCTAGTGGTAGCCTGTTGTAGCAGCTCCAGCAGCTTCAATGTTTCTTGTTGTTTCTTGTTGTTTCTTGTTGTTTTTTGTGTCCCTTTTGTTACTTGTTTTTACGAATATGGACATCAACTGGATGAAGAGGGTTTTGATTATCTGTCTGACCATCAGGTTACTTTCTTTTGAGTTTGGAAGCCCCGCCGGCATACACGAGTGTGGGATTGTTTAACAGTTACAGCCAACAACAGCTGATCGCGCTGGCGGAGTCGTCTCTGCCCCCCGGAGATAAGGCTGATATCCCAGGATGAGCTATGGAGACGCCGCCAAGGATGCCGAGCCGGAGTGAAACGGAGAACAAAGCGGAGGAAGTACAAGCCTTTCCTTCCTTCCATCATCAATGGTAACGTGAGGTCTCTCCTCAATAAGATGGAGGAGCTTGAGGCACTAGTTAAGAGCCAGAGGGAATATCGAGAGTGCAGTGTTATGTGTTTCACCAAGACATGGCTGCAGGATCATATCCCTGACTCGAACGCTAGCATCGATGGCTTCCAGACTGTTCGGGCGGACAGAGACACAAGAGCGAGCGTTAAGCGGAAAGGAGGGAGGGCTTGCCATTCTTGTTAACAGATGATGTCATCCTGGACATATTACTGTTAAGGAACGTTTCTGTAGCCCGAACATTGAACTGTTAGCCGTTAGCCCTACTATGTCCCTACATCCCTACTATCTGCCGAGAGAATTCACAGCCGCCATTGTTGTTGCTGTTTACATTTTGCTGTTTACACCATCCACGGACACGGCCACGGCGAGTGACGTCATCCACTCTGTGACTGCCATGTTCCAGACACAACACCCCAGCGCCTTCATGGCGATCTCTGGGGATTTCAACCATGCCTCTCTCTCCTCTACACTGCCCACCTTCAAACAGTTTGTCAAGTGCCCTACCAGGGAAAATAAGACTTTGGACTTGCTGTATGCCAATGTCAAGGAGGCATACAACTCCACTGCACTCCCACCCCTTGGCAGATCCGACCACAACCTGGTCCACCTCTCACCCCTCTACAGGCCTGTTGTTCTGTGGCAGCCGGTGAACACCAGGACAGTGAGAAGATGGTCACCAGAGGCCAATGAGGCCTTAGGTTGAGGTTTTTTTTGAGGCAACAGACTGGGATGTGTTCTGTGAGTTGCATGCAGAGGACATCGACGGTCTCACTGACTGCATTAAGGACTACATTAACTTTTGTGTTGATAACAGCGTTCCCACCAGGAAGGTACGCTGTTTTCCAAACAACAAACCCTGGATCACCAGCGACCTCAGAGAGGGAGAGGGAGACGGGGACAAGATCAGAACTGTCCAGAGGGAGCTGAAGGTGAGGATCAAGGAGGGGAAGAGAGCCTACAAGGCAAAGATGGAGGACCAGCTGCAGCAGGACCGGGTGAGAGATGTGTGGAGTGGAATGAGGAACATCACCGGCTTCAGGCAGTCAAAGGACGGGCCTGCAGAGGGAAAACAGGAACGAGCCAACAAGCTGAACCTGTTTTTCAACAGGTTTGACAACAGCTCGGTCCACCCCCCCTCCAACTCTCTGAGCCACACGGCCCCACAGCCCCCACTGCTGCCCCCCACCACCACCCCCATGGACAGCCCAGTATCACCCCTTCCCCCTCCCTACCTGGACTGGCTTTTACCACCAAACAGGTGAAGAGAGAGCTGAAGAGAATCTACCAGGGCAAAGCGGCAGGCCCCAACGGCATCAGCCCGAGGGACATGGTTATGAAGCAGCGGAGCTTATTCAGCCATAGACTGATTCCACCACGGTGCGACAGAAAGCGCTACAGGAAGTCTTTCCTGCCGGCCACCATCAGACTTTTTAACGCCTCCCCTCCCTCTCTACAGCTCAACTGAGGACCTCACCACTTATCACCTAGCACCCTGCACTTTCATTTCCTTTCACATTCATTCATTGCCATTGCCCTGCACTTTATCCACCTTATCCATTCCCATTCAAACTTATTCATTGCCCTACACTTTAGACACTTTAGCCACTTCATTCCCCCTTTCACAGTCATTCTTCTCTTACCATTCCTTAACTCTGTATACTGTACATGTACCATCCATTCATTCGCTCTGCATATTTATAAGTAGTTTTTTTAGTATTTAAGTTTTTTAGGCCTTTGTTTTTTGTATTTTGTACCTTGCCTTTGTATTTCGTGCATTCTTTGATACTGTTATGCTGCTGCAACCCAAGAATTTCCCCCCAGGATCAATAAAGTATCTATCTATCTATCTATCTAGCTATCTAGCTATCTATCTATTTGAAATTCTGAGCAGGTCTCGATGTGAAATGTTTAGAGCGGAAACCAGATTAGAATATCTCAAATAAATCCTTACTGATTATAGACAACTTTTTCCAAAATCTTAGCCAGAAACGTGGGCCTTAGAAATAGGGTTGTAGTTTCTAAGAATGGAAGGGTCCAGGCTGGGCTTTTTAAACAGAGGCTGGATCAGTACACATTTGACATATGCTGAAATCTGCTCAAAGGAGGTAAAGCAGGAACTTTTGGCAGCTCCCAGTCATCTCATGCCTAGGAGGTACAATCAGATTTCCAGGAACATTTGTTTTTTTGGTGAAGAAGTTTACAAACTGCTCACATTCACCAGGAGAGTGGTCAGTATTACTTGGCAGGTGTTGATGGTATTAAATAGAACTCTAGGGTTGTGATGATGAGCAGCAAATATATCAGAAAAATATTTCCCTCTTGCAGTCTTAACTGCAGTATTAAACACTATGATCAATTCTTTCATACGTAAATAAAAGACATTAAGGTTGCTACTCTTCTATTTCCATTCGACTTTCTTGCACTTTCTTTTGATAGCACGGGTATGGTCATCCAAGCACGGAACGCTCTTGAGAGTTTGTTTAGTTATAGTTTTTTCAAGAGAATCCAAGCAAATGGAGTTGAAATAATGCACTTGATATTATTAGGTAGACCTACAGTGAAAGACCCAGAAATCAAGTGATTGGAAGCAGCTTCAAATTTACTAGCAGGGGAGATATTTAGCATGTGAGAGGAGGTAGGTGACTTAAACATGGAATCAAAGACAATGCTTTTGTGATCAGAGATTAAATCCTCCATATAAATAGAGTTGACAGACAGGCCCATGGGGAAGACCAAATCAAGGGTATGAGCCTTGAGCCTTGATGCAGTTAAAGTTAAAACTATATAAAGTTAAGCGATTCAGTAATATTTAAAGACTACAAGAGGCTATTAGTTTAAACACAATAGAAGAGATAAAATCTCTGATAGAAAGTTCCTGTTTGGTTTAGGTGGGCGGTATACAACAACACAGCACAAAAACAGCACAGTCAATTTTGAATAAGAGTACCTCAAAGCTGGAGAAGGTGTCAACAGTAATAGGAATGCATTTTAAATGCTCCTTAAAAACAACAGCGAGGCCCCCAACCCGGTCCTTGAGTCTGGGGGAATTCCAATATCCATAATTGGGAGGACACGGCTGAAGTAGTTGGCTGCTTTCACCAGGCCTAAGCCAGGTTTCTGTTAGAAATAAAACATCCAAGTTGTTGGTAGTAATAAAATCATTCAGAATAAAAGTCTTAATAGATAAAGAAAATAACATTGAGTAAGCCAACTTAACATGCTGCACATCTCTGGTAGTAACAGTCCAATCTTAAGATTCCTGCGCAAGGTGTATAGGTCTATGTTTGGTTATGATGGAAATATTTAAAGCATATATAGACAGTGAAATGAGGGTGTGGTAGACTGGGATGTGTGTGGTTGAGGTGTGGACTGGATGCAAGAGAGAATCAAGCTAGTGGGCTGGTTCTGGGCTGGCACGCCACAAACACAAAACGACTGGTCTTGACTGGTCGCAACTCTCCCGGCTCTCAGCTCCAATACCAGGTCAGCCTCGGCTCCAAAGCTAGCAGCTCCCAGCTGCCCTTCTGGTCGGCGAGCCTCCCACCAATCCAGTCAGGTCGGCCACGGAACTCCAAAGCTGCCAGACTTCACAGGACGCCTTTCAGCTCCACCTCGACTGGCAACTGCTTTTCTCCTTCTTTTCTCTCCCCTTGACTGGAGGACAAGAACAGGTTAAAATGGTTAAATCCGGTACAGGATGCAGGAGGGGACCAGCCCACTATCTTGATTCTCTCATGCATCCAGCCCACACCTCAACCACAACCCCAACAGTCTGCCACTCCCCTGCTGTATACCAGTGTTAGCATGGAGCCTACTTTCACTCTACATAGTGTATGGTAAAGTGTTAGCACGGAGCACTGAAGCCAGCGATATACCGGGGGCATATGGATGATTTTGGTATCTATGTTCTCATCACTTAACTTGGAGGTGACCAGCGGGACAATCTACCAATAACTTATTTGTATTCCTTTAAGTGGGTAGAGCGAATGATTGAATGAATGAATGAACACATGCATATATGAATCTCTTGCTTGTGAGGTGGTGTACATACAGAGGAATGGTACCTCCTGCCATACCCTGGCTAGGGAAATTCAGATGTCCAATGTCACCTCCACAAAAGTGTCTGGCCCACAGACAATGGCCAGGTGCTCCAAATGATTACAGCCACTCTATTCACTCTAGGGTATTTAGTGTCGTTTTGAAGCGTCTGACCTTTTTGGGGGAGGCTGACACGATGATTTAAGTAGTGCCTTTGCCTCTACCTGAAAACCTCCCTCATCCACATGATTAACTCCAAGAGCTTTGCTTCCTGCTGCTCATAAAATATACAATGGCCATTACTCGGCTGACCTTCCAGATGCCTGGCCTAATATATTTAGGATAAAAAATGAATATGTGGTTGCAAATCATCTTCAATGATGTCTCCCAGCTGCTTCCTGTCTCTGATGAGGAGAGGAGAGGAGACGGGAGGGGAGGGGAGGAGAGATTAAGAGAGGAGACGATGACAGGAAAGGAGAGGAGGAGATGAAAGGGAAAAAAGGAGAAAAGAGGAGGGCAGGAAAGAAGAGGAAAAGAGACTAGAGAAGAGAAGGAGAAGAAAGGAGCAAAAAGAAAAGGAGATGAGGAGGATATGAGAGAAGAGGAGAGGAGAGAAGGGGAAAGGAAAGGAAAGAAAAAGAGTGAAAGAGGAGAGAGAAGTGAAGTGGAGGACAGAGGAGAAGAGGAGGAGTAGGAGCAAAGAAAAGACAAGGAGAGGAGGAGAAAACAGGTAACACCTGAGATAAAACCTTGGCAGTTTTCTCCCCTCTCCCTCCTCATCTTCCATTTACTTTCATTATTCAAAGTGACTCCAGTATTTGGATGTGGCTGGGTTGCGACTGTTAATTAATTGCCCATGGATTATCTGTCCTCTGCTTTTGTTTGTTTACGGACCTCTTTAAATGTCCTGCGGTTAAAATGTCTTCTCAGCTTCTCTTAACTAAATTAAAAGGGTTCACTTCCTAGACAGACGGACTAACGAATGTGGAATTCAAATAATGTTCGACATGCGTCGAAGATGTTTGGTGGACCTGGAGGGTCAATCGGTGCCATTATACGTGAAAGACTGTGATTCTAATTTGTCTTATCTTGAAATCACACTCATTAATCTACTTCAAAGGTCTTTGTTGGCGCCTGTAGAATCCAAGCCCCCTAATTTGATTGTCTTTTTTACAAGATAAGCCAGATTTTTCCCTGATGCAGGACTTCGATAAAGAGTGGTGGGGATTATTGGGCAATCAACATTTGGCTCTTCCCCTCAGTCAGAACTCCAAACCTGCAATAGCCTTCGTTAGGGACATAGGATTGCATGTAGAAGGGGAATGACATACAGAAATGGACCACACTATGTTTTATTCTTAGGAATATTCATCAGAAAGAATATAATAATGGAGCATCAGTTGTCAGCACTGTATCCTCACAGCCAGGTGGATGCGGTTTGATTCCTGGTCCTTTCTGTGTGGAGTTTGCATGTTCTCCCCATGAAATGCAAGTCAAGTTCTGGTGACCTGTCCAGGGTGTCTACCTGTCTTCGAACCAGTGCATGCTGGGATAGACTCCAGCCCCCTGCAAGGTTGAAGATGATTAAGCATGTAATGAAAATGAATGTAATAACTACAAACATCTTAAATCAGTTCCGGTATGGAACAAGGGTCAGACATTGCAGAAGAAGTGTACTTCTTATTCCAATAAAGTCCATTTCACATGCCATAGTAACTTCTTGCAATGCAGGTCCTGCAGGTCTGAAATGAAGAAAATTCACAGTGTATGAATCTGCGTTGGGGGTGCACAGAGAATATGTGAAAATTGCTTTTGGCAAAGGAAAGAGAGAGTTCATCACCCCACCAAGTATAGTCCTGAGGTGAGCTTTGTTCAATCTCCTCGCCTTCACCTGGCCACACTCAGAAGAAATGAGAAGGAGCTTGGGGTGGCACCTCTTATCTTAAGACATAATAAGACCTCATGGCGACATGGAGCCTATATTACATCTGATAGTTGACACATGTGCTGGGACTGTGTGCATACACTATTTCAGACACCTTCAGAGATTGTTTCCCGGTTCTAGATAATGAAAGATAATCTCAGACATGCCTTTCTATTGACCCTGTCTATCATCAGGATGAATACGTGTTAAGACTGTGGGTGTTTCGTAATGAACCGTTGTCGCTCATTCAGATCCCTGCGGTGGTTGTTGTCATGGCAGAAACCTATTGATAATTAGCGGTCTGATAATGATGGCGAGGTCGCTGATGGAGTTCTGCAGGGCACCGTTATTGGCCCTCTAGATGTCATTTAGGTCTTAACAGTGTGAGGGGGGAGAATTGCCATAGCCCCAGGCTCTCAATTTTTTTGATGAAAAAGTCCTCACTTGTCGACAGCAATAGAGTCCTTATATGGGAATGGCAACAATATTCAGATATTCTTTGTTTTAGAACAAGCACAAGCAATTAAAAGTGTCTATTGATATTGATATTGATATCGGTCTGAGCTTCGAAGGTGTGACAGTCTTCTTGTCTAATGAGTGGCTTCCCAGTGTGCTATAGTTTAAAAAGCCTGTGCATTAGTCCCAGCTGACCACGGCGAAGATGAGAGCCAAGGCCAATCAGTAATCTCCCCAAAGAGAGCCTCAACCAGATTTAAACAACAGTCAGCAAAGGGTTGATAGGACAGGACCTTTAAGAAGCCCTCTAAAGCCACGGATAGTGCAGGGTATCGATTGATCGATCGATATCCTCAACCGCTGCAGCTGAGCCAGACTTCACCTCAGTTCAATAAAGCACAGTTCTATCGTCAGTCCCTGTCTGGACTGATGGCAGAGATTGATTGCGAGGCATTTGTCACTGCTGAGACAAGAGGAAGAGAAATAGGTAACATTCATTTCCTGTGAGAAGAGCTGCCCAGTCACATTTTCTGGGCATTTGCAATATCTCAAGTTTTTTTTTCTGGAAATGAAGTTTCTCCGTAGAGTTGTTAGGTTGTAATCATGAGCCTTCATAGTGTGTGTTATCAGCGGTTGAGCTCGCATCCTGATGCTATAAAGGCACCGAACCATGTTTGTGTGCCGAGGTCTGTAGGTTTATCATTTTGTCACCTAGACTAATAATCCCATGCATGCTAAATGACAGAAGAGCCAAGAAACACGACAGGAATGACATACTAAGGAAGGTTACCTGAAGCAGAGGATAATTAATTCAACCTAAGCCTGCATGCAATCGGTACATTATGTATGAACGTCATTACCATAAACATGCGTATCTTTACCCTTTGGCTCATTCATTAAATGGTGCACCGTCAGAAAGAGAGGGGTTGACTCGGGGCTCCTTCAAAGAGTTAACTGCACTATGGCACTTTGAATAAACATTCGGTTCAGCACAAATTCACAAGGCTTCAGCTATGGGCTACCCTTTGTTTGCAGTACAGTAAAGGGCACATTTTATTCCCTCATTCTCTCCGTTGCTGTGTTTATACAGTAGACCATCCAGCTGTGAAAAGGACACCGGTGGTCACTGAAAGCTGTTAGTGGCATGCTGGTATTTGCTTTTCCCCCTAAGCCGAGAGGTGCTCTTCTATACTATAATATACTGTATACCAGGAAGCACAATTCTCTAGACTCTAGCATTTATTTTAGCTTGTCAAATCCTTTTTGTATCACAAATTTCTTATACTAACTTGTCAAATCAGAAAGGCATTGCAGAAAGCAAAAGCTCGAGTCAGGTCATTTTTTTTAATGATGTTTTTTCTTTCCTTTTCTGGCCCGTAGCCACTTGATCATGTAATGTGGATGACCATCATTGTGAATTTTTTTCTCAGTAGATTCTTTTGGTGCCGTGGGTTTTGCCATTACTGTAACCGTGTTACATTTTTGAAGAATGGTTCCTATTTGAGACCATGTCAGTTAGTTAGATAGTTTCATATTGTAGTTATCCATCTGCAGCAAAATCATGTGAGCAAGGTCACGGGTCTACCCTCCTCTAAACAATTGCACCCCTCCCTTGTCCCTGTCCTTGTGCCATCTGGAGTGCTTCACATCAGTCAAAGATGACAATCTAATGAAAGATCCTTGTACTGGACCGCGGTGCCTTCGAGTGCATTCTCCCAAATAGCCATTAAAATGCCCTGCACTCAGCGATTGCCTTTCAGAGATGAGGAAATTGGAGACGGCAATAGATTGGGCCAGAGGATTAAAACGGCGGAGAGGTTGATTAGATAGCAGCAGCTTGTCAAGATGTCATTGACCATTGGAAAGGATATGCTTTTAGACAGCCCATCAGGCCCCACAGAGGCTCGTTTAGTGAATACCATCAAAAGGGAATGCATCCACGTTTCCTATCCACTGTCATTTTTGCCAGTTCATCTGTGCGACGAGGGTCATTTCTTCATACGGGTCATTTCTTCTTTTTTCCTTTGCAACTACATGCAATTACATGAATTTGTATGTTATAGGTGAGATTTTTATATGGGAAGATTTTAGTTGTTGAATTGACTGTCTTCACTGTACATTAGGAGATAATAGTTGAGTGAAACCTAGCATAACAATAGTCATTAATATGCATTCTCTAATTAGAATAATTTCTTGTGATTTATGTTATAGTGGAAATATACTATTCCTCATAATGTAATAACTTGTCAAATTGTAATAAAAGGTCCCTCTAAATTAAAAGAAATCTAATAAACCCTGTAAATGTAAGGTATTGCTGGCTAATGCAATAAAATTATTATTAGTAGTATTCTAGTATTTATTTAGTATTTTCTTGTAATACGCTACTACATTAACTGGCAATTAAGTTATTATAAGGGTGTATAAGCATGTAACATGTTCTTTTGAAATTATTACAATATTATGCTGAAGATTTTATTACATTATATGGCAATTTATTATATTAACAGGTTTTATATTTTTAACCCATTTAGAGGGATATTTTATTACATCTTGACAAGTTATTAAATGATCCAGCAATTATTTAATTATCATTTGCTGCAGTCAGTGAGAGGGATCCAGCAGGTCCCCGGCAAAATGAGGAATAGTTTAAAGGTGCTACGTCTAGCATTTTTAAACATCAATACATCATTGTCAAATTAATTGTGATACCTTGGTATAATTACGGTAAATAAATGAGACCATGATGGAGACGCACTCCAATAAACCCTGTTGCTTCCTGTCCACCCCCCCCTTCCTGGTGTCTTTATCTTTACTGAAGAGGATCAACATGTTGGTAGTGATTTTTCCATCAGTCCTTTACCATCTGACATTGCCAGAAACTCTGAAAGCGTTAGCTCTCTTTATACTGGAAGAACAGCACCCTCTTCCTGTTTTGTGCCATAACGCAACCTCCCTTTGTACCGTAAAGCAATGCAGCAGATTTCCTGCCAAATCTGATTCGGTGGCACACAATGTAAAATGCAGTGCAGAGGCCAATCTTCTTGGTGAAGATTATTTGTTTAATAAATGCAATTATACTAACGTCTCAAAATTAATGTGGTAATTAGGCTACTTATTGATGTTAAAATGCTACATTTAGCACCTTTAATTTCACTATAATTGATTGCAATCATAGGTGTCACTCTCAACACTATTATCTCCCCACAAACAATGTAGACGATTAATTTCAGCTTAAGCAGCTATTACATTATCTGGAATTTAATACATTATCAGTTGCAACAAGGACCCCTGGGGTTCCCTGGCCCCCTCCACTTTGAGTACTGTATATTAAAAGTCCCTTGGTGTACAGACCACACTCCGAGCTGATCTCCCTCTCATCTGTAGAAAAGCTGCCTCTGCCTCTCCCTCATGACTCTGCTGTTTACACTCAGGCAGTGAGCGGCTCAATGAACAGCAGTCAAACAGCTCTATAGACAGCAGCATTCAATAAAACAACCCCTCCACTCCTCTGCCACTGCCCTGGAACAAGTCTATTGTAGTGCCAGGCAGATCTGCCTCTCTCTTTCTCTCTCTCTCTCTCTCTCTCTCTCTCTCTCTCTCTTTCACTGTCAGTTGAATTCACATATGCCTTAGAATAATATACGTAAGCACAGGAAAGAAACCTGTGTTGCCAAAGCAATATAGCATCAGTTGAGATGACATTAACTAGACAACAACTAGTCGTAATTTCACAAAAATCAATGAATATCAGTGTTAATTATAATGTCCTCCCAGTGTTAATTGAAAATGGGGAATATATATAAATAATGGGTATATATACACACACATCATTGCATTTCAACAACATTTCAAATTCTCACGTACTAGATGCCATTTAGTAATTACAGTAGTTTTCACCCAGTTGTACCTGAAGCCTTTCTTTCACACTATATCCGTCTCTCTCGCTATTTTCTGTCTGTTTCTTGTCTCTCTCTTCTTCTATGTGTCTTTTCTCCTTGGGCAAGAGAATAATCTTTCCACTCTTTCAGCTGAGAAGTGATTTTTGTCCCGCCCTTCATCAGGGATTTTAAAATGAAAAATAAATTAAATGAATATGCTAGAAAACTGTGGAGCAGAGATCGGTGCCAAAAGAAGTCGTGTTTCCTCCCTGGAATTGTCCCTGGCAATGTTTTTCTCTCCTGTTTGACTGCACTTTTATCCCTGAGAAACAGCACCAAAGACCTGGGAAGAGTTCAGTGATAGGCTTTCCACGCGTAGCTTCGCTTAACATCACACCGGGGGAGCAGAGGAACATGAAGATGCACTTAATTTGGCATCTGGCTGCGATTGTTCCTGCCGCCGTCAACCTGGGCGATGGTTTGAAAAACATGCAGCGACGCTGATTGACTCTGGCGTTTTCTTGCTGTGACTTGACGTTTTTGCTTGCCAGAAGGACAAGCCGGGCAAGAGCTGATGTGTCTAAGAGCCTGTAGTTTTTTTATTAGGTCCTTGTTGAACTGTCATGTCTGAAATGCCTGTCCAGCTGATGAGTCATAAGTTACTGCTGCTGCTGACGCTAATTTTGACTGTACCTTGGCAGATTTATTTTTTCCTTTCAAATATCTATACAATTCAAATAGCACATGGAAGCATTTGGCTAGTTAGTCAAATAGCTAGTTGAGCTAGTTATTTCAAATTCAGTTTCAAGTCTTGTCATTTACAACATATACAATAGAATAGAATTGAAAAACCTTATTATCCATTTCTGGAAATTTGTCTTTGGCTTCACCATGGTTGCATTAAAAACAATAACAATAACAATATAATAACAACAACATAACAGAGCTTCAAGTACAATAAATTATTAAAGTGCAAAGTGTCAAGCAAGATTAAAAGGTTAAGAATTAATTCCTAAAGTTGCAGTACTGAGCTATTATTGGCTATGATTGGCCTTATTTTTCATTGTAATATTTTCAAGTGGTTTTCCAAAAACTTGGTGGTGAGTGTTGGTTTCTGTGCTTTTGTTTGTAAGTGTTCAGCTTGGTTAGCGTTAGCTGTAGCCGGTCATTCCAACCTAACACTACACCAGGTGATTTCATTGATTAGTTCCTCCTCTCTGGTAGTTCAGTAAAATCAGTATAGTGTGTATACAATGTACCTGTATACTCTCAGCCAAGGGTGGAAGTAACAAATTACAATTAGTCTAGTTACTGTAATTAATTAGCTTTTATACTTGTACTTTTTGGATATTTTTTTAAGTCACTATTACTTAAAGGACAATTCCGCCCTCAGATCCTGCTACACTGTTATATATCACCAATCTGTGATGTTCAATGCATTTCAGGAGTTATTTTGTCATGAAGATTTGTAATTTATCTTTTTATTGTACCCACTTTCTCTCCTACTTCTACTTCAGTTGGTGATTTCCTACATTTCCCAGTCTTTGTCATGTGACAAACCCCAGAGAACAGGCAAGAATGTGCTGCTACATTCATGTCATATCGGATGACGCAGAAAGATGGGAATTTCAACGCGTCTCTGGTGTCTGGATGCTTTCCCTCTGCTTTCAAGACTGCCAGAGTCACCCCCCTTCTGAAGAAACCAACACTTGACCCCTCTGAGGTCAAGAACTACAGACCGGTTTCCCTTCTACCCTTCCTATCAAAAACTCTTGAACGTGCTGTCTTCAAGCAACTGTCCTTGTACCTCCACCAGAACAACCTCTTGGATCCCCACCAGTCTGGGTTCAAAGTGGGTCACTCGACCGAGACTGCCCTCCTGGCAGTGACGGAGTCGCTCCATGCCGCTAGAGCAAACTCTCTCTCCTCTGTCCTGATACTCCTGGACCTGTCTGCAGCGTTTGACACGGTGAACCACCAGATCCTCCTCTCCACCCTTGAGGGGATGGGTGTCTCAGGCTCTGCACTCTCCATGTTTGCATCCTACCTAACGGATCGCTCCTACCAGGTGACGCTGAGAGGGTCTGCGTCAGAACCACGCAGGCTCGCTACTGGGGTTCCGCAAGGCTCGGTTCTAGGCCCTCTCCTCTTTTCCCTCTACACAACATCTCTTGGTTCTGTTATCCATTCACATGACTTTTCCTACCACTGCTATGCAGATGACACCCAGCTGATCCTGTCATTTCCCCCCTCTGACACACAAGTGGAGGCACGCATTGCTGCGTGTCTGGCAGACATCTCGGAGTGGATGTCGATGCACCACCTGAAGCTCAACCTGGACAAAACGGAGCTGATGTTCCTCCCGGGGAAGGGCTGTCCGCACCGAGACCTGGCCATCACCATTGATAATGCTGTGGTGACGTCAACTCGGACTGCGAGGAATCTGGGTGTGACCCTGGACGACCGACTGTCGTTCTCGGCAAACATCGCATCAGTGACGCGCTCCTGCAGATTCCTCCTCTACAACATCAGGAGGATTCGCCCCTTCCTCACTGACAAGGCAGCGCAGGTGCTCATCCAGGCTCTTGTCATCTCCCGCCTGGACTACTGCAACTCCCTCCTTGCTGGTGCCCCGGCGTTTGCCATCAGACCTCTGGAGCTTGTTCAGAAAGCTGCAGCTCGTCTGGTGTTCAACCGCCCCAAGTTCTCCCATACAACTACCCTTCTCCGTTCTCTACACTGGCTCCCTGTAGCGGCTCGCATCCAGTTCAAGACCCTGGTGCTAGCCTATAGGGCAGTGAAAGGAACAGCTCCTTCTTACCTCCAGGCTATGGTCAAGCCTTACACCCCCGCCCGACCACTTCGCTCTGCTGCCTCGAGGCGACTGGTTGTCCCGTCGCTCAGAGGGCCCTGCGGCCGATCTACACGGTCACGGCTCTTCTCTGTCCTGGCCCCGCAGTGGTGGAATGAACTCCCCACTGATGTCAGGACAGCAGAGTCGCTGCCCATCTTTCGCCGCAGGCTGAAAACCCACCTCTTCAGGAAACACTACCCTGACTCTTCCTCTTAGCCTTGCCTATTTGTCGTCAATTATGTGTCTGAGCTCTTGTTTATTGGCTCTTGTTCATTTGATACACTTATTTGTCTTAGCTCTTGCTTATTTGGTTCACTTATTTGTCTTAGCTCTTGTTATTTGGTTCTCTTATTTGTCTCATTTGTCTCATTTGTTTAAGATATAGTAGGTTGCTAACTTATTGCACTCTTACCTTAACACTAGTTATGCTCTTAGTTGCTTGTTTAGGAAGGAAATGCACTTACGATTTCTGGTGACTAGTAGTTTTCTTGCCTACCTATGTTGAATGCACTTATTGTAAGTCGCTTTGGATAAAAGCGTCTGCTAAATGACTGTAATGTAATGTAATGTAATGTAATTTCCCATTTCCCATTGTTCCAACCTGGAAGCATTCACATATTCAGCTTGTAAGGAAGCCCTTGGTTGTTTCTAGCTAGCTCCATTGCAACAATTCTTTAACAAATTGCTTTGTAAACCAAACAAACTGCAGCAGATAGTTTATTATAAACAGAGTCCACTGTGCGAGTGTGAATATAACTAGTAAATATTATTTGTATTACTTTGGACTGTGGACCTTGGTAGATTCACGGCAGCCATGTTTGACACCCTTCTGTTAGGAGGTGAATGTTTTTTCTCAGTCTGAAGCTCGTATTTACAGTATTTGTAAATAGACATGAATGCATCATCAGCTGTGGGTTTTTTCATGTTGGTGCAGAGAGCACAATTGCACGATTACTAATAGCGATGATGTAAATAACAGGACTGGTCCTATGTGGCCATAACCTGACTATCCTCTTATGTTCTTCTATCTTTACAGATAGTACGGAGGGTATGTTGGCCACTGCTCAGCACAACAGACAGGTCTATTGTTATGGCTTGGAGCAAGGATATAGCTATAGCGTGTGTGAAAGGCAGGAGAGTGGAGGACAGAAGTGTGTTACTCCTCTCTCTCCCCAGCCCCTTTGCTCCCAGCTCCCGCCTTTTGTAGCCGGCTATTGTCGGGGCTTGAGGATTTGAGGCGTGTGTTTGTGGCTGAGGTAGGCCTTTTAGATGTGTACAGTGCAATGCTGCACTTTGGAAATCCTCTCCAGTGGGGTTTTTCAGATGTCAGGTTTTTTTTTTTCTTCTTCTCTGCTTCAGGTGGGCCACGCTTGATGGGTCAGCTATCAGCTCTGTGCAGCCCTGCACATCAGGCTTTGGTTCACCCCCTCGAAGACACACACACACACACACACACACACACATATACATTATATACATGTACACTCAACAGAGCACAGTGCAAGTACACACACCATCATACAAATTCTCCTCCTTATTGCCCTTGACTTTTCACTTGACTTTTTTGGAAACTCCAGCCTTCTCTCTCAGCCTTTGTACCAGAGAGAGAGAGAGAGAGAGAGAGAGAGAGAGAGAGAGAGAGAGAGAGAGAGAGAGAGAGAGCATAGATGAGCATGTACACTCTAGAAATTAGAAAACTGAATTTTCTTCCCTAGCATTTTGGTGACAGAATGAGCAATAGGGCTGCAATAATGCGGAGGAAGAAATTGAATACTAAATGGAACAAGGGAGAAACAGAGGAGTTGAAGTGGATCCTCCAAAGTGCGTCGCTGTCAGAAATTCTGACTGAATCAATAGTGCAGCGTTAATAAAGCTACCCTCAGGCTCTTTTCTACTCAAGAGTTGTTCAATCGATTAAGCTGATCTTGTGTTAACACCCCATTGACGTGGAGAGAGGTAGCTATGGCAGCCCCCGCTGACCTGTAAATAGCGAGTACAATGGGAAAACAGAATGGCAAATTAAAGTTTCTCCAAGTGTTCCTGCACTTTTGGCCCCGGTTGAATTTGATCACAAAGACCCGAGCGGATTAGCGCATACGTACTCACTGACTGTACTCGCATCCTTGACTGTTATTGATGCATTTTGTAATATAACGATCAGCTTGGGATTTGTATCTTCTCCACTTTCTCTTGATCCGCACTAGTTGCATCACAAGAGAAATGCAAGAAAAAAGTAAAGGCGCCCTTCTTAGATGACATGGAATCCACCCGAGACGGAAATAGTCATTTGCAAAGACAATTATCAGTGCTCGGGCTTGCTTTGAATTCTATTTGTGCTTATTATCTCAGCATCCCCCAGGACAGTAGAAATCCTTGAACGGGCTTCTTCATATTATCACACTATCATAATGTTTCTCACTTCTGTTTCATATTGATATATCCCGAACAGAATTTCTGCACCCAGTTCCTTGAGGAAAAAAAAAAAGAAGATATATTTTATTTCCCTCTGTGCAATTTATTCTGTTCAGCACCATTTCTCACGTGGGGCATTCATATTCAATGACAAACAGGTCTCAGGAATCTGACTTCCCAATCTGTTTTTGTTCATACATACGGTATACACTGCAGCGCGACGAAATCCATTTTTCATTTACACCTCAACCTTACTTGCTCATGGTTCCTGTCTAGGTTTTTTTTTTTTTTTTCTCCCGCGCAGTAATTTCTCCCCCTCATTCAGGCGTGTTGCATAAAACCAATTTTCCGACAGGCGTGCAGGGATTGCGGTGATAATGAAACAGCAATATGCGAGGTGAATGTTAAAACAAGATAAGTGCAGATTCATAAAGTGTGTGGATGTCCTCTTGCTTAGGAGGATGACTATGTTATACTGCTCGTCACAGGGAGAGTATAACATGTTAAACTGAATGCAGTTATATATATATATATATACATTATATACAACCCCATCTTTTTTAATCTTTATTAATGCAGGGAACGTTGACTAAGATGCTCTTTTCTAGCAAAACCCTGTTTCACATTCACACAGTTCCACACATTTCCATTGGTAGCGGCCCAGAACAACCACAAGTCTTTTACTTACGGTCACTGAGCAGCTCCACTGAAGCAGTCAGGGGTTCAATGCCTGGCTCAAGGGCACCTTGACAGTTGTTGATAGGGGGGGGGGGGGAGTGTTATGCATTCACTTTCCCCATACACATTTTCCCAGGGATTCAAATCGGCGCCTTTTTGGTCAACAAGCCTTTCATGTGATACATGTGATACTGTGTCTAGCTGGATATATCCAACAATACATCTACTATATTGACATAATTACCAGATGTTCTTATCTTCAATGCTCACGTTTTTTGATATTTAGTTCGACCTACTACAACCCAACATTGTCCAGACCTCAACTGTGGACAAAAATGTATCTATACATTTTATTTCCAATTAATAATTAAGTTGTAATCCTCTTTTAATTGTGTTAAGATGTGGTGTTTTTGCACTACATTTCCCAGAGATCACCTGTCAATCAAACAGTGTGTCCAGTACTGTGACGTCCTTTTCCTTGGATTTTCTGTTGATGAATTTTCTGAAGGTGGCGCTCTTTTCTTTGTCTGTTCAGCCATGGCAGCTATCGCTGCTCATACTACCCAGTTCTTCTTCTGTTTATTCCAAATGAAACGGAAAACATAAAACGCATCACTTCCTGAAAGACCTACCCAACTCCGGGTGTTTAGAACAGCAAATGTAAAAGCTTTAATGAACTGGCCACTGTTTGAATTGTGTTATATCAGTCAGTCATAGAGTAGCAAAAGGGACATTTACTTCAACTTTGTTGGCTATGAGGGAGGAATTCAACTTTTTCCCCCCTTTCAACATGTCCTACAACATCTGTGCTCTTCTACATAGTCTTGTCTTTCTGAAGGCAGATTTAACAAGCTTTCCACTCTTGACCTTCAACGGACCTGTTCCCCTGTTCAGATTACCTTCTCTGGTCTGCATTCACATTGTCCATGAAGCGATCATTACCTAGGTGGCCTAATGGAAAAATATGAATAAAACAGAGGGGGAAAAAAGACTGTGTGACACAATGCTCCGATTTCCTCCAGACTAATCTCGGGCCTCTCTCTTTTGTGTGTGTTAGCCTTGGCTCTTGTGCGATAGCAGCTTTTGTGCAAGACATTGGAGGGCGATTCAAGGACAGGGATGTGAATGCATACAGGATATTGTCTGCGGGCTTTTCTTTACACAAGAGAAAGACTGTGCTCCTGTCCTCGTGTTGTCTTTGTCGCCACTCCGTTGGCACGAGAGTTGGGTGCATTTGTTCCACGCACAATCGCGAAAGACCCAAAACAGCAAAGCTTTTGAACCCTAGACATATTGTTCATGTTCTTTTTATGTTCCTCGTGTAGATTAGATGAAGATTTCTTTCAATGTATTGTGAAGTATACAATTCATTTTTGTTGGGTGTGGGGTGCGTTTTTCCTCCCCTGGTTTGGAGCCAGAAGATGAATTGCATTTTGGACTAAAATAAGTTTTTACATATGAAATTTAAGCTGCACTAGGCAAGATTTTTTAATGTAAAAATACATCTGCTTTATCAGCCTAATGTCAGCGATAGCAGTTACTAGGACCCAGAAAGGCAGACCCGGACAACGGAGTAGGGAAAAAGGTGTTTTAATGAGGAAGCAGGTGTGGGAAGGTGGGGGGTGCAGGGACTGGGCTGGACGGGGATGATCCGGGTTGGGAAGGCAGGAGCGAGGGACGCGGGGTGAAGCTGGAGCAGGCAGGTGTGGCTGGAGCGGGGGAAACAGGCAGGCTGGTGGATACAGCGAGGAGACACAAGGGGTCGAACACACAGGGAATCTTAGGAGACAAGAGAGTTAGGTTAGAATTGCCGAAGGCACACAGGGGAATAAACTCAGATAGGGATCTTGAGCGGCCGAGAATGCGAATACCACGGATAATGCGGAACAATCTGGCGACGAGTGGTTGAGGAGCCGGGGTTTAAATACTGCTGGGCTGATGGCTTGATAGGTGACAGGTGTGGAGGAGAGGCAGGGCCGGGAGACGGAACCACACCCACATAGACAGACAGTGACAGACAGGGGAGGTGAAAACATGGGGAAACCCCGGAGCCGGGGCTGGGGCCATGACACCTAAATCACAAAGTGGGGCTGCAGCAGAGAAGACCATGAGACTCTCAGTCTCAGGGTTGTGGGTTCGATCCCCACATACTGTCAAGTACGTTTGTAAGTCGCTTTGGATAAAAGCATCTGCTAAATGACTGTAATGAGATGCCATAGATTCACCCAATTTGCCAAATGACAATGTTGTCGCTATGGTCAATTGTGGTAAATCTTCTCCACACAGGAACAAAATCCAAAAGGGACTCCTAAACAGCAGCGAGTCTGTCCTCCACCCCCGCAACACACTAAGAAGACATTCAGGTTACTTGCTTCACCTTACAGGAACTTGGTAATGAAGTCAAACAGGCAAATTTCTTGCTGCCATCTGGGGCTGGCAACAACTGGAATTGCCTGGTGCAGTTTTAAAGCAATAATCTGTGACATCTTCATAAAAATAGATATCTGTTTTGCTATTCTCTATCTGATTGATATAACCAGGGGCGGTCTTACTAGTACGCAACAGTAGGCGATTGCCTTAGGCCCCTGGCTGCCAGAGGGCCCGCCAGCAATATAAAGTACTATACACTTATTTTTCATCAGTTCAAAAGTTTAAAATTATTTATTGAAAAAACAACAACAAAAGAAGGAAATTCAAATTCAATCTTGAGTCTCGGCCACCACTTGACTGCTAGTGCTTTATTGACACTTCACTTGAAGCTCATTTTCTTTCCCACAGTTGCTGTGACAGAAGTAAAAACAGACAAACAAAAAAACAGGAAAATAAAAGCTTTGTTGACAACTTTTTTCATCAAAGAATCAACTGCTGCTAGTGTTTATTGCTAGCAATATTACCAGTGCTTCCAAGCTCAACCAGCTCTAGTGAGCTCTAGCCTCACATGTAGACTTTGCTCAGCCCCAGCTTGAAGGTAATATAAAGAAAGGATGGATTGAAAAGAGTGAAGGTTGGGATTCAGGGGGGCCCCATGCCTGCCTTTGCCTATGGCCCCAAAATCACTAAGTCCACCCCTGGATATAACACAACAGTGATAGGTCATGAAAGCTTGACGTTTAGAACATTTGCTTTTCTAAATACCCAGTGTCTGGTAGGCCCCTCCTGGGAAAAATCCTCTGGTGCACAGGAAGTGATGCGTTTTATGTTGCTTGTAATCAACAGAAGAAGAACTGGAACAGATGAAGAAAAAATCCAGGGGAAAAGATGTCACAGTAATGAAGACACTGTTTGATTGACAGGTGATCTCTGGGAAGTGCAATGCAGAAACACCACAGCAATAAGACTGAGAGACAAAGATGGAGAGTATATCATTTTTTTAAAAGCCACAGATTTTGTGGATTCATCAATTTACATTAAAGGGCATTAACTGGAAGAGCGTAAATAGCTAAAACATACTTGTGTTAAAATCTACTTTGCTCCCATGGGCCATATCTCAAATAGATGGTTTGGACCGTTACTGGGCAGAGGAAAAAAAACAGGATTTTCATCATCAGTGGCCTTCACTGAAGGGCTATGGGACGTCTAAGTGCATCTCTGTTCTCTCCACCATGACCCACTTCTCCTGTTGGAACAGATGTTCCCTCGACTCAATCATTTACTCACCTCCCTTGTAATTACTGCCGTTAATTAGCAGACGGTATACACACACATACACACACACACACACGCGCTTCCGTGGAAACACACATGGAATATATTTGCATCTGTAGATAATGATTTTGATATTGCTTTGATATATAAAATGCATTTAAGAGGCGAGTTAAGCTCAGCGGTTATACAGCCTGCAGACTAGCAGTTACGGATGAAGGGAGGAACTGTGATGTTTTGAAGGAGGCAAGCAATTAGAGGTAAATAGATCTCTTATTCTCTCCTGGCCTTCCTTTCCATCCACACTGCGGAGGAGAGGAGATGAGGAAAAGAAGATCAACAGAGAGTCTCAGTGGGGAACGGGAGAATATATAATACATATTGCAGAAATACAGCGTTCGAGTACAAGATTCAACATGTTTTTGCGTTTGCGTTGGATCTTCCTCTCGTTTCCTCTCGTCCTTTGAGTCGCTCGCGTCTGCATACAAGAGCGTCCCTTCTCTCTCTCTCTCTCTCTCTCTCTCTCTCTCTCTCTCTCTCACACACACACACACACACACACACACACACACACAACACACAACGTAGACTTTGATCCATTAGTCAACACCATATCCCAGGGTTCCATCTGTCCCTGTTTTGCGCTCATCCTCCACACTGTCCGCAAAGTTGGCGGCTCATATTTAATGAGGAAGTGTCAGCTGAATTATTCAGCCGTCATTTGTTGCTTTTATGAAGTAAATGGATGTCAGGAAGGCTTTTCTCTCACACCAGAGCGCTCTCTGTTTTACATTCTCTGATGTGTCGCTGTATGAGATAAGATGTTTGAGTATGTGTAGCTCTTCTGTATGCTTGAATTTAGTTACATAATGGAACAAAGCGGAACAAGTACAATACAGTACAATACAATACAATATGAGTCATGTTTTGTGGGGGAAACTTCATTTTTTAGTATGTTTAAATTGAATTACATGATGGAACAAAGTACAATGGTATGGAATACAATAGAATACAATAGAATACAATACAATAGAATAATGTTTAATGGGTGAACTTCATTTTTATGACTGAAAATTGCTGACATTTTTAAGACTGCATCTGACTTGTGTTCATTTCTGCTGATAACTGAAGCTGCATATAATTCAACCAGCGATCTGGACTTGGACGTATATATCGGGGTCCGTTACCTTGTCAAAGCAATAACTTCTTTTCAAGACATGGGCCCCCCCCCCATTATTATGTTTATGAGGTACAGCTATACAGAGCCTGGACTCGTGCCAGGGCAAATTGGATTACGCCTCCCAATGTTCCCTCAAGTGTTTTATTATCCCTGAGCTCAAGGCATAATGTGATTACTTGGTGATGCCCTTTGTTCAGCACACTATTATCCTGATGCTGTGTCCATGAGTTCATTAACAGCGCATTATGACTTGTTATACACAACGACGCTGCCACTTTGTCTGCGGCACATAGCAGAGGCCGCCGCACTACCGCTGAGTTATTCATCTTATATTCAGGCTAGGCCTGGCTGGAATGTGGGTGGAGTTGCAGGGTAACAAAGTGCCCTATAAAGTGATAACAGACATAATGGATAGATATAATATATCACATGATAACATGACAGTCTTCACGACATGTCAGTCAGACAGAAAGTCATCAGTCAAACCATCAACTTGGTAAAACTTGGTAACATATTCTATGATTGCCATATCTATAGCTCAGCACAGTCTCACAGTTTTGTGAAATTATTATTATGGCTGGATTGCACCAACAAGGATTATTTTTTAAACTGGATTAAATCATGGGTTGTCATTTAATTCTGTTGTGCCAAACTTTAAACCTGGCTTAAAAATAAGCAGGATGAAATTTAGACCTTTAAATCTCCTTTAAAAAAAGTTGGACCAAAATGAAAGAAGTCCTCAGAGAAAAATAAGGGAAAAACTCAACCCAATTGATTTTTATGAGCCTCCTTTTTTGCTTTGGTTGTAAGATTTTTTTCAGCAGGCAATAAAATGAATTGCGTTTCTCCTCCTCACTTTCACTCCTGCTGAATGATTCAGTCAGTCGAAGCCACGTCATCGTCTTTCTTCCTTTAAGTGGTCTTGTCTGTACACTTAGCAGTGGCGGCTGGCCAATAGAGGGCGCTAGGGTGCCGCCCCACCACTCCCCACATCCTAGACTTCATTGAATAAGACTTTAAAAATGACTTTCTTTTTTTTAAATGAGCGAGGTAAATATTATATAGTTAGTGAGTAGAATGTATAATCTGCAATAAAATGTAGATTTAAATTGTTCTACGTTGTCTAAAGTTACTGCTAGGTCACGTATTTCCGGCCTGGGGCGCAAAAATCTTTGCTCATTGACTCTCGTTATAAGTTGTACATGCGCAGTTCGCTCCTCTCAATACAAGAGATAGGAGCTTGGTGGGGCGCAGCTTTCCTGCGCATGTACAAACAGCATTTATCTGAATGCTGCTGATTTACACACCACCAACCACTGGTTGGCAGCAGAGAGCGAGTGGCTCGTGGTACATCTGACATAAAATGCGCCAGAATGAAACAATATACTCGGCCGTTTTCAAGGAGCTGGTTTAGTAGGAAGCCTTGGCTAACTCTATGTAGTGACACCAATGCTTTATTTTGTTTTCCCTGCACCCTTTTTCAAATGACAGGTCTTAGACCCAGCATGGATTCAAACAGGTTTGAATGATTTAAACCACATATCAGAAAAATCAAAAGCAAATGTTTGGGAAAGTAAACATAACTGCTCAGCTTGATGAAGGCTACAGGATAGGGATCTGTAAGCATAATGAAGAGGTTGACAAAAACAGGCACATCCTGTCTAAAATAATAAACTGTGTCAAGTTCTGTGGTGCCATAGAGTCATTGAGAAATGTGCATCTCTCAAGGAGAGAAAGGCAAAATGTATGTACAAAAAGTTTAAGCCACAAGGTGGCAAAGTCATATGGCTTTGAGCCAGTTCACTCAGCGTTTTGATGACACTGGGTATTTCAAATGTAATACCATATTAATTTATTTTTTTCTTAAATGTTATTTTCTATTAGGTCTTATTGTGTTCATAATTTTCTGCCATTGTCTCAGGGTTTTGTGTTGTCAGATTTCTGTTGCACTTATCGAGGCACTTTTCGGTTACTTTAGTCTTTCACCATTACATATTGTAGTATAAAAGATAATTATTATAAAGAATTTGCATTAATTGAAGTACCTTAACTTACCTTAAGCAAGTTTCATTACAACAAATGTTCATTCAGCTCAGCAAATACAAATAAATGCCTTTTCATTTATTTAAATACACTGATGATACCTTAGTACATGTTTGTTTGATTTTTGGTATAGCCCCCCCTGGAGAAAAATGCACCACTTAGCCTCCAAAACTGAAGTGAAACACTCTGTCAGTTCTATCAAACTCGATTGTTCTCAAAAGAAGAGAAATTTGAGCTTATTTGCCGAGCCGTAATGAATGAAGTAGTTCATCCAAAGTTGCTAGCTAGCTAACGCAGCACAACAGAACAATGATACAATGTAGGCTAATTGCAGGTAACATTTGGCTAGGTCAACGGTAACAAAATAACTTTTTTTATTTTATTTTATTATTCAAGTTTAATGGCACGTGACTAAACCTTTTTTCTTTTGCTTGTTTTTTTTAGGCCAAAACGCTGTGTTTGTTTTTGTTAACTAGTTATATGTTGGCTTAAACTATTTAAATTTAGGTTTAAATGATAAAATTTAGATTTACTAAAATATGATTAAAATTAAATTGTGCAACACAAAATCTAGATTTACTCCTTTATATGGGGTCAGTTAACTCTCAATATTCACAAATGAATACAATGAATACGATTCACAAATATATTTTGAGATTTATATATAAATGTCTCTGTTCACAATATATTTTTCAATGCACACACAAATATGTATCATTTCGTATAAATGTAAAAAAATATATATATATAAGTGACAGAAGGTTCACAAATAAATCAGTGTTCACAAATGTCTGTTTCCGATGCACACACAAATACGTCTCGTTTTATATAAATGTAAAACAAATCCACAAATATACTTAGTTAAAAACAGCTGCAGTGTTCAACTAAAACATATTTAAATGATGTTACATTTATTTACAGACTGTCGAATCTGCGTTTAGAAACCTCCAGACGAGTTGTGAACCTCGTTACATTTGTGTGTGGATTTTTGAGAGTTTCCTGACGTGGTTAGATTCACAAATGCATTTTTTCTAAAGGGCCTTTCTCTGTAGCCTATCAGACGTCTCTTTCAAATTCAGCCAATCACACCAGTGTGTGATTTCAATGCTGCGTTCAATGTCCCTAATCCCGACGAGTTTGGTGTCCGGTAGCAGTACTCCAAGTGTAAATTAAACATAACATGTTTAGCCAATAATCCCCTTGTTGTTCGTGATTGAATACATTTGAATTATGACCGTCTGATTTTGCTGTTATTTACACAGCTAGAAAAGTTAGTTAGGTAATATTTGAACCAGGTTAGGCCATTTCGCACTAGCACCGCCAAGACAATCTCAATCCGAAACACAGAACAGTAGTCTATTTGAGTTGCATCAGAATTGTCCACTATTGCCTGCTATTTGAGGAGCAAGAGGATGAAGAGAGAGAAGATGAAGAGATCAAACCGAAGACTAAATGTAGAAGAGACTTTGGCATTGTTTCATGAACTGGGTGAAGAGGAATCTGTTGGTGGACGTTGCAGTACGTGTTTCCCAGTGGGACCTTTGAGGGAGTAACACAGGGGGCGGAGTCCAGTCGAAGACTGTCGCAGAAGTCATAGAGCTGTACTGCCCGAGATATGTTTGATATCAGTCAAGTGTTTGAAGATACGTCGTTGTTTGTACTTATTACTATAAGTAAACACTTATTGAAACAGTGGAGAAATCTCAGACTTGAGCGATGTGGACTGGAGCGAGGAGGAGTGTCCGTCTGATTCCGGCTATGAGCCAGAGGGGCCGTAGTCCCCGTTCTACCGGGTAGGCATAGGTTATTCATTTTTCACGTAGGCCTAATTTATGTTATTTCGGGTTTAGGGCTAGGTTGAATTAGTTCCTCTGTGTAGATTAGATTAGATGGCTCTTTATTGTAGTATAGGTCTGTGGCGGGCTCGCCACAATACCGGGGTCCGTGACAGACAGAGACATAGGCAGGGGAGAGTTAAGTGGCCAGCAGGGCCGTTTTATTCACTGCACCACGACACCAGCAGTAATAAACCCGGCCCGGGTCTTGACGGCAGCTGATCGTCGGCGCCGTCTCCCTCCGCCGGCGTCCTCCCTCGGTCCCGGTGGGCCAGCCGCGGAGCCCCAAGGCTGCCCCAGCCTGCCAGGCTTCCAGGGGCATCCCGCCCCAACCCCGGATGGTCAGCCCTTGCAGGCGGCTCCCGACTGCGCCTCCGCAGACCTCCGCTTGGCGCCGCAGCAGGAGACGGCCCGCTCCCGCTCCGTCTCTCCCGCTGGTGCTGGCCCCGTCTCTCCGCTCCATACCCAGCCGACCCAGCTCCTTTGTCACACTGCCAGTCTCTCACCCTGGCGCGCACACTCTCACGCATTCACACACACGTTAAAAAGGCCCCAGCTGCAATCAGGCTCAACTGGCTGCAGCTGGTACCGAATCCAGGAAAGAAGCAGTCCAGTAACTCACCTCTCTCCTGGATCCAATTAAGCCTCCCCCCACCCTCCCTCCAGTCCGCCACAAGGTCCTATACATTCATGGAAACACAGCTGCTTCAAAGTGCAACGTTGTGCAAAGTTTAAAAAAGAAGTCGTAAAAGCGAAAAAATCAATAAGGAATAACACCGACCGGAGATCGAAATTAGCGCAAGCTGTCATAATTGTTGTTGTTGGTTGTAAAAATTTAATGAAATTCAATAAAAAATGAGAGAGAATAGCCACAGCATTTGCAATAGGCCTACTTACATCTGGAGAAGCGGTGCGTGCTCTCTCTGGCACGGGTGTGGATGGCACATTTTACACAGCTACCTGCTGTCCCACTATTGACGTGTATGACATTGTTATTCATTATTATTCCTTATTGATTTTACAGCTTTTTACAACTTTTTTTTTAAACTTTGCACAACGTTGCACTTTCAAGCAGCTGTGTTTCCATGAATGTATAGGACCTATATTACAATAAATACCATCTAATGTAATCTATACAGAGGCGCGAGCCGATTGAAGGCAAACTAATTCAACCTAGCCCTAAACCCGAAATAACATAAATTAGGCCTACGTGAAAAAATAATAACCTATGCCTACCCGGTAGAACGGGGACTACGTTCCCTCTAGCTCATAGCCAGAATCAGACGAACACTCCTCCTCGCTCCAGTCCACATCGCTCAAGTCTGAGACTTCTCCACTGTTTCAATAAGTGTTTAATTATAGCAATAAGTACAAACAACGACGTATCTTCAAACACCTGACTGATATCAAACATATCTCGGTCAGTACAACTGTATCACTCACGCGACTGTCTTCGACTGGACTCCACCCCCTGTGTTACTCCCTCAAAGGTCCCACTGGGAAACACGTACTGCAACGTCCACCAACAGATTCCTCTTCACCCAGTTCATGAAACAATGTCAAAGTCTTTTCTACATTTAGTCTTCGGGTTGATCTCTTCATCTTCTCTCTCTTCATCCTCTTGCTCCTCAAATAGCAGGCAATAGTGGACAAACCTGACGCAACTCAAATAGACTACTGCTCTGTGTTTCGGATTGAGATTGTCTTGGCGGTGCTAGTGCGAAATGGCCTAACATGGTTCAAATATTACCTAGCTAACTTTTCTAGCTGTGTAAATAACACATCATTAGCAAAATCAGACGATCATAATTCAAATGTATTCCATCACGAACAAGGGGATTATTGGCTAAACGTGTTATGTTTAATTTACACTTGGAGTACTGCTACCGGTCGCCAAACTCGTCGGGATTAGGGATATTGAACGCAGCATTGAAATCACACGCTAGTGTGATTGGCTGAACTTGAAAGAGACGTCTGATAGGCTACAGAGAAAGGCCCTTTAGAAAAAGTGCATTTGTGAATCTAACCACGTCAGGAAACTCAAAAATCCACACACAAATGTAACGAGGTTCACAACTCGTCTGGAGGTTTCTAAACGCAGATTCGACAGTCTGTAAATGAATGTAACAACATTTAAATATGTTTTAGATGAACACTGCAGCTGTTTTTAACTAAGTATATTTGTGGATTTGTTTTACATTTATATAAAACGAGACGTATTTGTGTGTGCATCGGAAACAGACATTTGTGAACACTAATTTATTTGTGAACCTTCTGTCATTTATATATATATATATTTTACATTTATATGAAATGATACATATTTGTGTGTGCATTGAAAAATATATTTGTGAACAGAGACATTTATATATAAATCGCAAAATATATTTGTGAATCGTGTTGTATTCATTTGTGAATATTGAGAGTTAACTGACCCCATACTTTTAAACCTAGTTTCAATAAACTCTGATTAGAACCAATCCTAGATTAAGTGAAACCATCTTGGTGCAATCCAGTTTATGTGTTGTAGATACAAATAACGTGAAGATTACAATGCTCCGCCGCAAAGGATTTATGTGACAATGCCACGAATTGGACAATCCATTTTCATCACATGAAAAGGTTAGCTAGCGGTTAGGTTTAGGCAAATGAAACAATTTTGGTTAAGATTAGGATAAGGCTTAGGTTCCTAAAACGGTTATGGTTAAGGTTTTTGTCATGGTTAAATAAGAGAGTTTAAGGTAAATGTATCTGCCCGTCCATACCCTTACTTTCCACCACGCTATTTAAACATTAATCTGCTGCATGCTTCTAGTCATGTCTCCTCCACATAATCCTTTTACATGCCTTTCATGCCCAGAGCACGTTATATGCATTTTAAGACTTTGTGCTCATTTCATGAAATTGCATGAGATCAGGCTGCTATTTTGTATTATAAGGGCAAGCATAAGGAATTATAATGCACTCTTAACAACTTATGACCATGCTTAAAAGAATGCTTATTGATGTGGTATACCAGCACTTAATATTATAGTTATCACTTATGATGAATTATAACTACAATCGTACAATGAATGTTTATGACTAGTTATCTATCAGAGGTTGTCAGACAACCATAATCTCAGTGGTATGTCTTCTGGCATATGTCCTTATGTGTGATAAGTGTGATCTTAAGGCATTATGAGTGCATTTTAATTCCTTATGAGTGCCCTTATAATGCACTATAGATGCGGCAGCCTTAGAAATCCAGCAAACATTTAAAGTGAACAGATGGTGACAGGACAGTCTGGAAACCAGTGTAAATATAGTGTAAAAATAAAAGTTCAAAACACTATCAAAATTGTGTGCAGTTTGACATTGAACTTGATCACTTCCTGCACATCACTATCCATCAGATGCTTGCTGGGTACCAAGTTTTGTTGGTGGTTTGAGCCATAAAATGAGTGAGGAATTGATGACTGTTGTCTTTACCGTTTATTATATAATATATTTTATCATTAGTGCTTACAATATCATTGTATCCCTAACCATAAACTCTTAACCATAAGCTCTGATTTGCCTCTAATTTGGATTCTCATAAAATATTATCATACTGTATGACACCTACATCTTGGATGTGGATACACTTCACTATACAGTACCCCTCAGCAGGTTTTCTCAGAGGAATTGTGGATTGTGTTTCCCAGCTTGGTGAGATATGATGCAGTTGATATGATCTATGAAGGGGCCACATGAAGACAAGATGTATCCCTTTAACGCCTGAATGAAGATATACCTGCTGTGATGAAAGCTGGAGCGACAAAGTGACATTTGTCACAAGCAGTAGACACGCTGTCGGCGAAGGAGATCAGGCATATCTGCAGTGTAATCACTGAGGTCTACATTGGCCTTTTGGCTTTTCCATATTTCTTATTTTTAATTTGTGTCACAATTTTATGCGATGTAGAATGAGATTTCTGGTTCTTGTGATATATCTCCTATAATTAAATGTTGGTCATTCGCTGCACCACACTTATAGTGGCTTGGGAAAGTATTTAGACCCCTTCACTTTTTCCGCACTTTATTGTGTTATAGAGTTAATTTAAAATGGATATTTATTTTGCCATCAATCTACAAACAATTGCCCATAATGACAAAGCAAAAACCTTTATTTTGAAAATCTTTTTTTTTGTTTGTTTTTGTTTTTTTAAATAAAAACTGAAATATATCATTAAGTATTCAGACCCTTTGCTCTGACACTCCAAATTGAGCTCAGATGCATCCTGTTTCCTTTGATCATCCTTGAGATGTCTCCAGAACTTGATCGTAGTCCACCTCTAGCAAATTCAGTTGATTGGACATCATTTAGACAGGCACATACTTGTCTATATAAGGTGCCATGTCAGGGAGGTGACCAAGAACCCAATGGTCACTAACAGGAGCTTTGGAGTTCCTGTGCAGTGATGGGAGAACCTGCCAGAAGGACAACCATCTCTGCAGCACTCCATCAATCATCATCTTTATGGTAGAGTGGCGAGACTTAAGCCACTCCTGAGTAAAATGCGGTGATAGCGGCCATTCTGAACGGACAAAGTCTTTGCACCACCTTTCAAAGAATCAATCTCGATTTGAATGCCCTTGCCTACAAATTATGTGGGCAAAATAATGAGATTTAAATATAATTTACATATGCATGACCCAGAACTATTAAGGAAGCTGTCCACTCATTGTGTTAGTGAATAGCATGGCTTTCTCATTTTGTCATTTTGGTCTTCCCTGCACAAACCTTTAGTGAATCTGGACTTCAGTGTTTGTTTGACGCTATGACGTTCAATTTTCTGTCCCTCACCAGGTGATGAATGTGAATCTATCGGAGGGTGACAGGGTGGCGTTTGAAGATCTGAGTGATGGGGAGAACACCATGCTGGCCAATGAGTCCATCCTGATGAGGGGGTTGGTAGTACGAAGCCACAGCAACCAGATCACCATCCGCTTCCATAGCCAAAAGCCTCAGGCCGCGTCAGTCCTGCTACGCTACCAAGGTAAGACTGGATTAAAGACAAACTGTAATGCAATGTTGTTAGCTCTTTTCCCAAAGTAGCATTTTGATAAACAACCATGCTTTGACATCATTATAGCTTTCAGTGTTAATTAAAATCTCGTCTGCTTGCTGATGCCTAGCTGGGATGCCAAGTGAGAGTGGTTTGTAGATTTGGGTACTATACAGTAGGGTTAGACTGATATATTGCCAAGCTATCGGGTCAATATTGGCCTTTTATTATCATCCAAATGGTGTCGTCATCCTCTGATATGGTGGATATGATGCAGTTTGATTGATTACATGTTTATTATATAATTGATCAATACTACACTGCTTGTCTATGGGAAGCCCCAAACCTGAATTGATTTTAATGGTTTTTTTAATAGCCAGGCTCTGTTTGTTCATTGGTTCGTTGGTTTGTGAGTTTGTGTGTAACTCTTTTTTCAATGCGCACTGCTTAGAGGAATTACGGTAAGCACCGTTTCGGCCTCCAGAGCCCCAAGAGCCCTGCATGAGGGACATCCGGTGTGTCTTGTACAACCAGGCAGTACGGTAGAAGTCAGCAAGCATGAGCAGCTCTAGGTTGGGGCCGCGGTGCGTTCAAATACCAGGAAGTAGCTCGATGATTCTCTAACTGTAGTGGCTAAGTCAATGCATGAAGTAAATATTTTGTTCAGCGGTTCTCTTAGTTCCAACTTAAAACTTTTTCCAACTTTAGTTTTAACAGGTGGAGTTTTTAACCCTCAGGCATCAGTTTAATTTACTACCCTCTTAAGTCATTAAGGACAAAAATGTCCACTTCCAAAAACTGCTATAAAAATAATATTCTTTTCTGCTTTTTTGGGTTAAGTCTTTTGATCAACTTCAGTCCTGATCAAAACTATCAAATATTGAATAATTATCAGGATTTTAACCCTTTAAATGCCAGTTTGATTACATGATGCTAATATTTTTAATGGAAAAAACATACATTTTTGTGTTTTTTTCATAAATAACAACAGTGACATCAAGTAATCAAACTGGCATTTAAAGGGTTAAAATCCTCAAAATGATTGAATGTTTGGTAGTTTTGAGCAGGGCTGAAGTTGTTTAAGAGATTTATGCAGAAAAAAGCAGAAAAAAATATTAATCTGTAAAGTGTTTATAGCAGTTTTTTGGAAGTGGACATTTTTGTCCTTAATGACTTAAGAGGGTAGTACATTTTTTTCACAGTGTTCTATTGATCTATTAGAAAAATTAAATTTGAATTCCAAAATTTGTCAAGAGAGAGACTTTCTTACAAAAAAATTGTGCCATATGCACTAACACAATGATGGCCAGATCAAGAGGAAAAATTTGCTCAAATGGACAAAAATGTCCATAATGATGCCTGAGGGTTAAAGTCAATATAGTTTCAGTCACTCCAATCATGCATATCCCCCAACCCAACCCCTCCACCTGAGCAGATAGAAAGAGCTTCCACACTTATTACCTATATCCTGGGTTTCAATGGAGAGTTTACGTGTCCCATGCTCTAATTGCTGTTGCTGGTCTAAATGCTTTAGTCTTAATGCTTTCACACCCTGACAAGAATACAGTTCTCAAACAACACCAAAAACACCAAATACTTTTAATTTTGTCCATTTTTTGGCATGGAAATGGTCAAATAAATTATCATAAAATGTTGAATATCATCACAAAATATCGCTTCTTAGCAACTTCAATCCAAATAGCAACTTATCCCATATTGGCTAAACTCTACTACCCAGTTTATTCATATGCACCAGACATCAATCAGTCACAACTAGAGTGAAAGGAAGGATATCTAATAGATGACTCTGGCCCCAACACACCAAGTTCATTTACATTTATTATTTTAAACTAATTGAATTACTATTCTGGAAATGAAATACCGAAATAGTAATTCAATCCAGATTGATCCTATCTGCAACAGTAGGATGAAGCATGCAAAGTTTACCTGTCTTGTACTCCTGGCAGACTAAAGGCAATGTGTAGCAGGGCTGGAAGCCTCCATGTAATCGCTTGTTAACATAATGTGTTGTTCCTGTCAGCCAGAAAATGACTAGCGCTATCAATCAGCCACATGATTAGCTAATAAATTATCATGACTCTACTTTAATTGTCAATTATTGTACAAGAGATGTCCAAAGGAGACATGAATTTTTGAAAGACTACATGCCCCGCAGCTTACTAATGACAGAGTAGTGAACTGAAAGTCATTTTCTGACGCCGCTTTTGTTTCTACGCATTGAAAATCCATCAAGGGTTTCTAAGTGCGTGATGTTATTTTATATTTTACATTATAGAACCCTATCTCCCTCCGCAGTGTTTTTGTCTGTTTTCCTCATGTATTATTTGCCAAACTTGATGATTTTGACTTGTTATTATGGTATAGATGGTGTTGCTGGTATATGTTCTGTCATACCTGGACATACAGCATATGCAGCCTTTAGGAAGCACAGACTCGACAGACAGCTCTGGGAGTCCACTACTGGCTCAAATGCTTATTGGCACAGACACACAGGCGATTATCAAAGCTTTATCTGGTTCTTCTCCCATTTGGCCAGCGGTGGTACAAGCTAGCAAATAGCTCACAGATTGGCTTTAAGCAGCAGGTAATGATGCCGACACCACAATTTATCAGTCTGCATTTTGGAGGGCAATCAATGGGAACAAGGGCTGAATGAATGGATATGAAGGAAGGGCAAAATTCTCTCAACACAGTTTTCAGGGGATGAAAGTCGATCAGCAGGGCTAGATCCGACCCTGTTTTCCGGTGGCTGTTTAAGATAAGAAAAGATTTTGTATGATGGGTTGTTACAGCAGCAAAATAGTAATAGGATACAGCAAATTTCAACACTAGAATGTGTTAGATAAATATGAATGAAAGTATGTGATGAAGTGCGAAAAAGAAATTACATCATTATTAGGGTGTGCAAACTTACAGCAGTAAAACCTACTGAGACAAGACAAAATAATGCAGAATAGGTATGACACATATTATTGGCATTTTTCACTTCCTGTGTGGAGAGGATATCCCACAGTGACCATACGTCGGGTATGGTCCCCATTTCATTGGTCATTTGAGTATTTCAAATGGACCACAGTTGCCCTTAAGCAGGTCTAATAATAATAATAACATAGAGCAATGAGTAATAGAATATTGTGCATACATACATACATACATACATACACATACATTTCATACATAAATTTAAATTATCTAAATATTGCTTGTTTACTTACGCTTGTTCCACCATAGTGGATCATTCACAGGAAATTCCGAAGGATCACATTACATTCTGGGCAACATACAATCTTGAAGTCTACATCATTGTTGACTTGTTCCCTCGGCCCTTGAAGAGTCAATCTCAGAAAGTTCACTCGAGTTATGGAACGGCACTTAAGATGGCAGCGGGGATTCCCCTGAGGGGAAGTGCCGAGGGGATGTCTACGAGGGCATGTTAAAATGAGTAATGAATGACTAATGAAATGGGGACCAGAATTAAATTTGGGTAAATAGAGTGAATCTGTAGCGTCTCAATCAGGGGGGATGGGACGCTCTTCACAGCCTCGTTTACTGATTTAGGCAGATAAGACGGGGTGTATTTTTACATTAAAATCTTATCTAGTGCAGCTTTAATAGTGTAACATTTATTCTTGCAAACCCCTTAATATTTGGGTACTATCCTCCATTATCAAACTGAAAATGATGGCTGCACCATATATGAAATTATATGCATGTATTATCAAAGAATCTGATATATTTTGAGCACTTTAATTATTTTTAAATAACAAGACCATGAAAAATACATTTGAAAATAATACAATATTGTAAATATGAAAAAATATAAGATGCGTGATGTATTTAGAAATGAATACACTTTACTGCTTAAATCAGTCTCAGAGAATAAAGAGATAAATCAGAATTAGACATATAGATCGTCATATAGATAGCTTTTGGGGAAAGGGACATCAATTAGAACTACACAGTGCCCTCTAGTATTACTGTAATAAACACATTTTGTGAGATTCTGTCTGTATTCTGCATTCTGTCTGCAGTAGTTTTGGCACATTGAGGTTTAAGGTTTTCCATCCATACCTTTTTATCTAGCTGCTTAGCTTCCTTCAGCTCAACCTGGGGGATTCCTGAGAGATGTTGTCCCTCCAGTGTGTCCTGGGTCTCCTCCCGGTCCTCCCAGTCAGCTGTGTCCAGTACGCCTTCAAAGGGAGCTGCGTGGGGGGCATCCTTACCAGATGCCTGATTCATATGAACTGGCTCCTCTCAATGCGGAGGAGCAGTGGCTCAACTTTGAGGTCCTCCTGAGGTCCTCCTGGATTGCTGAGTTCCTCACTCTCCCAGCCACCCTACAGAGAAAGCTTATTTCTGTTGCTTGTATCCGCGGTCTCATTCCTTCAGTCACTACCCAAAGCTTGTGAGCATAGGTGAGGATCAGAATTAAAATTGACCACTAAATTAAGAACTTTGCTTTGTGTCTCAGCTCTCTCTTCACAACCATGATCTGATACAATGGCCATATTGCTGCAGCCGCTGCACTTTACCAACGGTCAATCTCCCGATTGATTTTACCCTCACTTGTGACCCTGGGATACCTGAAATCCTCCACTTGGGGCAGTTGCTCATCTCTCATCTGAATGGGGCAGATCACCTTTTTCCGGGAGAGTTGCTGAATTCTCATCCCCACCATGTCACATTCACATTCCAGTGCACATCAGAGAGCACAGTCTGATGAAGCCAGAAGGACAACATCATCTGCAAACAGTAGCGATACTACCTAATGTCACTAATCTGAACAGGAGGGGGGTCAAGGCATATTCTTTTCAGACTACAATACCCACATTGAATGAGCTTGAATTAATGCCAAGAATGCGAACAAAGCTCTCAATCTGAGTGTATAGGGATCGAATGGCTTGTTTGTAGCAGCCCTGGCAGCTCATACTGCCACAGCATGTTGACAGGATTAGCAAACTCCCAAGACCCCTCAATTATCCATGAGAGGGTAAAAAGATGGTCCCCTGTTCCATGACCAGGACAGAATCCAAATTGCTCCCCCTCAATCCAAGGTTCAAACACTGGCCAAAGTCTCCATTCCAGCTCCTTGGCATGGGCTTTCCCTGGGAGGCTGAGCAGTGTAATTCCTCCATAGATTGAACACAACCTCCAGCCCCATTTTTTTTGAAAAGCAGGACCACCACCCCTGTCTGCCAATCCAAAAGCACTGTTCCCAAAATCCACAGGGCATTGAAGTCGTATTGGGGCAATCTCTTGTCCATGGGGACAAACTGCAACTTGCAACTGTGCAGCAGCCAGCTGGGGATTTGTAAGTATCCCCCCTCTGGCTCCTCTCACCGTGGACAACTCCTCAGTAAGACCCACACCTATCGAGGAGTTTTGTTCAAGAGCCCAATTATATCTAGTTGGTACCTCCTGCACCAGCTCAGGCTCCTTCCCACCCAGAGAGGTTACGTTCCACGTGCCAAGAGCCAGTTTCCTTTGCCAAGGTCCAAGATGCTGAGGTCTTCTCCACCCCTTCCCTTTTGCCTGACAGTGGATGTGGGAGTCAGGTTAGAAACAACAGATAATTTGTTCAACTATTACTCCTGCAGGGATGCATGCCCTATAATGATGACCAATAATGTGCTTAGGCAGGTGACTGAAATCACTGAATTGCACTGGTGAAAATTACATTACCTGACCCTGTCCTGTAAAATTGCTTTAATCCCATGTGGACAGGGCTGATGGTGATGATTCCTGTGGCGCACTTAGCCACACCGTATACCCATGAGTGTCAAATGTCACACTATGTAGAAGGTGTACATATTGGACTGATATGGGTTTCTGGAGGCCGGTTCTGATTATAAGTATTCAGTGTTTTCCCCCAGAATGTTATTCTTATAAGGGTGGAAAAACCATTGAAACCATTGAAACCTCTCCATTGAAACCCTGTATAATAACAACCACAACAATAATAATAAAACATTCAGGCTTACTTGTGTGGAATCAAAATCTCAAAATATCTCATTAGAATCAATTCAGGTTAAGGACTTCACATAGACAACCAGTGTAGTATTGATCAATTCTACAATATGTAATCAATCAAACTGCATCATATGCATTACATCAGAGGTAATAAAGGGCCAATATCAGCAAACCTAAGGTAGCCGAACCTGACCGACACCACCAGCCTGAAGCGCTCTATGAAGACTCCCAGAAAAACCCTATAGAAAAAATGGAAGAAACCCTGCGGGTGGGGCAATTCAAATATTCTCCTCCCACCAGGACAACTGGGCGTGCAATAGATGACAGGACAAAATATAGTGCAGGCCATATAGATCTGGGCATATAGTTCAGTATCTATGGTCAGCCAGGGCCATATGTAGTTCAGGCCATATAAGACTAAATAGACTCGTGTAGAAAGATCCGGTAATAAAATTCTGTGTCTCACGTCATGTCTCACTGAGACCACAACCCACTTTGGCCTTTGAAACCATGGTACATACGTTTGTACTCTGTGTGTGCACTCTGTATGTGTGTGTGTTACCAAAGAGGAATTGATTTTTGAAACTGAGAATCAAGACAAAACAATTCAGTCCCTCTGCGCCACCCCTCACCCTCCAGTCCTGACAGTCCCATATGTCTCTGTCTCTCTCTTTCTCTCATTCCTTCACACATTGGTTTATTAAATTCTCTCTTCTCCTCTGAGACAATCTATTCTTCTGTTGGCCCTGCTAGAGGCTTGATCAGCAAGGCAGACCTAGCCTATAGACGATACACTCAAACACACACACAGTCCCAATAGTCCTAATTCTGTTGAACAGATAGGGAGGGCATACAGTCCTTAAAAAGACTGAAAAAGTCTTGAATGATCTAAATTTACGGCCTTGAAAAGTAGGAAAATGTCTGTACAGTAATTAGAGGTCCTTATATTTTTACATCAAGTTATACAGGTTTTTTTTTAATTAGGTTTGTGACAAATATATCTTTATATTTAGTGACATTTAGTCAAGGCAGAGTTGGAAAGTAAGGCAAACGGAATACAACAAATGCCATGAATTGTGTAGTTCCAACCACAACAAAGGAATGGGACCAGCAGTAATGCTGATTTTATTTTCTTATCTTGTACTATATTACTCCCTACATGCATGTCCACACTTTAATTAATACAGAACAATTAATACAATATGACAAACATGTTGAACTTCATGTCATTATATGTTCAGTCAGAAATAGTCTGGTTTTGATGGCTATATTTCTTAATTTTGGTTGATGAATTGGTCTTAAATTCCATTCCAGGTAGGAGTGAAAGAACTCAAAGTCTTAAATTTGGCTTCTGAAACCTCCAAATAACCTCATCTATTTTCTTTGCCCTTGCCATGTGCTACTGTGTTAGACAGGCATTGAACTTTTGCCTAGCTTGTCAATAAAAAGATTTTAATTTTAAAAGATATTGTTAAAAATGATAATTGCGACTTGGTGACTTGTGTTCAGAAATATATTTTTATGTATTTAATATATTTTTACTGTGACCCTGATGGGTCCTGCAATTTAGATTTTTACTGGCTTTAACTTCTGACCCCAACCAGTTATAAACATAAATGCCGATTTTGTTTGTGTTTTGGTGGATAAATCAGTAAATGTCACCCGCCACACTGGCTGGTGACTTCTTGAGACATTTGAATGCCTTGGTTATATACAGATATACACTCTTAGCATTGAAAACAGGTGACATATTTCTATAAAAAATGTATATTAACTATTTTGGATGGTAAAAGGTCAATTTTTGCAGCGTACCAGCCCTTGGTAGCTGATCCAAAATGTATAAATAAGTATATATGCACTTAGGAGAGACATGGAGAGAAAAACATTCTCCATGAGTGTCATTTTGTATTGTGTCAAACACTGAATCACACAAAAAGATTCCATTTGCAGCCTGCCTTCATGCTATGGTAGAATTTCAGAATATTGACTTGGGCTGTGGTTAGAATTTTCTAAGGGGGTTTTGTACGCCTTGTCAGGACTAAAATATTGCAAATAGACCTCTCATGTTCCACCCTGAATACAATCAAATATCCAGGGCAGCGCTGAACAGCTGTCTGTCATTCTCCGCCACCGTAGCCCCGGCCGGGAGCTTCCTTTCTCTGCCGGGGAACAATAAGTGCCACCTCCGACTCATTGTGATGAATCCTATCTCGGCCAGCACATGCGCTCCTTCTCCGCTCAGCTGATTCTGCAATCCAAAAAAACATTTATTGATCAACAGCATTTGCCATTTTTCTGAATTCATTATTTCAGACAAAAAGCCAGGGAAAGACGGGAAACAAGGCTAGCTTCTGGAGAGATTGGAATGGCGGAGCGCAAAATGCAATCCGACCAAGCCGGCGGCCCAGGCAGCTTCCTTCCTCACAGACATTATATTGGAAAATCTCAGTTATATGTGTACTAAATCATTACGACTGCGTTTAAAAGCTGCACGCTTCGTCTAACAACTTGACAGAAAACACCCGGTAATCTTCCACTCGATCCCGGCATCATAAAAGCGGCACCAGGGATCTTTTAGCTAATTGTCCCAGCGTG
Source organism: Hoplostethus atlanticus (assembly GCA_034670405.1). NCBI lineage: Eukaryota > Metazoa > Chordata > Actinopteri > Trachichthyiformes > Trachichthyidae > Hoplostethus > Hoplostethus atlanticus. Next base: position 1,611,052 of record JAXDDX010000052.1, read on the forward strand.
GAGAGGCCAGTTCATTGTTCCCTTGTTAATTGTAAAGTATTAACACGCTGGCAAATGAATTTAAAACTGGCATGTATCTAACATTCGTCGGGTTATTATGAAGACGTAATTGCAACAGGATTTACCGTGACTTCATTACGGGGGGGAAGTCAAATAGATTTTTTTTTTTTTAATTCAATTAAATTACTGCCATATCAGGAACAACAACACACGCAAATAGGGCCAGCTATTCAGCGGAGTCTGTCAAGTATGAAGAAGACACGGCGTGATCTCACCACTCGCCAAAATATTCAGCCGTAGAGAGAAGAAATAGAAGTGTTGGTGCTGTGTTGTAGTGTTTGTGTTGTCAGTTTGCAAGATTTTTGCCCTTCGGAGGGAGCTACAGGCTTGGTTTTTCACACTGCATTATCCCGGCCAACCTCTGATGTGCAGTTGGCAGTAGGCCCAGAAATACAGATAGAATAGGCACTAGGCCTGCTTTGTATCTGGACAGACTCCTTTGGGGGACTAAGTGTGATATGCCGTAATCTTAGCAGTTCATTCTTTTAATAAAGGACCCGGGCGTTCATCGCTCAATATAAAAAAAGATGGATTATTGTGTCTTCTTATGCTACAACGGTGACCAAAGTTCTTTAAATAAGTATAGCTTAAAGCTACTATATGCAACTTTTCGTTAGTCCCGCCGTCCCCAAGACTCTCCATGAAATGGTGCGTCTAGGCTGCAGCAGTATCCGACAACTGTGATTTTGAAAGGGTCTTGTCTGCTGCACGTTTAGCTTCGCTATTCTTTCTTTCCTTACTGATTTCCTCCATTGTTGTTGTTGCTATGCTGTGACTGCTAGTCTCACCTTGATAGCCACAACCCAGCTCACCAGTGGTATACACCCCAAAACAACATTATTGAAAAGATAACTTCAAGCAAATGGGGGGTTACAGATACACACAAACTGATCGTGTATATCCTATTTATTTACTGTTATTGCTGCATATTCCATAAGGGAAGTTTCATGCCAGCAGTCATTTCACAAGAGTAAGAGTCACACTATTCTGATCTCTCATTTTGCAATGACACTTGAATTGATCTTAGTTACTTGGTAGAGAACAGTAACAGCCAACAGATGACGACAGCTCTGATGCTGCTGTTATTTATAGGCGTTGTTTTGGCACCTGCTGTGCAAAGGAAAATGGAAAGGTATGTGATTTCCATGGCAACTAGATAGCAATTAAACCTCGGTTTTAACCGTTAGTTATTAACTCTTCACTAGAGCAGTCATAGATATTCACGGGAATGTGTATTGCTGACCTATGGCATCTGTGTATTGCTGACCTATGGCATCAGTGCATTCGTAAACATGCCTACAATACACAGGGAGAAATGTCACAGTTACGATGGTGCAGTGGGTACGTTCACACTGCAGGCCTTTATCCTCAGTTCTGAATTATTGCTCATGTCTGATTTTTTTTTAATGACTATTCATATCATATCATTTAACAAATTTGGCTTCAAATTTGACCCTATGGTATGGTACCAAATTCATGAAAATGTACTCAGGAGAATCATATAAGATGTATTTATTGTCATGGCAACACTGGCAAATTCTGATTTGAGGGTTCAAATACAAGTCACCGTGCAGGTTGCACGACTCGGGATCCGAATTTTGTACATTTGGACCACAAATCCATGTGGTCCAGATCAGAATTGAAAAAAGTTTACTCCGTGCAGCTTTTTGCTGTTCACACTGATCCAAGTAACATCAGGTCTGTGCCACATATGAGAGGGAAAAAAAGACAAGCGGGACATTCTCAGCTGCAGTGTAAAAACCGTCCCGCAGAGAGTCTGAGGCTCAGAGCCAAGCCAAATCGGAAACGGCAGAGGTTACGACATTGCGTGAAATCAAATCTCATCACTGAAGGATATTTCCCACCCACTGCGTGTCCTCTCCTGCATAAAGCCTGTCACGCCCAATTATTCTCAATGAGCTCTGATGAGCGAGGCGTAAATGAATCCCCTCTGTCAGTTTATTATTGATGCCCGGGCACGGAGGAGGATGTATCTATTTTTCATCAGTCCATGTAAAATACAGGAGCGCTAATAGACCATTCATCTCCGTTAGCAAAAGGGAATTTCACTGCGCTGTAAATATAGAACATCTGCAGAGCTGTCATGGCACGAGTTGCTGACAGTAAACTGATAGTGTGCAACCTTATTCAGAGAGACGGGAATTGGTAATTAGAGCGGAGGCTTGTCCACAGCAATATTTGCTATATCGGCAATACTTCTACATATATTCTGCATGTTCTGTATGTATTACGAGTGGCTGGAACAAGCCTGTGAATATTTTAAACATGTATACATCTAGAGAAATTCTCAAATATTAGCCTCTTACCCCACGTAAGCCCACCAGCAAAGTGGGGGCGTTTCTAGATGTTCTGCTGGTTGTATATGTCAATGGCAAGCAATCAACTCCCTGAAGGCCTCAGGTCATTTTTTTTCATTGACGTTTTCATTTCGTTAGCGATTTAGAAATACTGAATCATTTTTGTTTGGCATTACAAAAGTCGAATTTGGAGACATTGAATATCAGTAATAAATGTTGGATTTCAGCAGCTTCAAAAATATCAAAAATATCATCAATTGGTCAAATTCCACCCCAGAGTCCAGAAAGACAGTAGGGAGGAAGAAAGGCACCTCACGTCCAGCTTATGGCGTGTCCGTTAGCAGCCTGGACAGTTAGCTTCTGTGTCACGGAGGAGTTTTAAGACCGCGGGGTGCGATAAAGATGTGAGCGCCGGCTGCTGCCAGCTAATCTCCCGGTACGAGCTTCTTCATGGCCCCTCTCATTACAACCCACATCTCCTTTTATAGGCCCGTAGAGCAGCCGGCCATCTGCGGACGAGAGGGCTGCTAGTGGGTGATTTACCACTGGGGCGGGGGGGGGGGAGGGGGGGGTAAATCCAGCAGCCCCCCCACTAGACTTCCATGTTAGTCTAATTGAAAGAGAAACGGCGGGGTGATCATGCTATAACAACATGCCCACGCCCCGCACCCGCAAGCCCCCGCTGAGCTGATAGACTGCTGCAATAAAGCATAAATAAAATGGATTGGATTGCAGAGGGGGGTGGGGGGGGGTGGGGGCGGCAGGGGGCTGGAAACCCCCTCGTTGGCTCATTGACTCTGAGGGAGTGGGGAAATAAAGAAAGAGAGGAGCACTTCCACTGCGGCACAGATTAGATGACAGTCTGCCGGCAATTTGTTCCTTCCCTCGTTCTTTTGCTTTCAACTCATATTGTATCATCTGTGTTCTCTCCGTTCCTCTATTTTCTATATAGATCTGTGTGTGTGTGTGTGTGTGTCTTCTTCCTCTCTCTCCTTCTGGCTATTTATCATAGTAGATAGTCTCTTGGGGGTGCATGGAAACCGGGTATAACCCCAGTAGATTCTCCCTAGATCAGAAAGGTTTTTTCATCCATCTCTCTCTCTCTCTCTCTCTCTCTCTCTCTCTCTCTCGGCGTATCTGTTTTTCTCTACTTTGTTCTCTGTCTGTCGTTCAGCAGGGCTCAGAGTTTAGACCGCAATGAAGCCGCAACAGCGTCAGGCTTTCGGGTTTGGGGTTAGACTGATGTTGTTTCAGAGGTTTCATCCTCAAGAATAAAAATCTGGGAGAAAAAGGCAGAATACTTGGAATTTTTCATTTTATTTCTGTTTTGCCACAAAACATCAGCAGGTAGTTTCAATCCAATAATATCGGCAACAGCCTCCGAAAATCTGCATCAGTCGAACCCCAGTGTGGATGACTCTGAATTTAAATGAACGTTCAGTGTCACACAGCCACATGAACCATAAATGAAGCATACTAGATCACAACATAAAAAAAAAACACCTCTTCGGCACAGAAATCACAACCATTTCAGAGCAAGGCCGGGAAACGCAACTGCGAGATACATTAATCTCTCCGGAGTTTGTCAGCTCTTCACGGTAAAGCAAGGCCAATGGTCAGCAGAAACAAATGCATCGCGGGAACAAACAAGATTAGAGATGAAGTTTGATCCCAGCGGAGCAATTTCACATCAAAGCTGTATCACGATGCAGTCGCAAAGTAAATAAATTCAATTTACATCGTCAAGCTACAGGGGCCCATTAAGCATCTCCCATTATTGAACTTCTCCTGTGATCTACTGTATCTTGTGGCCACAAGGGCTGATTAGATACAGCTGAGGCAAACATTTTCTTATAGCAATTGCCTTCTTAGGGCCAGTATAAAGCTCACGTGCTGGTTCAATGGCTCAGTTTCAGGAGTGGAATGAGTCCCAAAATATCCTACTCAAATACTAGTGCTGTCACTTTCATAAAATTTTACTTTTAAGCAAAATCAAATAACCGATCTTGTACTCATGGTAGTGTGGAATGTTCTAAAAATAAGATTCTGAAATCAATGCCATTATTTGACCTGAGATTTATTTTAAAATCCCCATTATTCAATAACGTTACTACATTGCTGTTTCTTTTGCTAGCAGTTATCCAACTAGCTACCGAGGCTAGCAAACTAGCTTAACAACAACCAGGCTAACACAAACCAATCATACTGTAGCTGGATGCTAAGGTACTATCATGCTAAACTTGAGCCATTAATGTGCCAGCTAGCTACCTTCATGTTTCCTCTTCATGCTTGAACAGGTTTGATACAATGTAATTTACAATTACAAGAGATTTTGATACAATGCTTAATGTTACATTACATTACAGGCATTTAGCAGACGCTTTTATCCAAAGCGACTTACAATAGGTAATGTGTAGTGGAGTGGATACAAGTTAAAATGTAGCAAAACGTACTTAAGTAAAAGTAAAATTACTGACGTCAAAACATATTCCAACACAAATACACAAAAAAACTACTCAATTACAGTTACTTCCACCACTGCTTGATAGTGTTGGATTGAGTTAGTGTTGGTTGCGTTTCGCGATATATTTATCCTGTGTGGCCCTGTACCGTCTTTTTGAACACATGAGGTGGCATTCTTCATGCAGTCCAATGGACAACAGGGGTTAGAACAACTTGCACCCTTCTCTTAGAAACAAAAGCACCATTTAGGAAAAAAAAAAAGCAGTTCTTATCAATAGCCTTTCATTAAAACCAAAACATGATAAATGGCCATAAAGTCCAAGAAGACAAGACAAAGTGATGTAGCATATAGTGGGCATTTTGTGGTTGCGAGGCAATTTGTCTCTGTGAAAGCTCCCCGTTAGCACCAGTGTTATGATGCCACAATGCCTCTATGATGACTCTTTTATCTCTTTTTTTAGTCCCTGGTGAGCCCACGAGTTTCAGAGTTTTTTGGTTGGCCTGGATATTTATAGCTACAGCTGACCATGGTAATGACTTGCTCAGGGAATGATAGGACGGCGCTACAGCAGCTGCACTGGTCTAGGATGTTGCTCTAATGAGAAATACTATAAAGACCCACGCTGCTCTTCTTATCTCTATTTATTTGAGACGCTACAGAGCTGGCGAACATCCCTCAACACTAACAGAGTGTGTTGGAACCAACGGAAGTCAAAGGTCGCCATTTATTGGCCTGTTTAATCTCCCTACATATTTCCTCGCCTGAGGCGCGGGACTGTCCCTAACAGACAGAATCGATAGCAGTGCTCCTGCCAAGCCATCCGAGGGCTAACAATAAAACTAGGACAATTACAGTGAGATGGATCAGAGTGTTTAGCAGAAATATATTAATATGTATGGCCAAATGCCAGAAGGCTGGAGGAAGACAGATCGGTGGAAATAAAAAAGCAGTTAGTTAACTGGTCACACGAGAGCCAGCCTGGACACATTCCCTACATATTGGCATTGTGTGTCTCTGTCAGATATGACAGTCCTTTGTGTGTGTGTGTGTGTGTGTGTGTGTGTGTGTGAATCCTGCTTCACAAATCCAGTGGGTGGTAACCACAGGGGGACACTGGTAGAGAAAATGTCAGTGTTGTGTTATGCTGTGTAAAATGGCATTTTCCCATGGAATGTTTCTTGTTTTGTTTACCTTTACTTGACCAGACAGGTTAATTAAGAATAAATTCTCGCTTGCGATGACAGCTTGGTAAATCGGGGTCTATGGGGGTTCCTGCTGCTTCGAAAAGAATAAAGTGTTATAAATATGAGAATCCACACGTTAGAGTAGTAGAGTATTTTAATGCAAGCAGCCTGGATGGCCCTGTGGTTAAGATTTCATCACAAATTTTTTTGTGAAATGAGCATGAACTCTGAAACATAGGTTACGCATTGTGGACACGAAGAATGTAAAGATCATGTTCACTCTATTTCCATGTGTTCGTTACGTAGAAAGTTGAAAAGCTAACGGTTTAGGCAACTAAAACAACTTTGTTTAAAGTTAGGGTTAAGAAAGAAATACTTATCTATCACCTCGGGACAAAACTAATGTCATCTCAGGAAACACAGCTCCCATAAAGGGAAGGGAAGACGTTGTATTCAGGGTTCAACCGATATGGGTGTGTGAAGCCGATATTTTGTGCCGATGTTCAATATCTTTAAATTTGACCATTTGATGCCAACATTTTTCTTCCTTTTTCTTGCTTTGTACAGTAAGCTGAACACTATCTGTTCTTGTAATACACATCCACAGCTGTGTACTACACAACACGCTTGTCCAAAATCATACTACATTAGGGTTCGATTGATATGGGTTTTTCAAGACCAATACTGATATTTTTGGATTGAAGCTGCCAATAGAGAACATTTTGTCGCAATATTATTAATATCTGACCATTGCGTGCTAAAAAAATATGTAATCAATCAAACTGCATCATATCCATCATATCAGAGGTGGATCACACTGGCTGGACCGTATTTGATTTTCATTAAAAGGCCAATATCGGCCACAGATATCGGTCTAACCCTACTTTGATTTACCTTATTGCATTCAGTTCTGGGGGAGGATAAAATGATTCAGTTTGTCAGATGAACCATGTTGCCAAAGCATCTAAATACAAGTGAATAGTGACATAAATAACAATTCTAGTGAACAAAACGAAATGATTACACGTAGATATAATCACTCCTTCTCTCAAATTCAATGTTTGCATTGGCCTTGACTGTAAATTTACAGTGTTGCCAAGGTAGAAAAGTTAATAAATACAAATCCTATTTTATTTTTGTAGTTTCCCTCATCATTGCATGTCGCTCATTTTGTGACATGCGTCGTGGTTTACTTGTTTGTCATTCAGTTTGGATTGGAAGTCTGGATTTAATGAGTCACATTTTTTGAAGCAGTCAGCTGTGATATCATCATATTTGTCACATTTATATATATATATTTCTATGTTCAGACTGTGGTCACTCAGTCTGGATGTGGTCAGGATTTGCTACAGATGCTACAGATAGTCATATTTTGTTTGTTGAGCAATTTGGTTGAGTGTAATTTGCGACGGTAAAGCAGTGCTGTTCTTAGGCTGGTTACTAGTAGGTGTTGGTCTGGTGGTTGGTTGGTCAGCTGGTACCAACTGACCCAGTTGGTCAGTCACATAACCAGCTGACAGATGGGTCTCTTTTTGGGGTTCGATTCTTGGGTTTGCAATACCTGACATTTTAGTGGGTTTTGGGGACTTGATTTAAGATGCATCCAAAATGTAAGTGTCTCTCTCTCTCTCTCTCTCTCTCTCTCTCTCTCTCTCTCTCTCTCTCTCTCTCTCTCTCTCTCATCCTTAGCCTTCGTGTTGAGCTGTATCTTCCCCCAGCGGCCAATCTACGGCGATGTATCAGTGACCAGCCTCCACTCCGGAGGGGAGGCCTTCTTCTTCTGTCTGACGGGCTACCAGCTCCAAGGCCCCAACACTCTGACCTGCCGCAACGCCAGCACCCCCTACTGGAGTGGCAAGGAACCGCAGTGCCTGGGTAAACTGAGATAAACTAAGCTGAGATATCCAGGGAAAAGCAGAATCAAAGTTTCAGAATCTTTTATATTTATTCTAAATTATAATTATTAGCATTCATAATAGGGTTATTACTATTAGCTTTATTGTCATTATTATTAAATATTTGGGTTATTATCTTTAGTATTATTATGGCTTCCAGCTGTAGCTTTGTAAAAAGTTAATTTAATTTCTGGGTGTGTTTTCTCTGCTTGTCAGTGAAAACAGCCCTCCTCCAGCCGTTCAGAGTGCTAAGATCAACAATCAGAGCATTTTTAGTTTTAGATTCTCCACTGGAGTTTCTCCCTGTTGTCTGTGCTCTGCTGGCCGTTTTGCATGACAGGCCTGGGAGATAGACAAGGCCCGGCCTCCCGCAGGAGTGTTTGGACGACGGATCTCATTTTGTTACTCCGATGAGACTTGCTGATGAATAATAAGTGACCATTTTACTCCTGGCCGCTCTGATCGACATTGCTTTGGAGCACAGGGAGTGCTGCTCAGAAAGCAATTTGAAAGCGTTTTTTTGTGTGGCTGCGTGTCTGTATCTCTGCAATCTTGATTGTGTTTGTATCTGTGCGTGTGTGTGTGTGTGTGTGTGTGTGTGTGTGTGTGTGTGGCGCGTTCTAATGTGCCCCCAGTCAACTCAGAGCTTAAAGCAGGTTTGTCGGGGTGTGATTACTGAAGACTGGGCAGGGTGCCACCAGGCTCCGTCCTCCTGCTCCACTTTAATTAAGTTTTGTCTGCATGGATAACCTTGACCTGATCTGTTGGGAAAGAACACACAAGCACATTCCTACAGAGGGCGCTATACATCTTAATGATCTCTATGTGTAAATTAATCTGATTGATTACCTGTCAGAGAAGTTTTTCTTCCTGACTTCACTTCATGCTTCCTTTCTTCCTTGAAAAAAAAGTGAAGTGTTTTTTTATCTAGTCACTCTCTACATATGTAAGGTGTTCTGTACATTACATTAGATGTCCGGCCCAGACAGCTCAGCCGGTACAGCATGAGAATCTCAGTCTCAGGGTTGTGGGTTTGATCCCAATATACTGTCAAGTACCTTTGTAAGTCGGTTTGGATAAAAGCATCTGCTAAATGACATAGATTCATGGCGTAGACCTGGTTATGTGAATACATATTCTGCACATCCCATATACAGTTTAAGCTGTAAATTCACCTATGCTTATATTCTCTCCCATTTGTATATAATATACTTGTATATTTTAGAATTTATCACTTATTTCATACTGCATATATTTCATAGTTTGGTATGGGCTGACATCAACATCACCTGACCATATTTTGGCTTTTACCAACACCTACTAGTAACGAGCCTAACAAACTATCTGTAGCATTGGAAAGAGCAAACCAAAAGTCAAAATATGCTCAGGTTTTGGTGTCAGCCCATCAATATATATATATTGAATATAGCAAACATACAATTTCAACACTAGAACATGCTAAATAGAAATGTATGAATGAAAGCATGAAAGGGTGTGGCTTACAATATTAAGAGGGTGTGCAAAATAGCAAATGTGGTAGCAAAAGAACTCAATGAGATGAAAGATGATACAATATGAAAATACAACAAATGAAATAGGTTCTGAAACATATTTTCATATCAAACATATTTTCTTTTTTTTATTTTATTTGTCTCAGTATGTTCGACTGCTGTTATTTTGCACGCCCTCAGAATTTTATACCCCCAATTTGCTATTGTGGCAAAGTGCCACATAACCGGGGTCCTTGACAGACAGAGACATAGGCAGGGGAGAGTTAATGGGCCAGCAGGGCCGTTTTATTGTCCAACCAATACCGGCAACAATAATACCCACGGCCCGGGTTGACGGCAGCGCGCCGTCGGCGCCGTCTCCCTCCGCCGGCGCCCTCCTTCGGTCCCGGTGGGCCAGCCGCGGAGCCCCAAGGCTGCCCCAGCCTGCCAGGCTTCCAGGGGCATCCTGCCCCAACCCCGACTGGTCAGCCCTTGCAGGTGGCTCCCGACTGCGTCCTCCGTGGACCTCCGCCGGACGCCGCGGCAGGAGACGGCCCGCACCCGCTCCGTCGCTCCCGCTGGCGCTGGCCCCCGTCTCTCCGCATCCACGCGCCAGCCTCTCACACTGGCGCGTCCCTCTCTCACACTCACATTCACACACACGTTAAAAAGGCCCCAGCTGCAATCAGTCCCAACTGGCTGCAGCTGGAACCGGATCCAGGAAAGAAGCAGTCCACTAACTCACCTCTCTCCTGGATCCAATTAAGCCTCCCCCCACCCTCCCTCCAGTCCGCCACAGCTATATTCCTATTTATTTTTATTTATCTTTGCTGTATCCTATTAATTTTAGCACTGACCCAATTCCCCCACGGGGATCGTTTAAACCTGCACAAGGCAACATCTTACATTGGCAGCCCTAAATGGCAGCGAGAGGTAATAATGAAGTCCTCAAAATTCAAAACCCAGAAATCCAGTAAGGTGATGTCAGTAAACTAGTGTCTGATGGGGGTGGAGGAGGTGAAGAGGTTCAGCCACCGTTGGTGAGTCCAGCTTTCTCTGGACGGAGTGTTTGCTCACTGCAGTTTAGGAGAGACTTTTGGATTTCACGCTTAAAAGGAAAAAAAATCCACCCTCAAATACTGTCATTGTTTTGTATCATCAATTTGTGAGGTTCAATGCGTTCTAGAAGTTATTTGATATGAGAAAGTGTTGTAATTTACTTTTTTGGTGTACTCACTTGCTCTCAACCTGCCTCATCAACTTCTACTTCAGTAAGTGATTTACTTTCCCAGTATAGCTTTTCACCAACCCCCAGAGAACGTGCCTGGACTTGTATTCAGCTTAGTTTTCATGTGTAGGTGGAGAGAGCAATAATGATATCAGTAGCGATATTGAAAGCATGAGAGCGAGAGCTTCCAGTCGAGAAAAAGCCATGACCCTGACTCAAAAGAACATGCATTGTAGCTGCATTGCATTGTGGTCTATCTTGGCCACTGTCGGTGAAGAAATTGGTACACTATATGGCCAAAAGTCAGTGGACACCTGACCATCACACCTATATGAGCTTGCTGGACATCCCATTCTAAAACCATGGGCATTAATATGGAGTTGGACCATCCCTTTATGGCTACAACAGCTGCCACTCTTCTGGGAAGGCTTTCCACAAGCTTTTGGAGTGTGTCTGTGGGAATTTGTGGCCATTCAGCCAAAAGAGCATTTGTGAGGTCAGGCAGTGAAGGCCTGGCTCGCAATCGGTGTTCTAATCCCTCCCAAAGGTGTTCAATGGGGTTGGGGTCAGGGCTCTGTGCAGGCCAATCGAGTTCCTCCACACCAAACTCGTCTAACCATGTCTTTATGGACCTCGCTTTGTGCACAGGGGCACAGTCATGCTGGAACAGCAAAGGGCCTTCCCCAAACTGTTGCCACAAAGTTGGAAGCGCCCAATTGGCTAAAATGTCTTGGTATCCTGTAGCATTAAGATTACCCTTCACTGGAACTAAGGGGCCAAGCCCAAACCCTGAAAAACAGACCCAGACCATTATCCCTCCTCCACCAATTAGTAGGGGTGACTTTTGCCCATATAGTGTATCTCTTAATCTCTGATGGATGTCTCTCTGTATGATTGTTGAACGTCGGCCTAGAAAGAAGCCCTTGCTCTTTGATTGTGAGGGGCTGACATCAAAACCTGACGTTTACCATTGATGTTTTAGATCGCTGGAACATTTTCTGCTATCTGACTCCATTGTAGCTGCTGAAAATATCTCAACGCGGCATCCCGTCGCTTGTGTTGGAAATGGACCCAGGAATGCAAGCTACGTCGCCAATTCCTGTTTTCTAACAGTGTTTTAGGGATTTTTCTTTTCAATTTGTTACTTTCTGTGTGTGAAGATTTCCCGCCAGTGACCATACCTGACACCGGAATTTAATTTGGTCAAATAGGGTGAAACTACGGCATCTCAATTAGTGGGGCTCTTCTCTGTTGCAGCCACACTTTTGTGCTTTAGACTGGTATGACAGGTGGACTTTTACATAAGCATCTTGCCCGGTGCAGCTTTAAGTTTTATCTTAACCTTCCTTCCTCCTTTGTTCTCTCTCAGCTGCCTGTGGGGGTTTGATCCGGAGTATCACCGTTGGCCGGATTGTGTCCCCTGGTTTTCCCAGCAACTACAGCAACAACCTGACTTGCCATTGGCTGCTAGAGGCACCGGAGGGCCAGAGGCTGCACGTTCACTTTGAGAAGGTAGCATTGGCTGAGGATGATGATCGGTAAGTGGTGAATTTATGTTGATCTTTTTTGTTGATGATATATCAGGTCAATATTGGCCTTTTCATAAATATCGGATATCAGCCAGTTATGTTGTCCACCTCTGATATAATGGAGGATAATTCCTGGCCCCGAAACTGATTTTGCGTTTATTTCGCTATTTCTAAGCAGGAATTCTATTGGTGCCTCATTGGTGGTATTGCTGATAACGATATATGTAAAAGGCTGTTGATGATATTGACTGACCAATATATCTGTTGGGCCCTAATTTAAAGGCAGTAATATCCCTACAATGTGTTTACCATTTTGTGTGCAACGTTGAATAGGTGAGCTGCCAACTCTAAAAGAATTTCATTGGCTTGGGTTTCAATGGAGAGTGTCCCGTGATGGTCTAAATGCTGTTTCAGATGCTTTTCTGCACTGACAAGAATACAATTCTGGGGGAAACACTGAATACCTATAATGTTTTGGTATGAAAATGGTATTTAAAGATATTGAAAATCTGCAAAAAAAACAGCTTCAATCCAAAAACATTGGTATCGTTATCAGCTTTCAAAATCACGTATCTAAATCATATCCTTTTACTCCTGTCGGCAGCCTTAATTTCTTTTGCAATGACAAAGTATTTAGCACAGGCCCGCCGTAACTACTCTCTTGTGGTTCGTGCTCTGTTAAATGTGATGTATTGCCTGTCTCTTTTCTTGTGCACTTATCTTCACCTGTGTGCAATAGTCAGGCCTCTTATGCTCAGTGACTTAAACCCTTGAGTTTTCTTTAAGAAAATCATTTATGAAGACTCCACAGGATAGGAAATGGCTGATGGTGCAGCTCACATAAGTGACAGTAGAGTGTCATTTTATCAGAAGGGGGCTCTCATTACAGCGGACTAAAAAGAATAGCCACAGGGGGGAAATTAGCTGAATGATCCATTTTGTCAAGCAGCCAATCGCTCCTCAGACTTCTCTAGCTGCTGTTATATATATAAAGGAAGGACGTGATGATGAAGAAGTGATGAAAAGGGTAGAGGATTGGGAAAGGTGGTGGTGTAATGAATTGACTGTTTTTTCAAAGAAATAAATTAATAAATTGATTGAGATTGAACAAAATGGTTGGAAACATCCTTTTCTTCCCTCAGAGGCAAACAGCTGAAATCACATAGAGGTTTTTTTTAGTGTTGTTAGCTCCTACATCTGGAGACATTCACATGTTTTGTGTCATAGTGTATGCTAAAGTGTTAGCATGGAGCCTACTATCACTCAACATAGTGTATGCTAAAAAAGTGTTAGTATATAGCCTACTATCACTCAACATAGTGTATGCTAAAGTGTTAGCATGAGCCTACTATCACTCAACATAATGTATGCTAAAGTGTTATCATGGAGCCTACTATTACTCAACATAGTGTATGCTAAAGTGTTATCATGGAGCCTACTATCACTCAACATAGTATATGCTAAAGTGTTAGCATGGAGCCTTCTATCACTCAACATAGTATATGCTAAAGTGTTAGCATGGAGCCTTCTATCACTCAACATAGTGTATGCTAACATCCGCATAGACCAACAGGACAATCTACCAAATCAAAGTAACTTGTGATGCATTACAAACTGATTATAATTCCATTATAAGCATAGATAATCTTTTCTTACCATACAATCATCAGACAAACATCAGACAGTTAGATTTGATTTAATATCATGTCATTAACTCTACAGTTTAACTTTAACTCAAAACAATCTGTAACTGGACCAACACATAAGCTTGGTTATGACCTTTTGCCTCACTTTTAAAAAATGTAGAAAAGGAGGATTTGTTTGTCTCCTGACCAGCTTGGCATTATTTTTTGTAAATTCCTTGTTCTTCTCATTCTTTGATCTCTTCCTCCTGCATTCGGACCCACGTGATAAACTCCTCCACTGCAAATAAATTCAAAATTATTTTTTAGTTATCTTTGCCAATTTCCCACAGTTTACCTATGACTTTGGTTGAACATTTTAACTCTATTTGCTTGGCTACTCTAGATAATGTTGCTCCTCTTAAATTTAAAAGAAAACATTGTGTCACAAGCTTCCCATGGTTCGATGAGCAGGCCGGGGCTCTTGTAGGTAAAGAATGTAGGTAAAGTGGAGCGTAAATGGAAGAGTAGTGAGGTTGTGTTTTTCATTTACGCATGAAGGCATTGTTGGCAAAATTCAATGTTGCACTTTGAATAGGGAAAATATTTCTCCAGACTTATTGCTGAGAGCATAAATAACCCATGAACTTTAAGACTATTGATTGGGTGGTGAATGCACCTATGTCCAATAATATTGATCACACTCATGAGGAATGTGAAAAGTTCTTGGTCTTCTTTACAGAGAAAGTTGAGAAGATTAGAAATCAGATTGCACCACCTGATCGTGATCTGAATGTTTTCCTTCAACCAAAGGCATCATTTGGTTCTTCTGAGCAAATCTCAGAACAAACTCTTATGAAGATTATCTCTCTTATGAATTGTACATCCTGTTCATTAGATACATGCGCTTGTCCAGCCCTTTCTTAAAAAACCTGATCTGGACCCCTCCTTTCCCAGTGATTGCATACCTACAGTTGGGAGAAATTTTGTTGTTTTTATTGAACATATTCAAACGTTACCAGCTTGGTTTGGAAAAAGTATGTGAACCATGAGATTTAGTAACTGGTGGAACCTCCTTTAGCAGCAATAACTTCAACCAAACGTTTCCTGTGGTTGCTGATCAGACCTGCAAACAATTAGGAGGCATTTTGGACCATTCCCCCTTTCAGTTAATTGATATTTTTAGGATGTACTCGCAATGTACTTATAATGTGCTTATGGCGCCTTATAATGCCTTATGAGCAGCACTTTAACAAAGTTCCCACCCTGATGTAAAATTCTTTCAGTAACTCAGTCGGAGCACTTCCATGACCTAAAAATGTTCTTCCTTTCTGGTTTGTTGATGATGTTTTTCTAGTCTAGTTTCCTCTACAGTTGAACTGAAAACCACCGTCTAATGCAATGAATGTGCAAAACAAGTCAGAAAAAACATTCTGGTATATTCCTATAACCCATTTGTAAAATTCCCTGATATTGCCAAACTTCCCCAAAGAAATCCATCAAATTCCCTAACTTTCCCTGTCTGGAATACACATGAAAAGGGACATCCTGCTTCAAGTAAAGTGTGACCACGATTATTCTTTGTCCCCTCTCTTCTAGGATGCTAATCAAGAATGGGAATAGCATCGATGCGGCTGCGCTGTATGATTCATATGAGGTGGAGTACCTGCCCAATGAAGGCCTGGTCAGCACCTCCAGGCATCTCTTTATTGAACTGACAACAGATGCTGCAGGCACATCCACTGGCATTGCCATCAGATATCAAGGTAGGCACAAGAGTTAAGGATTATTGATTTCTAATAATTACACATTGTACTCCCCATCACTCAGGTGATACCATTCCTTATGTCACGTTCATGTTGGAATTACGGTAAATATGAGCTGCTGACTGGGAAAAAAACACGTCAGCCTCCTAGTGATAATTACATGTAGGACATGTGGGATTTTTTTGCCAGCTCCGATATCTCCCACGTGGTGTCACAATTTGTGGACTATTTACGCTAGCAATATCTGCTACAGTTTGTTTGATGTTTGTTTGATGTTAAACAAACTCGTAAAGGTTTACAATTGACCTTGCGATCGTCATCTTGGACGTGAGCGATCCAACGAGTTGTAGCAACAAGATGATGATTTTGCTTCTTGATGATATGATAGAAATTATCACCTACACAATAATGGACACATAGACATCTTGGTAATGCTATTAGAAGTGCTGCTCATAAGGCATTATAAGGGGTCATAAGCATATTTTAAGCACATTTTGAGTGCATGATAATTATTGTAATCAGTGCACGATATAATAAACGTGCAAATGGTTGAAAGTGTTAGGGGAAGCTATATAGTTAATGACATCATATTAAAGCTACAACCAGAAATTTTGCACATTGGCAGCCCCACATAGCAGCGAGAGTTAACAGTTTGACATTTTAGGGCATTAATACCTGATACATGATGTCAGCACCCAGCACAGTCATGTTTACCAACCGGATTGATTTATACCAGATACCGGATACCAAAGGGACAACAAGAGAAGCAAAAGATCTAACACTGGCAAGTCCAGCTTTCTCTGGAGGGATTGAGCGCTCAGCTGTTTAGGAGACAGTTTTGCTTTCACTCTTGTGACGTCCCGCCCTCCCTCTGTTCGCCATTGGTTCTTTTCTGTGTCCGTCTTCTTTACAGGGACAGAGCTGGGTGGGTAGTCAGCCAGAGTGATTACATCTGGTCAGAGCTCTGGCTCTCCTGGCACACTTGCTCTCTGTTTTTTTTTTTGCCTCCTCCATTTTGCCATCTGTTTTGTGACTTTGTTTGTTTGTCTGTTTGTCCACCCTTTGCTCTACGCCCATCCATGCATGTCCTACACTACAGATGTCACTGACTTACACACCTGTTTAGATGTTTACTTGGTAATTCAGCTTTAAATAAATCTTTTGTTGATTCTGGTATGTTGTGCACGGTCTCCATTATTGTTACAAAAGCCAGTTTGGGACGCTCTTCCCTACTGCATCTCCACTTTGTAATTTAGGCTGATAAAACAGCTGGATTTTGACATAAACATCTTGCCCAGCCTTCAAGTTAATTTCCTGATGTGTGATTATATTGTAAGGAAAGCTTACACTCCTAATAGGCTTATAATCTGCTAGCAATGCATCACAAGTGCTCATATTTCTGTATTTCTTCTTTTTGTAAGTCTTTTTTTTAAAGTTTAAAGTCCTGAATTGAATATTGACATTGTATATCACCTTGAAGTGTGTGTGCGTGCCCGTGTGTATGTGTGTGTGCATGAAGGATTAGCTTGCCCGGCAGTTCATTCCAACGGGAACTAAACATCACAGCCTGATATTTGCATTCCTCTTTCTCAAAACCCAAGAGAAAATGCCCTGTTTTTGCGAAATCCCTGCAGGCGTAGTTCTCTCCCTACCTCTTTTATAGCCTTGGCCAGTGCATATTCTTTTGCAGCTATCATACAGGTGCAGAGTTACAATGCAGCCCCCAGAATGAAGCCAGTTTTATGCTCCATTCGGAAATATTGTACGCGGGAACAGATGAATCAAGGACAATCTTCAAAATCCTCTCCCCAAGGTCATACCAAGACAATATTTACCTGCAGCTTCTACCGGCAAAATCCTCTCCATTACCGCCCACATGATGGCCGGTGCAGGATGCCAGTGAATTTTTCTCATCCTAATGTATTTTTTTTTTCTCCCCACATTCTTCTCACCACTTATCACCCCTCTCAGATGCACCGCATGTCTCTATTCCATCTCAGACAGAGTGTCCCTGTCGAGGCCCGCTCGCAAAAAAATATTCAGTCATTATCCAATAGAATCGATGTAATCTGCTTAGGCCTCTGATTCGCTGTAGCAAATGGGATTAGGTCCCAAGGGAGCAGCCATGCATATTTCTAATGGACCTTGTTATGGCCTTTAACAGCATGTAATACTGTTCGGTCCATCTGCAGAACAGCTTTGATGGCCCCACACACCATTCCCACTCTTCATCCGTTCATTCGTCCGTACATACTGCCCCGGCATTGATGCTTGCCTCTGTTATCAACTGGACACCATCTTTGAATGTACATCAACGTATAGGATAACATAAAAAAAATACATATATCTAATACATATCACAATTACATTAATTGTATTTAGTCAATGGTGTGTTGAAAGAGACTGTTTTATATTTTAACCTTTTCTGCAGGTGCATGTGTTGGATCAAGGACTCCCAATAAGAAAGTCTTGGCATAAGCTTACAATGGACTTTATACCAAATTAATATTTGACCTGCATCTTGCGCGCATCTGCAAAGGTTTTCCCAACATATGGGACCCATAGCTGAAAAATATTGATCCACCTCTAGCCGCCTCATTAGTAGCAGTGTTTCTCAACCACGTGACATCGTGACCAAAGAGTCTGCAGGTTTTCATTTCAACCAATCACTATGGCGGCTCATTTCGCTAGCTAGTTCCTCCTCTTGCTTGAATGTGTGTTAATCAGATTCTTGAGAAGCACTGCTCTAAAATGTACTAACTGAGTTTTTATAGCGCAATGGCTGTTTTGACAGGTATGTCTTCCTGGGTTGGTGTGACTGGCTATATGGTTGCCTTGTGACATTGTCTATCACCTTTGTAAGTCGCTTTGGATAAAAGCGTCTGCTAAATGACTGTAATGTAATGTAATTGTCAACATCCATGTATGCTGTGCCGATGCTACCTACCTGTGTTTAATTTTATTATTTTCATCTAAATAAATTAATGCTCTCTGATTGATATACCACAATATTGATTCAACCTATAGACAGTTCATGAAAGCTTTTACATTTGCTGTTCTAAACCACTGACCTACATAGAGAAGACACACGCATGAGTGAAGCTAGTTTTGCTAGCTATTTCCCATAATTCCCAGAGTGTGATGTCACTGCACCATTGGTAGGATTCTGAGTATGGGACCCGCTCAGCCAATCAGATGCTGTTACATGAAAGTCAATCAGGATCCAGTTTGTGTCAAGCCAAGATGGCGTCCCATTTCCTTGACAACGGATGTCAACAAAGGCAGTGGGTATATATATGTCTTTCACAGTAAGTGAATGTATTTTAGCCTTGTTGAGTGTTTATTTACCTGAACGTTGTAACTGTAACATGTTCGCGTGTAACCTCAATGTGTGCTGGAAACATGACACTGACATAACGTTAGCCAAACATGGATAAACCTCCATTAATCGTGTGCTGACTTAGATGGCTAGCTACTTAGCTTTCATTTCTGCCTTTTGTTAATTAAATTACTTTTTTCATAGCATCTTTAACACAATGGCGTTAGTCGTTAATCAAGTAAAGGCATCAATGAATTCCCCATACAGCTTAGGTTAGCTACATGTAGTGGGCTCAATTTAATCAGAGCAACTCAGATTTCTTGTGAAGTCTTGTGTTCTCAGGTGTAATCTGAGATGACTAAACCATATTTATCCGTCTATTGGCAGTCTGGTGTTGACATTTTAAGCTCATAAGCAAAGCAAAGCCGAATTCCTGTGGGCAATATCTATAGCCACTGTTTAAGTGTATTTTTAAGATAATAACAAAAAATAAACTAATAAATTAAAGAATTAATCTTAGCTCTGCAGTCCGAGTATATTATTTTAATTGTTGCATCTGTTTTGCGACAGGCTGTAATATTCTCTGTTCCTCTTTACCTGCACAGGTGGAGTCATCAGAGTTCAGCTGGATTCAAGCCACAGGAGACAAGTCATAATGATCGCTGTTCATCATTTTATGCTCTACATTTATTAGTGATTGATGGCTGAAAGCTCTCCAAATGCCCTCATTTTCTGTTAAGCTCTGTCAAAAGGTTTAAAATCACATATTCAAAATGTTTTTCAAATCTTAATCTTGACAGGAAAGTAAATGGGCTTCCTTTATACCCCTGTATGTATCCCTACAAAATATGACATTTAAATGGAACCTGTTAGACAAAATGCCATTTCCCCTAATTTCATAGCAGATGCTCTACAAGAATATAAATATTGTGTGTGTTTGTTCTTTGGTAATTAAAAAATATGGTTTTCTGGCTTTTTATTGACATAGAGTGATGACAGGAAATGGTTGCTAGGATAAGGGTGCCCATTGGGCAATGAACCGGGCTTTCTAGGTCGGGCTGCTGTCATTCATGAAGGGATGATAAGATGATCCTTCCTTCTGATATTGAAAAATGGAGAAAGAAATCATCACAGATCTTCATTCCGTCTTAATCTTGCTACTATCCAATTTCACTTCCCCTGTCTGTGTTTAAAAAGAGATGGGATGAAATCTGTTGCAATGTTGAAGTAATGATATTTTACTACACATTATGATCGAACTTTGCAAATTAAATCTAAAATCATAAAAACTGGAAGACTAAGAGTGATTAGCTAATCTTGGAGCAATCTACAATGTGAAATTCATGTTTTGCATGTGTGTGGTACCAGTAATCACTTTGAACAAACCTAGAAAAAGAATGTTAATTCTACTTTTGTTAGTTTCCACTGTGATGAGCAGCCTAAATCTCTCTGTCTTTCAGGATCCAGTTGATTTATGATCAATAGCAAAAGAATAACAAGTCAGTGTTAGTATAACTTGTAATCTCCTTTGTTCATGGCAGAGTTGGAGCCGTCATTTAACTGGATGGATGACTGAAATGATACAGCTATGTACCACTGACTTGCAGAGCTGGAGACTTGAGACTTGGGCTCGAGTCGGACTCGAGTCACAAAAAATCAGGTCTTGCGACTTGACTTGGAGTGGTCTGCTGTGAGACTTGACTTACTTGCGACTTGACTGCTTAAGATTTGATAGCAGTAACTTGACCAGACTTGCCTTTGTGACAGACTAACGGGGATATGTTGGATAAAGCCAGAGCTTAGCTTGCTAGCTGGCTAACATCAGCTAGCACCCGATAACTAACACTAATTTTGAAGTAACTTTATGGCTTAACTTAACTTACTTGGACAGGGGTTCATCCATCTTCAACCTCAAGGTTTCATTGATCATTATTTGGTAGCTAACACTACCTACCCTTTGACCTTTTCATGTAGCCTAACCACACGTCTTCTCCTCTGCAGCCTTTGCAGCAGGCCACTGCTACGAGCCGTTTGTGAAGTACGGAAACCTGACCAGTAGCGACAGTACGTGGGCAGTGGGAGCTGTGGTGGAGTTCTCCTGTGACCCTGGCTATACTCTGGAACAGGGATCCGTCACTATTGAATGCATGGACGCCAACAATCCCCAGTGGAATGAAACTGAGCCTGCCTGCCGAGGTTTGTGTGTGTGTTGTTGAAATTAATTGCCACATGAACATTTCAGAACATTCCATGAATTATACACTCAGCACTGTACCTCTCTTAATTGTGTGTGCATGTGTCTTTTTGTGCCTACACCCTGGTTGTGAGTGTACATGTGAATGCATTCATGTGTCTTTGTGTTGCAGCTGTGTGCAGCGGAGAGATCACTGATTCGGCTGGAGTGGTGCTTTCGCCCAACTGGCCCGAAGTCTACGATAGAGGCCAGGACTGTATCTGGGGCATCCACGTTGAAGAGGACAAGCGGATTATGCTGGACATTCAAGTGTATGTATCCCGCTCACATGTGCTTGCGTTTGATCAGCCACTTTATCCGTGCTGTTTATCGATGACGTCGTATCGCAGTGAAAGTCGAGAAAGTCTGTTATCTGCATCGTTTCGTGAAATCAGGACCTCGGTATCTTTCCAATACCAGTTCAGCACAGTCTTCAAAGCTGTTTTTAATATGATTTTTTACTGTTCCATAATATCATATTGAGAAAAACGCTTGCTGCAATATTCTCTCCATGGCCTCTTTCACATCTGTCATTGCAAAACCCAGTTCAGCTCCTCCCTGCTATTATGCCACTTGTCTGCTGACACGCAGGCGGCACCTTCCTTCGAGTACAGCGGCAGAAACAGTCGACAGATTACAAAAAACCGCCTCACCGTGACTGATGTACGACACATTATAAACAAAAAGCCGTTCATGAAAGAATGCTCGGCTTGTGAATGAGATGCCTAAGTACTAAGCAGACAAAGGTTAATTAGGTGCGGCAGAGAAAACAAATTATACCGGGGGGGGGGGTTTGCGGCCTCCCTTTAGTGGTGTGTCGAGTAGAGGGTGCAAGCATGTTTTTTCCTGATTGCGGTGCCCAGGTGAAGACGTAAAACAGCCCTTCCCGCTGTGTCAGAGCCCGATAAGTTAGTCAGCCGTAGAAAATCACTTGCCTTTTGCAAGCAAATTAGGAAGTGCTTATTTGCATAGGTTTCATCTTAAGAACTGTTCTGTTCTGTCTTCTCTCTCTCTCTCTCTCTCTCTCGGAACAACACCTAGGCTCTTGTTGTACTTTGTGAAACATTGATTAATGGCATCCGAAGTAAATAAGTAATTTCCCCTTCTCATTTTGCAGAGCGGGGTGAAATTTGGAGCCGGATGTGGATGCAAATTTCCCCCCTGGCAAACAGTTAGACACCGAATAGATGTTGATACGATGGACCGCACCAATGTTGAAAGCCCGTGTAAATGTAGCGCCAAAATGAAAGGTGACATCGGTAGTGTGCATTTTTGTGAGATCAGGACCTAAATAGCTTTCTGGTATCAGTTCAAAACGGTTTCCAATATCACCAATATTTTACCGTCTCATAATCGTGAAAATTGGTCTGTTTTGGTCTGTTTTGACTTTAGGGTTGTAGATTTTCATTCATTTTCCATGCATTGTGCCATGGAACATCTGTGCACACCAGGCATATGCTGTGAAAAGTGCATGTGTTTTTTGCAAAACACAAACTAAGTGAAACTTGAGGTGTCAGCACACCGCAGTCTAGTTTCTCAAAGAGATCACTCGAGGGAATATATAAAAAGAGGAGATTTCCAGAGAGATTTCCAGAGAGAGGAACATTTTAATCTAGCACAAGGCTTACTCGCTGTCTGTGAAACCAGTCTGAACATATGCTCTATGAGTAAAGCTACCAGGTGACCGACCGTTTCTGTGAAGCCGATCAAAGCTTATCAGTAGCAGCTGTTTTCCCTCAGCAGTCAGGGTTGGAAAAGCGTACGGAGACATATCGGGCCCTTCAGCGATGTCCCTCGGTATCGGCTCCTGAAATGACACGCACACGCGAACACACGTGCACATATACATATATCTTCTTTTTCATCTGTGTAATGACAGAAGGGACATTATCGCCGGGGTGTATCACATTACATTCACGGATGGCCTTCGAATGACGGAGGAGGGAGCAAAAGGTGTGAAGGAAGGGACAGCGAGGGGAAATAAAATGGATGAAACTACTTTCTCTCCTAGAAAATATACTAAAAAAATATATTTAAAAAGACACTACCATAAAATAGCTACTGGCTGGGCACTAGTAAATTCAGAAACATTCTATACGTCCCCCATTAATCCTGAATCAAATGTTGGTGAGTAGAATTGAGTGGTAGCTAGGCTACTTTTGTTTCTTTTGTAGTTTCTGAATGTTAAAAACAAAACAAAAAAAATACAATTTCTCAACAAAAAAAAAACAACAGGTAGAGAGAGTGGGATGGTGGTACAGATTCCAGGCAAATTTCAATGGGATGACATCTGGTGCTGCCACTTGGAGCAAAAACATCCAAAAACGTTTTTTAATTTAAAAATTGAACTGCAGCAGATATTACTCGCTTTTCGTAAGAGGGGTTGATTGCAATAGTGTGAATATAACCAATTATTTTTATCTGCCAACATTTTGCCACTTGTGTTTATACATTTACCAAATTTGTGCCACCAAGAGGGCAATATTGGAGAGAAGAGTGTCTGAACTGCTAACTCAAAAGGAAGTGTGGTATTCATGTGATTTTTCGAGTTAGAAAGTGAGACTGATAGAAATTGAAACCATTACAGAAGCAGACTGTATTACTGTTGTCTAAAGCCTGAATTTTATGTTAAGAACAACAGGGTTTTTCTTTTTTTCCCGGATGCCTTTTTAAAAAGTTTTTACCTTGACCTAACAATAGATGTGAAGCCAGACTTTTCCCTCGGCCTATATAACACAGTTGCATACATTTTTCTTTTATTTGTGACTTTCAGAGGGGTAAAAATACTAAAATCATAAAAAGAATAGTTGGGCTAAAATGTGTTGGTAGGTGGTCCCCTGGGGCCAAGGCAAATTGAGCCCTGTTTTCTCAAATTGAACCAAATCAAATTAGTGTCAGGGAATGGAAGCCGTGATTGATTTTCCTCCACAGATGCACTGCAGAGCCACGCAAAGGCTTGTTTAGCTTAATCACAACAAATTTGACGCCGGCCAACAATATTTCTCAATCTGTCTTGCCCACCGAGCAGGTGAGAGGCTTTACCCGTCAGGAATCAAATAAACATGGATCATCATCGTCGATATTAGATTTTACAATTCTGCAGAGAGGATTGTGTGCTCATTTTTACTAGCGCTGTGAGACGCTGTTTTTTGACCTTTTAGAGTGATGACATTTTTGTGGATCAAGGTCATTTTGGCCGGTCCTCATTGGGATTAGTTTATGATTTGGGATTATGATTAGATTTAAATTAGAGGTAAGGTTAGTTTAGTGTTAGAACTTTATTTTTGTCTTTTATTTCTGACTTTTAGAGAGATGTAAATACTAAATCATAAAAAGAATAGTTAAAGTAAAATGTGCTGGCAGCCAAGCCTTTAGGGTACCAGTTCCAGTTCTAATCCTAAAATTAGGATTAGGTTAGGGGTAAAGGTTATGGGGTTAGGGTTAGGAAATTCTCACACATTCACAAACTCACATATATTCCCTGTAATTCCTCTAGTGTTGACCAAAAAATAAATATTTTGTCTTTTCTCGGGGTTTTCCATGTGTCGATTCAATCCGCAGTGATCTCTTGATTTTTGCGCGCTCCCATAGTGATTAATAGCTCAATCTCTCGCTGGCTAATGAGTTTTATCAGGAGCCGCTGGTGATTAATTAGCGACAGCAAAGAGTATGTCACTGCTTTATTCTGGCTAAGTCATTTCCTCCATGCTCTAAATCTCCCCCTTACAAAAAGGAGATAGCACAGCCCCCAGGTGACATTTTCGAACAGCTCTGAGGTTTGAATATGTGGAGGCTATGGTCAAAGCAATGTTCTCTCCAGTATAAAGGCAGAACTGTGATAGCGCGCGTGGTTATTTGGCATGGTTGTGGTTCATTCATCTCACAACCCATGTAAATGAAAATAGCACAACATATGTCATGATTAACACATCCTTCTTAAGAGTGAAGTGTTGTCCACCTCTGATATGATGCAGTTTGATTGATTGTAGAAATGATCAATACTACACTGGTTGTCTATAGGAAGCCCTTAGCCTGAATTGATTCTAATGAGACATTTTTATCAGATTTCACACACGAAAACATAAATATGTTTCATTGTTGGCAGTAATACTCCTATTATCCAGTATTATCCATCCATAAAGTTTTAGTGCCCCATGGGAAAAATGCTGTTCCATCCTGACAAGAATACAATTATTGGCATGAAAATGATTAAAGGAAAGATCCACTCCAAGATGCTTAAACACTGGTACAACAGCTATTGGTGATGTAGTTTGCCTTCTTGGGTCCATTTTGTTGTTTGGTCATGTATTTTTATTATTCCTGCGGATAAACGTAGAGGATGTGATGTGATATTATATATTGATATTTCCAAGCGCAGCTACAATGGAGTTTGATGGTAGAAAAACCTTCAACAATCTTAAACCTCAACGGTAAACAAAAGGTTTTGGTGTCAATCCCTCAATCCCTTCCTTCACCGACAGTTGCCTCAATAGACGATAATGCAATGCAGCTGCAAGACATGTTAAGTCGTGAGTAAGGGGTGTGACTCCGGCTCTGTCTCGACTGGAAAAAGTCTCTCCCCTCTCCACCCTCCTCCCCCTCAGTTGGTCAAGCTCCCGACCCAACACTTGTCACTCATCTTGATGAGCTGTCTACTTTGAAACGGCATCTAGCCTGAGGCTGTCTAACCGGCAGCTGTAAAGCCACCACAGGCGTTGAAGAAGCAGACGGTGAACGCAGCCAATCTGCAATTAAAAGCAACACTCTAGCTTTACTGTTCTTTCTTTTCTTACTACAATCCAGCTCAGCTTCCCATATGACACGCCGGAAGTATATGGTATATGCCCCAAACGTCCCCAAAATCATTGAAAAGCCAATTTCAGGCAAACAAGGGGATTAAGGCTGAATCTCGATATCCGGTCTCACAGCCTCACAGACTTTGAGGCACACTCCCAAAGTCGATGAGGGGTCAGTCTTCAAGTCTGGACTCATCTTCTGGATTCATCTTTAGGCATGTGCACACAGGCTCAAAGACACAGACTGATAATGCATGATGTTGCATAATGTACAGTCGTGATTGAAAGTTTAAATGCTTTTTTAATCAAAAAATAAATATTTTTTTATCAGAATTAGCCTTTTCTTAACCATTCAAAGGTCAGATCTTTGGGAAAGAGTTTGTCAGTCACTCCTATAAATCCAGGTGAGAAACCTGGTCAGGTTGGTGTTACCATGCAGGTGAAAGAAAAACATGCTGTGATCTAAGGAGACCTCAGAGGAGCTCAGGAAGAGAGGAGTGAGTGAGCATCAGTCTGGGGAAAATGTAATTATTATTATAGTCATATCAAAAAGATCTGGCCTCCATCAGTCAACTCTGAGACAAATGGAAAGCATTTAACACGACAGCAACTCTGCCTAGAAGTGGACGTCCTTCTAAAATATCACCCAGAGCCACAAGAAAAATATTAAAAACAACCCAAGGATAACATCTAGAGATCTACAAGCCTCCATTGCTGCATTTCATGTAATTTGGCATCCATCAAAAATAGGAAGAACACTGAATAGAAATGGCATTCACGCAAGGGTAGCCAGGAAGAACCTCTACTGTCTAAAAAGAACAAAGCTGCCAGTCTTCAGTTTGCCAGAGTCCACCAGGACAAACCTGAAGATTTCTGTAAATCTGTTCTCTG
Organism: Hoplostethus atlanticus; assembly: GCA_034670405.1. Lineage (NCBI taxonomy): Eukaryota > Metazoa > Chordata > Actinopteri > Trachichthyiformes > Trachichthyidae > Hoplostethus > Hoplostethus atlanticus. The sequence continues at coordinate 1,637,847 of JAXDDX010000052.1, forward strand.
GACAGATGAGTCCAAAACTTTGGTCACAATCAAAATACCATGTTTGGTAACAACCCAAAACTGCCCACCAACACAATAACCATCCCTATGGCGATGGATGGTAGGACTGTCATGGTCTGGGGCTGTTTTTCTTCCCCTGGACCTGGACCCATTAAAGGAACCATGAATTCTGAGGGAAAACAGAGAATTCTAGAACAGAACGTCAGGCCATCAGTCAGAGAGCTGAAGCTGGGCTGAAAGTGGCTGTTCAACAAGACAATGACTCAGCATTCAAGCAAATCTACCAACAAATGGCTCCGGAAGAAGAAATTTTGCGTTTTGGATTGGCCAAGTCAAAGTCCTGCCTTAAATCCAATTAAGATGCTGTCAGGACCTGAAGTAGCTGTTCATGTGAGAACTCAAACCTCACTGACGTTTAGTTCTGGAAGGAGGAGTGGGAGAAAATCCCTCAAGGAAGATGAAGAGACTGATCGGTGGCTCTAGGAGATGTTTACTCAGATGTTTACTAAGTCATCACTGCTAAAGGAGGAGTCATGTTACACAGGGATATCTGATTTGTTGTTAAATAACCCAGTTTTGTTAAATAAACAATGAAAGTATTTGTGCCTGTTCTTTATTTGGGATGTCTTCATTACGATTTGAGGTTTAGATTTTTTTAAGATTATTATATTATATTATTCAAAAACATTCAAGTATGATTTGCTCTCATTTGTGAGAAATAAAATAAATGAGAATAAATGTGAGAAATATTAATACGGGCTGTTTCTGTTTTAAACATTATCAAAATTCAGATGCGTTTGCTTACAAGAAATATGGATTACCTCTCGTGTCTTTGTTCTCCAGGCTAAACATTGCAAAGAACGACCTGTTGACCTTCTATGATGGCGACGACCTGACAGCCAAGGTGCTGGGTCAGTATGGAGGATCGCGGTCACGCTTCAAGCTCTACACCTCAACGGCCGACGTCACCATCCAGTTCCAGTCCGACCCCTGCCACCAACATCTACGGCTATGGCAACGGCTTCGTAGTACACTTTTTTGGTAAGGCGGTACCTTAATACTCAATCAAACTCAACCCCAAACAATTGATCTGAGAGTTGTGCTAACAAGGGTATGACTGTTGACTGATGCATTTTTTAAGGCTGATAACAATATTTTTGGATTGAAACTGACAATAGGCGATACTTTCTTCAAATATTCACTATCTTTTATTTATCTTTTACAAGCATTCACAGTCTTCTGCAAACTTGTGTTGAATCTCATCAAAATGTCTTGAATCAATTCAGGTTAAGAGCTTCCGTGTAGTATTGATCAATTCTACAATAAATATGGAATCAAACAAACTGCATCATATTCATCATATCAGGCCCCAGGAAGACTAGCAGTTGCTAAGGCGTCAGCTAACGGGATCCTCAAAAAGGGATGAGAGCAATTACAGAGGCGTTATTAAGAAAGAGAAAGAAAGAAATATTAAAGGAGATAGAGATAGAAGCATAAATGTGTGAGATGGAGGGAGGGAAACAGGATGAGATGGAAAAAGAAGGAGGAGAAAGAAAATCAAAGATGGAAGGAGAGAGAGAGGAAGAGGGAGAGTGCGAGGGACCTAAAAGAGGAGGGAATAATAGTCCCTACCCGGCGTTGAAGGGGTCTTTCCGTCAGTACAGCACCACACTGTAGCCAGCACACTATATCTGATAAGACCTAATGAATTCATAGGGAGTGAGGGTCACAGAATTCATATGATCAAGAAAGAGGGAGAAAGAAAAGTAAAGGGGAGATAGCTTTTATTACAGTCTTTTCATGAATCTCATTGAAGAAATATAAATAAAAAGGCAGCAGAATGAGCAGGTGTCTTGAGAATGTGCTTGCCTAGAGCCCAAGAGCAATTACTTTGGTGTGTTTGCCCAAATTAGCCTTGTAAGCAGAGGGCCTTGAACCTGCCCATGACTGGGAATGAGTAGACCTGGCAGATTAAAGTCTCCCTGCAGGATTCTTCGTTTTAATTGCTGGGAACAAATCATGCCCCTTAAAGGTTTCCTTTTGTTTCAAGCAGTGATAACAAATATCTTAACGGGATAAGTGACTTTCTGGCCTCCATACATAGAATTGATCAGTACTACACTGGTTGTCTATGGGAACCTGAATTGATTCTCATGTGTTATTTGATCAGATTTCACACAAGTATGCATGAATATATTCTTATTCCTATCCTTATCCTGTGATTTAATGGAGAGTTTTAGTGTGTCTAAATGCTCTTTCAGACGCTTTTCCACCCTGACAAGAATACAATTGTGGGGGAAACACTGCATACTTGTAAATATAAAGGCACAAAATGTCGACTATCGGCAGCTTAAATGCAAAAATATCGACATCAACAACCTCTATCAATCGAACCCTACATCACAGATTGCATCACCTATGGCTATCATCTTCTAATTTTCCACTTTCTCTCTCTTTCCCTCACCATTTCTCTCTCATCCACCTCCTACTACCCTTTACTTCTAAAGAGGTTGCTCGTAATGATACCTGCCCAGAGCTTCCAGAGATCTCTAATGGCTGGAAGAGCACATCTCACCCAGAGCTGGTTCACGGCACAGTGGTGACCTACCAGTGTTATCCAGGTTATCAGGTGGTTGGCGCCGAGCTGCTCATGTGCCAATGGGACCTCACCTGGAGTGGTGACCTGCCGAGCTGTGAGAGAGGTGATCAGAAACACACTGTCATATACAGTATGCTGCATCATTCACTACAGATGGGAAAGATGGTGGATGCAAGCTAGAAAATACTGTTCAGCTTTCTGATTGTAAACAATACTAGAAAATACCATTCACCTCAGCTTTCAGCTGGTAAATACTGCTAGAGAACTCTGGGTTTGAGGATGGACTTCCTAAATTCTAATTCTGACATTACCAACAAGAAAATACCTGTAATCAATGGTAGAGAATAATAATAATAATAATAATAAACATTTTTGTAAAAACAAGCTTTTCTAAACACGGTTACAAAGTGAAAATGAAATGCGATAAAACAAACATCAGAAAGTGCAGAAAAACAGATTTGTAAAAAATGGTTTTCAATAAGGTCCTAAAAGAAGCAACAGATGTATCATCTCTTAGACTGCACTCTTGAACATGGGGAGATAAAAGCTCTGATTTGACATTTGTTACCATGTTGCCATGGTAATCATAAGTTTGAGAAGCTGCCCATGGTGGGCCAAACACAACAATCTCAGATTTACCATCATTAAGCTGCAGAATGCTTTGAGACATCCAACATTTGATATCTGCTAAACAGCCATGTAAGGAGAGTAGGCTATGCGGATCATTGGGGGTTACTGGTAAGTATAGCTGTGTATCGTCTGCAAAGTGATGCAAAGAAATGTGTCTGTGAATTATATGGCCAAGAAGAGAATAGGACCAAGGATGGAACCATGTGGAACCCCATAGTTTAACAGAGGAGGAGGATACAGAATTCCCAAAACTGATGGAGAATTTTCTGTCAGAAAGATAGAATATAAACCAATTGAGAGCTGAGTCTGTAATTCACACAAAATCTATAAGTCGATCAATTAAGATGCGGTCAACAGTATCAAATGCTGCACTGGAGTCAAGTAGCAGGATTGAAGGATTGAACATTTACTAAATGTAAAATAAATCAATTCATTGGTTAGAAACTACCTTCTCAAGTACTTTGGACAGAAATGGAAGTTTAGAAATGGGTCTAGTTACCGAGGGTCAGGACTAAGCTTTTTAACAAGAGGCTGAACAAGTGCATGTTTAAAATAAGAAGGTACACATTCAGTGGCCAGTGAGCTGTTTAAAATGTAAACAATATTAGGACAGCCACTAGCAAAGACTTCTTTTAGGAGTCTGGCTGAAATTATATGTAGGGGACATGATGATGATTTTATGGTGGGATACAATATCTAGCATAGGTGCCGATTTATGTTTTTGCCAGTGGGTGCTCAAATTAAGTGAATACCACCAAGGTGAAGATTGTCACAAAATCACTTTTATTGCGCTTGCTTTAGTAATTACCGTGGTGCAGGCTACTGTCATCTGTCAGACGCAGACACACACCGAAACGAAATGCAACACTGCTCTGCTACAAATTCATCACTGGTGGTGGATCCTCACTTTGACTGTCTTTACACTCGGTATCTCTCTCAGTTTTTTAATTACAAATTTGTGCGTTTTTACTCGATCATCACCCGTGTTTCACACTTGCTGTGTCGCTAGCTAGTAGCTACGTGATGGAACAACGTTGGTTTAGCCGACTCTAACGTTACATTGGCAGTTGGCTACGTGACTACGCCCCTTAACGTAGCCTACACATGCACAGAGCTGGAACAAGTTTAATTGGATAATGCGATTTGTAGTTAAAACATTCACCGATAATAATAAGCAATAATAGAATAAATAGATGCGTTTTGGTTTTTTTAAAGATGCAGTTTTTTAATACATTTATTTATTAATTTATTTTTTAATCGGCCTTCCCCTGTGGGTGCTCAACCTTTTCGGTGGGTGCTCGAGCACCGGAGCACCCATGTGATCGGCGCGTATGATATCTAGGAGTGATTCTGAAGATATTAGTACAAAGGAGCCTGGTTGTTTTTTTTGGTCTGACATTTAGAACGATCAGGAAGTGGTATCTGAGTTCTTATGTTTTCAATTTTCTTGTGCAAGAAGCCCAGAAACTTCTCACAACCATCAGGAGAGTGACTTTGACACTTTGTTGACTTTGTTACTTGACACCAGTGCATTAATGATTCTATTAATGGTAGTAAAAAAGAGGTCTAGGATTATGATAATTGGTGATAATTAAATTAGAAAAATATTTATCTCTGGTGACTTTTACAGCCATCAATTCTTTCATGTGTATGTGGAAGACACTTCTTCCATTTCCACTCTGCTTTTCTGCACTCCGCTTTTTTTTTTAGCTCTGATGTTCTCATCAAACCATGGAGTGCTGTTTGTACTTTGTTTTCTTATGGTTTTGATAGGAGCAATTCTATACAGTGTAGGTAAGCACTAGGCTTTCAGACAGATTTTCCTTATGGTAGACAAGTTAATTATAAGGGGTCTGAATGCAACTGGGTAAGACAGGAAAAGAACATGGAATGTTGCCAAGATGGTCAGAGACAAATAAATCTATGGTTTCTAGATTGTACCGAGTAAGGTCATAAGTCACAATGTAAGTCAAATAAGTCAAATGTATGACCTTGTTTGTGGGTTGGACCTATAACAAAATGTGCAAGATTAATTCATTCAGTGCAACATATTCATACATGCTTGTGTGGAATCTGATCTAAATGTCTCATTAGAGTACATTCAGGTTAAGAGCTTCCAATAGACAACTGGTGTTGAACCAGATCCCATTTTTAATAATAATGATAATAATAATAATAATCATGACCTTTAAAAAGGCCAATGTCAGCCCCATATATTGGTCTAAACCTATTCTGGGGCCTCTCCAAGGCCTTGACATTAACCTAGCGCAAGTGAGCCAAGAGTCAGACATGGAGATATGATCTCAGTCACCCGAGAGATAACTAACAATTTTGAGGATTTCATTACCCAGAAATCCTGTAAGGTGATGTCAGTAAACTAACTCTGTTTAGTGTGTGGTGGGGGTGGAGGTAGTGAAGAGGTTCAGCCATTGTTGGTGAGTCCACTTTTCTCTGGATGGAGCCGTTGCTGCTGTTTGACAGTTTTGGATTGGATTGCACACTTAAGTTTCAATTTGTCACTTCCTGTGTGGAGACGATTTCCCACCAATGTCCATACTTGACACCCAAATAATAATCATGTAGACAAATAGGGTGAATCTATGACATCTCAATTAGGGGGCATGGGATGCTGTTCTCTGTTGCAGCCCCAATATGTGATTTTGGCTGATAAGACATGTTTTACATAAAGCCTCTTGAAGACGTGAGGAGTGGCAAAATGATTGCACTTTGCAAAAAATGTCCTCGCTCTGAAGGTCTAAAACTCAAGCTGGTTCTCACAAGATAGTAAATCAAGAGAGCACACACACACACACACACACACACACAAGCAGCATCCCATGCCTCAGTGCCAGTGACCGGCCCCACCGGCATGAGGCAGGGACCTTGGCTCCAACATGGCTGACTTCCACACTGTCTTCCCGGCCTCGCTGCCCCTTCTCCTGCTGGGCTCAGAATTGGGTTTGGGACTGGCTGCTGGGAGAGATGCAACTCATTTCTTCACCCATCCCCTCTGTGGGCTCATGTACCGTGGCTCGGGCAGACAAGCCGTACTACCTGATATTTTGTTTAAAAACACTACCCACATATTGCAGTTGTCTCTGTTGCCTCGGTTCCCACAGTTGGTGTCTAGAATCTTTGACTATGTGCAGTACTAGGCTATAATTACGGAGTGCAAAGTGTTGTGCGGTTTGTTCATGCATTATGCTTTATCGACCCTTCATATTGTGGTGCTGCAATTACGTTGCCAGTTGTGCAAACTACAGCTCCATCCCATCCTTTGTGCAGAATTCAGCCTCTATACTCACTTTTAGCAATGCTACGCAGCACAGGGAGATTGTTGGCATTGATTTTTGAGAGACAATAGCCTAAACTTGCACTAGGCAAGATGTTTATGTAGGAATCCATCTAACATCAGCCAAAATCACAAAATTGAGATGCTCTCAAAATACCATTTCAGTGTGTATTTAATACTAGCACTGTTGTTGGAGAACAGTAGAGGGCTTAGAAAATGTTGGTTTACTATAAACAACCTCTGTCCATCCAGTGGTGTCTTGCACCGACCCAGGCAAGGTGGAGCATAGCCGGCGTGTGCTGACGGGTCCTCATCTCACTGTGGGTTCCACCATTCAGTACGTCTGCAACAAGGGCTTCACTCTGTCTGGCAACAGCCTGCTCACTTGCTACAACCATGGATCCTCAGGACCCAAGTGGAACCAGAAGCTCCCCAGATGCCTGCGTAGGTACCGGGGTTCCCCTGATATGGGTTTTTGAAGGTCGATACAGATATTTTTAGATTGATCTAGACCAGTGGTGCCCAACCCAGTCCTCAAGTACCCCCTTGTCCTGCAAGGGGTACTACCAATTAAGGTATCATGAAAACGTGAAGCCTCCAATTGGTTCAGGTGTGCTTGAATAGAGCTGGAGCTAAAACCTGCAGGACAAGGGGCACTTGAGGACTGGATTGGACACCACTGATCTAGACTGATTATTAGATTGAAACTACCGATAGCAAATATTTTATACCGATATTAAATATCTTTAAATATCCATCCCAAAAAGCCTGACCTTATATTAGCAAAGTTAATAAGTGACATAATGTCATTTGGTAAGTACTTTTAACCAAAGCACCCTAAAGTACCATGTAGCTCAAGCTTGCCACTCTGGGCCCAGAACTTAAAAGATTACTGGCCGACACACCCCCAACGTAAATTTCAGACATAATTCTTCTCAGGTCAGGATTTCAGCTCAGTCTCTCCGGTTGGTGCCTGCTACCAGTCTGGCTCCCCATTTCATTGAACAAGACAAGCACACCGGTTAGGCTGCAGTTGCCCCGATTAGCCTTAATTGACTGCAGCTGGTGTCGGATGCAGGGAGAACTAGCCTACCAGCCTGATTCTCTCCTGCATCCAGCCAACACCTCAACACCCCATGCCAGATACCATAATTGCTTTCTTTATTGGTATTGACAGGTCTTACTAGTCGCCATAAAATACCACACAGAGACATAGAAGTACCACCATATTTTTTTCACTTTTTCAAGGCTCTAGAAGAGCGGAAGAAACTTGACTTCTTACTCTGTGGGTTTTGTAATAATCTGAAGGCATCTGAAAATGATTAGATGAAATAAAGTGGGAATTATTCCACACACATGCATACAGACATCAACACACTAACACATTTAAACACATATACATTCAAGCATTCAGATGCCTTTGAATGTACATACACACACACACTATGACTCAAGTGATATGGGTTTTTGAAGGCCGATACCAATAATGACACATTTAGAATGAAGTCACCGATAGCCAACATTCAATATCTTTAAATTTGACCATTTCCATGCCACTGCCAGGATTATTTTTGTCAGGGTGTAAAAGCCTGGACACTAAAAACCACACCTATTTAATGGTAGGAGAAACTCTGCGGACGCATTACTGCCTTGAAATGTAATATTTACAAAAAATATTATTGGACAATTAAATAAAGAAAATTTACTTTTACTTTTGTAATTTTAAGAAAATAAAATATTGGTATCAGACTTCAAAACCTATATCAGCTGAACCATAATGTGTAATGGATTACATTTTCAGCCTTGCCAATCCTAACTGTCAATACTTTACACTCAACCCCTTCCCCCCTCCAGCTGAAACCTTTGAGCCCTGCAGTCACCCAGGGACCCCCACCTATGGGATCCCCAGCTCAGATAAAATCCTCTTCCAGGCTGGGGACACTCTCCGCTACTCCTGCCTGGCCGGCCACAAGCTGCTGGGCGAGCCTGTTCTCCACTGTGTCCCTGGACACCCATCTCAATGGAGTGGACTGCCACCTGTCTGCAGAGGTGAGGAACCGCAGGGTGACGCCTACACCACATTGTACCAGGTATCCGCAGGTCCCTAAAAAGGCTGAAAAGGTCTAAGAAAAGAAATAATCTAAATTTAAGGTATTAAAATGTCATTAGAGGTCTTATTTCTTCACCGTGTAATAGGTTTTGTCTTGCCCATGTCCAATTCCCTGTATTTTACATGCATACACATACTTTATGAGTCATCTGGGCTGAGTGTGATATAGAGAAGTGGCCATGGGAAGGATAACGTCGCAGAGGGAGTTTGGCTGACATTTTGTTTAGAGCTTTAATCAGCACACCACAGTAGCCAATTAGGTCTCAGTAGAGTTTCATGATGATAATATTTATAGGTGCATGCGTGTGATTAACATCCTTTTTTCTGCAAGCCTAATATTTATTCTAGACCTACAGGTGTTATCAATCAATAGGATATTATGGCTCATAATATATTGCTATATAATGATATAGTGGCTGCTTGGGCGCCGTTAGAGGACGTGACCAATGCAGGACGGAGGTGAGCAAAAGGTTTAACCAGGTTAAATATGGGTGTGTCCACATCCGTTTATGGCTAATTATGGGGGAATTGCTCTTAAATCCAATTCCAGGTAGTATTAAAAAGTCTCAATTTTTGATTTCTGAGACCTGCGGAATACCCTGCTATTAAGCACCGTCAACACAATTACTTCACAAGGTTAGGAGACAAAGAAAACAGAACAAGAGACAAAAGCAAACCCATCGGTCAGTCTGAAAGGCCGCGGAGTATCTGTGTATCATTAATCGATTTTTGGATTGTGGATTTCTGTCGTCCTAATACTTTTGGGAAGGTTGTTAGTTTGAAGTAGTTCGAGCCTGGACCCTGATCAAAGGACCTAAGGGACCTAAGGGGTGGGGGTAATGACACAACAGTGGTGCAAGACCGTGCAGAGCTTTCAAAACAGCAAGTTGATAAAGTGGATTCTAGAGCTGTGTGTGTGTGTGTGTGTGTGTGTGTGTGTGTGTGTGTGTGTGGAGATGTCTCTGAAGTTTCACAGCCCGGCTATTGTGCATTCCCAATGTAATGAATTGATATTAAATTTACCAGCTAAAGCCTGAGCTTTAGCACAGAACAGCACAGAGCACAATATTGCTTTCATATTTTGTTTCATAAGGGTCATTCAGCAAGTGTAAGGGAGATCAAACAGGTCAGAAGTGAAGAAGCTCTAAGTTAGACTGAAAGTAATTGATGTTAACAGAGTTCTAGAGTGCCGTTTTCGTTTTTTTTTTAAATTATATTAACTTATGTATTTTAAGTTTAACATGTTAACTCTACTGTATCCTTTCAAGCCCACACAATGGAGTATGATGAGCGCAGATTAGATGGTAAGTGTCATTTAGCTGTTTCCCCCACCCCCCTACACATTCAGACTGCCTAATGATTTTAAAGGGGGCGATTACTGCTAACGGTGATAAAAGCTTGTGAAGTGCACTTAACTGCACTGAGCGACTTGGAATGACACTGGGGTATTCTCTTTCGCTGCTGCTAGAAGAAAACCCTGCAGAAAGTCTTATTTTCTCTTATGGACCTTTATAATGAAACAGCAGGTTTTATAGTGGGTTTAATACAGTATATTCTATGGTTATGAAACATGAGGAACGAAAGTTTCAAAAAAATAAAATTCTAACCCTAACCCTAATAAAATACAACATGTCCTCTTTCTCTCTCCACTAGTGGCTACTGCAGACTTAAGAATGGAGGGAGTCCATATAGCGCTTGCTGTCTTCATCCCTGTCACCTTCCTCCTTGTCATCATCTTCGGGATCTACCTCTACTTCTCAAAGTGGGTTCATATGACCAGTGGTGGAAGGACACAAATCCTTTACTTAAAGTAGTAATCTGTGACATTTTCATAGAAATAAGTATCAATTTTGCCCCTCTCTATCACTGATTGATATAACACAATAGTGATTCATCCTGTAGTCAGTTCATGAAAGCTTTTCCATTTGCCGGTGTCAGGTAGGTCTTTCAGGTAGGTCTTTCCTCTGGCTCACAGGAAGTGATGCGTTTTACATATCCGGTTTGTTTGTGATAAATAGAAGAAGAAGAGCAGCGATAGCCACCATGGCTGAACAGACAAAGAAAGGAGCGCCACCTACAGAAACTCAAACTGCATCAACAGAAAATCCAGGGAGAAAGACGTCACAGTACTGGACACACTGTTTGATTGACAGGTGATCTCTGGGAAGAGCAGTGAGAAACACCACAGCAATGAGGCTGAGAGACAAAGATGGAGACAAAAACTCTTATTTTCTACAGTCTATGGGATTAGTGAAAGTAAAAAATATTCTGATAGAATATTACTGCAGTAAAAGTCCTGTGTTCAAAATCTTTTGTCAAGAAGTCTAAGTATTTGCTATTAAATGCATTTAAATGTAAAAGTAAAAATGTATGATCTGCAAGTTTGATCTGTAAGATATTCTTGTGTTTGATTGTTTGTTTTTAAGGCCTTTGCGGTGCTTACAGCTGACTGGCTCAGACTTGTAAACTTGAAAATACACAATCATTCTTAATTCATCACTAGCTTTGTTTGTACAATATTTGAACTAGTAACATAAGAAGGTGTCTGATAAATGGAGCGTAGTAAAAGAGATATTTTCTTCTCAGAATTTAATAAACATATATAGAAATATTTATACATAGAAATATAAATGCCGCTACAATGAAATTACTCAAGTGGTGCCTCAAGCACAGTAATCCATCCCTCCAATATGCTGGTGTCTCGCAGAACTAATAGATTTCAGGAAATATAAAAACAATTACTTATTTTTTATATCCAACTATGTATGGTTTTTATGCATAGAAATGTACCTCAGATACATTTTATTATTAACAATTAAAACCAAGTTGAAAAATTAACTAACTACCTAAATAAAGAAATAAATCAAACATTTAGGTACTTGGAAGGACAGGTTCTTGATATGTTCAGTGAATAAAAAAATAAATCACATTTTATATATAGAGCACATTTCATACAACAGTGTAACCCAACGTGCTTTACAGACATGGATACAAACAGATCAGGGTCAGGAAAAAGATAGCTGAGAAGGCCTATTTTGGACTACAGTATCCCAAAAATAGCTTGGTTAGTTAGGATCCAGGCTTTTACCACACAGGGAAGAAAGAGACTTGAGTATAGAAGCCCAGAAATAGGTACTGTTTGACATTAAAGGTATTTTGAAAGTTTATTGACTTCCTGTGCTCAAGAGTTTTGTCCGCTACATGATGGACAATGCTGTTATTCCACACCCTGATACGTAACATCGTTATCCAGTTTTTCCTCCATTTTCATAAACTGTCTCTGTTTTGGTTTAGGGTCCAGTGGAAGCCTCTACGGCTCCCCCTGTCCTCCACTTTACCCTACGACCACATCACTGGAGAGTCCACCTTTGACAACTCTGTTTACGAGACAACGGTAAGTCATTGTGTGCTCCTACTCTCCTAGCATGAAAAGCATACACAATTCTGTAAATAATGAGTATCCAATACCACAAGAACTACTACAGAGCATCTAAAGAATAGGATGTTTTCTCCTGTGTTTGTTGTTGAGTCCTGCAACCTCTTGCACTAACTCAACATTTTTCCACCCTATTAGTGATAGGGGAAATTGTACATAGGTTTTACCCTGTCGAAATTAATGGTTACACCACTTGATGTCACTATTTTTCTCTGTATTAGTTACATCTACTTGTATACATGTACGTTTCCATAGCATACCTAATTGTTTGGTGGTGTTAATTTAGCTTGGTTTAGCTTGGTTTTGGTTGCTCTATCACATAAGTTAGCTAACATTAACTTAGGCTATCATTAATTGGGGCAGGAAAAATTGATTTTGGCCACATGTTATTGCCCACAGGAGGCGAAAATGTCACTCTCTGCAATAATGTTTCGGTTAGTGGTCCCTTTACGCTCTACTACTTAGGATGTACCTTACATCTCCATGGTGCTACTAAACAAAGACGCTTCAGTTGGTGCGAAAGGCGGCCGACCCTTTAAATTTATGACTATCGTTCAAGTCCCTGTCTTAGATGATGCACAAATAGCACCATCTACTTTGCAGGCTCAGGCTCCCATGGCTTTTATGAAGAAAAAACCTGAACAGAGATATTCAAATTCTCTTCAATGTTGTTGTCCGTGCGTCATGTTGCATACCATAGCCATGTATAGTTACAATGAAAAATGTTGCATCTTATTTTTTCCTGCTTGAGGGTGAAAGTCAAAGTGGCCAACATATCATCCACAAAACGGGCTGGTAAGCACTAAAGCCATGAAAATAGCATAGAGCCTTCTTCCACCTCGCAAATCCCCATAATCCTCGGCACCAAAATTGCATTGCACTGCTTGATTGTTACCAACATGCCCCCTACTGCACCTCTCCCCCCGCTTAGGTGCAGTCAAGTTCATGGCAGGTCAAGAAAAAAAAACCTGTGTGCCTGACGAAAAATGGCGCTTTGCCGGTCCAAAGCCCTGTCAAATAAAATAGAGCCCTATATATTAATGATTTGCCCCTCTGTTGATGTATCCTCAGGTAACAAATGCTAACATTAGTCCACCACCCACCCCCTTACCCATCCTCCAAAACAGCCTGTAGTCCTTTAAGCATTTACAGAAATATACCAGGTTTTTGGGAGATTGTCCCAGTGGTCAACTTAGCCATTGAGTGATGAGAGCATAGACACCAAAATCATTCATGTGTCCCCAGTAGATCTTTGGCTCCGGAGCTCAGTTTAGCATAAAGTGAGTGATAATAGGCCGCTAGCATTATTTAAAGTAATGAAACTGTAGTAATAAAAAGTTGTTAGGGTTTTTTATTATATGGCCTGTAGCTTCATAATGTTTTAAAAAAAGAAACATGATTGACTGATGTAGACAGGTTTATGCCAATACATTGAAAAACGAGTGCTGCTGTGCAGTTTTGGGATAGTGAATGGCTGTATTCAGGTTATATTACCCTTTGAATTTGATTTGTTTTTGAGCTAAGGCCCCGTCCACACTAAGCCGTTTAAATTTGAAAACGCATACTTATTTCTCCGTTCTGGTCTTACGTCCACACTACGCCTAGCTTTTCCGACCCCACGAAAATGGAGCTTTCCGAAAACGCTTTTCAGATTTAAACGGCTTATAGTGTAGACATAGCCTAAGGCACGTTCCGCCATGCAGTGAGTGAATGGAGAGGGAGGAAAAAACGTCCTCTTTCCCCACTAATGCACGAAAGCAACGCCTTTACCCGTGCCCGCAATCCTGAACCCGTGTTCTGGACAGAAAGACATGTTTCACTTTTTAGGAAAAGTGACGCAGGGCACCCATTAAACAGTAACTTTGCATGGCCTTAGATACCGAAAAATAAATACACATTTATTTTACCATAGTAGCACAAAATGTAATAAGTGGCTCATTTTACCCCATTCTCCCCTACTATTCATTTAAATCACGAAAAATTGTGCCAGCCTGAAAATGAGGCTAAACTCTATTCCACAAATAAAACAATGGGTGATCTGAGTCCCCTCTCTCTATATCTATCTGGGATATGTTGCTGTAGCCATTTCAGGCTATGATGTTTTCTATCTGTCTTTAATATTTATTCACTCTTTTTCCTTTCCTCTTTCCATGCTGGCTCTCCTGAAGAACAATGAGGTGAGAAAGTTTAAATCCCATCCTGAACCGTCTCTATTCTCTATGCCTCAGGGTTATACTCCTTTCTCTTCTGTATTGCAAGACATTTAGGCAGCATGATCAGATTGTCTCTCCCATGTGTGCCTGCCCATGCTGCTAGTGTATATGCCAGTGTAGCTTGCAGTACTGATATATGCCACCAACAGGCAGTAATGGACAATGTTGCCAACATTTCCTGTAAGCTTGTACAGTGGTTCACAAAGTGGGGTCTGAGGTCTCCCAGGGGTCCTTGAAGGGGTTCCAGGGGGTCCACAGCAAAATGAAGACTAGTTTATTTTTATTCAAAGTTAATTTACTAGAAATTACTCCAATTAGAGAATGTATAAGACTATTGTTGTCCTAGGTCTATTTGGGGGGTCCATGGCATGAAAATGTCTGAGAACCCCTGATCGACTGAACCTGAAATCTTCATTCAGAATAGGTATTTGCCATCTTGCTGTATAGAGAGCTCTCTCTGTGACCCGCTGTGTGTATTCTCCTCTTTGCAGGAGACGAGAGAATACGAGGTTTCAATTTGAAAGGACCGCTGTGTGTGTTTCAGCATGGACAGACAGGAAGCCGACTGGCCTTTTGAACATCTCGTCGCACTCATCCCACCGGTGACTCCCCTCCGGTTCCTGACGTCTCTCCCACCTTGTTCTCTGTATACCGAACATAAGCTCCTTCTCTTACCCACAGAGGACAGCACACCACCCCATGCCCCCACCCCCCTCCACCCTGGAAAGGCTGGGCCACTGGATTATTTTTCTAGCCCTTTCAACAAGCAATGGTCCCGGCAGCGGTTTGTACAGTTTTTATTCCTGTGCTCGCATCCCGAAGACTTTCTGCGCCACATCTTCGGAAAGCAGAGGAAATCGATGCAGAGCTTGTGCCAACGACTGCATATAACCACAGATGTTATGTTGTGTTATGTACGTTATACATTATATGTCTCCCGCCCACCACTTAAAAGAACAATGTTTATGTGTTTATGGATCGATGGGATATATATTAAAAGTAGGGTCTTAGAATTAAGCTTCACAAAAACAACGGAGACCTTTTCAAATCTCAAATCGAATGGGAATGTGCCCACAAAATTGATGTAACTTGCTATGATAAAAAGATGAGAATGTGCCTTAAAAAGAAGGCTCTTAAGAAGCAATTTTAACATATACAGTATACCAATATACATATACATATACCAGTACATCAACTTCCCCTATTTCATCATATACAGAGCCCAATTTCCCAATGTGCAGTATTGAATGCAAGCCAAAAACAATTTGATTTTTTTTTGTTGACATCAATTGTCTGTTCCATTGCAAATACAGTTCAAACTGTTTTTTTGTGACACGCCGTATGTTTCTTTACTAATGAAAGGAAAAGGAAAATGCAAACCACAATGATCTGTCATTCGTAATGCCACTGCCTGTTTGGAGATCGAGTCTAAATTTAGACCATTACTGTCATTTTAACATGTATTGTCTTACGAGAATATGTATTCAAGCAAGCTGGTGTGATGACAATGATGATAATTAACCTATTTTTGATTCATTGTACATAGTGTACTGATTAAGCTACTTCACAAACATCTTCAATAAAAGTAATTGTTCAGAAAAAAATGGATACTTGGACCTCATTTGTCTTATTTGCTAAATGACTTGTGTCTGTGAGTCAATAATGAGAGTATTTCTAGGTGAATGATTTTTGTCCATTTGCCTGATTGTGTGTGAAAATGAGTAATCCAATGCAGGTTTTGTTAAGACTTTGTAATCTAATTTTCATTATTCTTTCATAGGCATTTCTACCAATAATTACAATATTTTCTCTTTTTTTCTCATTTACCTAATGTTACGGATACATAAGAATTTCATATCTACATTAAAAAAAGACACGCATACTAGGGTTCGATCACTATGGGTTTTTGAGGGCCAATACTGATACTGACGCAATACAATACTAATATGAAGTCGCCTATAGCCGATATTTTCTGCCAATATTCAGTATCTTTAAATTTGATCATTTCCATGCCTAAAAATTCCAAGTATTCAGTGTTTCCCCCAGAATTGTATTCTTGTCAGGGTGGAAAAGTCTCCATTGAAGCCCAGGATGATGAAATTATTTTAGCTGGGTTAGCAGCTCTTTAAAGGGGAACACCAGCCATTTTCAAAACTGTAATATTATTCAGAATATAACCTAATAGAAGAGACACTGCAGCAGGACCACTGGGTGTCTGCGTCATCACGTTGTAAAACAATCGCCATCCAATGGGAGAACGGATGCAGAATTTGCAATCTAAATAAACCTTCTGTCACAATCTCTTTCATGCGAAAAATAGCAACAACAATGCCAGCCCTGTCATTGTTTTCATCAATGAGAGATGCCCTCTCCATCTGCTTCAACTAAGTGTATCCTGATTCAAAAAGATACAGCATATCACCCCCACAATTGTGTTTTATTATCTGCCATGACTTCTGACAAATACAACACAGTAAAACCTGGCATGAATCCATGTCCTTTGACAACACCCACATAAAATATGAATACTGGAAATAAAGATTCAGATTATGACAGAATGTTTATTTAGATCTCAAATTTCATTCTTATTCTGCACTACATCCATTCTCCAATTGGAAGGATATGTGCTTGTGGTTCTGTTGCGTGTTTTAGACGAATGAGCAGGCGGCAGTGTCTCTTCTGTACCGTTTCATTACTTTCTGAATAATATTACAATTTTTAAAATGTTCCCCTTTAAGGCAAGGTGACCCACCCTGGTGTGTGTGAGGTAGTTGTGGTTTATGGTTTGAGGCCGGTTTGAATCAGTATGAAAAAATATATTTTTTTCAGAGAAATATTAGCTTAGGTTTTTATTTCCCTTATGGGGAAAAAAGCCATTAAAAGCCATACTAATTAAATTATGGACTACACTGACTTTTGGGGAGTTACTCAATATGTGATGAGAGGAAGGGCATCAAAATCATCCCTGTCTCCAGTAGATAGCTCTGTGTGGTGTGCATGCTAACTGTTTGGCGTGCAGTGTTAAGTAATGGTTGTCAATTACCATTATCCAAAGTATGAAGATAGACCTTTCAGCAATCCAGTTATTTTTTTTATTCTATGGCCTGTAGATGCAATGCTTCTGAAAACGAAATCTCCGTCTTCATCATTAGCGAAGTCCTTTACAAATCAACAGCGCAAAAACATTAGCTGTCTCGCTAATTTCACTCACTTCCTGTGTAAACAAAACACGTCTGAAGTTTGGCGGGAAGAGAGCTCTTCTGCCATTGAAAGTGTTTTTGTTGAACTTTATGTCTATTTTTACCAATGTTGCTACAAATTTACTTTTAGGATGATGCTAGTCATCTGATTACTCACTGCAAGCTAAAGCGTTAGCATGCACACTAAACAGAGCCATCGACCGAGATGATTTTGGCGCCAATCCTCTTGTCAAATATCTTTGTATATAAAGAATGTGGAGGACCTCCCCCCCCCCCCCAACATTTACAAAACGTGTGGGCACTGGGGAAAATATTTTAATGGAGATTCTGTTGTTTTTCTTTTTTGTAAAATAGATTTTCAAAGAAATTCAGTTTGCATTTTTTTCTCTTTTTTTCTGCCATTATAGCTGTTTTATACTGCACAAAAGAACATTTGTCATATAGGTGAAAGGAGCAGAAATCACCCAGAAAGTGCTTGGGGTTCAGAGGGTTAAGGCAGGGTGAGGCAGGTTTCACTGCAGGTTTTACAGACACCCCTGAAGCATCCTCCCCATCGTCATATCAGCCATGGACAACACTGACCTGTCTAATATCTGATTTCTATTGCTATATCAGCCTGATGTATTAGCAAACCAATATATTAGTCTATTCCTATGTCTATGGGACAACAGATGAGACACCCTGCTAAAACAGACCCGACAGCATTACTGAGATGAAGCAAAATCATCTGTTTAAGTATTTGTATATTAGATTCCTATGGCCTTGAGCAAGATGGTCCAAATTTGAGAACATGAAAAAGCCTCTCAAAAAAAAAACAAGGAAAAGCAATCTACATTATAATCTGTGATGACAGATGTGGTCCATAGACAATAAATTGGGAGTTTACAACTGATACAATCCTTTATTGTGTGTTGATGACATTCATTTCCTTATTTTCCTATCAGTTGTGAGCTGAGAAATGCTGGCCACCTCTCATCTCCTGCATCCTGGTCACTTTTGTAATGTCACAGATGAAGTTGCAAGAAAAACTTGCATTTTCTTAATGTCTTACAATATTAACAAGATGATAGGAAATGAAGGAAGGCAATATAATAATAATAATAATAATGATAATAACTTTAATTTAAGAGCGCCTTTATGACTTACTTAGGACCTGAATGTTTGTGAACGATATCAGATGGGCTCTGTGGGCTGGCATGGGGACAGCAGATGTATCATTTTATTTTTGCTTTATGTCTGTACATTTCTGTTTTGTACTGCCATTTGCTTTTTTTCATATGTGAAATCTGTCTGTTAACCTGTCGTTTGAATAAAAAAAAGAGCACCTTTCATGGTACCCAAGGCACTTAACAATAGAAAAGAGAAGAACTAGATAAAATTAGGAAAATAACAACTAGGCTAAAAGGCAGGAAGACAATAAGACAAACAAAGGACAAAGGACAAAAGGACAAAAAAGGACAGGGCCACAGTTCAGCAGCTGGGTCCAAAGGCCTGACCACAAATGTGCTCTAGTGGCATAAAAAAAATCTAATTTCAAGCACTCATATGGGTTTGGAAGTTAAGCCTTTAGTTGGAGAGAGCTGACATTTTTAGGTTTTGTAACTTTCAAATCCACATGAGGGCATTGACTTTTTTTATACCACAGGAACACATTTGTGATCATATTTCCTTTCTTTCTTTTCAGTAGAATTCTTGGCCTCGAAGAGCAGCTGTGGTTGTTTGGGGATACCTAAAGTGCTCCTAGTATCTTTCCTCTGAGAAATTAACAAGATCATCTTGAACGCTCACTTATGCAAACCCTCCTGAGGCTATCCTATAAAAGCTGAAAACCAGTGGGAAGAATCCATAGGACAAAACTGCCCAACAATAACAGAGCATTGGTTCCCTCTGCTGGCAAGGGCTAAAAATTCAATGACCCATACGGATCTTTAATAAACTTGGAATAAATTTTGGACTTTTATCACATTATCTGGCCTTCTTTTTCCTTCCCCGCGATGTGGCCCATGCACTCACATTTAGGAAATGGAGAGTTTGCATTGTGATTAATAGGTTCAAGATTCAAGATATCAACTAGAAAATGTACATTTCCTGGAGAAAATGTGTGGGCTGTGAGCAACTGGAGAAGTTATCCAGCTGGCACCCTGAGGAAGGCCAGCATGTACCACAATACGTTGGTGCAGTTTTTAATCTGTAATGTCACGCATTAGCCACTAAAATAAAGGCTTTTTTTTTTTTTTTTTTTAATCTGAGACAAGAGTGCCTTGGATTTGTAGGAAAGAGAGATGTACTTTTAGTAGTTGTAGTAGTAGCAGTAGCACTACTAGTAGATGCATTAGTAATAATACTAATAATTGTTGCAGTAGTAGTAGTAACAATAGTATTAATGCTAGTAGTAGCAGTAGTATTACTAGTAGTAGAGGCAGTAGCAGCAATAATAGTGGTAGTTGCAGTAGTACGTAGTTGTAGTAGTAGTAGAAGAGTGGTTCTAGCAGTAGTAGCAGTAGTTATGGCGGTAGTAGTTGCAGTATACAGCCATCTAATCCTGTGCTCGCCTGTCTGAATATTTCCCAGTAAAAATGTTGGTATCCGCGTCACTGCGCATGCGCGCCCGGCGGTTCGCGGTTGCGCCAACTGGTAGAGGATGTTGCTAGCAGCCAGTGTTGATGCACAGCATTTTTCACAACAATAACACCAACCAAATTTACATCTCCATATACCTGATTTGCGGAGTATATCTTTCAAGCGCCATTGGTAAACGTGAATTGGACCACGCCACGCCGAATTTGCTGCCATATTTTTTTGCTACATCTTGTATTGACAATGGGAGCGGACGGGTTTGCAGATTTACAAGCCTCCTTTTTGCAGGAGCAGAAACAAGAATCATGGCTGGCCAGCTAGGCCGCAGATGAATTTTATAGCTAGCAGCAACAGTCGTTTGACGTACAATATTTAGATAGGCTCGGTGCTGGTACGCGGCGAGTGGTGCTAAGAAGACGTTATTTTAATTATACGAGTATCGTTGTTTTGTTGTCTTTTTGTACCAACAAGGAAGGCTGGCGAACACGCTAGCTTCGCAACCTTGACTGGTTGACGTCTTGCTTCGTCGTTAGCTCCGTTAGCCAGCTAACGTGCTAGCATTGGGTTGCCAGCCATCTGCTGGCCAAGAATAGTTGTAAAAGAAAGTTATCCCGGGATCTACTTCCATCATTGTGCGATTGCCAGTCATTTATATTGCTAATTCGTTTTGCGACGTCTACTCCTGGATGAATGTGGGACAAAATGGAGACTCCGACGATTGTGTACGACTTGGATACCTCTGGGGGCTTAATGGAGGTGAGGTTGCTGAGCTCGAAGGCCTAGTTTGAGTGAAATAACTACTTACTGTTAGTGTTTGTATTCTTTGGTACCATATTAGGCAATATTATCTACAGCCTGCTGTCAAAAGCTACTCAGGTCGTAGTTTGGGCTGTTGATGGAGGCCACGGATTACTTCCCAACTGAGTATGAAATGGCACAACGGACATAAAGCTGTATGGTTCCCAACAGTTAGTTAGCCGAACAGACATGGCCGTTGTGTGCTTATTCAATTGTTGAACAACTTTTGCAGCAAATACAAACATTGCTGGCGCCCCCCAAATCCGAGGAGGTGGAGAAGAGGAGTCGGAAGCTGGTGAGGGACGTGCGGAGGAGCGGCAGGGCCACCAACCACGATACCTGTGATAGTTGCCGGGAGGGAGGAGACCTACTCTGCTGTGACCACTGTCCTGCAGCCTTCCACCTCCAGTGCTGGTAAGTAATGTCTGCGTGCATTAAAACTGGACAAAGAGGCTAAGCCAGCTCGATTTGCTGGTCACAAAGTGTCAAACAGACAAGGGATTGCAGCTTTGAGTCTCTGTTTGCGGCAGTGCAAAGACACAGATTGCTGCGCAAGCTTTGTTTGCCCTGTTACGTTACACTCTCCCTGACATGGCAAAGAACGATCTTCATTCAAAAAATCGGCCAATTTCATGCTGCCTTGATTATCGTCAAACATACACAAATCATATAACACAATTGAAGCGCTTTCATTAATCGATAGGGTTCCATCTTCACTTCGGCATAAATCAGACACACCAAGCAGCACATATTCAAATAAAATGTCAACTTTTAGCGTTGGCTCGCCTCTTATTCCCACAACATTCTTCCACTTCAATGCACAGCGGAGGGCGGTACCGGGCAGTGTTACAGTTGTAAAAGTTGACATTTTATCGAAAGAAAGTGCTGCTAGATGTGTCTTTTGTATGCCGAATTTACCAGTGAACATTAAAGATTTGTCAAATATCCTGAGTTCTACGAGTATTGCTTTATTCGCACATAAGCAAGGTAGCATTTAACCGCCGGGTTTTTGAATGGAGTTTGGAGGGACGTTCTCTCTGTGCAAGAGAACGGCGACTCGAGCTTTGGAATACCGCTTCCTGGGCGTCGAGTAACTGAAGTGACCGTTATGTTACCTCGCCCTGCGAATAGAGTGAAATGTAAGCGGAAAGTTCGACGTGCTGATTGATTTTTGGCGTCTCGTTTGTGTTGGCTGTAAAATTATAGCCAGGCATAATTATTTAATACGTGATCATCAGTGAAAACGAATGGGGTTATGGCATGTACGAATAGCGTGTCCGTAGTTGTTCCGTGCTTATTGTAGTCTGTAAAATTTGGTTAGAATTTGCTTGCAGTCGGTCCTCCCCTCCTGTCGCGGCTGCAGGCTGTGGAGCTGCTGCTGCTAAAAATGGAGTCGAGGCTGCCTCTGTTTACAATATGGCGACCTCCCTGAATTTTTTTTGTTCTATTCCAGCGCCATCTTACCAACCATTTAAAATTCAGCTTTGGGTGAAAACGGTGCATAAATGCAGAATACGAATAGTTTATCTTTTTTATAGTTGGAAATGATGCCCTAGTCTATTCGTTGCAGGCCTATTCCAAAGGCTTTGCAGGTTGACACATTCTAGTATTTCTACGGTGCCGCTTTGCAGGGCTCTCCGTGAAACCCAACTGCATGATTATTTTAGTCGTGACATTTTGAAAGAGCTGAGTTCAGAATGTGTAAATTGGAATGGGTGCTTAACGAGAAGGGCAAACAGTGAGATATGTGTGCACATAAACGATCAGGCCTGTGATTTGCTTCATCCTCATCACAATTTGTTCATTGTCAGATATCCCAGCATATTAGGATAAAGGGTGTTGCATACATCTTTGTTATCCTCAAAGTATGACTCAAGGCAACTTTGTTTAATCTTTGCATGTGAGTGGGAGGTAGATAGTTGTACGTAGACATGACTTGCAAGCAGACATCAAACATGTCTTGTCCATTAAAAAATGTTTAATTCAAAACATTTGATAGACAGTTTTAGGAGTGTGTGGACCTATTAACTTACTTACTGATTGCATGACAGCTTATCACATTACTTGACCTGTTGTGGTTCTACCCACCAATTGTCTTGATTTTTATCCTATTTGTTGCACTGAATCATATCACCCTTTATGAACATATTTAACTTTTAATTCGGGTGTTTTTTCTTTGACTGGAGAAAGTATATTAATTGTGGTCATTGGGACATGTGACACACAGACAACAACATGGATATTGTATGTTTTACCATCCTTGTGTGCTTTGCAAAATGCATTTCCCTTGATGTTTTGCCATAACGTGATTTGCACACTAGATGGAGGCAGAGCTCATTTAGCAAAATTGTAACCGGTTAAAAGTTGCTTCACACCCCGCACTGATGGTATCCACTGCTTATGGACATCAATGATGATAGTCTTTCTCTTCTTCCCACAGTAACCCGCCTCTGAGTGAAGAAATGCTTCCCCCTGGGGAATGGATGTGTCATCGTTGTAACGTTCGAAAAAAGGTGAGTAACATTTTTACTGGTGCACATGTTTTAAACCTGTTCTTCCTCCTCTGTCATGGCCATGCTGTTGGCCATGTTACCAAACAAGTAGATAAAAACTGGTTGTATGCCATATTCTATTACGGACTGCTAATACTTGACATGTCTGACTATACTTCAAAGTAACACACTGCTTATCTTTGACCATACCCCTTAAAGAAATCAGTGGACAGAGATGGTGGTCTCATTTTCCTTCTCTCTTTGTCCCCTTCCCTTAGAAACGAGAGCAGAAGTCAGAGCAGACCAACGGCCTACCGGAGAAGTCTTTATCCAAGCGCTCGGCATCCCCGGCCGTGGAGCTGGAGCTTAATGCCGGCCCCCTGCGACTGGATGGCCTGCCCCCAGGGGCCGGCGCGGCGGGGCCTGGTCTGAGAGTGGCCCAGGTCCGCCTCTTGGATCGCAGGACCAGCAGCAGACCCAGTAGCCGGCCTGGCACACCCACCTCCAACACCTCCTCCACCCCAACCCCCTCGGAGGAGCAGAACGATGGGGAGGAAGAGATGGCAGAGCCCGAGGAAGATGCTCAGGGCTCAGAGCTCGAGGGCATCACCCTTTCAACTCCGACACCTCGCCTCCTTAAGAGGCCCTTCCAGCTGCTGATAGCTGCTGCTATGGAGAGAAACCCCACACAGTTCCAGCTGCCCAACGAGCTTACCTGCACCACAGCACTGCCAGGTTAGTCATATTGATTACCTAAGCTTAGCCTGGGAAATCCACAGGTGAATTTGTTAATCCATGCTGAAAAGAAAAATCAACGCTAAAACACGTTTAACACTACTAAAAACAGCTATTGATGATTGAAGAACTTCCAACTCTGTGCCCATTTTGTTGTTTTGTGGTGTATTTTTGTTATTCCTGTGGATAACTGGCTAAACGTGGATGACGTGATGTCACGTTGAGCTATTTCCAAACACAGCTACACTGGAGTTTGCTGCAGAACATTTTTCAGCTGTCTAAAACATCAATGGTAAACATCAGGGTTTGGTGTCAGTGCCCTCAGATTCAAAGCACGAGCTTCTTTCTAGACCCACCATTTTGCAGCAAGGTTCAATAGTCACACAGGGAGCATTGTAGAAGAGGCGGAGATCTCTACTGACAGCAGCCTCAATTGACCAGGATGCAATGCAGCCACAATACATGTTGTGTTTTGAATAAGGGGCGTGGCTGCGATTGAAAGCTACAACTTCATGCCCCTTCTCTGGGGGTCATCAAAAGGCATTCTGGGAATGTGGGAAATCACAAACTAGAAGTAGACGAGGCAGGTTGAGGGAAAGCATGTACACCAAAAAAGTAAATTACAGCACTTGACGATATCTGACAGTGTAAGAGTGTGTAAGGGTGTATTTTTATTTTATTTGTTCCAATTTGTTCCAAATCCTGCTTGCATCTCCAGGCAGCAGCAAACGGAGGAGGAAAGAGGAGTTGCTGATGAAGCCTTTCAGGAGGCCTCAGCATGAATTGGACCCCAATGGCCTGGTCCCTCTACCAGTCAAAGTGTGCTTCTCCTGCAGCAGGTTAGTTCTGTAGGATTGTATACTCGGATGTGAATGTACATTTGAAGTACAGATTATGGTAACTTGTGCTGGTTTACCATTTATCCATCAGATAACCTGCCTGCTCTACTTTTATTTCTTCTCCTAGGAGTTGCAGGGTGGCGCCACTGATCCAGTGTGACTATTGTCCCCTTCTGTTCCACATGGACTGCCTGGACCCTCCGCTCACCGCCTTACCTACTGGCAAATGGATGTGCCCAAACCATGTTGAGCACTTAGTGGTAAGAGACGTGGTCCTGGCTGTCTGGTTCAAAACGACACAACGTTTGTTCTTGTCCTGTTGTCTGTTGAAATGGCCTCTTATCAATATCCAGTACGTTTTTAAAATGTAGTTGTGCAGAGTAAAAATAGCCCTAAGATGAGATGCTGACACGCTGCCCCCTGTTATCCAGCTGAACCAGAGGAGCCTGAGCCTGTCCAGCCGCTGTCAGCTCTTCGACCAGTTCCAGGACAGGATGTCTCAGCACGCCGTCAAGGTGGACTTCCTGCGCCGGGTACATCGGCAAAATACGCCCAACCGACGCACTACTCACCAGCACAATAGGAAGACTATCAAGGTAAGACCGGGGGGAATCTAAGTAACTATTCTATCATGGCTTAAACATGTTATTTCAATGCATTCCCTTTCCATTGTGATGGTAACAGATATCATAGCTACTCCTGAATGAATGAATTTCAGCTGAAGGGGTTTAGGGCTTTTCCTGTTTAGTCTTGCATCTACCTCAGGTTGCCTTTTGGCTTCCTTCCTCCTCTTGATGCCTTTTCCTCGTAAAATACTTGGCAGTGCTCATCTGAGGGAATAATCGCTGTCTGTCTGTTAGTCTGCTGAGATGTTACTGTCACTTCATGGACGCTAACATCCCAGGTTCAATAAAAGAGAAGAAAAAGTTAACTATTACCTTCTCTTGGCATGTGCGTGCGGTGTGTTTACAAGCAACAGCCTCATGAGATTAGTCTTTGCTGTGACCGAGATCCTTTTTAGATCAATTTCTATACATTGACAATTTGACATACTTTTTATTTTGTGGCGGTTGTGCTGAAATGAAGCTAAAACAAAAAATACTTAAACTAGGCAGTTGTTAATCTATTTGGGCGGGCTACCCAAATGTATATATGTGAGAAACAGGCTTTCAGAAACATTGGAATATGTTAGACTAATCAACATTTAAATGTCAGATCATATTTCTAACAACCACTGTTTGGATTCAGGTGCCAGATGCTATCAAGTCCCAGTACCAGAACCCTCCCCCCATGCTGGTTCCTGCAGGAGCTCGCCAGTCAGAGTTGGTCTGTAGCGGCATTCCAGACCACCAGCCCTCGAAGCACTTCACCACAGAGGCCGAGCAGCAGGAGGTAAGCGCAGAAAGGCGGATGCAATCATCTCAAACAACAATATAACAGCATAATTTATGTAACACAATGCCTTCTAAAATCACTGTAATCAGGGTATGAAATTATCACCCAGTGCCAAATAAGGGTCACTGCCACACTGGCCAGTAACTTTTCCCTGTAAAAATTATACTTGGCAGGCAAAATGTTTAGTTTATCAGCTCTTGGCAGGTGAGCCAAAAAGTGAATTTCGGACACTGTCTGTAATGTAAGGTTTCCATCTGCTGCTCTATCTGCTAGATAGGGCAGGGTTCCAAACAAGAACTGAACATGGTTTTACTGTGTTGGACAGTGGCTTCAAGATGTCATCGCCCTCCAGTGCAGCATCATGCGTCACCTATCCATGAAGCAAAAGACTTCATCTCCGTCATCCACCTTGGGATCAGTACCATCGTCAGTGGAGTGGGACTCTGAGCAGAAAGCCGATATTAAATCCTGCGTAACATCGGAGGACATCAAATCCCTGGCCCCTTCAGAAAGGACTTTGTCCCCTAGCCCATGTTCGAAAGCCTGCAGTACACCCGATGACCCCCAGGGGGCTGCTGTGCCAAAGATCCCCATGGCAGAAGTGGATAGTTGCAAATGCATCATGACACCCTGTCAGAATTGTAGGAAACCCAATGGGCCTCTGGCCGAGGAGCGGCAGCCCCCCAAAGCCAACGGACCCGTAGACTGTAACAGTGCCTCCGACTCTTGCAGGCAGGCAGAGCTGCAGCACAGACTAAAGCCTAATGTGAGCCGTCCGGACTCAGCCCCCGCCGCTGGGCTTCCTAACCATATAGGTGGAGAAATTGTTAAAAGGGAGAGCGAGAGCACCGTGGAGGTCTGCGTCCGGAAAGACTGTCCCGCCGCCCCGACGATATGCCCCCACGCAGGGCGGCAGAACCACAGGAGCCAGCCGGAGCTCCAGACCGAGTGTAAGAGCAGCGACGAAAAACCCTCCAGCACCAGCAGTGCCCGTTCAGCTACCCCGGCTAAAGGGACCCAGGACCATGGCACAACCAAGCTGGGATCATCATCACCGACTCCAGCAGGTAAGGACCCCAGACTGTCCTGCTGATAACTGATTGGATCCTCAGGTTCATTTGGACCTTTTGAGTTGTATTGAATTTCGATTGCAACAGTAACTGCATTACCACAGTATTTGGAAGGTGTGCAAAATTCGCCACCATAGCACTTTTCTTTTTTGTTTTGCCCTTCGTGCAGCTAAACATTACCATGATCCTGAACCACGAACCTTATGTCATTCTAAATAGTTCATCATATATCATTCTTTGCGCCACACACTGAAGAGTGGGACAAGTGTGTGTGATCATTCCAATTAAGGCATCCGTGAGATGGTAACAACGTTTTTGCACTTTGGACAGAAATGGAGCTGTCATGTTTAGCCCAAACCGGGGGAATTGCTTAATAGTGTTTGCGCCTATTTTGGTTTTGAGTAGAGATGCACGTTTTAAATATTTTCTAAATCCACATCCACGTCATGTTAATGAATGAAATTAGTTTTGGGCATAAATATGTAGCAGCAAATTTTGACAGACCTAAAATTCGGCAGGACCTTTCCCGCATTGGGCCCCATTGGCCATAATCCAAAATCACAGAATTTGTGATTTATTTAATAATTAATTGATAGTTATGGCTTGAAAATCTTGCTACAGTCAGCAGAACCACACTCTCACCTCTTCAAGTAAAGACTAATCTAGCTGAGCCCTACTACAACCATAATTTTAATGTAGCCTAGTTTAAAAAAACAAAACAAATGGATTGAAAATAACCTTAAATCATTAAATAAAAAAGGACAATATAGGCAACTGTCTGTATTGCTCGTGGTCCAAATGAACCAAATGTTTTAGGGCTGAGCGTTTTTAAGAAATCAGCACATCTGTTGTAACACTCAAATGTTTGCTTCTTATGATACTTTATGGGAATCGTTTTGGTGTTGTATGGGCAATCCACAGCAAAATGTTAGCATGATGACTCATGTCTACAAATTGAAAGTCTACCCAGCTGAGTGCTTTTTTGCTCATTCCATCAGTGTGGAGACTTTCCTGCCATACATGAATGTGGACAGTAATCCATAGCCTATGCCTCCCTCTGTTGGTCAGTGGAAATATGGCAGTTTCCCTGCAAAACAAATGCAATGTTCAGTTACACAGCAATAATCATATATTATAATCAGTTTGATTGAATAAGCTTAATTGATGTGATTACCTATTGACAAACATGGAGAAGAACCAAGTTCCAATAATGGATTAAGGTCAAAACTGGACTGTCCATGAGATCAGTCTCACTTCTATTCACCACGTCTCGTCTCTGCAGGTTTCCCCTCTACAAATTTAAAGCCCAGTCCCGGAGCGATGGACTCGCTGCGCCCCAGCGCTCTCTCCACCATCACGGACCTGTCCAACTGCATGAAAGCTGCTACAGAGAGTGACGGGGGTATGTGTGCCAATTCACCTTTATTAAAAAGCAAATTTTATCTTAAACTAGGTAACGTATTTCACACGTGGCCTTTCCTGAACTTAATACTAGGGTTTGACCCATATGTGTTGTTTAAGGCCAATATGAATATTTTTGGATTGATATTTTGTGGTTGTATTCAATAAATGTAATCAAAAGGACTTCCCATAGACAACCAGTGCAGCATTGATTCTACAATAAATATGCTATCAATCAAACTATATTGTATCTATCATATTGGAGGTGGATGACACTGACTGGACCACATTCAATATATCAGTCCAGCTTTACTTAATTCAATAGATGTTGATTTGGCATGTAATGAAATATCGAAACACAAAATATGAAGATATGGCTAAATGCTCTGGATGCATTTCAAAACATTTCGTGCAGCACAAAGTCTTAAAGCATTTTACCATAGTTTGTATTTATTCATGACCCATAACCTAACTGTAAACCTCCAATTAGTACTTCCTTGACTGACTTTCAGCCAGTCTTCTTTTTTGTGTGTTATTTTTATTAAATCCCATTGGGTTTATCTATTGTTATGACTTAGATGAAGATCAGACCATATTTTAGCAGGAATGTAGGTAATTTGAAAGGGTTCCCAATTGTTTTCTCGCAACTGTATTAAAAGATAAAGAACGAAAATGCTTGTGGCATCAGCATTCACTTAGCAACACTGACATGGTCGCTCCTGGGAGTTCAAAATGTGAAGATTTAAATAAGAGATTAATACATCTTATTTTCAGTATCGACTCATTGAAAAAGACAGCAAATTCATTACATTTGGCCAAAGAAAAAAATCCCCTTGGTGATGATTAGGCAGAACTGCAGGTTAGGCAGTCATGAGTAGTAAAGAGTGTCCTGGGGTCAGCAATCAACTTTGAGAAATAAGATTGTCTAGAACTCTTAATGGATTTATTGTAGATGTTCCTTTAAAAATGTCCAAAATCACCAGTTCACTTTTTGTCCATTTTCTTTCAGCCTTGCGGCAGTTCCACTTTAGTCTAATAATTTCTTTAGTTCTCCAAGGTGGTCTTTGTTTAGATTCATCACACGTGGATGGTGATGCTCTAATACCGCACTACTCAACACGCGGCCCGCGGTTAATATTATTGCGGCCCTTGGTTGAATTTTTATTGTCATAGCAACTACCAATAAAAATATAATATTCTCATTTCAATGAACACAAACCATTTCTAAACTAAATTCTTAATGACCACAAGATGGCGATCGTGCATACTGTGCTTATTTAGCAATCGTGGGATCAACAAAGAAGATAAAACAACACATGATCAGCGACAAAAACGCTCGGCGCTGGCACTGCCATTCATTTCCTATTTGGCAATTGTTGCCGTCGATCCTAGCGTCGCTGCCGCCGTCGGCGTTGTGCACCTGGGCACAGACGCTGGGTGAGCCCCTGGTGCTGCGCTCAAAGTTCAACTACATTCAACTTTGACATTCGCGACGCTGATATCTGCGACTCGCAACCAATCACAGCACAGTGTGATATCATAACCGCGAAATTAAAAAAAAAAAACAATGGAGGAGAAACTTGTTTTATGTGTGTCGGAGTATCCCGAGTTATACAACATGACGCTTAAATCATACCACGATCTGACTAAAAAGTCTGGCATGGAATGATGTCGGTTTACAGATGAGACTGCCAGGTTGGTTGACAGCTTAGTATAGGTTTGTATATGCAGCCAGTCTATATTCACTTCTATGGCTGTGCTAGTATGATCATTGGCGCTGTGGTTAGCTACGGCTGATGCGGGCTGTAGTCCGAAATTGAACTCCACTCTGAATGCTGTCATTTTAAAAACTCGACAGTGTGAAAGTAATGAATGTAATGTAATTCTCCTGGCGCTGATCATGTGAAGGGGTCGCGCTCAACCTGGTGTTGACGCCGACGCTTTGCATAGATCATGTGAAAGCCCCAACTGTGCAGGAAGTCTAGCCTAGCCTACTCTCAAGTCATGGCAAAACGTAACATTTCTGATGAACACAGGGTATTTCAAAAAACATGGGAGGAAGAATTCGCTTTCGTTGAGGTAAATAACAAACCAATGTGCCTTCTTTGCCAGAAAACAATAGCAATACCAAAACGCTATCACAGTGACTTGGAATTACATATCCATCTGGGGGTAATTTGATGTACTCAGACCTGATTTCAATTTAATATGCCTATATTTATTTTATTAAACATTCTTGTGATTTATTGCAACAGCAATCTACACTTTTACATTTAGTGAATAAAGCCTACTTATTGTCATTTAATCATTTGATATCCATGTGGCTTGAAATAACACTATAAAATAGTTTTATATGACCAAAGAATTTGCGTTGCGGCCCTTTGACACAGCTGTATCTTGCTGTGTGGCCCTTGAGCTATGTAAAGTTGAGTAGCCCTGCTCTAATATATGATATAAAGTTCTCTGAGTGGTAAGAAAATGCTCTATGGGCATGAGCACAACACACTGTGGCAGTAAAAATAACACAATTTGATAAGTGATCAAACATAGTGGTATCAGTGGTGACGCCTTCTCCATACAATCAAGTAGATTTCTTAAGTCTAAAGTCTATACGTCTTGGAGTCTGTTTCACAGTCCACATGAAGATTGAAATCACTAAAAATAATAGTTAATAATTAAATTAGATAATAACTCAAAATCTGATGCACTTTCTTTTTTTTCATATTGAGCAGTGCAAAGTAGCGCTTTTTGTGTCCTGTGTTGAACTGATCTGAGCTGAAGTGCTCAGAGCCGTGTCCATGGGTTGGAATAGGACTGGAATATAGGACATACCAAGGCTCTGGACAGTTTCAACCAAGATCTCAAAAATCCCTATGTAGACTCTTATCTGGTACCAGCACAAATGATAACAGTGTGCACACTTGGACATGCCATGGATATGTTCCGCCCTGATTTGTCTGTATATCTGTGTGTAGGAATCGAGCTGGACAAGCTGGATGGAGAGATGATCAAGCTTCTAGCCTGGCAGAGGATCAAGCAGCTTTTCCCTCCCAAAGCACCCAGCACTCCTCCTCCGGCCTCCACCACCCCGAAATCCCCGCCGCCACGCCCCAAAAGTAAGAAACTAACTTCCCTCTTTGTTTTCGGTCGCAAAGTGTCGGTTGTCATTGGTTGTGAGATTGTTTGTCTAAAGGTGCAATCACGTGGTTTCCTTTGGCCCGAACTGTAGTGGAGTTTACTTTCTTTGTATTTGGTTCATTTAGGTTCACATTACCCAATTACATGCACACCTAGGAACGTAAACAAAAGTCAGATGGTCTCACAAATAGCTTGTTCATTAGACAGAGTTTTAGGAACCTGTCATCCTGCCGGGTTAGAGTTTTGGTAGTAAATCAGATTCCATAAAAGGTCCCCTGATGATGATGATGATGATCTTCATTATCCATAATTTATTGGCAATTTCCTTCTTCCTCCTGTCATGAAAAATGGAGGCAGTAGAGGAATCTATAGAGGAAGTGACAAATCATGACCTTATACAATTGTCTGGGGCGCTAGTCATTTCAGTGAATGTGTTCGATGAAATGCAGAGATCTTCAGGGGGTAATTCATTGATTACATGAAGTGTTAGCTGAATATAAGCATCAGTCCCAGACTACGGTTTGCCCTAGCTTCATTTATGAGTAACCGCAGGCTATGTCAGCACCGTCTTGTTCTACCCATAAAACCTTGCAATTCGGGGTTGTGTCTTGTAGTTGATTCGATTACATTCTCACTCCTAATGAATTCCACTGCAGTTCTCTTGGAAGAGGACGGAGAGCTGCGTTTCTGGTCACCTGCCCAAACGAACGGAACTAAAGATGTAAAATAATCTGCTCTAAACACGCTTGGTATGAACGCACCCTTAGGCTAACCAAACTTTTCCTGACAGGCCAGAAGAAGGTGCAGGCCAGAGCGGTCTTCTACCCTCTGACAGGAAAGGGAGACGCCGTCGGCATGTGCTATAGGACATTGTACATAGGATCTGGTAAGAAGTTCTTATTATATCACAGTAACATCCAAGCCATTCACCCTAACTCATTCAGTGCACAAAGGATAGCTACATCTGATCCCGTGTATTGGTAAAGACATTGATGTACACAAAAGTCAGCTTGGCCCTTTAATAAAAGACCAATATCGGCCACATCAGTTAAATCTTAGTTTACAGCATTTGCTCCTATCAACCTCTTCTTTTTTGCAGGTGCTGACATGGATGTGTGCCTTACAAACTACGGTCATTGCAACTACGTATCGGGGAAACATGCCTGTATTTTCTACGATGAGGTGGGTGGTTTTGCTTTTTAAACCTTTAAATACATGGCTGATACTGTAGTGTACCGCATGCAATTCCATCTTTTCCTGTTCGGCATGTGAATTTGATTCATGTTCTAGTTGATGGACATGGTGTAAATGAGTTCTCTTGCGTTCCCGCTAGAATACCAAGCATTATGAGCTGCTCAACTACAGCGAGCATGGCACCACGGTGGACAACGTCCTCTATTCCTGTGACTTCTCCGAGAAGGCCTCGCCATCTCCACCCAGCGGCCTGGTGTCCAAAGTTCAAGGCATTATCCGTGAGTCTCTTTCAGTCTCACACACATTTTGCACTCTTGGCAAAATGTGATCCTTCCAATATTTTGAGCTTTTATATCCCTTAATCATTCACGCCAACCATTGGTCATGGGTTTTTGAAGGCCGATATTTTTGGATTGAAGTTGCTGATAGCCAGCATTTTTGCCAATATGCAATATCTTTAAATCTGACCATTTTCATGCCAAAAACATTACAAGAAACATATTCTTGTCAGGGTGGAAAAGCCTCTGAAACATCATTTAGACCATCGGATGCTAAAACTCACCATTGAAATACTAATGAAAGTCCTTTAGGTGGGTTAGCAGCTCCTTAAAAGCATCTCCTTAAATTCGGTCATTTTTCAACCTGGACCCTATTTTCCCATAATTTTCCATCATACCGATTGATTTTGAGAAAAGTCTTGTCAATTGCTCCACTATATTTCACCCTTGCAGGTCGCAGTAAGAAGCGAGAGCAGGACGAGGGTCCCGGTTCTCTGGTGGGTTTGATGCCGGCCGGCGGGGTGATGAGCTGCCAGCCCCAGGGAGGGTCTGGACTCTCCTGCAACTGCAAGGCCAGCAGCTCCAGCCTGATCGGAGGCAGCGGGGCCGGCTGGGAGGGCACGGCGCTGCTCCACCACGGCAGCTACATCAAACTGGGCTGCCTCCAGTTCGTCTTCAGCATAACGGAGTTCGCCAGTAAGCAGCCCAAAGTGGAAGAGGCGACCATTACCACCGCCAGTTGCACCAGCACCGCCGCCGCCGCCGCCGCCACCACCACCACCGCCACCACCACCACCACCACCACCATGGCACCACCACCGAACACTGCCACAGTCAGCAGCCCTTCCAGCCAGGATGAGGCGGATAAAGAGACTCTCCCTTCCCACCAAGTGCCCGTACTGCGCTCCAACTCTGTTCCGTAGCCCATAGAGGAAGTCCCTCCTTTTGTTTTGCACCTTCTTTCGAGTCACAATGAAGGGAAAGCTGCACAGCTGGTTGGTCAACAGGGAAAATAATGTTTATTTTTTCATTTTAATGGTTTGTACCTTTGCATGAACTTGAAGTATTATTGACAATCTCTTTCTGTTTTTTGAATGACTGACTGTAACCTTTTGTTCACTTAAGACCATTGGGACTTTGAGCAAAACATTATTTACCTACGCTCAATTTTCTTTTAGCCAGTATAGTAGTTATGTATGGTGTAACATTACCTTATTTGTCAGTCAGCCATTTAGCACAAACCTTTTATTTTGTAGTATTGAAGTCCATACAATATAATTTCTTTTGCTGCTTTTGCACCACAGGTAGCTATATATGTATGAAAACATACATGCTTATACACTATTATATGTATATATTATGTAAATATATACAATTCAGTGCCTCTCGATTGGAGAAACATTGGATTTCATGTAGATTTACCATTTTTGGTTTTTAACTGTACAGTCCATCATGGAATTTGTGATACCGAGTAGAGTAACAGAAGTTTTGTGATAAAACTTGTTCTTAGTCTGTACTTTCCGCCGTAGTCCATCTGTAAATAGCATATTGTTTTAGCACTCATTTTAACATCTCGTGCTGCTCTGTATATAAGCACTCTTTGTCTGTACCTGCTTGTCTGTTAAAACATGTAAATACAGAAAGATTTTCTAAGAACAAAGTTAATAATGCATCTGTCGCCTGTGTTGATTCCACCTTCCTGAAACGTTTGCGGGTACGCTCACGTCGCTAAGAGACAGCAGTGTTGCATGGGAATTGTAACTGGGGCAAAATCAATGCAAATAGACTGTCGGGTACATAAGTAAGATCCAGGGCAAAGTTCAACTTCATGGTGTAAACTGACAAAGCCTGCACTGTTGGCATACCAGGAAATGGGTGTGACCCATTTCACAAGCACAAGTTCTCATTTCCTCAGCACAACCGTATTCTGTGAGGAGTTGAGGTCGAGAACCATGTCTACCCTCCTGTTGGTGGTGGGTGTCGTCGTAGGGGTCGCCTATATCTTCCGTCACATTGTGGTGAAAGGAAAGCAATGCACAAGCAAAGCAAAGCTGCACGGGAAAACTGTGATTGTGACAGGTAAGACATTCCTCTTCAGGGTGGGAGAAGTCAAACACACCTGCTTTTTTTGTTTGTTTCTAGCTTTACTGGCATACATTGACTGCATGCTGGTAGTTTTGTCAGTGTAGTATGCATTGCAACCCCAGTTCCAGTAAGTATTATGCATGAATGGAAGAGAAGCATTTCAGCAATTAGGGTGTTTTCACATATAGTTCTCTTTAAATGAACTAAACTCAGTTCTCTAAGTGGACCAGAAAGTGAACCAACTGGAAAAAGAACTGTTCTCTTTGCAACCACACTGGATGTTCACTATGATGTCAACAGCTCCATGTACTAGTAGGTTACTGGATAAGCTAAATAGTAATCTACAGTGGGCTAGGATGAAAGTGAAGCCAAGTAAGTCTAGGAGTATTTCTATTGTTAAAGGGAAGGTAGTAGACAAGAAGATTTTCATAGATGAGGTGGTGCCAACAGTGAAAGAAACCGATCAAAAGCTTAGGAAGATGGTACGACGCAAGCCTCAGTGATGAGGGTCAATTTCAGCAGTTGAGGCAGGAAATGATACAACGCATTTCAGGTATAGACAAGTCAGGGCTCCCAGGAAAGTTACAATTGTGGTGTCTGCAGTTTGGATTGTTGCCTCGGCTGATGTGGCCGCTGACCGTGTATGAGGTTCCCCTATCTAACTGTGCCAATGGAGATAGTTATCACTAGGCGATAGCAGAATTTTGTATTAGAGACTGATATTTTATGTAGCAATTTTACCGATACTGATACCGAGAATTGATGATTTTTTAAAATGATAATCATAGCAATTACTTTTTGAATGATTATTATTAATTGGTAAGGGGCAAAATGTAGTCTTAGTCTTCCATAGTCATGAAATTCAGGGTAGTATTTTCATCTCTTATTTTCACATATTCTGGACATTCAAAAAAAAAAAAAATGCAATTCTGTCTTTTCCCTGTTCACCCATAGGAAGTAACACGGGCATTGGGAAGACCACAGCCATCGATCTGGCCAAGAGAGGAGCCAGGGTTATTCTGGCCTGTCGCAGTAAGCAGAGAGGAGAAGCTGCTCTTGCTGAAGTCAAGAGGGTGAGAAGAGATCTAGGGGTTAGCAGCTCTTTAAGGCAGGGTGACCCCCCCCCCGCCCCCCCCCCCCATGTATTCAATGGTAGAGGGAACTCTGGAATAATTAAGAATATATCAACATATTTGAACAGTTAAATGAACGAAATGTGCAAAGGAAATATAGAAAATATCTTCATCCAATCAGGGGTGGATGACATATATATTAAATAAAAGATCAATACTGGCAAACTGATATATCGGTCTGACCCCGTAATAACACTATCAATCATTTATGTATCTCTCACAGGAGAGTGGGAACAATGAGGTGGTGTTCATGCAGTTGGATCTGGGGAGTCTGAAGTCGGTTCGCTGCTTTGCTGAAACCTTCCTGAAGACTGAACCCAGACTGGACCAGCTCATCAACAACGCAGGTGAGGATATTTATGTCCTTATTAACTTATCAAAGATACTGTTATACAGTGGACAGAGGTCACAAGGACGACGGCAATATGGACAAAAAATCCCTTTGCCATCTTTTTTTGGAATATTGTGATCGGGATAAAGCAAGACATCATCAGCCAATGGGTTGAGCTGTAGAGGATGACATCAAGGGTTTGCAGGTCGGGGAGGTAGTAGACACGTTTAGGTTTTCTTTGCGCAAGCAAATTCTGTTCTTAGCAACAGAAGGCTTCATTTCTAGACAGGACTGAAGCATCAGCTAAAGGAGTGTTTTTGGTTTTCTTTGCTGGGGTGCCAAGCACTTTTTTGGCTGGTTCTGTACCTATACTGGAAAAGGTAACATTGGAAGTGCCTTCAGGATATTACTGCCTTCAGTGCCTTTGTGTGTCACCACTGGCCACGCCCATCAGACACAGCCACAGCAAATGCTACATGCCTCAAAACCTCCCCATCATTATTGAAAAACCTGCTCATCAGGGTTTGTAGGTTTTGACATTTGGCAATTTGATTATATTTGACATTGTGGGCAGTTCTTTTGGTGCTGGAAATGGGGTTTAAGCATTTAAGTTACACATTTTTGTTGCAGGGATTTACATGCAGGGTAAAACTGAGGATGGTCTGGGGATGATGTTCGGCGTCAACCACATCGGTCATTTCCTGTTAACAAACCTGCTGCTGGACCGGCTGAAGGAGTGCGGCCCAAGCCGGGTGGTCAACGTGTCATCCGTCGGCCATAACTTTGGAACCATTGACTTTGACTGCCTGAACACTCACAAAGCTTTGGGGTTGGGAAACTCGTTCATGGACGTGTTGAAGATCTACTCTCACAGCAAGTTATGCAACGTCCTCTTCACCCACGAGCTGGCCAAGAGGCTGCAGGGCACCAAGGTCACCTGCTACAGCCTCCATCCAGGTCAGTGTCGTCCGACGACAATGTATCCCACCACGGGACACTTGCACAGCAATGGAGATGGTCATGAAACAGGGTTTTGTTGTACAGCGGATCCCAAAGTGGGGTCATTGAGGGGGTTCACAAGGACATGACATTTTGTTGCACATCAATCCTTCATATGGGGTTCTATGGAACAAAATCGTATTTATAAAAAAAAAAAATAAAAATAAAATAAAGCTTTGGGAACCCCTGTTGTAGTAAAATAAAATACCTGACTGAAATCCACAGTCAAAGTGTTTGCATTGGTTGGTTTGCAAGTTTATGGTAACCTTTTTTTTCCTTTTTTGTTTTGCAGGAGCCATCAACTCTGAACTGGGCAGGAACACCAGCTCATTGTTCCAAACCATTCTGAAACCAATCACTACATTTTTCTTCAAAGACACCATCCAAGGATCCCAAACCACATTGCACTGTGCTCTGCAGGTGGGAATCGAACCCCTCAGTGGACGCTACTTCTCCAACTGCACGGTGAGGGACGTCTATCCAAAAGCCAAGGACGATGTCGCGGCTAAGAAGCTGTGGGAGCTGAGCGAGAGACTGAGCGGGTTTGCATGAAAACCATCCCGCCTGATTGCTGACATGAGACCTCTCCGGACGGCATTCTGTAGATTCTGTAGTTACTGGAGTCTCAAACAGGTTCAAAGAAGTCACTGGAGGTGATCAGAGTTCAATGCATAGAGTTTTATTCTTCAACAGAGACAAAACCCGAGTTGGTTCCGGAACCAGACTGAAATACAACTGTCTGTGCATGATCTTATATATCCCAAGAACTGGGTGGAGAATACTGATTCTACGCCCAGTTTTTTCCCAAATTTAGCTTTGTTTTGCCCGGAAATAATGGTGTCAACGCAACTTTGTGATTACTGTGGGGAAACTTTATGATTACTTTATGATCTTCAGGTTACATGCTTAATCAAACACACTCTTTGATTACTTTATGATCTTCAGGTTACATGCTTAATCAAACACACTCTTTATATTTATGCAGACTTAATATTTTGATATTAATAATATTGCTTAACACAAGGCATATTATATCTTAACTATAATTATTTACAACATGTGCATTGTTAAAATCAAATTGCTGACCTTCCCAGGTGATACTAATGCAGTCTATAGAGGGCTAGTCACTCGAGTCACACTGCGGCCATATTGGATTTACATCCTTTGCTGGGAAGCAGATGGAAACAACAGCAGACTCCACATCCAGTGCTTCACCTGTCTGTAATGGTAGCAGTCACTGACTTTATGTTAACAGTATATTAAATAGGTCTCATTGGGTAAGCGGTAGCCAACAACTAGTTTTAACAGTATCAGTTTTAACCAGCTAGTCGCCTAGCATTAGCTAGCAGACACAGTTTACCTAATACTAAAAATCAATGCTGTCAGTTAAGAATTAGTTTGTTTGGAGATAAATCTAACATTAATATAAAGCAGTTGACTGCAAACCATAGGGATCAAGAGCCTTTCATTTGGCCCTTCTTGGGTAATTTGGCCCCCAGCTCTTCTCATCTCTTGATACTGAAGGAAAAGTTTGGTGTTAATTTTGCACAGTCTTAAGGTTTGCCACCCAGAGTATGATGATGAAGACCAGTCTGACTGAGTAGTAGGGGTGTGCCAAGAACAAAACAAACAACTCTTTGTGGTGGTGTTGGCAGAGAACACTAAACTCTCTCTCTCTGTTTGCTGGTGCTGTTTGCCTTTAATATGGTAGGGCCAGAACACAATAATATATATAATAGATGTGATTTGATGATAGGGGCACAAGAATCCAAACAAAAGACCTGCCTACACCTGCAGTGATCTATATATCTAATATATTTATGAATAATAATATATGGGATAAAAAATAAAAAATAAAATTTTTATACAAATAGTTGCAGTGCAGAATACAGTTTACCACCTTTTTATAGCATATTTTACATTACAGTTTCCATTTGCAATTTATTTGAAAGAAATACAACCCTGAGTTAACATTCTTTCATCTCATTACTCATTTAAGTCCTCTGTAGTGTTATTTAATGTTTGTACTGTAACACCATTCTGTAACAACATTCTCAGCATACAATGACTCAGCAAGCATCTCCGGTTGCCTGATGAATGTCTCAGTTGTTGGATACACAACCACTGCTTCGCCTTTTCCCATCAGAAAGGCCTTGTTTATCATGTGAATAAAATACAGCAAACATATTGCCTTCCTTCATGACAACGCGTGTTGACACCAATAGTTACGAAACATGCAATATCTAAAAGGCATTGCAATATTTATGAATTCATCATACTGACTAACCCCAATTCTTCCACTTACAGAATCACGTAGGTTGACAAGAAATGTGTTTTCCTTCAACCTATAGATTTCAAGCACTCTTTACTAATTCCATCATCTAAAACATCAACATCTTTTGTATTCCATGTCAGTATACTGTCCATTGTATTCTTCACAATTGTAGTTAAACTATTAGCAACACACAGTTTGCCTGCAAAAATGCCAAAACGTTCATCATGCTGATGCCATGAACCTTGCACGGAAACTGTAGTGTTCAGAGAAACAAGTTGATGTTGTGGCCAGTTTGCATTACTCAAGCAATACTCAATAGTTTCATTTTGGACACCACCGAGGGGACTGAGATCATCCTGAATACTAGTCAATATTGTAGAAATATTGTAAAAAGGTTGAAGGTTTCATTATAGTCTAAATTACCGTTACCAGGGTTTGAGGCTTTCAGCTCTGTGACGTCTTATATGGTGAAACCTATACCAGATACTGGATATAAACATTGAAGATATAATTTCAACAAGCTGCTTAAAAAAAAAAAGAAAAGTATAAATACATCTTGCCCTACTGAACCACCCTGGCTCCACCCTGATTGGTGACAAAATACTGAAGAATTAGGGGTAGTATGAGTTGAAAAAATGTTGACGTCCGCAACTGGAGATGGGCAGAAACATGAGACAGGAAATCATCCACTTTAAAAGACCCCCCATCAACAAAGTGCCTTGAGATTCGGCGTCATTCTCCATTGTGTGATGTTAGCTCGCTAGCAGGCTAATCGCCAATATGTTGTCAAATGGATGCATCAGAGGTGTGCACCCACAATCTGTTAACCGTTTTCATGGTTCATTTACACAATTTACCTTTGAAAGTAATAGAAGGCTGTGTAGTTTCACAGTCTTCTCAGTCACATCATATTATGTAGCTCCAGGGATTGGGGAGTAGGCCAGAAACAAAGCGAGGTCAGTGCCGTTCAGCATGTGTGTGTTGTTTGAATTTCTTATCGCACTGAATATTTAACGTGTGTGTGTAACTGTTATTGACGGGAACTGTTTTAGGCGTGACCTAATTGGAGAGGGCTGGAGCCTAGGAACATTCAGCGTTGGATCTGAGGCACTGGAATTAGGGAGAGGAGACAGCAGATCCCACAAAAAGGCAGTGCGACAGCTATCTATGAGATACTCATAGATACTGGGGTCTCTCCAAATAAACCGGAGGAGGGGACGATCAGTGGGTAAAAGGCGCACCTGGTGAAACATGCCCTTTATGTCACCAGTCACTGCCACTGGCTGTTGCCTGAAGCGAAGTAACACTCCCAGTAGAGAGGGTCCAAGACTTGGACCAGCCAGTAAGTTGGCGTTCAAGTTCTGCCCATGATGCTGGAAAGAGCAGTTTGCTTACCACTATGTTGACTCACGACATGGTGTGGTAAGAACCAAGACTCTTGAGAATCATCCTCAGATTCAGAATCCACTTTGACAACATAGTCACTGTAACCGACTGATTTCTGCTTCCACTATTCTGCGTTGTGTTGGTAGGGAGTGAGACGCACACCGGAATTGAGGATCTATGGGATTTTTTTTATTCTTCACAGAAAAAAAGGCACAGGTGTCAGACATCACAAATCATCTGCAAATCATATTCAAGACAGAAGCTCAGTTGGCATGCGCCTGGCATAGGCTTTCACCTGCAGCCAAGTTGAAAGGTCTTGCAATGTGTAGCCCTGTTCCACTCCATCCTGTATGATGCCTCGCTCTATGCAATGTTCCACAAAGGAATCTTGATAGCTGGCAGGCAGTTTGCTGATCAATCTATCTACATGTGACCCACATCTCATCTCATAGCCGTCGTCTCCCTCCAGAGATTTCAGTAAGCCAATCAGAGCATGAATAGACAGTGAGAATTCCTCAAAGGCCTCAACAT
Source organism: Hoplostethus atlanticus (assembly GCA_034670405.1). NCBI lineage: Eukaryota > Metazoa > Chordata > Actinopteri > Trachichthyiformes > Trachichthyidae > Hoplostethus > Hoplostethus atlanticus. The sequence goes on from JAXDDX010000052.1 coordinate 1,679,984, forward strand.
CTCCAATCTTAACCGCAGGGGCATTGAGAATGCTGGTGTGGCGGACTGGGGGGAGGGAGGGTGGTAGGGTCGGCTGGACTCAGCGGCTGCGGCCAATTAAAGCTGATTGCAGCCGGGCCTTTTTAACCTGTGGGTGGATGTGTGAGCGAGAGGGACGCGCCAGTGTGAGAGGCTGGCGGCGTGGATGCGGGAGCCGGCGGACTGGAGGAGCGGACAGCGAGCCAGCAGCAGCCGCGTCTGAGCGGGGTCCGCGGCTGGAGTGCTGGGACGGAGGCGAGGGCGCGAGCTGGAGGACGGAGTGGGAGAGCGTGCGTCTCCCTCCGCGGCGACAACTGACGGAGGTCCCCGGGGTTGCAGTCGGGAGCCGCCTGGAAGAGCTGGTGACAGTCGGGGTTGGGGCGGGATGCCCCTGGAAGCCTGGCAGGCTGGCCGGCCGGCTTTGGGGTTCCGCGGCTGACCCGCCGGGGAGGACTGAGGTGCGTAGGCGGAGGGAGACGGCACTACCAACTGCCGTCAACACCGGGCCAGGTTTATTTATGATTGTTGGTGAATAAACGGCCCTGCTGGCCAACTAACCCTCCTCATGCCTTGTGTCGCTGTCTGTCACGGACCCCGGTAATGTGGCACCTTGCCACAGCTGGTTATCTCACTTTGGATTAACTGACGAGGCTGTCCATATTTAGCCTCCAGTGCCTTCATAGCTATGGAATATGGCTGGTTATCATAAATGTAAGCTCTGGCTAACTTATATGCACTGGGGTGTTTCAGATGGTCAAGAAGGAGCTGATATTTATATTGCTCTGAGAGGTGTCTCTGGTTACCAAGTAGATTATCGAAGGCCAACTTCAGTAAGACAAAGTCACTTTCCTTCCCAGACTCAAAGTAAGGCAGACTGGGTTTAGGAATACCATAGGTAGATACATCTAGAAGCTCTGTGAAGTTAGGTTGGGTCATTGGCTGTGGAGGAAGTGTCTGTTGTTGGAATGGCGCCTGAGAGGCCTGTGCCACATTAGTGAATGCTGGAGGGCGATGACTCTGGGTGATTATCTGCTGGGAGGAAGATGCCAGCCTGTTATCTGGGTGAATGATGGAACACGATATGAAGCTGGACGGGCCCCAGCAGCATCAGGTTGGTAGTAGGATGCACCTAACAATGACCGTGATGCCTGCTGAGGAAGAGAGTCTGTGGATTGAGGAAAGGACAAGGGATAGGAATCTACACTGCAGTTCTGTTGCAGTGCAGAATAAGATGCTTGAGAAACAGCCTGTACAGAAGGGAATACTTGAGGCTGAGGTTGTATGGACACAGACTCCTCTCTTTCCCTCTGCAGTTCTAGACAAATTTCACCTGCAGACTGCACATCCTTTCCAGGTGATGGAAGAAGCTGTCTGGCCATAGAGGAACCTCCTTCAGTACCATGTATGGAAGATGAAGGAGGAAGGGAGTGTGTTTGAAAGCCTGGTCTATGGGTATTATTTCCTCTTTGCTCAATATCAGTTCTCTTCCTGCAGCAAAGAAGATATGAGTTTGGCTTCTTCATATTCCCTTTCCACTTGCCTAAGCTTCCTAGCTCTTGACAGTTTGGTCGTTAAAGCCTCTCGGGAGGTAGCCTCACGAGCCTGGTCATCCAATGTCCTGTAATAAGTTTCTGCATGTTCTTCCTCCCGCTGCTGTGTATAGAGCTCATCCAGTTCCATACCATTGAGCCTCTCCTCCAGTTTAGCTGTTTGGACAGGGTCCAAGACCTCTCTCAGGGATTGATTAGAGCCTCTGCTTCGCAAAGAGGAGGAGCTATGCCTGGAACTCCTTTCCTCTCGTTTGTCTCTTCCTGTTCGGGAGTGAGTAGGCTGCTCTCTGCCGTCATGCTTGCCACCCTCTCAAATTGGTTACATAGTCCTTTAAGTAGGCAGGGGCTCATCTCTCCCTTCCTCTCCCATGGCCTAATGGTCTTGTCTTAGGTCTGGCCCCTTTATCAGACTGTGAAGCAGCTATGGTTCCGAGTTGCTGGTGTAGGCCGTTAAACCTAGGCACATTATTATCATTAGGTCCACAAGAGCAGGCTTGGCTAAGGCTATCCTCACTCATATTTCTGTTGGACTGTCACTATTTCCGCCTCGAAGGACCATTGTTTTGGGCGTGACCTAATTGGAGAGGGCTGGAGCCTAGGAACATTCAACGTTGGATATGAGGCACTGGAATTAGGGAGAGGAGACGGCAGATCCCACAAAAAGGCAGATTTATTGTGGCTTGGACATTCCCTTTAACGTCATTAAGTGGTGGGTTCTGTATAGAGCACACAACAGAAAATCCATATGGCATTTAGAAACAGTCTCGTATTTCCTCAACATAAATGGAAATATACAAACATTATATAATCAAAATGATAAGAAATGGAATAATAACCCAATAAGCTAAAGGTGAAGCAATTAACTTCATATATCACTCACTTTAGACTTAACGAGCACAAAGGGAAGGCCAGTCTGGCGGGTGGCAGAGCAAACAGAACAATGGTTTCTCCTCCTAGTTATGAGAGAGTTTAGGCTCAAAGACAGATTGAGCACCTGTTGCTCCCCCCAGAGCTCAACAAGGGTAATCACAGACATGGAAGACTTTCAACAGGAACTGTGCAATTAACCATGCTGCTCTCCAAACTGTGTTTCTCATGTGTCTTTTTAAAAAAGTTTTTTAAAGAGCCTGTAAGGTGATCCCTCAGCTAGCCTTTGTTTTGACACGTGAGGGTTACCACAATGTGTTCAATCTACCACTCATGAATACTATATGTAAGGCTCACTTGTTCTACACTGAAATACTATTATACATCTAGAGGACATCGAAAGTAGACAGCCAGCTGTATTTCACAAAGATGTGCCACCTTAAAGGTTAAATGTGTAATGAAAGACTGAAAACTGACTGAATTCACTCTTGTTAGATCAAATACTTGCAGACAGTGAAAAAATTAGTCATCTTTTAGGAAGTGCTGGGCCCGGGCAGGCAGGCTAAACCCATACCAGGCTAGGACGGTGGCCCAGTGGGTGCGGTAGTTGGCAAGGAGTGAATTTCCCCCATAAAACCGTCGAAGTTGACACGCCCCAGGCTCAACCAGCCCGCTTGGTATTTCATAACGAAGTACACGCTACACCTGGGCTTCTCTGGTCAGTTATGGTCGCAAATTCAGCTTAAGGCCACTCCTCGAGGCCAACATACGCTCTGAAATATCTGCCTTGATATCGCGCCTGTCAACGTTACCTAGCTGGCTACCTAGCTGGCTACCTAGCTCGCAGAACATCAACTGTCTGACAAGCATAGCAAACTTAGGCTTTAAGAACCAAGTGACATTTTAGTAACAGCTGGTACATGATGACTTTTATTTATCAAATTCCCACATCACTCATTGCCTTCAAAATTGTAATTTTATATGTAATTTTCTCCTCTTGTTCAGTCCTGGGGCCTGTTCCAAGAAGCAGGTTCAGCAAACTCTGAGTCTAACCCTGCACTCTGAGTTGATTCATTCTGAGATGGCCAAGTCTGAGTTTTCGGTTCCAGAACAGCTGATTTGAGTTAGTTCAATCAATTTTGAGTATGTTCACCTTCAGTTAAGCGCGTGCGCGACGACAATAAAAAGCCATCATCAATGGAGGTCCGATACTACGATTCACCATGGCAACCAGCAAGCAGAAGGGTCGTAAAGGAGAGGGAATTGGCGTGGGAGAGAATCGCTGCCCGAGTCAATGCGTGCGTTTGAATGCAGTAGTGTATTCATTTAACATTTAACCACACTTTCTTATAATATTACCTACATGTGAGAAAGTGGTGGAATGGTATTGGAAAAAAAATATTTTCATTTAGGTGCAATCCCACGGGCGCAAAGCGCTCTTGACAGCAGCTGAAAATGAAATATAAAAACATTAAAATCATTTAGCAGAGGCTTTTATCCAAAGCGACTTACAAAGGTGATAGTTAACACTATGTGGGGATCGAACCCACAGTCCTGAGACAGAGTCTAATGCTTTACCAACTGAGCTGTCTGGGCCAGACATACTTCAAATGGTGTACTTGGGGTGACAAATTAGAACGACGTAAGGCTTGGCGAATAACTTCGGCTTGGACATCTATCGCTTCAGCGAGGAAAGGACACGCCATGTTTGACAGCTGCTTCAGGTTCAGCAGAGGGGAGGAGATAAGGAGAAAGTCAGGGTTTGTTCAAGAAAATCTGCCAGCGAGCAGGTTAGGTTCACAGAGTCAGTTACCATGGTAATTGACTCAGAGTTTGAGTTACCTCTCTTTCTGGAACGGAAAACCCTGAGTTTCCCTCATCTCAGGGTTAACAAGCTCAGAGTTTTCACTAAACCCGCTTCTTGGAACAGGCCCCTGGTTGTACAAAAGGGTAATTATAAATGTGAACAAACACTGACACAAGTCCAGAGATAATGTAGTGATCAACACTACACTGGAGTGGACCCACACTGGACCCGCACTGCAGGGCCCGTGCCGCATCTATGTGCTAATTCTGATTTCAGTGATTTTGCCCGCATGGGGCCAACATGGGCATGTTTGCTGGGTACATTCTTGATTCTTTCATTTCATTAATTGTATTTGCAGTGACTAAATCTGCACAGCACTGAAGAGAAAGGTATGAGGTGATTGACAGAGGGTTGTAATTTTGGAGAAAGGGGTCAAATCAACTCAAGAAAGTTCCCTTGATTTATACTGGTCTCCATTTCATTATGCCCCCAGAATGCAATACAGTTTACCCAGAAAAGCAGTGACAGCTAGAATGGTATTCCCTTATTTCACCAGTGTTTGCCACTTGCATTTGCTCAGCAAACTGATCCTGTGCACAGCAGTTTGTTCATGTTCTCTGAGCGAGTCAAGAGCTTGCATCCAGTTTGAGTAATCAAAGTATTCTTGTTATTTAATCTGGATTGGTTTCCATACACTCTGCAGGAAAAGCAGAACACAGCATTGCTGCTGATTCTGCTGACGGGCCTTTCTCTGCAGTCCAAAACTGCAGAGTGGATATTGAGGAAGCTTGACTTGTTTTCTTTGCTTCCTAAATCACGTGTCTGTAGAACTTCTTATAACGTGGATTACGATTTGATTAGTCAATCCAGCATTAAAACATCTTGGATAACTAATTTGAGTTTAAACCTGAGTTTTTGCAGGTTTGGGTTTAAGACTCTGTTGCCACGGTAACAAATCTGGCTAAATTATGAACTTGCTTGGTGAAACAGAAAATCCTGGGTTTATCCCAAACTGTCAACAAACTAATCCAGTTAACTGAGATAGCCACGTATGTGAAACGGGGTCCTGATAGTGGTCCTCCTGAATCCTCCTCTCTCCTCACTGACTCTTTTGTAAGGTAAAAAAGTAGAGGTACATACATCCCATAAAATAATTATTCCATTTTCCTATTGCACACCTGACCGTCCTGGTAGGGGGATCCCGCTCTAATTCTATCCTTCCACATAAATTTTAACAATTTTACTTTCAGTCAGATAGAATAGAGTGCTTTGCATATAAATTAATGTACTTCATGTTGAAACCAGGGAACTACCACTAGCATATTGGGTTTGATTACAAGGAGCTGGAAATGGTAGCTCTACATCATTGGTACTGCAAGATTGTTGGGAATATTCCAAACACACAGGAACGGGATTTGGTTGTTGACAAAATAGGGTAGAATATAAGTAAAATAAAGTCCAACATAGTCTTTCAGTTATATTAGGTGATGTCCCACCATGGGTTTTTTGTGATCCTAATATAAATTTACAGCTAATTGAGATTAGTCAGAAATGCAAATTAACCACATTGGGAATATATGTTCCTTTTTCTGGGTTCCTGTTCATGCTGGTGTAAATGAGAAGGCTGATAAAATGGCAAAAACTGCCTTAAAAGTGAATGACAGCAATATTTTAGGAATATCTTTTGGAGGGGGAGAGGCAAAATCAATAATCAAACCAGTTGTGAGGGAATTGTGGATAAGAAGATAACAGCAGGTTTGGGCATACAAGACTAAATTCAACTGTGTTTATTATGGGAAAGAATGCATCTAATGAATGTGACGAATGTAATTGATATTGAGAGGGTGAGGTTAGATGAACTAGGTAGGAAATTAGATATTAGAGGACTAGATATGAGATAAGCAGTGGGTATTAGGTGGGGCAATATTCAGCCCTTTTACTAAAAGACAAGAAGCTAATAAATCGAATATAAGTAAGTTTATGCCGTCACGCTGCACACAGTCGGTGGCGGTATGCAGCTTTTACGTTGGTTTGCGACTCGCCATTAAAACCAGAAGAAGAAGTAGTTCCTCTTAGGAAGCGCTCGCGCTGTTAGTAATTCAAACGTCAGTCCGCCAGGCGACAGCAGGGAAAACACAGCCCAATGGATACCTATGCTCTTGTAGCTGCTACAGTAGTGGGAGTCTACCTGATTATTTATAAGTTTTGCATTAAAGGAGCTTCATGCAGGAGCAATGCAAAACTCAACGGGAAAACAGTGATTGTTACTGGTGAGCCTGAACTATTGTCAAAACTGTGTTGTTCAGTAGTTCACTATACTGTAACGTGTTTATGGAGAAAAAGACATCGCGCATTCAATATTCACGCGCTTATGCCTAAAACAAATCCCAAAAGTGATTATTCCAAAACTCCCTGTTGCGTTGTGACGCCGAGCAGAAATGTTAAAGATTTAACTCATCGAGTCTCGTGAAACAAAGAAAAGATTAAAAAAACCTGTGAAATAGTAGTCAGGTTTCCAGTTTGACTGCAGATAAGATAAGGTCAGAGCTAAAGTCCTGTCCCTACGCAGTGTTTTTCAACAAGACACATTTGCTATTAATTCTTAGGATATGAAGTACAAACAACGGCGTGTAACAACACATTATGTAATAACACCGCATTATGTAATAACTCAACAAAATGTAATACATTTTCACTTCATTATGTAATAACACCCGCATCTTGTAATAATCTGCTGCATTTTGTAATAAACAGCCTGAACGCAATATGTAATACATTTCCCCGCATTTTGTAATAAATTATTACATATTGCGGTGGTTATTACAAAAACTTTTTTTTGATGAAAATGTAATAATAAGGTGCATTATGTAATAACCAACCAAAATGGATGTCTTCATTCATGAAAATCGTTATAACATAACAACAATGTTTATTTTATGCATTCTAGCATGAATCATACTGACTCAAAATTCAAAATACGCATTGATTGCTGTTGTCTATATCCCATACATAAGATCCAAAGGGTACAGGTCACAATAATGGTTCATTTCAGATCTGTCAAAAAATAAATAGCTAAATTAATTGAATATATATCAAACATTCCTTTAAATATACTGCATGATGATGCTCACGCATCTAGTTCTAATATGTGGTAATTTAACACATTAACATTGTGAAAATGTGTTCTATTCACTTAATGTTTTCTGTTTTGTGCATACATTGTTATACCCTTCCATCTGGCTGGTTAAATGACCAGACAGCATATGCATCAAGAATGTTGATTGTATTATTGTTATTATTATTATTAATTTCCCTCATTATCACATTGTAAATGTATGTAATACTTTCTAACAGGCCTGGTAGCTATTGCTAATTTTCTCTAAAATGCTCAAACTTGCCAAAAAAAACATGTCAGCAACTTAGTTTGTTCATAAATGAGTCAATAAACATGGACATTTTTAAAATATGTGAACTATTCCTATGAATACATTCCTATGATGTTAAACAGAGTGAAGGAAAAAAACATTTTCCTGTCAGAAAAGACCAATATTATCTGCTAGGCGAGTGTTGTCATTGCTAACCAGCACATTGTTATTAGCATAAAGGTTTGAGCTTTTATCTTTACACTTTTCATATTAGTTGAGAAGCTACTCTACAGTAAACTCTAAATGAGATAAACTCTAAATCCAATGCTTTGCAGAGAAATAACATTTTATTCACACTCAATATCATAGCCTACCTTTCAACATGTGGCCAATGATAGACACTACAATTTATTCTCCCTCTTCCAAGGCAATTCAATAACTTTATTTATAGCACTTTTTTTTTTAGCACGGTGGCAATTCAAGGTGCTTTACAAAGATTAAAAGACAGAGGCAATTGATACATAGACAATTTATAAGAAAAGACAATTGATTTGGGTACAAGATCTTCAGAAAAGATAGAAACGAAGGCAGGGGTGGGGGGATGTTGATTTACATCAAAGACAGCATTAAATGCAGTCTCATTGAATGGCCAGAGGATGTCATTCTTGAATGCATTGGGCTGAATGTTTCACTGTCCCCACAAATATCTTTCATTCTCATTGGTTTATACTGCCCCCCCTCATCTGACATCCTATTTTATGAACAGCTATGTAGCATCCTTAAATCATGTGACAGTAAGAAAGAGCTCTTGCTTATGGGCGATTTCAATATAAACTGGGAAAATAAACCATCTAGGAAAAAACTCAAGGAGATTACTGATCGCTTTAACCTGACCCAGATAGTCCAAGGCCCAACAAGAATAACAAACTCATCCAAGACCCAAATTGATTTAATGTTCACAAATAGACCAGAGCGAATCACAAAGTCCCATAACCTGCTGACTGGGCTATCTGACCATAATACCACACTGCTGATAAGGAAACTTTGCAAAAAACATTTCGGTAACCCCATCATTAAAAAACATCAACAAAAAATTCCCAAAAATGAATTAAATAACTTTGATAACACTATCATGGAAATTGACTGGTCTAATGTTTTATCCCATGAGGATGTGGAAGTAGGCAGCAATACATTTTTGAAGACCATAGGCAACATCTTTGACTCTTTCAGCAGAAAAATAAAAAAAGCACACAGACAGAAGGCTTCTTTACCCTGGCTCAATGAGGACGTGATCTTGCATTGAAAAAAGCACTGAAGTCAGGGCTCAGCACTGATAGGCTCATATTTACATCCCTACGTAACAAGGTCATTAGGGACATCAGAAAAGCCAAAGCTGGGTTCTTCATAAAAGTGATAAACGAAGCAAGAGGCAATGGGAAAGTGATCTGGAAAAACCTTCACAAACTAACCGGGAAAGATGATGATCAGTCTACAAAGCAGCTTGAAATCAAAGTGAATGGAACTTTAACCCAAGATCCTACTATGATTTCAGGTTTTTTTAATCAGTTTTTTATAGAGTCTGTTCAGGAGCTGGCTCAAAGCTCTCAAACCACAGCCACTGAACTAGCCCCCATTGACAACACAAAACCAGTTTTCTCAATCCCAGAAATATCCGACACAGCAGTGGAGAAAATGATCAGCTCTCTGAGGAACTCGAAAACAAAAGATGTCCATGACTTAGATACTGCATTCCTGAAAAAGCACAAGAACACCCTTGTCCGCCCGACTGCTCATCTGATAAACCTGTCCATCAAGCAGGGCATCTTTCCTGATGCCTGGAAGTTTGCTGCCGTTACTCCAATATTCAAATCTGGAGACCCAACAGATGTTGGCAATTTCAGGCCTATTAGCATCCTACCAGTTTTATCCAAGGTGGCAGAGAAATGGGTGACAGAGCAGCTGACAGCACATCTGAGTCAGGGCCATAACCCCTTGCATCCTATGCAATTTGGGTTTAGGTCCAATCATTCGACGGATACAGCTAACTGCCATCTTCTAGAGTGCATAAAATCTAAAATGGATAAAGGGGGTGTAGTTGGTGCTGTCTTTTTAGACCTAAGGAAGGCCTTTGATACAGTGAATCAGTGTATTGGAACACTGCCCACAAATGTAAGGACCTGCACTACCCTTGGACTGTTCAAAAAAACTCTGAAAAACTGTCTCAAAGAACACCAGAGCTGTACCCATCACTAAATCTCCAGCTCTTGTGTGTACCACCTCCATCTATTCAAGTGTGGACATTGCATTTACTGATTCTTTTTAATGCTAATGTTTCCTAACATAATGTACTGTTTTTATTTTTATTTTTTTAACTTTATTGTAATTGTTATGTTGTTGACCTGCCTGGGGACTACAGATGTAAATTAGCCTCGTGGCTAACTCTGACACATTTACATTGAAATGTGAACTAAAATGTTGATTGATGTGTACTGTCCCTGCCAAATAAATCTTAAAATAAATAAAAAATAAAATAAATACATTTATAAGAACAATGAATAAATAAATAGTGGTGTAGGGCCTAGATAAAAACTAGATTTAAAACAAGTTTAACATTTTTTAAAGAACTCAAATAACTTAACTAAAAGCATCCATGAACAGTGTGGTTTTGAGTCCTGATTCAAAAGTTTCGAGGGTTAGGCTACTTTTAAGATCGACAGGGAGTCTGGTCCAGAGATGCGCAGCATAGTGAGTGACTAAAGGTTGCTTCACCAACTTTAGCCCTGGCACTGGGCACTACTAGCAGCCCACTCCCACTTGACCTGAGAGACCTGGCAGGAGTGTACGCCTTAAACATGTCTGTAATGTATTTTGATTCCACTCCATGTATTGATTTATAAACAAGCAGAATTTCCTTATATTAAATTCTGTGGCTGACGGAAAGCCAGTGTAGTGGCAGTGGTAGTGGTAGTTATTATAAAATGCGGGGGAAATTTATTACATATTGCGTTCAGGCTGTTTATTACAAAATGCGGCAGATTATTACAAAATGCGGGTGTTATTACATAATGAGGTGAAAATGTATTACATTTTGTCGAGTTGTTACATAATGCGGTGTTATTACATAATGTGTTGTTACAGGGCAGATTTAGTAATTTGGGGGCCCTAGGCAAAGACAAGCATGGGGCACCCTGAATCCCAACCTTCACTCTTTTCAATCCATCCTTACTTTACAATACCTTTATGCTTGGGCTGAGGAAAGTCTACATGTGAGGCTAGAGCTCACTAGAGCTTGTTGAGCTTGGAAGCACTGGTAATATTGCTAGTAACAAACACTAGCAGCAGTTGATTCTTCAATGAAAAATGTTCTCAGCAAAGCTGAATCTTCCCCTCTTATTCATGCTTTTACTGACTAATCCAAAAGAATAGTTACTAAATTTAGGATAATTCTATTTCAGGAAGTAACACAGGCATTGGGAAGACCACAGCCATCGATCTGGCTAAGAGGGGAGCCAGGGTTATTCTGGCCTGTCGCAGTAAGCAGAGAGGAGAAGCTGCTCTCGCTGAAGTCAAGAGGGTGACAAAACAACATCTGCCTATTTTACTTTGAACCACACTGAAGTTTATGTTATGTAAAGTTTGCCTAGTAGCTGAAATACTGTTATATATTATATGTCTCAGGAGAGTGGGAACAATGAGGTGGTGTTCATGCAGTTGGATCTGGGGAGTCTGAAGTCTGTCCGCTGCTTTGCTGAAACCTTCCTGAAGACTGAAGCCAGACTGGACCTGCTCATCAACAACGCAGGTTAGGATGCTGAAAAATATTGTGTAAAAAGTTGTTGCACTGCTCTTCCCAGAGATCACCTGTCAATCAAACTGTCTAGTACTGTGACGTCTTTCTCCTTGGATTTTCTGTTGATGACTTTTCTGTAGGTGGCGCTCTTTTCTTTGTCTGTTCAGCCATGGTGGCTATCGCTGCTCATGCTAACTACCCAGTTCTTCTATTTATTCTGGAGATGTAACAGGAAATGTAAAAAACGCATAATTTCCTGTGCGTCAGAGGATTCCTTCAGGAGACCTACCTGACACCGGGTGTTTAGAAGCGCAAAATGTAAAAGTTTTAGTTTTAATTTATTCTTATAGGTGTCATGGTGGACTATTAGTTTAGTACGCTTCCAGAGCCGTTGTGCCTTTCTACCTTCTAGTTGTAGTTTTGTTTCTCCACGGGTCTTTGTTCTTGCCAGAGATACATTCACTGAGGCGAGAATTGAATTTCTGAGACAGGAAGTTGCATGTGGAGGCAGTTAAAGGAGGTAGAGGAAGCATGAGGTCAGTGAAGGCGTCAGGAGAGGAATCAGAGAGATATCGTTCGGTAACAGTCCATGTCATGGCTTTGGTGCTAAGGCAAAGTGACATTTCAAAGAACACACAGTAGTGGTCTGATATACCAACATCTGCTGTCTGTGGCATCCTGATGTCTAAGCCATGTGAGATAACAAGGGTGTGACCTAGCTTGTGTGTAGGGCCAGAGACAGATTGAGTTAGGTCATATGAGTTAAGAAGTCTCATGAAGTCTATGGCCGTATAGTCTGTGGGTACATCAACATGAATAATAAAATCACCAACAATTAGAATATAACCAGTTGAAGCCAGGTGGAGCCAGGTAACCAGGACCAGAACATGGGTCCATGCCTGGTAAAGGCGATGTCCGATGAGATGTTAGTGTACAGACAGGGACCCTGAGAATATCAAATCGCAAGACCTAATGGATGATGGTCTGGCTTGGAGAATAGGCTGAGTGGGGGGGGTTGTCTAGTCTGTAGAAGATTGTCCAACTCCACCAGCTTTGTCCTGAGGTCAACAGTGACCTGGCAGATAGAGGAGACGGGGGGGAGCTGGGGAGGTGAGGTCCGAGGGACAGCCCAGGACAGTTTCTGTAGGCCTGCAGTCAGACATAGCCCTGATACAGGACCCTTTGGGAGTCTTTCATCATATGGCTGTTTACCTCTCCCATAGGGTCCCATTGACTTTTTACCGCACGAAAGTCTGCGAGCCCGATAACGAAACCAATACGTCGAATTTCACTTACCTAAACAGCTGTCCATAATCCTTCACTTGTCTACTTGTATGGCGGTGGGCGGAGCTAATCTCCTATGCACAAATAAACTTTTATACTTTGTTAAAGACAGGTATACTCCAACATCTCTATTGTAATGAAATCCAAGATGGCTGACAGACATCCAAGATGGCTCAAAGTCTTCTTTGAAGAGTCAGCTATCTTGGATTTCATTACAATGGAAATGTTGGAGTATACCTGTCTTTATTATATAATGTCTACTTTATTGGTCCCCGGGTGTCTCCGGGTCGTTATATGGTCATTAGCCACGGCTAGCCTCGCTTGTCTATTAGAAAAGAGTCTAATTTTTTCAGCATCTCTAATATAGTAGAGTGTCTTGATTCTCTTCTTGAGCTCATCGATCTCTTGAGTCAGTTTCCTGCAATCCGTGCAGGTCTTCATTTTGCTGGTATTCAAAGTAATAGTTGTATTAGTAGTAGTATCAGCAGTCACAGTGGTGAGATAAAACAGGCTGTGCTGGCTGTCCTCCGCTCATGGAGAATAGAAGCAATAAAAGGAATAATAGTTCCTAGAAGTCCGCAAAGGAACTAAAAGTAAGCTAAGAATAGATGTAAAAGAAATAAAACAAAATCACTGATAGTTAAAAGGTTTAAAGCGGCTATAGTAAAAGTGTAGAGTGGAGCAAGAGCAGAGCGAGGTGCGTGTGCTGCTGCCTTGATACCTACATATATTGCAAATTTTATGGCCACCGATAGAGGATGATAAAAGTCGCCCTTTTTATGAGCTAAAGCAACCAATTGTTTCCTCCTTACCCCAGGAATCTTCTTGCAGGGTAAAACGGAGGACGGATTGGGTATGATGTTCGGCGTCAACCACATCGGCCCCTTCCTGTTAACCAACCTGCTGCTGGAGCGGCTGAAAGAGTGCGGCCCAAGCCGGGTGGTCAACGTGGCGTCCGCCTTACACAATGGCGGCAAAGTCGACTTCAGTTACCTGAGCGCTCACAAGGCCGTGGGGGAGGGAACCTATTACCTAGACCTGGTGAAGATCTACAGCAGCACCAAGTTATGCAACGTCCTCTTCACCCACGAGCTGGCCAAGAGGCTGCAGGGCACCGAGGTCACCTGCTACAGCCTCCATCCAGGTCTTTCCCGCCTCCTTCATTATCGTGTACATATTCTATCAGTGCACAGTAAAGCCAGACAGGAGTCTAATGTGACAACACACAACATACAGTCACATGAATTGGAATTTATTTTATATGGTATATTTTATTCCTGGGACAAGCATCCAAGGACTTTCTCGTTACAGCTCTTCAAAAGTGCATTATGTTGTAACCTGTCTGATAGCCAATACTTTGTGCCAATATTCAATATCTATTTTAATCAACTGATAATACATATATAAGAATAGTCATTCTTATACATTTTCTAATTTAGGTAATTCCTGGTCAACTAAATTAAACTATTCCTCATTTTGCTGGGTGTCCCCCTGGAACCACCTCAAAGACCCCTGGGACTTCTTGAACCTCACTTTGAGAGACTGTTTTAGTCGACTGAGATAAACCAGCAGCTATGAAAAGTAAAAGTAAAGGAGTATAGCTTCACTAAAAGTAAAATGCCAACCTTTTTTTGTTTTTAACTCATAGTGCCATTCTCTTTCTTCGTTAGGTGTTGTCAGAACCGACATAGCCCGCAATGCCAGCAAGCTTGCCATGTTGTTTGTCAAGCCCATCAGCATGCTGTTCTTCAAGAACCCCGTTCAAGGATCGCAGACCACCCTGCATTGTGCTCTCCAGGAGGGAATCGAGCCCCTCAGCGGACGTTACTTTTCCAACTGTGCGGCAAAGGACGTCTCTCCCAAAGCCAAAGACGATGCTGTGGCGAAGAAGCTGTGGGAGCTGAGTGAGAGCCTGAGTGGACTTGCGTGAAAAGCTTCCCGCAAAGACGGGTCTCTGTTTTACATAATCCATTTGTCATTGAACACAAGTATTTTTAATCAGGGTTTCTGTAGTTATGTTAATAGTCTTAAATTCAATTATCTAAATTGAAGGCCTTAAAAATTGTCTTTTTTGTTGTTGTTGTTGTTAAATATTTTTCAGAGGTCTTTTGACCGGTGATGTTGACTAAGTTACTTGCCTTTGATGCAAAATGTATGTCACTTCAATGGTCGAAGGAACAGATTTGTTTTTTGGCATTAGAGTGGAACCACACTTACAACACATGCAGAGTGAAAAACACAAAACAACTGTCAAGTACTACTGTTTGGATTTTTTGCATTCACTTTGCATTGCATTCATTCATTTAAACAGTCTTAAATTAAACTTGCTGAAATTAATTGAATTTAGTGCGATCAATGTACAGCAGGAGTTGTGGTGAGATATATTGGCATGTTTACACACACACACACACTCTTATTTTATTTGAAGAACTACTTTCTTGACCACTAATAAAATAACTATATTCCACAATTATGCAATTTGAAGCAAGAATTATTCCATGTACCAGCATCCCATGAAGATCTACACCGATCAGCCACAACATTAAAACCACTGACAGGTGAAGTGAATAACATTGATTATCTTGTTACAATGGCACCTCAAGGGGTGGGATATATTGGGAAGCCAGTAAACAGTCAGTTCTTGAAGTTGATTTGTTGGAAGCAGGAAAAATCGGCAAGCATAAGGATTTCAGCGACTTTGACAAGGGCCAAATTGTGATGGCTAGACAACTGGGTCAGAGCATCTCCAAAACGGCAGGTCTTGTGGGGTGTTCCCAGTATGCAGTGGTTAGTACCTACCAAAAGTGGTCCAAGGAAGGACAACTGGTGAACCGGCAACAGGGTCATGGGTGCCCAAGGCTCATTATTGCGGGTGGGGAGTGAAGGCTAGCCCGTCTGGTCCGATCCCACAGAAGAGCTACTGTAGCACAAATTGCTGAAAAAGTTAATGCTTGCTATGATAGAAAGGTGTCAGAACACAGAGTGCATCGCTGCGTATGGGGCTGCGTAGTCGCAGACCGGTCAGAATGCTCATGCTGACCCCTGTCTACCGCTGAAAGCGCCTACAATGGACACGTGAGCATCAGAACTGGACCATGGAGCATTGGAAGAAGGTGGCCTGGTCTGTTGAATCATGTTTTCTTTTAGATCCTGTGGACGGCCGGGTGCGTGTGCGTTGTTTACCTGGGGAAGAGATGGCACCAGGATGCATTATGGGAAGAAGGCAAGCCGGCGGAGTGTAGTGTGATGCTCTGGGCAATGTTCTGCTGGGAAACCTTGGGTCCTGGCATTCATGTGGATGTTACTTTGACACATACCACCTACCTAAACATTGTTGCAGACCAAGTACACCCCTTCATGGCAACGGTATTCCCTGATGGCAGTGGCCTCTTTCAGAAGGATGATGTGCCCTGCGGCACTGCAAAAATTGTTCAGGAATGGTTTGAGGAACATGACAAAGAGTTCAAGGTGTTGACTTAGTGTTATGTTTCTTCACTTACATTAACAGCAATAAATGAGTTGAACCACGAGATACAGTTTGTGTCTTTACTGTTCAAGTGCAAATTCAATCACACAGGTATCACTCCGCTGAGGTACCACTTATCCTGTTAACAAGGTATACAATTCCTCCCTTCCAGCTTTGATGTAAGTCAACAGCAAATAAAAAGAATATGTTTCAGGGAAGACACATTTTTGATAACTATAATTTAACAGAAATAAGGCACCATTACCATTATGAAATGTGATATAGAACCCAAACATTGTGCGGTGACTTATCCAGCTGATACAGCCAGAAGTTGGTTGATGTGCTTGCGCCAGACCATGTTGGGCCCCATACTAACGGTGTACAACATTTCTGGGTGGGACTGTGATAGTCTCTGGCAAGGACTATGTCCAATGTCAAAGGTTCTTAAAGGGGAATTCCGGTATTTTTAAACCTGGGCTCTATTTGTACAAATTTGTCATTTATACCGCAAAATAGGTTAGGTAGTTTTGGAATTGCTCCGGTAGATCGGCAGTCGGCAGATCGGCAGTCGCGAAACGGGCTGCTATGGCTGCAACGTAATCCGCAGGGGCAAGTGCGCCGATCAAAGTACGTCCACTAAAAGTGCTTGTTTTTGCCACTGACAGGCTCAGATTGTTATTCGTGTGTCTGACAAGTGTCTGACAACATTACAGAAAGGATCGCTACAGAGATAGACCTTTTTTAAACCAGAAACAGAAGTCTCGCTCAAGGAGAAGTCTCGCTCTGAAATCTGAAAGATGAGGTGAATTGTTGCATGAAGAGGTTAAACAAAGGTTTCTGGTTTGTACAAATAGAGCCCAGGTTTAAAAATACCGGAATTCCCCTTTAACTTCCTTTGTAGCTGACTGGGAGAACACTGTTTCTCCTGAACATGTTTGCGACTGTCCGGTTTTAGTAAATCCAAGCGTGACCTCAAACTCCTTCCCATGAACAGCATCGCAGGTGTCTGTCCTGTTGTAGCATGTATAGTGTTTCTGTATGCCAGAAGGAAGTTGGCTACCTCCTACTAGTTTTCATGGACTGTTTGAATGTCTGAACAAAACATTCCACTAGTCCATTCATAGCAGGGTGGTGAAGAGCTGACGTGATGTGCTTCATGCCATTGCTCTTGAGAAAGCACTGAAACTCCTCCCCTGTCGCAGGAGGTTCACTGTCTTAGTAGCAGTTGCTTTCTTAACCATGAAGATTTCAGGCCACTTTGAATGGGCGTCGACCACGATAAGAAACATGTGGTCCAAAAATGGGCCAGCATAATCGACATGTATGCGTTGCCAGGGGGTGGCAGGCTACTCCCATGTGTGGACAGGTGCTGGCGGGGGTTGGCGCTGGGTCTGTTGACAACCTGTTCATGACCTGGCAAGGTCTTCAATCCGGCTATCCATGCCAGGCCACCACACATAACTTCTGGCGAGGCTTTTCATTTTAACTACACCAAGGTGTCCTTCATGCAATGAGGTAAGCACTCTCGAGCGTAGCTTTGGGGGCACGACAACACATGACCCCCACATAATGCAACCTTGAACACAGAAAGTTGATCTCGTCGAGTAGAGTACTCCAGAAGCTGGGTGTCTCCATGTGCTGGCAATCCATTCACTGTCAAGTCATAGACTTTGGCTAGGACAGGGTCCTCGTCTCTTTTTGCACCTGCGCGCTGGTGACAGGAAGAGGTTCCATCTGTTACATGTGTAGCACTACAGCAGGATCGATAGCTTTTTCAGACTTTGCTTGTGGAAGGCCCATCAGCATTTCCATGGGGCTTAGTACCTTTTATATTCGATTGTGTATGAGTGTGCTCCTAAGAATAAAGCCCATCGTTGTAAGCGTGCAGCTACCATGGCCGGAACACCTTTTTGGGGACTGAAGATGGATACTAGGGGCTGGTGATCAGTAATCAGCTTGAAACTGATTACATTTTTCACACCCCATACCAAGCTCAAAGCTTCCCTGTCAATTTGCGCATAATTGCGTTCAGCAGATGTTAAGGACCGAGATGCAAAAGCAATGGGTCGCTCTGAACCAACAGTCATTTTATGTGATAATACAGCACCAATGCCATATGGTGATGTCGCAAGCTAAGCGCAGAGGGAGGCACGGATCATAGTGTGTCAATACTTCATCTGAGGTTATCAGCTGCTTTGCTGCTGTGAACGCTTGTGCAAAGTCCCTGGTCCACCTCCATTTGGTGTCCTGCTGCAGCAATGCATTCAGCGGGTGTAACACAGTTGAGAGATTTGGCAGAAATTTGTGGTAATAGTTGACAAGGCCCACGAATGAGTGCAGCTGGCTCACATTTTCTGGCTGTGGAGCATTCAGGACGACATTAATCTTATCCTGAGTCTTGTGAAGTCCATGTTTGTCGATTTTGTGTCCACAGTACTCAATGGAGTCTTTGAATAATTCACATCTGCTCCTGTTAGCTCTCAGTCCATACTCCTCTAGCCTTGTCAGAACAGCATCTAGGTTCACCAAATGAGTGGCATTATCCGGGCCAGTCACGATAATGTCATCTAAGTAGCAATAAGTGCCTGGTGTCCCTTACAACACCTGGTCCATGGCACATTTCCAAATCGCTGGGGCACTGGTGATGCCAAACAGTAGCCTACTATACTGATATAGGCCCTTGTGAGTATTTATGGTCAGGTATTTCTGTGATGATTCTTCTATTTCTATCTGTAGATAGGCCTGTGCAAGGTCAATCTATACGTGGGAGTGGATATTGGTCTGCATGTATTACAGGATTCACTGTCACCTTGAAATCTCCGCAGATATGTATTTTGTCAGTTGTCTTTTTGCCTACAGGTACTATTGGCGTTGTCCACTCAGATCAGTCCACCTTGGATAAAATTCCTTGGTCCACTAGGTGTTGGAGCTCTGCTTCCACTTTAGGGCGCAAGGCATATGGAACAGGACATGCCTTGTGTAGCCTTGGCTTTGCATTGTCCTCAAGCTCAATCCGTGCCTTGATGTGTTATAGGGTACCAATGCGCCCTCTCTGAACACTTGTGCATGTTTGTCCAGTATCTGTGTTAGTTGTACATCTGCACACTGACTATTCTGTTTGGTGGCGATTTGCATGGCCTTTATCTCATGCCAGTTGAGACGGATGTGTCTCAACCATTGTCGTCCAAATAATGGCATGCCCCCATACTTTAGTAGCTTAAGGTTGCACCTTTGGTTCTCATATTTCACCTTTACCTTCAGTTTTCCCAGGATCATGTGACTTTTTACCACATCTGAAGCAAGGCTGTGTTTTATCATTGCATTGTTTTGTGTGTAACTGTGTGCAGTTTTTTCCTTGTAACTCAGCTGCATCTTTTGCTGCAGTTTCCACCGATATGGCGATCTCCAATGCGAGTCAATGTTAGTCTGTCTTCTGTCAGAAGCCGTTTCTGAATGCCCTCGTTGTGCAGCCCACACACAAGCCTGTCCCTCAGTGCGTCCGACAGCCCCTCCCCGAACTGACAATGCTCTGCCAATCTACAAAGCTCTGCCATATACTCCAATACAGATTCAGTCTTTGATTGATTCCTTTTGTGAAACCTGAAATGTTCTGCTATTACCAATGGCGTCGGATTTAAATGCTTCTTTAGAATTTCTGTGATCTCATCAAAGGTTTTGTCAGCCGGTTTGGTGGGTGCAATGAAACTGCGGAGCAAGTTGTATGTTTTAGCACCCATCACACTGAGTAGCACGGCCAAACAATACTGCTCAACTCTTTCCACGTAGATTGTCCAATCCTCTACCGTGCTATCAAAACTATCCATATGTCCCACACTTCCAGACATTTTCACTTAGTTTTATTTCCTTTCCACAGCGCAATATCACTTCTTTTACCTTGGTCTTTGTTTAATGTATTCTTTTTCCAAATACATAACACTTGGCCTCCAAATTCCCCAGATCTTAATCCGAGCATCTATGGGATGTGCTGGAAAAACAAGCCTGATCCATGGAGGCCCCACCTCGCAATTTACAGGACTTAAAGGATCTGCTGTTAACGTCTTGGTGCCAGATACCACAGACACCTTCAGAGGTCTTGTGGAGTCCATGCCTCGACGGGTCAGAGCTGTTTTGGCGGCACGAGGGGGACCTACACAATATTAGGCAGATGGTTTTAATGTTATGGCTGATCGGTGTATAGTATTGCCGTAACTAGTGGATTGTTAGCAATAAAGGTAGAACGTTATTCACAACAATATTCAGTTTTCTTTTGCTTTGACTATTGAATTAATTAAAAAATGAAGCTTAGCGTAAGTTCAATCAGGAAGACTACCTGGCTCATATCTACTTTATTGCTATTCCAGGTATTCTGACAGCAATCGGCCTTGCTTGTTATTTAATCAGCCCATTAAGCAAGGACACTCCTTCCTCCCTCTAAGGAAACCAATGACAAATCGCCACATCCCTATATACAGACTCGGAACAGACTGAGAGTTCAAGCCCACCGTCCACCTCTGCCCAGCATCCTTCTTGCTAACGTCCAGTCTCTGGATAATAAGTTGGATGATGTTAGGGCGAGGATTAGATTCCAACGGGACATGAGGGATTGTAACGTCTTTTGTCTGACGGAAACATGGCTGACCCCGCTGGTGCCGGATCGAGCCATATGCCCAACCGAGTCCTTCTCTGTTTTCCGTGCGGATAGAACGGAAGAGTCTGGCAAATCTAAGGGTGGAGGGGTTTGCTTCATGACCAACAACAAGTGGTGCAACCCCAAGGACATTAAGACTCTTTCTCGTTCCTGCTCGTCGAACCTGGAACATCTGACTATCTCATGCCGTCCATTCTACCTTCCCCGGGAGTTCAGCTCGGTCATCACCACAGCCGTCTACATACCACCACAAGCGGACACCGACGTAGCACTATCGGACCTACATGATGTGTTATGTCGGCATCAGAACAAGCATCCCGACGCGGCTATGGTGGTGGCTGGGGACTTTAATAGGGCGAACCTAAAAAAAGTCATGCCGAACTTTCATCAGCACATTACGTGTGCTACCAGAGGGGAAAGAACGTTGGACCACTGCTATACGCCGTTCAAGAGAGGCTACAAGGCTGTCTCTCTCCCTCCGTTCGGCAAATCAGACCATGCCGCCATTTTCCTGCTACCGGAGTATAAACAAAGGATAGTACGGGAAGCGGTAGTGACGAGGGACGTAAAGCGGTGGTCTGACCAATCAGAGGCTGAGCTACAGGACGCTCTGCGTGACGTCGACTGGGACATGTTCCAATCCAGTTCCAGGGACGTCAGCGAGTTTACGGAAGTAGTAACGAGCTTCATAGCAACGCTAGTGGACACCATCGTCCCGACGGTAAAAGTTAGGTCCTTTCCTAACCAAAAACCGTGGGTTGATAAATCCATCCGCGACGCTTTGAACGCCCGCACTGCTGCCTATAACTCCGGTCTTGTATCCGGCAACATGGACGAGCACAAGGCAGCGTCCTATGGACTGAGAAGGGCGGTGAAGGATGCCAAGAGGAGGTATAGGGACAGAGTGGAGTCGCAGATGGAGCAGCGCGACACCAGACGCCTATGGCAGGGGCTACGGACTATAACGGACTACCAGGGCAGACCCCCCGCAATTGTGAGTGCCGACGCATCCCCTAGCGGAGGACCTGAATTCATTCTATGCACGGTTTGAGGCTAGCAACAACAGCGCTAGCTCGCCGGCTAACAACATCACCGTTAGCGCAACCGGAGTGAGTTCTACCGCTGGGGATGAACACACACTCTCTGTGACCGAGCACAGTGTGAGGAGGGCTCTGACGAGGGTGAACACCAGGAAAGCTGCTGGTCCAGATGGCATATCTGGACGAGTACTGAAGACCTGTGCTAATCAGCTAGCTCCAGTGTTCACCACTATATTCAACATCTCCCTGGCTGAGTCTGTGGTCCCCGCCTGCTTCAAGAGATCCACTATTGTCCCTGTGCCCAAGAATGCTTCTCCAGCATGCTTGAATGACTACCGACCGGTGGCCCTCACCTCGGTGGTCATGAAATGCTTCGAGAGGCTGATTAAGGACTACATCTGCGCCTTCCTCCCTTGCTCCATGGACCCGCTGCAGTTTGCTTATCGTCCCAACAGATCCACGGATGATGCTGTCTCCCAGGTACTGCACACCACACTCTCTCATCTGGACAGCCGGAAGGGGGGCTATGTGAGACTGCTGTTCATTGATTATAGTTCAGCTTTCAACACCATAGTCCCCACCAGACTGGCTGGCAAGTTGATTGAGCTGGGACTGAACACCCCCCTGTGTGCCTGGATCCTGGACTTCCTGACCGCCAGGCCCCAGGTGGTCAGGGTGGGTAGACACACCTCCAACCCCCTCACCCTGAACACAGGATCCCCCCAGGGTTGCGTCCTCAGCCCCCTACTGTACTCCCTGTACACACATGACTGTGTGGCCAGGTTCAGCTCCAACACCATCATTAAGTTTGCGGATGACACAGTGGTGGTGGGCCTGATCTCCAACAACGACGAGAAGGCCTACCTGGAGGAAGTTGCTGATCTGTCACTCTGGTGCCGGAACAACAGCCTCCTCCTGAATGTCACCAAAACTAAGGAGCTGATTGTGGACTTTAGGAGGACACAACAACAGAGGACGTACTCACCACTGGGGATTAATGGGAATACTGTGGAGAGGGTGAGCAGGTATAAATACCTGGGAGTCCACATCACCGAAGATCTCACATGGTCCACACACACTGACACTCTGGTGAGAAAGGCGAGGCAGCGCCTTTACCACCTCAGGCAACTGAGGAAATTTAAAGTCTCCCGGAGGATCCTTCAGTCCTTCTACTCTGGAGCTGTAGAGAGCATCCTGACAGGAAGCATCACTGCCTGGTTTGGCAGCAGCTCCGCTCAGGACAGGAAGGCTCTGCAGAGAGTAGTGCGTTCGGCTGAGCGCACTATTGGAACTACACTCCCCTCCCTGCAGGACTTGTACACCAGGAGGTGCAGAACCAGAGCCTGCAGGATCATGAAGGATCCTCACCACCCCAACAACGGTCTGTTTCAGCTGCTGCGGTCAGGCAAGCGCCTCCGTAGTCACGCTGCCAAAACAGAGAGACTGAGACGGAGTTTCTTTCCTCAGGCCATCAGGACTGTGAACTCCGACCTCACCAGGGCCCCCACCAAGACACACACACTGCCCCTCTTATGCACACACACACTTAGGTAAAGACTACACATAATTTATAATTTATATTATACATACAATTTTCCCTTTTTTTACTATATTTTTTTTTTATAAAGTGCTCTTATTGTAAATATTGTGTTGTTTTTTTATATAGAGCTCTTAAAAACTGTGACATTGTAAATATTGTGTTGGTTATTGTAAATAGTGTGAACCTGTTATTTTGCACATTTCTGCTGAGCATTGCCACTTTGCATTTCACTACACACCTCGTGTGTGTATGTGACAATTAAACTTCTTGAATCTTGAATCTTGAATATATATATATTTATATACGGATACCTGCTCCATCCGTGTCTGTCATTTCAGGCTGTGTCGCCGCTGCCCCCACCACCACCAGTGCCAGGCTCCAGTTGGTCGTCAGTTGATCCATTCTGCGTAATGGAAGAGCAGTCTACGGGGGTCCCGCTCATCCAAGATTCACAGGGTTCTCCTTTAACCCATGAACATTGATTTCAACTGGAGCCACCGCCAATGCTCATTTGATTCATTATCCATTAAAGCTTGTAGTCAAACTTACAAATCTAGTCTCTTCTGGCTTGAACCATTTTCTTAGACAGTTTTATATTCTACTCTGAAAAGACCACGACATCTGCTGGTCAGTAACGCTCATCCCAGAAGCCCGCAGCCGGAAGTCTCATCAAGCTACCGGAGTTGACGAGGCAGTAAAGGGATTCTGCCTTCAAAATAAAAGCGTTTAATTTGTCACTGGAATAAACAACATCCCAGAAAATGTAGAAGGATGTATACTATTTAAAACAAGGCCACTTAAACCCATATCGGTGGCAAAATAAAAGTATGACATTTGTCGCTTTTGAAAAGGAAAAAGAACAATTACATTTAATATCGGGGTGTACAGAACAGCAAAAATCATATTGAATGATAAATTATGAGGAATGGTTACATTAACCTACCAAGTTGTCTGGTAAAAGTTTGGCGTTTGAGTCATTGTGAATTTTGACAGCCTAACTTTGTCTATTGTCTATGGCAACAACAATGTGTTTTTTTCTAGCTGACTTTTACAGCTGTAAAAAAACGCTTTCTTAACTTTTACTTCCGTACTTTCAATAAACGTTGAAACACATTAGTCAATGAGGGTTTTATTTTGAAAGTGAATTCTAGTTGGCTTCACACTGGTCCGCTGCAGCTATGTCGGTGCTGCTCTCCTTCGCAGCGGCAGCAATCGCCTTTTATGTGATAGTTTACTGTAATGTCTTCAGAGGAGGTAGATGTACAAGTTCGGTAAAGCTGAAGGGGAAGACGGCCATTGTGACAGGTAATGGGGTAGGTAGGGGGAGAATTGGTGCCTTTCACCCAGTACCGGTACGGAGGGAACATCACATCAAAGTCTGCAATAATCTTGAAACGTAATGATCCCTATTGGCTAAAGTACACACTTCGGAGAACACGAACTTTTCCGAATCGTTGGTATCCGCTCTTCAATTCTGCTTACATCCGGTAGTGCAAGCGGCTTATTTCAATAAATGACAAAGTTTAGCGGTCTTCCTCCACCAAAACACACTGCGGTGTGCGACAGCGAACAGTGTATGAACCCATTCTTCAAATTGAGATTTTTTTATTGAAATAAAGTGTGCTTGTCGGGTCGCCTGTATGCCGAATTTATCAGAAGAGTCTACCGCTTCGTAAAAGCTCTTAAATGTTCTGCAAGGTTTGAATATGTGCCGATAAGCGAGTAAATTGACGGGCAGATTTTTGAATGGAGATATGCGAGATAAGTCCCGCCCCCCCCCCCCATACACTAGTTCGGTATATTGCTTAACTTAGTTCGGAATGATGTGTTGTTGTGTTCCTGCTAAGGGAGTAACACTGGTATCGGCAAAGCCACCGCTCTGGATCTGGCCAGGAGAGGGGCCAGGGTTATCCTCGCCTGTCGCAACAAGGAGAAAGCCGAGGCTGCTGCTTTTGACATCCGAAGAGTAAGAAACTTAGTCCTTTAATTTCCAGGCTCTTGATCAGACGACCAAGTTTGAGTGTGTGAGTGCGGGTATGTTACTGGGGTTATCAAGTGATCACAGATGATTGGTGGCTTTCACACATATAGTTCGCAAGTTTTGGTCCGATTCAAGAGCAAGTTGCATTTTTCATTAGGTCCGGTTAGTGTTCACATGGTCCTGTGTTAAGCGAACCAACATTTGTAAACATTCACCTATTGGACAGAACATTTCCGAGGGAAAATCACTTTCTGTCACAAAATCACATTGTCGCGGACAACAATGGAGCAACAGCAGCGTATTGCGATAATAGCTTTCATTATTAGGATTTGGTGTTCCAACCAAATAAGAACCGTGGAAGCACGGTATGAGCGCATCTCGAGACGTGCGAACAATGTAGGCTTATTGCTTCACACAATTCAGAGGAGACGTACAAGATGGTACCAAAGAAGAAGGCAGGCCCTAATGGACGCCTACGATATGTTCTCTGTGTACTTATATTACACAGAAGACGAGTGAGGTATGTATTTAACGTTACATGAATTAAACTGCAAAAAGATAAACTAGCCAGTGTTTCCCCTACCATTGTATTGGAACCCACACCCCCTGAACGAATTATAGTCCCACCTGAACGAATCTGCCGGTGCACTCACATTCATTAATATTCACTCAACAACCTAAAATAGGCTACTCGTCCTGCAACCCTCGCGTTGGCGATTGCTGCGGAGAAAAATGAAAGTAAACTCTCTAAACTAACCCTAAACTAATTTCTTCCCTTGCGCGGCTGTCTCTGACAAGTGTCAACATCCGTTTTCAACCCACAATGCACTGTATTTTGGTTTGCTTCCTATATTAGGTCCTATGTTAAGTCCGATTGTGTTCTCACATGTAACGAACCGAACCGTGGTTCACTTGGAACCGGACCGAGTCCCGACTTTTCAGGAGGACCATGGTTCGATTGTTTGGTCCGCACCAGAGCTCGAATGCGTGTTCTCACCTCTCCAAACGTACCGGACTAACGGAGTAAACGCACCATGGTTCGATTAAAACGGACCAAACAGGGTAGGTGTGAAAGCGCCCTAGACCCACAACGCCTGCAGGATTATTATTATTGTATTGTATGTATTATTACCTCTGGGTCCATAGTCCTGCTGGTTTTCAATTCTGCCAGGTAGTCTAGCTGTCTAACCAGGGACTGGACAGGATAGAAAACCAGCAGCAGTGCTCCAGACCTGATTTGAAGGACCGCTGGGCTGATTCAGTTTGGTTCCAAATTGAGACCAAATTGAATCAAGTGTAGGCTGAAGGGACAGCTGCTCATCTAGCTTGAAACAGCCAGGTCAGCAGTTTGATAGGTTTGATCCTCAAGAACCACGTGTCCCGTCGAAGGATCTTGAATAAAATATTTCAATATTCTTTACACATAAAAATGTAAAAAAAGGTTTTTGTCAACATTTTTACAGATTATGGTATAGCGTGTATATATAAAAGAGCTGCACAATTAATCAAAGAAATATCAATTGCAATATCACAATAGAATTGCAATTCTGACTACTTGAATTTCCAAACCACAAGAGGCTCCATTTTCTTCCAGAGGTGTTACATACATACTCTTAAACAAGGTATTCTGGTGTTCAATATTGTGCATTTCTAATATATATATATATATATATATATATATATACAGTTATTATACAGGCAACTTTATTCAGCCTTAATGCCCTGCAGGAGAGTGGGAACAATGAGGTGGTGTTCATGCAGTTGGATCTGGGGAGTCTGAAGTCGGTTCGCTGCTTTGCTGAAACCTTCCTCAAGACTGAACCCAGACTGGACCTGCTCATCAACAACGCAGGTGAGGATGCTGAAACAGAATGTATACATATATGTATATAAAGTAAACAGGAAATAACATTAACAGTGAAATCCTGGAACAGACCTTTTCCCCCCTTACGAAAAGAAATGTCAAATGCAACATCTCACAAATGCTTTGCAACTTTTTTGGAAATTTTAACTTCAATTTCAATGTCTTTCATTCATATTTATTAAGTGCTAAAATTGGATAGCAAATATGATTGTTTTACCAAATATACGAAAAAGCAAATTTAGTGCCAAAAATGCATGTTTTCCCGCTGTATTGAACACATTGGAGACCATGACCCCAAAACTGGGGTACCTACTGAACTGAATTTGCTAGGGTCTCACTAGGTGGTTCCTAAGTGATTACTATTGGTTGGTAGGATCCTATTAGGTGGTTACTAGGTGATTGCAGGTGGTTGGCAGGGTCTTATTATGTGGTTACTATGTGATTGCAGGTGGTTGCTAGGTTCTCACTTGGTGGTTGCTAGGGTCTCACTAGGTGGTTGCTAGCTCATTAATAGTAGTTGCTAGAGTCTCAAGAGGTAGTTGCTAAGTCATCGATAATGGTTGCCAGGGTCTCATTAGGTGGTTGCTAGGTGAATCCTAGTGGTTGAACCACCACAAATTAGAATGTCATGATTGCGGCTGACCACTGATAAGATGCTACTTTGAATTTCGACTAGAAGCATGGTACAAAGAATTTTAAGATGCTTTTTGGTAAATTAAGCCAAGATCACCAAGTACACAACACAAAGACATATTCGAACAATGCTGCATTCATGTCCTATGGGAAAGCCGGTAGAGACAGATGGTAGCTTCCTACTTGAAATCCTGTTCACCTCAAAAGGCATTTTGTGGTCCCAACTCTTAAAATGCTATGACAGGACACTACTTGGATGGATTTTTGGTTTGTGGCTAAGTACGAAAAGGCTATGAACAATGAACATGAGCAACCAACGTCGAGAGAAAATCTCTATTATGGCGTTTCGACGGCTTCAAATGCACAAACGCTTCCAAATCGTTGCATTTAAACCGTCAAATGGATATTCCCATACGACGTGAATCCAGCTACGCATTCAAGTAACTGATCCAAGCACCCAATGAAACTGGCTATTCAGGTCTGATGGGTCCCTGGGTGCACCGAGGACGGTTTTGGCATGGCTTTCGGGGTCAACCACTTGGGTCACTTTCTACTGACCAACCTTCTGCTGGACCGGCTGCAGCAATGCGGCCCCAGTCGCGTGATCAACGTGGCTGCGCTTCTGCACCGCTTCGGCACCATTGACTTTGCTCTCCTGGCCTCCCAAAAGGACTTGGTGTCAGGCCAGTCTACCTGGCACAAGTTGAAGGCCTACTGCAACAGCAAGCTATGTAACGTGCTCTTCACCCGGGAGCTGGCCAACCGGCTGGAGGGCACTAGCGTCACCTGCTTCAGCCTCCACCCAGGTCGGTATCATCAGATTATTTTTGTTCAGGGATTTCAGGTAATGTAATGCGCCCTCCAGTGGCCAAGTTGCAATAGACATGGTTAATTTCTAAGTGTTTTGAAGTAGAGACTAGGGCTAAAGACAAGACAGTTTGCTGTCACAGTAACCTCCATTTGCACTGTTAAATAAAACCGATGAACGATGTGATGATTATATTATTATTTCAGAAGATATTGTAAATTACTTGCATAAAATGGAAGGGTGGGAATAATCTTTGCCAGAACTGTATGTGCCAATGTTACTTGATTCTTTTTTCCAGAAGTGACTGACAAATGTTATGCTTTTATTTTGAAGGCAGAATCGCCTCACTTCTGGTATTATTCTAACTGCTGCTTCGCCTCTCCTCCACTCTAAGCACTGCCAGTAAAGTTAATTTATGTTCTTCCACAGGAGTCATCTATACAGAGCTGTGTCGCAACATGAGCCCGTGGCAGCAGCTCCTCATGATTCCCGTGGCCAAGCTCTTCTTCCTGGACCCCGAGGCGGGCTCCCAGACCACCCTGCACTGTGCCCTCCAGGAGGGCATTGAGCCCTTCAGTGGACGCTACTTCTCTTCTTGTGCACTGCAAGAAGTGGGCGCTAAGGGCCGCGATGATGCCTTGGCCAGGAAGCTGTGGGAAGTGAGTGAGAGGTTTACCGGCTTAACTTCTTCTAGATCCTAACCCAGAAGCACCTTTATAATAATTATGAAGGGCTGTATAAAAATACCTTGTGTCTTATCATAGACCACCAAAGTCATTTGTGTAAGGAATGATTTCCTAAGCTTTAAGACAGGGTAGATGGTCTTTTTAATTATGACAGAACATATAAACATACCATACTTTGTCTGTTTTTATTATGTTTACATGCTTCATGTCTCTGTCTCAAATGTTTGTCAGTTTTCCGTAAAGGGATATCATGAGTGGTGATGTGGGGACTCAATGCAGAACATCTTGGAATGCTCTTCCTCCCTAATTCCTATCCGTTATCTGATTGTATTCATTCAGGACAATAATTAACTCGGTTGCCTACTCAGTCTGCAGAAAGCAGAGAATTATTTATATGTAGCACTTGTTACACTATCATATGTGTTTTACCATTATTGTTTATACCAGTGCTTTTTAATATATGTCACACTTTTCATTAATAGCAGATTAATCGATTCATAGTGCTACAAGAAAAATACATTGACAATTAAATGCATTTTCTGAAGTAAATGTCTGTGCTTGCTTCAGTTTGAAAAGGTAAAGTTTAATTTATTTGAAAGTATCATTTTAAAAAGTATTTTAAATTGTTTTTCAGTTTGAAGTGAAATAAACGCAATGGGCAAACAATTAAACAATTCTGAAGTCTCTATGTTCAACAGTTGAAAGTTGATCCTGAGTAGAATGTTCTCTGTGTAGAAAGAAGTCTTATAAAAATGATTTAAATTACAAATATGTTGCTAGGGTGTTACTAAGTGGTCGCTAGGTGATTACTAATGGTTGCTAGGGTCTTATGAGGTGGTTGCCAGGTGATCAATTCTAGTTGCTAGAGTCTTACTAGGTGGTTGCTAGGTGATTACTATTGGTTGGTAGGGTCTTATTAGGTAGTTACTAGGTGAAAGGTCTCGCTAGGTGAAAAAATTCAAAAGTTCAAACATTTGCACTAAAAATGGCCACCTTCCAATATAAAGTGGCATTTAAACAGTGTTTGTTATATTTAACTCAACATTATATCATACAAAGCCTGCTAATCACTACATGATGTAATTTTCATCAAAATCTGAAAACTTTTCTAAGACACGTTTCTTTGGCAGAGACTGCAATTTGAACCATTTCTGTAGAGTCACCCATATATAGTAATGGAAGACTGTTTGTAATTTATTTGAAATCACAGGAACTGGGATGAACTTAAGTAACATGTATTCCACACTGTACTGCAGCATTTTGTAGAAAATACTGTACACCCTAAATTCCCATTAAGATCAAGTCTAGTTTATTTCTATAGCCCTTTATCACAAACAAGACTCAAAGGACTTTACAGGCCTAACTAGGACAAACAGCACACACTCAACACTGACCACACGCCAGCAGACTCGCACTGCTATTCACACACACACTCAGACAAACAGGGAGACAATCAATGGCACTCATGTGGTCGGGTGTCAAGAGGTCGCCCTAGACTGGTATCCATCGGCTAATATGTATATGTAATGAGTATATATGAGTCATATGACATTTTTAAACTAAGGTAGGTCATGTGATTGCGAGAATAGGTAGGGTTTGTGGCTTCCTAGCAAGAAAGGTACAATTTGAGCAATGTTGGAAAGAATGTGTTGAAAATATCTTACTGATGAAAAATTAATCCTATACGTTTTTCAACTCAGTACAGAGGGTGAATACTTTAGCAAACTTGATTTTTCTGTTAATTCTATACTTTAACATAACTTTATTGAATGCACACTCCACTTTGATACAAACAAGCACTCTGCATGGATTTGAGACCAAATAAATGTGGTCTGAACAAATTTTATAGCACAAGAAAATGTGCCAAAAGTCAACGTGGGATGAATACTTTTTATATCTGCTGTAGGTTTCATCATGCAGTTTAATTGACACGCAAACGGTCAGTCAACCTGGACCGAGGTGACATCCGGTATCTGCATGATTCTGTGTAGACTCCATATGATTGAATTGATATGTCTTAATTTCAACAGACGTATACCTGAAGTAGTTACTGCAACAGACCTATACGTGGCAGCCTACACAGGCCTTCATCATGTTGGTTTGTGCTTGCGCACTTCTATATATATATATGCAGGCACATATGTTGTATGTGGCAATGACATCATGAACTGTTTATATTATTTGCAATCACATAAATTATTCTTAAGCAGTAATTGAAAAAAATAAATAGTAGCAGTAAAGTTGTCTTCACAAAGTTGTTTAACCTCTCAGGCCATTTATGCTAAGGATGCAAGGAAGAGGAGAGAAATGGTGATAATTATGAGTACAATGAGTATGAGTAGGGCGGTGATTGGGATGCATATAGAAAAACATCCGTTACAGAAATTCTGTTCATGTATAATGCTAGACATACGAGAGATTGTGAAATCGATGTGTGGGAAAAAAAAGCCATTCACAATTTCAATTAAAAGGTGGGTAAACTAAGATCCCCATTTGGAAAACAACCACCAATATAAACAAAACTCTATTATATATTCAGAAAGGCATTATTTTATGCATTATCCTCATATCTCACATCAATTTGGTACAACTTACTATGATGTACACTATGTATTTAGGTCACGACAATTCATGCCAGCCTAAAAAAGGTGGTAAACTCTATTTTGCAATTAAAAGGGTAAACTGAGTTTAGGTGGGTTTATCCTCCACTACATCCCCAATCCAGCTGTCAGTCCTCTTTGAAGCCACTATCATATCGTCTGCCACCACAGGGGGGCAGTAGCGCAGCACAGCTCCGGCAGCAGAAACCGCTGCATCTCTCAATGCTGTTCCTTCCTGGTGTTGCTTGGAGCAAGGTTGTTGAGGACCTTAACCTGGCAGACCTATGGATTCTGTTCATTATGAGCACTGATTATTAACACGGGTAGGCATGAAAGCCGGGTCAGTTGTGTGTGTTAAGAGAGGTGCTCTTGTAATTACTCAGTAGGACGTTCTTTGGTGCAGGCTTCTCCTTTAACCTCGGTGGCGGTGGGGAGGGCTGCACTTCCACGATCGATTCCTATCTCCTTCTGCCTTCAACTATCCCTATGTGTCCTCTTTCTTCAAGCCTCTCCCTCTCTGTTGCATGCACAAGAGAGGAGTGCTAAACTTGAATCCTCCTTGAGCAGCAGCACCGATGGCAACCTCTTCTGTCCTAAGTAATAGCTATGCACTGCGGCTCATGTTTTCGAAGTACTGTCCCAGCATGCATTGGATGGCAGGAAGTTCAACGTCAACCCGAAACTAAATTTTCACTATATGATATCATGGCATGGTAAAAACTGACATTAAAACAGCTCTGGAGACAGTTTTGAACTGATATCAAAGATATTTCGGTCCTGATCTTGCAAAACTTGGCGGCACCCTGCACGTTGCCATCTGTCAAGCGCTTGCTGGGCATGGACGGCTATGGACATCATCATCTATTCAGTGTCTGAATGTTGGCCAGGGTACCTCGGTCCAAGTGCAAGATTCCACTTCCACGCTTTTGTCAGATGTCAAAGTGCATCTCTACGTATCCCCTTGAAGAGCTGCACCCTTTTGTTACAATTCAATAGCGTAGTCTAGCCTTCACATTAAAGCTGCACTAGGCAACTTCATGCTCGGCGGCGCCAAACTGTAGCGAGAGGTAACTGTTTTGATAACTGTTTGTGCGTCAATACTTGGAAAATCCTGTAAGGGGACGTCAGTGAACTGCACACAGCACGTTCATGTTTACCAGCCCGGCCATCTGCGACACTTTAGACCAAAGGGATGAGAGAGGCTGAGGATGAGAGAATCCAACTTTTCCTGGAGACACTTTGGATTTCACTATTACGTTTCAATTCGTCACTTCCTGTCGGTAGAGAAAGGTCCATACCCTACACCAGAATTTGGGCAAATGGGGTGCATCTATGGCTTCCCCATAGAAAAGGCAGGGGCTAAGACTTCATTCCGTGGAGGAGCCTTCGCCAAAACGGCACTACCGTTGCGAGCCAAAGGTCTCCGACTGTCCTAACTCAGGAGTCTGTACTTAACCCTCCTAGATCTATAGTCCAACGACGTTCTGTCACTCCAGCTCCACTCTCTGGTTTGAGCAGTGGGACATTGATGACTTTGTGCGTTGTGTTTGCTTTGGGCAGACTCCAAAGTACCGCAGTACTTAGTGACTGGATTAGTGCATCAATTAGGCAGCTATCGGATGCATAGAGCGATGCCGATTGATTTAGATGCTGTTGAAACCTGAGCGCAGTGTTGTTTGTATGGGGACAATATCAACACATTAGGTTGGAATCAAAAGTGACATAGTGTGCGAAACGGACATGACATTTTTGCCGCTTTTGCGCTGATGCCGGCATTGAAAAAAGCCTTTTAGTGTGGTGTTCTGAGATGTATTTTACCCACCTTTTTAATTGCAGAATAGAGTTTACCATCATACATCATAGTAAGTAGCATCAAACTGATGTAAGTTATATGAAGAAAGGTCTTTTGAAGGGGAAAAAAAAACAAATTAATGCTTTTCTGAAAATGTAATTGTTCATATTGGTGGTTGTTTGCCTTGATGTTGTCATATTTTTACCGCCTTTATTTTTAGAACTACATTACTGGTTGTATTGTAAGTATCTAGGTTTTGTGGCCTGGGGTCCTCTGCATCACATCTGAGGAAAGCACAGTGATGCGCCTCTCTATCACTGATTGCTATACCACAATAGTGCTCCAACCTCTAGCCAGTTCATGAAAACTTTTATATTTGCTGTTCTAAACACCCGGTGTCAGGTAGGTCTTTCCTGGGAAAAAAAACGTCTGGCAGACAGGAAGTGATATGTTTTATGTTTCCGGTTTGTTTGGAATAAACAGAACAAGAACAGGGTAGCATGAGCAGCGATAGCCACCACGGCTGAACAGACAAAGAAAAGAGCGCCACCTACAGAAACTCAAACTTCAACAGAAAAAGGAGAAAGACGTCACAGTACTGGACACACTGTTTGATTGACAGGTGATCTCTGGGAAGAGCAGTGCAGAAACACCACAACCTCAAACCTACATTGGTGCAGCTTACCTTATTCTGTGCTAGAGAGGGTTGAATGAGCATGTAAAGTTTAGAGGAAGAGGACAACAAGCCCCCCACACACACACAATGGCAGCTCAGAGCATCTTTTCCCTCAAAACACACAGGGATGACATCCAAGTGAAGGGAAGAGAGAGAGACTCCTCCACTGCTCTGGAAGAATGACCATAACTACTCCGACTGTTGTTACGCAGCATATGCTCTATATTAAACACACCAGTAGCCCCTGTACAAGTTATTTATGGCGTTTGTGTAAGCATCATTCATTATTATCACGTCAAAGGGCTGGCTGGCTTCTCATCTTGTTGTAGCCAAGTGTGAAGAGAGATAGGTGAGGATCTGTGATAGATATTTGGCAAGATGTGCACTGTTTCAGCACATTTTGTGGTTCTGCTTCCCTGGAACTCTTTGACCTGTGTGTGTGTGTGTGTGTGTGTGTGTGTGTGTGAAGCTGTCATTTAGAATGTGTAGTAACGGCGCAGGTGTATAGCCAATTTTTCCCACAGGGATCATTTGATAAGTTTCATCTCTTAGAATGAGAAACCACTAAAAGGTGTCGGCGAGGAAGTAAACACGGAGGGGTTGCTGCTTGCAAAGTGTGTGTGTGTGTGTGTGTCTTTGTGATATGTGTGTTTACTGTCTTGTGGGTTGTGCCGCCGTAATAGCATCCCCTGAAACATAATTGCTTGATTATTTCATTTTCTGATCATCCAGACCTCATAAGGAAACGCGTGAGGGTTTTACAAGTATAACAATAAGTGTGTGTGTGAGAGAGAGATGCTGGTTGAAGACGAAAAAAAAGTGTTGGTAAGCTCATATTCAACTTAAATCCCTCCCTTTCACCCTTTTCCTCCAGATACTCCTCACTCTTCAGTGTGAAAACACACACACACACACACACACACACACACACTTCCACCCGTCCAGCCCCTTATCAGTAACAGTGGGAGTGTCGATAAATAGAAGCATCCTCTGGGTCTTGTTATGTCCTCCGCTGCAATTAACGTCCCCATCTGCTAACCTGTGATTAACGGTGTTTACCGATACACTGCGCCGTGTTAGACTGCTCGAGTCGCAGCTCCCACCTTCCTCGCCTCTTTGCAGCCCCGCCCACACACAGCCCAGACTGTCAACATTGAAAATAGCGAAAGAGCTCTTCGGGGAATCCCTATTTGTTTTGACACCAGTGGTGGAAAGTTGTTTGGTTAATGTTGAAAATAAAGTTAGACCGATATATATTTTTTTGCAGATATATCAGGCTCATATTGACTCTTTATTAAAGGTGCTGTGTGCATCATTTTTACCCATCCATATATCATTGTCAAATTAATTGTGATACCTTGGAATAATCACCCAAAACATTTTTTATGCCTAAATATGACAGGATTTTAATTTTTGCCTACTTTAATATTCATGTCTGCTGCCCCTCCCATCCTCTAGCTAGCGAATTCTCCAATCTTGTCAAGTCTTTTAACCTTCAATCTGTAAATTAACTCACATCAAAGGTCATACTCTTGATCTTCTGGCATCTGGTCTAGCCCTCTTTAACTTTGCAACAAAAGATGTCTGTGTGTCTGATCATGAGGCTATTGATTTTGCACTGCCTCTCCCCACTCCTAAACCCAATGCACCTGTTTGCTTCTGCATCCTTAACCCCCCGACGGCCAGTAAATTCTCTGAATATTTTAGCTCGGTGCCCATCACCGATTTTATTGAAGCCTCTGTATCTCGTTTAAATATAGAAGAGCTAATCTCTCTTTTTCAATAGCACTCGTTTAACCATTTTAGACCCTGTTGCTCCTGTTAAAGGTACAACTTTCACCCTCTCCCTAGCTAAATGGTAGTACTAGAGCCGTAAGGAAAGCGAAAATGCGAAAATTCTAAAAGACCTTTTCATCAAATACCAGCATGCGGTTAAGGATGAAAACGCAAAATATTTCTCTGATATCATTGCCAAACACAGCCATAACTCCCAAGTCCTCTTCAATGCTAAAAAAAATAATAATAAGCAATCAACACACCCCATAGCTCCAGCCTTGAGTCCTCCCAAGAAACAAATCGATAAGGTCAATGATTTAAGGTCATTTTACCTCAATGCAACTCTAAACAACTTTAATCCTATTAGTCTACCTGTCCTTGAGAAAAAAATCTCTGCCATAAAGCCTTCCAACTGTCCCCTCAAAATGATCCCTTTTAAACTACTCAGAGAGGTTTTAATACAGTTGACACAAGTATTTTATTCATCATCAATAGTTCCTTGGCCACTGGCTCTGTTCCATCCTGTCTGAAATGTGCACTAGTCCAGCCCCTCCTTAAAAAAACCCAACTTAGACCCTACAATCCCAAACAATTTCAGACCCATTTAAAAGTTTCCCTTTTTATCTAAAGCATTGGAGAAAGTAATGTACTCACAATTAACATAGTTTTAAACCAAAATAACATTCTTTAAATATTTCAATCTGGTTCTGAAGCACATAGTCTGCCCTTTTCGAAGGTAACAAATGATCTCTATTTAGCAGCTGATGCAGGTGACAGCTCCTTATTTATGCTTCTTGACCTCAGTGCAGCCTTTGGGTTGGCATCACAGGCACAACTGTTTCTCCTCATATCTTTCTGATAGAACTTCCTCAGTTTCAATTGGCAACTCATCCTCCTGCTGTGGGGTTCCTCAAGGTTCCATTTTAGGACCTATCCTCTTGTCTTTATACATGCTCCCTCTTGGTCAAATTATTCAAAATTATATCTTCTATTCTATTGCTTTGCAGACGATACACAGATATACCTTGCCATAAAGCTGCAAAACCAGATCAGGTTTACCGCTCTCAGTGACAATGTCTCCAGGACATTAAATGTTGGATGGTAGAGAATTTTCTCCCGCTAAATGAGGATAAATTATTACACATTATTATTATACATTATTTGATTTGCCTGCCTCTAAAGCAACTATTTATTATAACTTGGGAAATTTGGTGCCCATTGTAAAACCAGCTTTGAGAACTCTTCGCGTGTGGGGAGAAATCACTACATGCGTGTATCTGACTGGAAGCTTTCCCATTGCGAGGACGTGTTAATAGAAGTTTTAATTATGTGAAAAAAAATGTCCTTATTGTTCAGGTTTTAATTATCCTGCCTTTTACCCACTGTGTCTAGAGGCAACGAGAAACAGACGTGGAGCGAAAGAAAAAAACCCAAATTCATAAAAGCCTCTTAAACATACATTCAATCACACCACTTAGGTAAATGAGCCCACTCCCGTGCTTTTTTTGCAATTTGCAATAATCTAATGAGAAAATGCTACTTGCTGAGTGGAGACTGTGAAATGCAACATACCGGGGGAGGTTGCTGCTGTAAAAGCTATAAATTAGAGAGGAACGATAGATTTTTTTTTAGGGGGCAATATGGTTACTAATTGCCAATTAGCTGCACTGAAAAATGCATTGTCTCGTTTTATTTGTGTGACATCCTGAGCCGTTGAGGCTTTTATTTCCTAATCGTAAAAAAAAAAAAGTCAACTTCCAGAGGTGATGACGCCTTGCCTTTTGGGTCCTTTTGCTGTTCAAAATGGGGGAAAAAGATGGTAAGCTATGTGGATTCATGGATTCAGAAGATGCCAATTATAGAATTCTGCGGGAAACACTGAATAATTGTAAATTTTTTGATATTAAATATCGGCTATTGGGAGCTTCAGCCAAAAACCCAACATCGTACAAACCCTCATTTACAGCTGCTTTTCCTCTGTCAAGGTTATTTAACTGGCTTCATATGTAAACATGGCTTTAAATTATCATCTAAATGGGGGAAAGCAGAGAATGATCATTGCACATTATATACAATTTGAAGAACACTTAACAACTTAACAAAAACAAGTGGCTCTAATACCTTTATCGGAACAGGATTTGTTATGCGTGTGCACGTGCTTGTGTGTGTGTGTGTGTGTGTTCCACACCAGTTATATCTGAACCATATGGGGAGGGGGGGTTGAGCTCTTGGAGGTAATGTTGACACCAACACAGCCTCCTCAAGGCTGCTGGTTTTGTGCTCTTTTCATTGAAAATTGATTGAGAAATTCCGTAGGAGCACCGCTATTGATTAGACACTGATTGTGCGGGGAAGAAAAAGCCTTCCTAGCTGGCAGTGGCAGATCGAAGTCAGCTATCTGTGCAATTAAGACCACGCTTGTATATACAATACCCGGGATGAAAAGGTGCGCCGTTGATGGTGTAGGCTATTTTACTCGTAGAGTGTAGTGCAGGAATCCCGTCGCCTTTTTCGAGGCAGGGCTTGTTTACACGGTCCGCTGTCTGTTTTTCTTTCACTTATGAAATTTGAAAAGAGGTCAGCGTTAAGGATTAGACAAACCATTTACAGTGGTTGCATAGGGCAGCCTTGAACTAGCACCTACTTGCAGCTGTGGGGGGGGGTTGGATTGGTTAAGAAGAACAGTTAATCGAAATTACACGGCTAGACGAGCACGCAGCAAACAAGCACACTATCCGTGGTTCTGCTGGTGGGTACAAATCATTTTTGATTGAAGCTGGTGATATCAATATCCTTAAATTTGACCATTTTCATGCTAAATAATTACAAGTATTCAGTGTTCCCCCAGTGTTTCCCCCATTTTATTCTTGTTAGGGTGGAAAAGCCTCTGAAACAGCATTTAGAGCATCATGGGAACTAAAACTCTCCACTGAAACCCAGGCTGATGTAATAATGTAAAAAAGTTCTAATTCTAATCTCCCCCCACCACCTATTCAATGGTAGAGGGAACTCTGGGATACATTACTGCCTTTAAATGAAATCATTTAAAGAATTTATTTAATAAATTAATAGAATTAAATGAATAAATAAAAGTGCGCAAAGGACCTCCATCATATCAGAGATGGACAGTACGACTGGACGATATCCGATGCCAATATCGGTGCCATATATCTGTCTGCCCCTAACTAGAACCAGGGGATGGACGAAAACAGACATGTGGTGCGCTCACATGTAAGAAATCAATAAAAAACGGCCTCCTCCTTTTGGTTACCGCCAATCTAGTGTCTAGCCTCTTAATTTCCCATCTCTTAATTCCCTGCTAATTGGTAGTAATTGTTGCAGATGTTTTTACATGTACTGCTTGAATAAATCCACGGTATCCGCCTCTTCAGCCTGTTTAGCGCATTTCATTTAGGGGAGACCGTCCTTGAACATATGCCACATGGGAATTTGGAGTACTGGGGAAAACGGGAAATTGGGAGCAAAACCGCACCTGAGTTGCGGTGGGGGGTGGGGGGTGGCGACCGTGTTGTTATGGGAGCCAGGAGTGTCCCCCCTTCTTCAGCTGGCCTCTGAATTGGATTTACTCTGAGGCATCCTTGTAGATATTTGGATGGGCTACAAATCTGGCAGCCGCCGCAGATGAGTCTTGACAGAGCCACCTGGTGCACCTTAGAAACGCCGTCAGTGTTTCCACCTACGGTCCCGCGTTGCATTTCGGAGCGGCGTATGGATTAGCCCGGTTTGAAACGGGACAGATGGAGGTGATTGGATGGGGTTTCTTTGTAAATCAAGTGCATGTCTCTTGCCTTGTGTGTTATTTTGAGTGTGTGTGTGTGTGTGTGTGAGAGTTCCGGGGGTTTGCGTGACTGTTCACATTCAATACTGTACATCTGTCAGTCAATGGCGGGGGTGGGCGGGGCTCTCAACAAGAGGGGAGGTGCGAGTGCGTGAGAACCACCCCCCTCTCACTAGCGGGGAATGGACAGCAGTCGAGGTAGAGTCATCAATAGTCACTGGCTATTGATCGGCTGCCTATTGATTAGAATGGGTCGTGCGCGTGGGTGCATGTATGTGTTTGGGTGGTGGTGGTGGCGGGGGTCATAAGGGATGTCCTCAGAGCCCCGGCTGTCCCAGTCATTGTTTATTTAGGGTCACAGGCAAATCCAGTTGTCGGTGGGCGGGCCTATTGTGGGAACAAGCGGCTGATGTCAATACTTTTGACCTTTGCTAGCTGTCAGTCAGAGTTAAGCCTCTGGTCCGGGCAGAGTGGCAGCAAAGCCTGCGACTTAAATACAGCATACTAAGTAGAGTTAAACCGATTTTGGGTTATTGCAGGCCAATATTTTGTGTTGGTATTCAATATATTTAAGTTTGATCTTTTTAATGCCAAAAAAATCGCAAGTATTCAGTGTTTCCCCCAGAATTGTATTCTTGTCAGGGTGGAAAAGGCTCTGAAACAGCATTTAAACCATCATGGGACACTAAAACTCTATAAAAATATTGCATACATACATGTGGAATCGTATCCAAGGCCTTCCCATAGTGTAGTATTGATCATTTAATATCGGAGGTGCATAATATCGGAGGTGGATTTGTAATAAAAGGTCTGATACACTCAGTATCCAAAATATTAGGGCCACCTTCCTACTGTTGAGTTGCAGCCCATTCTGCACCATCCATGTCCTTTTAGTTTTTGCTTGTCTTCTTTTTCATGATGTCTTTTATTGCTTATCTGTATTTGAGGTATTGTTGTATTTTGTTTTCTTTGGTTATAGAGCACTTTGTAACCTTTTAAAAAAGTTAAGTTTATGATGGTCAAGAGGACTAAAAACCCTCTTTAACATCTCCTCTCCTTCATCTCGGTCTCCTCTTCATGACTGAGGTGGATTTGATAGGTGAAATCAATAAAGGAATTTTTGGATTCACCTGGTCAGCCTGTTTCATTCGTTTTGTCCACCGATATATCGGTCTAACCCAATCAATAAATAGTATCAAATTAAGTTAGTTATCTGGAGATAGGGTCTTTTAAGTATACTTGATTTTGTATTATCTTGGTTGTTGTTTGCCTTTTGGTGATCACAGACTGGAGGGTGTTTTTTTTATTTTTTTTACCACTACATGACTGGTTGCATTGAGCGATGGATCCTTAAAGGACAGAGGAAGTTGAGGAAGTTGAGGGCTTTTGTTTTGAAATACACTTCCTGTTAAACATTTTTACAATCTGTCAGCAGGTGCCAAAGTTCAAGCAAAAAAGCAATTTTATCCTTGGTTTTCCCAGACATGTGCGGTATACTGTTTTAACCCCCTGCTGCCTTTGCCCTGGCTCTTTGGACCAAATAAATGCTGATTCGTTGGGTTTAAGGCTCCGGGCCCCCCGCGTAAAAGCACGGTGAAAAAACATGCCGAGGTCAAGTGTCCCACTTGTAAACTTGAGGGCTTTTGATTTTGTCGGCCCAAGCACAAGGTGTAGTATTAGAGCCGCAGCTTCCTCGAGCTCTCGGACACGTCTCTCAAGGCTGGCGATTACAAACGCACCTTCCTGGTTCCTGTCGACCTCTCGGCGCTTCACCGATCTCTGTTTCTCTACACACACTGTACTGTATTCTCCCCCTACAGCAGTCATGCTTCTTTTAATCCTCCAATTGTCCCGTTTGACCAGGCTAAGCGACTTGTTTTTTCTGTTGCGAAAGGTTGCGAGGGTCCACCGAAATGTGGTTTCGGAAGAAAGGGAAGCGAGGGCAAACGAACGTCCTTTGTTCAGCTTCACGCATTCTGGTTTTTTTTGGCGTTCAAGCAAGCGAGGCCCTCAATGATCCGCTCCCCCAAGACACACACACACATGTACACTGTCCCATTACAGCTGCGGGAGTGGTCCCTCTTCCTCCCTCCCCCCCTCCTCTGCCAACAGTCACTGTCACAGAGAGACGGCGGTTGCGGTGGCTTTTGAATTAAAACTATGGCTCGGGGCACTTAGTTAGCTTATTATGGAAAACATAGGCCCGTGCCACCCCCTCACACACACACACACACACACACACACACACACACACACACACACACACACACCCTCCTGTCTTTTGATAACGCTTGTACCCTTGTCAACAAGCACACATTTTAATTAGTGTTGATTGTTGTTAGCGTGT
Organism: Hoplostethus atlanticus; assembly: GCA_034670405.1. Classification (NCBI taxonomy): domain Eukaryota; kingdom Metazoa; phylum Chordata; class Actinopteri; order Trachichthyiformes; family Trachichthyidae; genus Hoplostethus; species Hoplostethus atlanticus. The sequence goes on from JAXDDX010000052.1 coordinate 1,722,321, forward strand.
TCAATAGTTATTAATTAGACCGGGGAGGGGCCCCGGTCTTGATTGCATGCCCGAAGCTGTAACGCATGCTGTCTCACACTCCGGAATAACAGAGACGCTGTGAAAATCAAAGGGGGGGGCGCGGTTCGGGGGGTTGTAACCCTTTAGATAACATCTCCTTAACTAAGAAAATATAATTATACAGTAAAAAAGGTGCTAAGTGCGAGTAGTTACTAGTATGGATTATTAGTCATTTACTGACCTCTCCTGGTATAAAATAAACTTTCTTTGGCGAAGAGACACTTAAAAGTGAAGTACATGCATAATCGCTGCAGCGTCATTACAGCCGGGCCCCCGGAAGGCGTCCCACATATACTCAACACCCCGGAGGGAGAATGGTAACATAAGAATCGGAATTCGGTGGCCCTGTGTTGGAGAGGACGTGACTGTCTTGTGTGAAATCAGGCTCATGTCAGTATCTTATCTTAATCGCGTTTTTTTTTAGAATTATGACTGCGCTATCATTCATTCATCTAGGTACACTTATTCCTATGCAGGGTCACGGGTGAGGGGGTTGGAGCCTATAGTGCATTGGGTGGAAGGCAGGAAAACACCCTGGGCAGGTCGCCAGCCCAACATATAGACTCACTCACACTCACATGGGCAATTTAGACCAATCCACCTGCATGTCTTTGGACACGTTGAGAACACGCAAACTGACTGCTAACATTCGCTAACGTTATCGATCATGGATGTTCATTCGTTCAGTCCAGTTATTTGGACCTCCTTGGGTAATTTGGCCTCCAGCTCTGCTCATCTCTTAACTAGGTATACTACCAGTTGAGGTTGCCTCTGCCTCCACCTGCTTTGCTGTCTTCTGGGTGGTGTCTCCTTGTAGATTTCCTTGCATATGGCTCACCTCCACACATCACAATACCGACATACAACACCCCTGCGGTCACAAAGTCTGCGTTCCCATAAAATGCTATTAAACCAGCCACACCACACTCACATAATTCTGCTCATCCCAAGCATAATGGAGTCTGCGTTGACAATACCACCACCAATACTAGCTGGCCATCAGATTAAAGTTCTTTTTCCTTCTCATCCTCGGGCATTGGCCGTTGATATATCATTCAGCACAGTAGTTAGCTTGAACCCACAACCTCAGCGTCCACGAAGAGCCGCTGATCCCACTGAGCTGTTAATCTGACTTTGTTAAGCTTTATGTTTCAGATCTTCTGCATCGTCATGAAGCGATCAGATGTATCTAGTTGCAAACAGAATGGCACAAATTACAAGGAGTGCTTCAAACGCTACAACCTCAGCAAAAACAGGTTGTATCTGATCCCACTGAGCCGCTGTCATTGTTAGCATTCTACTACTTCTTTTTTTCTGCTTTGAAAGGATCTGTACCTCAGAGACCATAAGTCCCAGAGCAACCACATTTGGTGGATACTCATCCAGTTTTGACCAGTATGATGTGGAATCAATTTACTGGTTTTCATTTCTTAGAATCTCCATGAAATATTTGGACTTCCTGTATAAGTTTTGAAAATCCTGTTGTTTTGACCATGACAACAAATTATATTGATTTTGAAGACATGACTCCTAAACGTTGTTGCTAGAGCGACCAAACTTCACATACATGTTTGGGACGGGCACTGAAGTGTGTCAGACCACATTCTGTCGTGCTCCACAGTGACACCGTCAGGCCAATAACAGTTTTCTTTTTTTACTCCTGCAAAGTTGACTCAATCGCCACTAAATTGTACACACAGCATATTTCAACCGCCTACATCATGGCTATTCCAGAGAATTTTGATATGTGTCACCGTTTTGACAAGATGCACAAAATTCCAAAGTATGCCAGATCACATTTGGTCGTGCTCTTTAATGTTGCTGTGAGGACAAATTGGCACTTTAGCAAATTGTGATATCTCAGGGCATTGTACGTGTGTTTGGCCCATGGGCTTGGACTTCGCTAATGGGAGGGTTGTGGCTATATTTAAGTATTCCATCTGTACTGTGAGAATGTCATCAGCAGCTAGCTTATTATGAAATAGAATGTCAAGCACTACTAAGAACAGTTGAACCAATGGCCTTAACAGTACTACTCAAATACAAAAATTTGAAGAGCATCCCAACCCTCCCGATTGAGAAATTCGGAATTTAATTTGACAAGAAGTGATGAATTGTAACTTAAGACCGAAATTCAAAACTGTCTTCTTAGCAGCAGCACCAACGTTAGAGCTTTTCCTACATCGCCTCTTTGGTTTCCTTTGGTATAAAGCATCACAAACCGGCCGGGTCGGTAGTACATGAGCGTGTTGTGTGCAGTTCACTGATGTCACCTTGCAGGTTTTCTGTGAAGTGAAGTTCAGATTTTTCAGACTTGCTGCCGATGTGTAAAGGTGCTCTTTAGTATCCCCTATGGCAGGGGTTCTTAACCTTTTTGCAAGTAGCACCCTTACTGCAACCCCCGTGTGACTCCCTCGACCCCCAGGTTAAGAACCCCTGCCCTATGGGATTAATAACATTTAATTTAAACATTGTCGGCCATGTCTACACAGTGTCACTTGAACCTTTCTGACCATTGTTTGCTACACATCACATTTAGCCATTCATTTACATCAATTTCACAGAATTTGGCTTAATTTCGGGCTCTTGTAAGTCGGGACCCCTAAATAGTCAGGGCTCCAGTTTTCCAAAAAAAAAGCATTTAACCGCAAACATAATCTTTGGTCACTGGCTTTACAAAGAAGCAACTTAGTGCTAAGAGGCTTTCTGGAAGCTAGGCCCGTCACTGCCGCCCAGTCTATAGCCGTCCTCCAGAGCTGCACTCGTATTGACCTCCCCTCCCCTGGCGCTCTCGGCTGACACTCCATCAAGAGGCCTTCTGACAGAACGGGAGTGACGAGGACCGTCCTCCCCCTCCTCCTGCCTCTTCCTCTCCGTCCTTCTCTTGATGTGCCTTTGTTTGGTGCCTAATGACAGCTGTGATGGAACCGTCATGCTCTGTGATCACACAGGCCTGCAGTCAAGGCTTCTGCTTGCTCTTCTGCAGCCACCGCTGTAGCCATTCGCCGTCTCCGTCCCCCATCCTCTAAGCTCCGCGGGGTCGAACAAAGCCTCCGCATTCTCACCTTATCACCCCAAATCTGAGGTGGCACTGCATCAAATCTCATTTCGGGGAGATAGAGGGAGGGGGCTGGTTTGTTTTGTAAATATGCATTTATGTGTATATGTGTTTATGTATATGTCGCCATAAGCTACAGACGGGGGAGACCCAGCGGCTAAAAATATCATTTTCCCTGGCCCAGGAATTGTCTTGGAGGGTTCATTGGAAACTTGTGCAGCTGGGTGTGCGTTTCCTGCTGTTCGCCTGAACACATACCCCCCATTCGGAGACGGTGAGCAGCTCTGCCTATTAAAATGTAAATTCCCCTCTCGGTGCAGTGGCGGCAGCAGCGGCGGCAGTGGCAAGCCCAGTCTGGGATGCAGTGGGGGGAAGGAGGGAGGGAGGAAGGGGGGAGGGCTGTGGGGGTGAGAGGTGTGTACGCTATAGGCAGGATGTGTATTTTAGCACTGCCTCCCAGATAGGCGGCGTGTGGCTGTATAATCTCGTCCACTGGCTCTTCTGGTCCGTCTGGTGATTTCAAAAGCCTAGACTGAAAACAAAAAGAGCCATTGCCCTTGCTTTGGGATGAGGAGTTCAGTAGAGTTCCACATCTAAAATCTCACTGTAATAGACTTGAATTTAATGACTTTATGGAGTTGCTTTACCCACGTTTTCTTTTTCTTTTTTTTAATTATTCTTTCTTATTCTGCTTTCTGTTTGAATGATTTCACTTGTTGTGTTATCTGTTTTAAAATGTGTCTATTGCAAAAACCGTGATGTGAAGTTCATCATTTGATATTTCTAAACGGGTGCAGTCTTTACAAATGTTCTTATTTGCCAATTTCATTGTTAGTCTTTACAAGAATAACATTTTATATATATATTTTTTTAAATTGTATTTTCTTTAATGTTATGCCATCAATCATTTTGTGAGAGTCTTGCAGGGTTCCAATTTGATTTGGATCTTGAACATGACAAAATGAAATCCTAACCCGGTAACAATAGACATTTAAATTAACAAAAAAAGTCTAAACTAATTGCTCATCTGGAAATATGTATTGAGTATAAATATGCATAAACCTGTTCACGCTTATGATGCATTCCCAACCAGACCACATTCTGCACTTTTGCTCAAAACGGCTTCAAACCCTGCAAATGACCCAAACTCTAAGAATTGAATTTGTACTAATCCGCATTGACAGCATCATTTAAACCACCTATAATGCACATTTTGGATTTTGACAGGGCCTCAGCTGAGTTCCTCGCATGTAACACTAGATGGAGCTGTGATCATACTGTAGGGAGGCCCAGACACCATATGAAACGGTACACTAGCTGCCTCCTTGTCCCCAACACATTGAGCAGAAATTTCATATAAGGTAATGGTTGGGGTCCTCCAACTATTGGGTTATGCATAATGATTTTTCACTGTGTGTATTTTACTTTTCACACGCACTGTGTAATGGAAATAATAAAAAAAACAAAACAGCCCTGTGTTTGTGATGACACATCTTCATATTGGGTGATTCATAATAACTGAGACATATCAGTAGGCCTGTTTCCTATCATGGCGGATGAGTTGTGGCTCATTATTTGATTTCTTTATCCATTGTCGCTGCATGCATGCATTAGTGTGCACGCTTGTGCATGTGTGAAGAGAAATTAACTCTTTATTTTCTCGAAATACAGTTATAATCCAGCTCGGTTTCACTGTGGTAGTTAGCCTGGAGGTAACCATGTAGTTGCAGACATTGATCAGCGGTCCCACAACAACACCAACTCTGCAGCTGCCTGTTCTCTAGAGCATCTGTATTTGAACCGAACGTCTGTCGGCGACTCGGAATCAGGGCCCCGGAGGACTGGGACACCAAATCTTAGTCTTGTTATTCACGGCAAGAGAAGAAGACTGTGGCGGAATTCACTTGGCATGCTCCGATGGTGTCCGTTGTATGACAATAAGATGTAGCAGTTACAGGCTGATTTATGTGTGGCCAAATGACGGTGTAATGTCTGCCGCTCTCTGAGTGCATCTGAGTGCCAGTGTCCTTTCTCTGCCTTTGGAGGCTATCAGAAATTAGCATTTTTTGTTAATTACCCAACCTTACAGCGTTTTTTTTGTCCTTGCATTGTCACAAGCTAGTAATGTTACAAGTGTAACACCCAGAGTAGATTTTTGCAGAATATTTATTTTCAATAATTTGCCTCAGAATATTTATCATCTCTTACTTTGAGTTGATTTTTTTTATTTCATATATGTGAAGAAATAATTGAAAAATATACAGAAAAACACAATGTTAGAAAAAAACAGTGACATTGTGCTTGCACGTCCGCACTGGCTCTGAGAGACTTTGCCTTCAGTATTTGACCATGTATTGAATCACAAGTTTGTTTAAAGTCTCCATAATGGAGTAAGATCTGTGGAGGCAATTGCTTTCTCAATACTGATTAGCTTACACTGTGCTAGGCCTTATAAAAGCGCTGCTTGGGATACAAGACCTGACAAATGTAACGAGCGAGTTTGTTTCTGTCGGAGAAGGCATCGCGAACCTTTCACGATCGGCCTCTCGTGTTGTCTGTGCTTACCGTTGTGCTTTTGATGCACTGTACGATCTACACGATATTGAATAAGCTGACAAGTACGTCCTAAAGCCCCTGAGCTCCTTAGCTGTATCGCATAGGTAAAATCTTGAAATAGCTATAGGCTAACAAACTGTCAAATGTATTTATAGTCAGCTCCAGCTCACTATGATGGTGAAAGATAATAACTAGTAAATCAATAACGGGTATTGTATTTTGTATAGTCTGTAGTTGTGTGTTATTTCTTTTATTTATATTACTTTTGATGAAAGTAGTAGTACACAAAAACCCAGGGCTGTAGTTCTTGAGTGCAGTTTCGGCCTTGAGTCTAGTCTCCAGGCCTCTTTTTTGATGACTTGGACTATTGGATGGTGACTTGACTTTTTCCTGCCTATTTATATAGATAGAAAATGGATCATTTTATTGATGTAGAACTCTGTATATTTAATGGTCCCTAAACTTCTATGCATTGATGAGTTTGATGTTAAAGGGTGTAGCACAGAGCTACTGCAGGTAGCTCTACATTGCTGTTACGCCATAAGAAACTCCATCTATCCATTTTCTAGCTGCTTATCCAGGTCAGGAGTCGCTGTGGCAACAGGGCAAGCAGAGCAAGAACCTCCTTAGTCATTATTTTTGCATTTGGAAAGACGTACACTGTTTATTGACTATTTTGTTCTTGGCCTTGAAGAGGACTCGATTTGCTCTGGTCTTGGTCTTGACTTTGGGCCTGGTCTCGACTCGAAGTCTACGCAGACCTGGTCTTGCAGTGGATTTGGACTTGACGAAGGTGGTCTTAACTACTTCACCGCACATAGCCCTCCACTCTTTCTGTAACTGGACTTTGAAGAACTCTTCACCTGCGGTAAGTTGTCGCCCAATTCAGTCCACAAAATTGTCTACTTACTCCTCAAACTGAAATGGTTTATTTCCTTTCAGGGAGAAGTAAGAGTTCAAAATTGTTCATCTGTCTTTTGAGTGAAAAATAATTCCAGGTCCAAACCAATTGTGGAGCCTGTTGTAATTTAAGAGACCACTCTAAATATCTTTTAAGTAATGAGATGTAATTTCCGCGGCTGTTGTTAGACCCTATCGCACAAAGGCTTCCATTCTGTCTGAAATGGTACATTCAGGCACAAAGCAAAAAAAGAAAGAAAGAAAAAAGAAGTCTGAATGACTCGAAGGCCTTTTGAACCCCAAGTCAAATATCATTGTGTGAACTCCTCTCCTGAGTGGTAGTCACCAAATACTGCTGTTAGTACTGATTGAAAATCCATGAGGACCCTCGTGAAGGCAGCATAGTGCCCTTGAAAAACGATACGAAAAAATGTCCCCGTCCCTCCCTGTCAAAATGTTGTGTCTGAGGTCCACGGCGCCCAGACTCCCAGCTCAATTATTTCACATGACAAAAGAGGAGCTAGAAGGTGCTCATAGATAATTTCACTTTATTTGGAATGAATTGGACCAAGGCTGTGACAGCAGACTTTCAGAGGCCATCAAAGCTGTTTTGGTGGTATCGGTTTTGACCCCCTTACTCATTTGTTTGGGTTCTGTTGATGCCCTAAGGTTTGTTTGTAGGGTCATGTTGTCTCGTGGGTTAATTTGTGTTCCATGACCAACCACCATAAAAGTTGTAATCTGCAAAATTCTTGGTTTTTGTCTCTATCGAAGTAGTCATTGCTGTGTTTTTTTGTCTCCATCTTTAGTGTGGTGTTTCTGCACTGCTCTTCCCAGACATCACTTGTCAATCAAACAGTGTGGCCAGTACTGTGACGTTCAGCCATGGTGGCTATCATTGCTCATGCTAACTACCCAGTTCTTCTTCCAAACAAACCAGAAACATAAAAAGCATCACTTCCTGTGCATCAGAGAGTTTTTCCCAGGAAAGACCTACCTGACACTGGGTGTTTAGAAGCTTTCATGAACTGGCCAGAGGTTGATCACTATTGTGTCAAATCAGTGATAGAGATTAGCAAAACAGATTTATACTTGTATGAAAAAGTTGAAATCAGTAGGATATCAGTCAGTGAAACGTGCATGCACACACGCTGTGTGCCACAAAATACATAATTCAAATGCTTTTTATTGCATCTATCAACACGAAATCTCCAACAATTAAAAAAACAACAACATTTGAATCCCCAGGTAGGTGAGCAGTTCAGGTAAATGAGGTTTTACCCTAGCCGTCTTCCATTTATGAGTAATTGGCACTTTAGTTTTTCAAAATAGGTTCTTAATGGTTGCGCAAAGTATTTCAGGGATTTTATGGAAAATATGATTCAGACAGGGAAAATCAGTTCATTACACTGTTAATGGACAGATACATGTCCACGTTTTTCAATAAATTATTCCTAACAAATTACAAACAAACTAGATCATGTAGTGTGGAGGAAGTGAAAGATTGCCTGAGAATTTGATTGGCTGCAAAACTCACCAGCTTGCTTTACAAGTCCGATTCATGCTGGTGAAAGTACCATGATCCTGGTCTATATGCTCCTGTCCACTTATGCTGGTCATGTCTGTCTAAATGAGTTTGTCTGCATGTGAATGGGTGATGAATTAATGAATCTTTAAATAAATAAATGTTAAAGGCCATCTGATTAAGGGTACAAATAAACTTGTCTTGATTCTTTTGCTCTTACTATCGCTATCACTATTGTTATTGCTTTCTCCACCTACACCACAAACCAACGGCTGTATACAAGTCCCATCAAGTTCTGACATTCTGGGAAATCACTAACTGAACAGATTCACACATTCACAGTCACAGATTTATTTTTTATGTGAGGATATCATGAAGTATGCTAGCTGGCTAGCATTTCAGGAGACATGCGTCTGACATCACTGTTAGTAGCTCAAAGTTGCCTGACTAGCAAGTGCAGGGCAGGACTAAACCATTTCCTGTGGGGGGGTCTAGATGTTTACATTTGCCAAAAAAGAAAAGTAGAGGATGCAGGTTGAAGGAAAGTGGCTACACCAAAAAGGTAAACTATGACACTTCACAAAATAACTCCTGGAATGCGTGTAACATCACAAATTGATGATATATAACATTGTAGGGTGGAATTTTCCTTTAAGACTAGGCTGTAACTTTTTGCAGGAATAATAGAGAATTCTTATTTTTACCCTATCTTATAATTCTTTACAAGAACTGTAGAGTATGACTAGTAAGCGGAGAGTGGCACTGATACTTACCGGACAGTCAAAGCCTTTTCGCGCAAAATGCCAGCAGGTGAGACAGCATTTAGCAAGCCTGTAGCTCAGTTGGCGACCAAGCGTTGTACACCAGTACTGATGCGTAGAGTGGCTTGTGGTGGATGCAGAATAAGCCTGCCTCCCATTAGGAAAAAGGAATGAGCTTGCGTCCTTCTTCCTTGCTGCTGAGGCATGCATATGAATCTGTCATTAGTCCCCCCCCCACATCTCCAAACCTCCTCACACTGTGATCTCCCTTCCATCTTTCCCCATCTCTTCCCCCCTCTACCTTCACAATGAGGTGAGCTACCACATGCGTGGCACAGTTAAACACCTTGTGATTTATTGTGCTTTAATTTGGTCGAGGCCCCTCCATTGTTTTGCGGCTTGCGGTGCGGTGGGCTGTCCCGCTGACAGTAATTTCCCGCCAGCCGGGGAGATTTCTGGATCATGGGCTAATGGCGTCCTGTTTTTTCTCCTCCGTCTTAAGTGTGAATTCGAGAGATGAGGGATGTGTTTATGTGAGGGAGAGGAAAACGAGAGCTCGGGTTTGAAATAGGAGGGAGAAGACAGGGGAGGAGTAGGAAACAAACAGCAGTTCCTATTTACCCTGCCAATTTCACTTGATGGCACGCAGTGTATTGAAATGAACCAGGCTGCCCTGTCCAGTGCAGCTGAAAGGGGGCCAGGGCTGGCAGTTGCGGAATAGATGGTAGCAGGCAATTACAGCGGCCCGTCGGCTGATTAGAGAGCTGCCGTAGCCGCCCACCCTCGGCCCCTCCTCACCTCACGGCGGCCTCTTATCCAGATGGGAGTGTACAATTGGGCTGGGCATTGTTTGATTGGTTTCAGACATATTTGCTAAGTCCTGTTGTGGCGGCTCCGTGCACCTATCTAACTGCCCTGTTGAGCTCAGAGGCTGCAACCTGCAAGCTATCTGTTTTGTTTTGGTCATCCTGAGCACTGTGTTCATTTTCTGTCCTTGTTTATTCCTCCCTGTCTAGTTCCCTTTTTGCTTTGTGCAACAGTCCTCAGTTCTATTTCCAGAGTTTGAGTGCACTGGCACTGGGTGCTGCCGGTTTGGTAAAAAAAATGCTGTGGCTCGCTGCTTTCTTGAAGTGCTCTCTAAAGTTGAGAAAAGCTCAACTTTTTAGAGGAGGGCACCGATTTTTTGTGACCTGACCAGTTACCAGGAAGAAGAAGCGTGGTTTCACGGTATGTAGGCAGCTGACAGTTTACTGCAGCACTAACAACCAGAATGAAAATTGAGAGTACCGGCAGAAAATGTGTTCATAAAGAGTCAGTAGAGCGCATTGGCTGTGCTGTGGGAGTTTCTTGTGTCTGCGAGTTGTCCCTGATGCTGTTTGCCGATAGTGGCATCAACTCAGGAAGCGACTTGTTTTTTTATCAGTACAAAATGAGGTCGGGTCCAGTGACTCCAGTTCAGGCAGAGGACATGTGATGATGTTCACCGAGGTCAAGGTGTACAGATCACCTAAGATCACAGCTCCCAGGTCCAACCTGCTGAGACCTGAGCTGATTAGGAGTTCCTTTAGATAGATAGAAAGATACTTTATTGATCCCCGGGGGGAATTCTGGGGTTACAGCAGCATAACAGTATCAACAAGAAACAGAATGTACAAAATACACAGGCAGGGTACGAAAGGGTACAAAAGCCTAAATGCTAAATACTACAAAACTACGGTACTAGGTGACATAGAACCAGGATTTACAGCGGATGGATGGCATGTTTACATATATACATGTAGGGAAGAGCAGCTTGTGAATGAATGGATGGTACATATATACAGAGTTAAAGAATACGAATGTGAATGGATAAAGTGCAAGGCAATGGCAATGAATAAATGTGAAAGGGAATGAATAAAATGCAGAGTGCTAGGTGAAAAGTGGTGAGGTCCTCAGTTGAGTTGAGCAGGAGAATGTATCCTTGTGGAGAACGTTCTACCCAAGTTATGTTGGAGAGAATGAACAACTTCTCAAGAACGCAAGACTATCATCACAGTTTGGGATGGGCTGAAGAACAGATGAGATTGGCCAAAGAACAGAGAACATCTTCACAGTTTGAGATGGGCTTTGTGCTTGAGGTTGCATCAGTTAAGACACACAGGCATTCAGTTTCCCAGCTGTTTCTATTGGCTCTGTATTACAGACTATGGTGCTGTTTGTTTGTGCCACCTAGTTTGGACGTGATGCACCAACTCTCGGGGCTTCACATTTGTTCTTGTCAGCCACTCGACATTCTGTGGTTTGCAATTAAGCTTCTGGGATCTTTATGTATGTCCTCCATCCTCAATGTCCTTTTGTTTTGGAATCCTACTTCAGCCGGTAGATGTTACGTCGTGTCATGGGGGGGACACAAGAATGCGCAAGAACGGATGTTGCGAAAAGCCTCAGATGACCTCGGCCTGTTGAGGAGAACCCACACCCACCTGCTGCGACTTAACCGCCCCACCCTGACACAAACGCTGACAAGGGAACTGAGACGGTTCACGAGACGTTTCGTGACCAGAACTCTACCCATGTGACCAACTCAGGCAGAGTCGTTTCCTCCAAAGGGACTTGACTTCTAATTTCTTCCGTATAGAAATCTGGATCTTGCATTCGTACAGAAAGTACGAACGAATCTTTAACTTTGTATCTAAGTTAAAGATTTAGAAAGACTCGTTGAAAGCAAAGCACTAACGTTCAGTAAAGAGCTGTGTCTTACTCAACAAGTAGAGATGTCCTGCAAAGGGTTGATTTGAGGTATTTCCAAGCCAATAGCCTTTGTTACTCGTTAGTCCATGTTCTTTCAAAGCAAGCTGAAGGACATCTTCGCCCTCCTCTTTCAATTCAACAAACGCAAAGCTTCTCTGAACGTGACCTTTCATCTAGTGGAGGACTGCTGCGACGTGGTGGAGTTCAACGAAAGAAAAGCCTTCCTAGACAGTTAGCGAGTCTGTCCACTTCCATCTCTCTCAACCCCGGGGGAGCCAAGCGTACGGATGGTCTCTGGCGTCATATTACATCATAAAAGTGCCTATTATTAAGAGCGTTAGAATAACATTCAAGGGAAAACGACTTTGAAATGGGAAACTTGATGTTTCCCCCCCCTTCCTCTCCCTGCACCACATATTTGATTTAGCTACCTCTCAATAGTAATTCACTTTGATATGGTTTTCCACATAAACAAAGCTATGTGGCTGGAAGCAAGCTGGCCGATGGAGTGTGTCGGCCATAAGAATCCATATCACCACGGCTACGGAGCACTGTCTCTACAGAAATGGAAACGGTGTCATCAGCATTAAGGAAAGGGGAATGCCCATGATGATTGCTCTTGGTGTGTGTATGTGTGTGTGTGGAGAGGGAGGGAATGATTGTCTGTGTTTATTGAACTGTGTGTGTGTGTGTGTGTGTGTGTGCGCGTGCATTCATGCTGACTACACTCATGATAGCTCGGCTGCGAGCTGTGGACTGGTGCTCAAAGCCCACTCCACTGGATGTGGAGTGGGCTTTTTTTCACCTCCAGGCTGCTGCAGCAGTCAGGCGGTCAGTCAAACCAAGGTGTGTGTGTGTGTGTGTGTTTCTGTCTTTGTTTCTCTAAAGAGAGAGGTTGATCGGTATTGAGAGAAAGAGAGAGATAGAATCATTAGATCTATTCCTCTGCTCTGCTCACAAATACAGACAATACAGATTAATACACAAGGTGTGCCTCAAAGGTGTGGGGCAATGCGATTTTTACTGCCCCTATAGCACAAAATGACATATTTGCAGGGGTTGATTGAGTTATTGATCAATACCAAATGTCTTAAGTCAGGTCAGGTGCTGAGATTCCTGGCTTTCAAAACCCACTTTCCGGCCCCATACTCTGTTTTGGAACAAAACCTATTCCTAGCTTAGTAGTTAATGGTCCAAGGTGTAAACTGTGCTATGGACTTGATACAGTATATTTAGATGACATAGTCTGTAGCCTATATTCAGGTTTAGCCTATATTCAGGTTTATGTGAGGTCTAGGGCTTTGGCTGTCTAGTTCATTTTCACGCTGGACTTGGTGAAACAAGTGCAGTAGCGAGAGAAAAACCCTCCATAAGTGTGCACTCCATGCTACCTTACAGTTACCCATCCAAATCCTACCATCCACTGTATTCGGAGGCGATATATACAGTTCACAGCCAACAAGGCGATAAAAGTCTTTACACTCGGAAACCTCGGTTGAAACTCGGGACTCCCAAAAAAGCCTTAATTCCCTTATCGCTTTGTACATGTACGCTATTATGTCTTATAACACCATTTAAGTTGCATTAGGAACTTCGCCAACCACCCCCCCTCCCTCCCTCCAAAAAAAAAAAAAAAAAACACCCACAAAAAAAGCTGAGCTTCAATGGAGGGCCTGTCCCACCGTTTATAAAAGCATCCAAAACCCACTTTTTTAAAGAGTGCCACCTCTGAGAAAGCTGTAAGCACTGATCCCAGCTGTGTGTATTCGCGGGGCCTCCAGAATTAATCCCAGGCAATTTCTCTGCACCACTTGTGCCTGTGATAAAGGAAGCCAGAGCATTCAAATGGGGCTGGGTCCCCGGTGGCATTAAGTTCTTACCATATTGGGCTGCAGTCAGGCCTGCAGTGTGAAGAGGGGACTGGGGCAAACCACTGAGCCTTGCTTTGGCTTAAAACTCTATTCGTCTTTTGCTCGCTCTCCCCCTTCTCTCTCTCTCTGGCCAATCTCCCTATTTTACAGATGAGACAAACAAATGCAGGAAGTGAGACAGGGAAAAGAGGTGTTGTGAGCGCAAAGTCCTCGTCCGCAATCGATACATGTAGAATCTGATCCGCGTTCGTACCTGCGCTAAACTAATTAACGGCAAGTTAACTCAAGTGGTCATAATCTCCCAAGGCCTCTTAAGATGTTTTGTAACTTAGTCGCCCTTTTTTTAATTTCACAGCTTGGTTCACCAATTTGAAGGGGCTAGTTAATGCATTTAACATTTTTTTTTTTGTATTTAATGGCAAAGGTGGGTACGAGAGGTAGCAGGGTTTTTGGGGGGCGGTTTGGAAAGGTGGCGGAGGTTTTTCCCCGCAGACGATCTAAAAACGTAATCACACCCACCCTCGCATACACCTCGGCTCCATAAGCCCCTGTTTTCACAGATAGTTGATCGAAGGCTGGAGAGCGGGGCGAGAGATTGAGTCTTGGCCTGGCTTTGATAGATAGAGCTCTTTATTCAGTCGGGGTGGTGGTGGTGGTGGTGGGGGGGGGTCTGTCTCTCAGAGGCTGGAGGAGAGAGAGCGGCGGCATCGCAGGGGCCGAGGTGAAGGGTTTTTTTTTTTTTTTTTTGGAGAGCGGGGCACAATAGCCTATCGCCGGCAACCTGGCGCTGCAACAATCACACACGGCGGAGAATGGAGAGGGGGGGGGGGTGACGGTGCTCAGTGAGACAGAAACGTATAAAACTCTCTCCAGCCGTCCCTATTATACCCACTGTAATAAAGCCCAATAGTCTGATAGCGCCTCTCCTCTCACTCTCCAGCTATAAAAGTCACCGGTGAACGCCAGCGACCACTGCGGGAAATTTATGTCGCGCTGTTTATTTGTCCTTCCCCACACTTGGTAAAGAATCCTTTTATTTTTTTTTTTTTCTTAAATGCAGTTTGGAGTCCAGGGTTATTGTCGAAAGAGGATTCTTCCCTTGTTTACAAACAATTTTACACCCCCGCCCCCCCCCCCCCCCTTTTACTTATTTCATCACTTTCTTGCAGCGTCTATCTTTGATCCTTCCATGATAGCTCTTTCAAGTCACATGTGAAGGCTTTTTGTTTTGTGGACTCTAACATGTGATGGCATGCAACGACCGCCTGAATATGATCATACTGTATGCCACCTTGAACCTGTTTCCTCCATGATAAAAGCACCGGTTATGTAAACAGATGGGATACCGGAGGACCTCATCATAGTCTCCGTGAAAATCAATTAACGCAGGACACTGCATTTATCGACGCTCACGGTCGCCGGTTTGCGTATTTCAAGTCAGCCGGTACCTCGCGTCCGTAATTAACCCGGGCCAGACATTGACAAAACGCGGCGTATTCCTTCAAGTCTGAAATTCAAACGTTTTTTTGAATTTCAGATGCGAGATGTGAACCGACCTTGGTCCCGAGCGTTTTTGTTTTCTTTGCCTTTTTGAACTCGTGGGGGTCGCAAGGTTTTCAGATGCGCAAAACATTCATCGAGTGGCGTCGCGTTGGACCGGCGCCGGACACCAAAACATCATTTGAATAAGGCGAGGTGGCGTCAACCCTCAGAGCATTTCCGCATTGTTGGACGTGTTATTGAGAAGCGGATTCAGTCCTTGATGTGCCGAGATGAAAGATGCAATGCAACCCCCGTCTTGATAACCAATTAAACTCACTATCTGTAATTTGTCGCTTTGACCGGCTGGATTTTTGCTCGGACGGGGCTGTGGCTAGAGAATATGTTGATGGCGATGGGCTGGTGGCGGGGCGGGGCGGGGCGGGGCAGGAACGCCAAAAAATTGCCTTGTCTGAGGCCACACTGATTGGCCACTTAAGAGGAAAATGAGACGTCCCCTTTTCAAACGTAATGGTAATAGTGCATCAATTGAAGCCTACTGACTACATGGCACCGTGATGAAGTAAACCGGGGGGGGGGGGGGCACTTTACGCTTTACCTGTCACTGGACCTCATGTATGAAATGGAAACCCAAACAGCAACACCGGGCGAAAAAAATATTCATTTATTCACACGTTTGGAAATAGCCACGCCACTGAACATGCAATATGTCAAACAATATGTTTTGCACACATCAGGAAAGCTAGAGTTGTCACCGTGGACACAAATAAAATAAAAAAAGATAAAAGCGACAGAGGGACTCGGGCATCTGTTGTAGAATAATCTGCATGAGAAAAGATTGCTGCGCTCTCCCTTTTTTTTTTTTTTTTTGTCCCCCTCTGCCCCCCCTCCCTTCACCCCCCCCCCCCTCCTCTCCCCCCTCCCCTCCCTGTTGGCTGACAGAGGACCCCACCTGAATGACATTTACAAATTACCCAGCCCAGAGTGCTCGGTCCCCTGACCCGTGAGCCTCTGCTCAGCACCCGGAGAGACTCGCCAGCGTTTTGTCATATAATTACTGCAAATCCCCTGAAAGTAGCCCCCCCCCCCCATACACACACACACACAGCATTCCCCTCCCTATATATATGCGGACAGATGCATGTAGGTGCATAAGAACACACACACACATACACGGCTGAATGTTAATATGTGATGAGCCGCTGTCCAGGTGACCGTCATCCTAATAGACTGCCGGTTGTGACGAGCAGCGCCAGAAATAAAAGCGCGCTCAGTGTTGAAGGATCCAGTGGTGAATTAAGAAGGGCCACCGATATAAACAAAAAAGAATGAAATCATTCATCTCTAATTTTTACCCTCTCTTCATGTAACTTACATCAGTTTTATACTACTTACTATACATCATAACACGTGTAGATTTATGTGGGTGAACTGGGTTCAACACACACACACACACACACACTACATCCCGTGCTTGTGCTCTTCTGTTTACGCGTGTGTCCGTTCGCATGCGTCACTTTGACAGCGCTGTCACTGGTGTAAAGTTGGCCACATCCAAAATGAGCGGTAATAAGGGCTCGCGCTCATTCTGTCTCCGGCCTCATAGACTCACAGAATGCATTCATCGTCCCGTTCCATTATTATTCTTTTTGTTTTTTCCGAAATCAACATTTAAATCGTTGCCGGTGTCCAGCTCTGCTCTCTGGACGCTGAGGCTGCTGCATTGATTTGTCCCACCTCCCCTCCCTCAGTCTATCTAATACTCTCTCTCCCTCTCTCTCTTCTCTCTCTCTCCCGTCTCCCTCGCGCCGGTGTGCTCGGCAGCATATGTAGCCGCGCTGTTTTGCTTGTTGCCGGCGGTTTGTATCTGTCCCTTGATTGCACACGAGAAGGGAAATGAAAAGGATAGTCTAATTGAACAACTTTAAAGCGCGCGGCCCATTTCATGTAGTCCTTTGGAACGGACGTCATTCGAGCGCTGTTACTCAGCCGAGCGTGTCTGCGCTGAAGGTCAGCTGTCTGCCACCAACAACATGCAGAAAATGTAAAATCAGGCTCTCCTCTTCCCTCCCCTTCCCTCCCTCCCCCTCGGCGTCTCGCCCATCTTTCTTCTCCCCGCGCGAGCACTCATCCCAGGCCTAATCCAAGCACAAATAGATTCACAGACAGGTGTGTGTGTGTGTGTGTGTGTGTTTTTTAGTGTTGGATCGATAAGTATTTCTAAAGTCTGATAACGATATATTTGGAAACTGCCGATAGATGATATGTTGTGCCCATTTTCAATATCTTTAAATTTGACATCACCCCCCCCCCCCCCCCCCATTTAAAAAAATGGGGGGGGGGGGGGGGGGTGATGTCAAATTTAAAGATATTGAAAATGGGCACAACATATCATCTATTTTTATTAAATTAGATGATATTTTTATTTTTATTAAAATTCAGTGTTTGGGGTAGAAACTTCTCTGAAACTGCATCAGACCATCATGGGACACTAAAAGTCTTCATTGGCAGGGTGAAGCAGGTTTCATTGCAGGTTTTTTACAGACTGACACCCCGCTGAAGCTCCTCCCACACCACACTGGAATGATTCCTCTGGTCAGACATCTGAAATAAAAAAGTAATAATGATAAAAACATATTCATTAGCTGTAGCCAAGGAGGAAGCTCCATCACATCAGATGGTGGTGATATTTAACAAAAGATGAATATCAGCAAACTGGTGTATACAGTATATACCCGCTTTCTAGTTATCCTTGATCCTTGGGAAATTTTAGTTTTATGGCACTTTGAAGTGCTGATAAGTTCTAGGTCTAATCCAAGTCATTACTCAGTAGAAACACAGCAAACATTCAGATGTTGAATAGATGCTGATGGGACGGCCTGCACCAAGGTTGAAACCCTGTGTAAAATACAACACCAAAATAAAAGTTGAGATGACATCCGTAGCTGCTACCTGCATCGCTTTGTGAAATCAGGATCTATATATCCTGATGTCAGTTCAGAACAGTTTCCAAAGACGATTTGATCTGAATTTTTGTATCACGCTGTCATATCATATTGCGAAAATTTTGTGTTTGTATGGAAATTAAGTTCTCCTTATTTCAGCCTAATCAAATGGATAATGAGCGACAGTAGCACACGTTTCCTTCCACCATCTTTAGGCCCCCATATGCCTTCTGATGTCTTTTACAGAGAAGGCATGAATCCCTTTGCAGGGCGAATCAGGGGCGTTTACTGCAGCTATGCATCACTTTCCAGCTCTCTCTCTCTCTCTCTCTCTCTCTCTCCTCCCTTCTTCCTATCTCTCTGTCTTAGTCTGTTACTCCACACACACACACACATCACACTTCCTCCCTCCTCTCCCTAGTATTTAAGTCTATCCAACATCCCTCTGAATGAGATCTCCCACCAGAGAGAGTAAACAATGTCTGGCAGAGAGACAGAGAGGCATACAGAACGGGGGGATTCGCTCGCCTCTATTAGCATCTTGTCGATCTCAGAGGGGAGGAGAGGGGAGAGCGCAGAGGATGCTGGGATTGCCCCGCCTGGGCTCGACAGCCTCTCGCGTCGCTTCGCGGGGTTGCTGCGTAGGGGGGGTGGGGTTCAAGGGCCCCGGGGTCTTTTTTTTTTTTCTTTCATCGCGGCTCCCGCTCATTATCGTCCAGGGCAAGGACGCCGTTTTTTTTTTTAAGGAGAGCGTCGAGAAAAAAAGTTCTTTCATGTCTCCCTCAGTTTGTGTTTTTTTTTTTTTTCTCTCTCTCGCTTCTCTCAAGTGCGAAAAAACTTCAGATCGGGAGTTTGTTACGACGGCTCTCTCCAATTCAGAGAAATGACTCCGCGGCACTCGCGAGCACGCGTGAACTCCCGTTATCTCGAAACCCTGTTTAATTCGGCGATACTTGTTTTTAAGCTTAGATTCGTCTTTGATCTATGTGTGTTCTCGCTGAAACGCTCTCGTTCCTAAAGATGAAATACTTGAAAGCGGCACAGCCGACTAACTCCATTATTTGTTTTAACATCAAAAGTTTCATTAATTATTCCATTAGCTGCTGCGAGAGTAGGAGAGAGAGACTCAACAGAGGGAGGAAATGTTAAGAGAAGCAGAGGCTAAAACATGAGACTTTTTGAAGGGTAGGGTGAGCCGACTTGCCCTTGTCTTCCACCCAGTTTCCTTGCTGAAGGAGGGAGTTTGAAATATCCAGAGATATTGGCCAATATTTGACCATTTTCATTCAAAAAAAGAAAAGAAAGAAGAAAAGTGCTTGGGTGTGGAATGTTGAGCCCAAAAACCATCGAATCCAAACAGCGAGGTAACACCTTCACCGTCTCACGTTCCCTTAGTGGGGATAAGCTTGGCGCCCCGGGCCCCAACTTGGATGTTCTACCTTACTCTTATTTGATGTGTCAGAATTTTATTCTGGTGGAAACAGCATTTAGACCGTGGGACACTGAAACTTCCCATTGAAACCCATGATGATGATGATGATGATGATGATGATGATGATGATGAAGAAGATAAGCTATTCGTGCATACTTGTTGAATCTGATCAAAATGTCTCATTCGAATCAGTTCAGGTTCAGGGCTTCCCTTAGATAACCAGTGTAGTATTGATCAATACTACAATAAATATGTAATCAATCAAACTGCATCATAGAGATGGATGACACTGACCGGACCAGATCTGATTTTTAATAAAAGGCCAATATCGGCAAACTGCTATATCGGTCTAACCCAAGGAGAGACTAGTTATGACCCAGGAGGAGGGGGGGGGGCGGGTAGGCAGGGGGAAGAGGCGGGTGAGAGACGAGGTCGAGCAGAGGAGGAAAATCTAATATGAAAATGAAAATGTAAATGTGGTTAGAGGAGGGAGGAGGGCGAGAGACAGAGAGAGGGAGAGAGAGAGAGGGAGCAGTTTTTCAAGCCGGCCTAATCTTCCCTCGGCGGGGCCCAGATAGCGATCGCTAACAGGAGGCCCCGGCGCCGGGGCTCCTTTGAAATGCAGAGCGGCTCGGCGTGTAAATTGGCGGCACCCGCGACAGCGCCGGCAGATGACACGTGGCACCGCGCGACCCTCGCCGCCCGCGCGAGGGGGGCCCCATGACGCCGCAAAGGTAAATCTCGCACATCAGACAATTTCATTTTCAGGCACAGAGGGGACGAGGCGCACAATACCTGGAGCCTTTCAGATGATAATGCCCCCCCTCGGAGGCGGATCGCCATTTAGATTTTCTTGGGCTTTTCCTCTCTCTCTCTCTCTCTCTCTCTCTCTCTCTCTCTCTCTCTCTCTCCGTCTTGACTTGTAAACTCACTCCTAGTTTGGTGGGTTTTTTTTGGACGACACTTTATTTGAAGTGAATTCTGTTGCATTACAAGCAGATTATAATCCCTGTCTTTTCTTCCAATATGTCCGTCAGAAAATTACAATTTAATATTATGTCATTAGCTATACAGCCTCTAAAACCTTTGCATGTTGTGATTATAGTGATTATGATGCGTTATAATCCCTCATGAGCAACATTTCAACTGTTTTCATTCTCTAAACTTTTTCTTTCTTTTTCGCTTCATTTTATTTCCCCCCCTGGTTAATGCAGGCTGACAAATTGGTCTAAAAGGAGGAAGAGGGAAAGCCTAATACCACCTCTCTGTCATATTTCCATGCTATCAACAACCTATAATCCGCCACCCCTCCAGCCGCTTTGTCTCCGCCCTCAACAATCCTTACGTTACGCCGAGCCGCCGGGGCCCGCCGTGTGTGTGTGTGTGTACACTCCTGTCTTGTTTCGGTAACTTACCGAACCGAGGCCCCGGCTCCCGCGTTCCCTTCGCTCTCACCTCCTTCTTAGTCAGTCGATTACATGGCGGCTCATGTTCCAACACATGTTCCCCAGTGCTTTGCGTTTCATTGTATTTCACACTGGCTTTGCGCCCGGCCCATCGTTTGACACTAACAGTCATGAAACTCTCATATTGAGCAGGGCCGTGAAATAATATCTTGTGATTTCCACCCCTCCCAGCACCCCCCCCCCCATCCCCCTCTCCCGGCTTATGTAATTGACTCACCCACTATGTGGAAAAGATGTTGATGGACACTCTAATCTAACGCTGGGGGAGTGAACCAATCCTCTTCTGGTGGAGAAGATGGTCTGCTTTGGAGGGGCGGCGTCACCAAACCAACGGCGGTGCGAGGAAGCTGCAAATCTGCCTACAACTGGTCAAGCCTACACTACAGTTACGGCGGGAATGGAATGGCGAGAAGGATGTTGCCGCTGAAGATGGGAAGAAATACATAAAATGAGAATTAAAGAACAACTGGTGGATAAAACACCACACCAACCTCCACATTTTACTGTCACCTCTCCTATGCCGAACGAAGCCCAGGCTACCGAGTGCGGCTGGCAGCGGACGTTAAGCGGCGTGCGCTAACAGGGATCTAGCTTGGACCTGAACCCCCAACCCTCCCATTCCCACCACTACCACTTGCCTGCAGCCCCCCTGCATCTAGATGGAAAGTGACACCGCGATTGTGCGCGGTGCTCGGCCATGCTCAGATGAGGGTGTCACTTCTGCCTAGGCTGATTGCCACATTCGGCGGGCGCGGCGGCGAGGAGTTAAATTGAGGGAGAAAAGGTCAGGAGCCAGTGGTCATCTGCTCCCCCTCTCTCTCCCCCAAATTACTTGTCCTCCAGGAGGGGAATGAAAACAGACAGGGCCTGGCCTGGGCACCCGGAGCCGGTGGAGATGATCCAAGGGGGCCGGCAGCCCAGGAGAGGAATGTGAACGAGGGATGGAGAGATGGAGGGGGTGAAAAATGAGAGAGACGGGGGAGGGGGGGGGGGGGGGGGTCAGGTGTGTGTGTGTGTGTGTGTGTGTGTGTGAGAGAGAGAAAAGGAGCCGGTAAAGGTGTCAGACTCAGACGAATGCACAAAGGAGCCGATGCTGCTGCAGGAAAGGACACAAGGTCAAGGCGGAGTGGAGTCCCAAAGACAGCTGCGGACCCGCTGAATGCAAGATATAGGGTTCATTTCAACTTGGGGGAGGGGTGGGTTGGGGGGGGGGGTCGACTATGGATCAAAAAAATCTGAGCAGCAAATCACACCTACATACGATGGGCATAGCAGTAGCTTAAATGCAACTCATTTTCCCCTCAATCGGCAAAAAACAAAAGATACAGATTTACCCGAGAAAAGTCTGCAGGTCTGAGAGAGAGAGGAGAGAATTACTGGTGAAATACATTAAGACCTTGTAAAACTGAACCCCTGATCTGAAGGGCAAACAAAAATACGAAAACATGGAAGTCGAATTTGTTGGCAAAATGCCTTTAAAGGTGTTAACAGGAGTTCCCAACAACTCGAGGAAGCGGTGAATGGGTTCGCTGCCTGTCCAGAATTACCAATATACCATCAACCACAGGGTACACTTGTGATGTTTTCCAGAACTATAAAAACATCAACATTTAATTTTATTAAAGACTGATGATCAGTGAAGACAGGAGTGGCTTTACTCACGGTTCCAGGAATCTAGACTAGTCTGGACCTCGACGTCCTCCGGGGCAGAACTTGCTCAGCCTTGCAGATCCGGACAGGCAATTGCCATCCTCGTCTCCCCCCAGTAGGTGGCGCTGTGTGCCAGTGTGCTGCTCCGGCTGCTGATGCAACACATCACATCACATACAGTATAACGCCACTACCCGCCTCTGCTCACCCGTGGGGAACCGACAGTGCAGAACTTAGGGTTACAGTACAGGACGGCTAACAATTAAACGAAAACGGCATCCTATCGCCATCCGGACACTCTTTTGCACTGGGGCAATTAACCTGCTAATAATACACTGAGCAGGAATCCCCCCCCCCCCCAAACCCTAACACACACACACACACACACACCTTCCTCCCTCCCTGAGCTCATAGCCCCCCCAGGCCATAGGAGAGCCATTGGATTAGAGGATGCTCGCCGAGATAGTTTAACGTAATGAACCATCAAGATGACGACTATTAAAGATGATTTGCAATGTTCTGGCGCGGAGATGAGACGGGAAGCCCGACCTGAGCGAGGCAGGTTGATGTTGTTAACTCTTTATCCTCTCGTTGCTGGGGAGGTAAAAGATTATGAGGCCTGTTTTGTTAGGAGGAAAGGGATAAAGAATTGATCGCGCGTGAGTTGATCCACTGTTGAATGGTACCTGCAAGCAGTGGTTCAAGAATGACATCCCAAATGAGCACAAAATCTCCTCTATCATATCATGGCATGGTTAAAAAAAATCATATTTAAACACACCTGCATGCTGTTTTGAACTGATATCAGGAAGATATTTAGGTCCCGGTTTCATAAAACGATGCAGGTAGAAGCTACGAAGCTAGCTTGCAAGCTAGCATTTTGGCACTTAGGGTTTTCAACTTTGGTGCAGGCCACCGTCAGCATCTATTCAACGTCTAAATGTTTGCTGTAAATGCCTTTACGTTGCTCCTTAAAACTAAAATCTCCCATGATTAATCAATGAATTGGTTTGCCGATATTGGTCTTTTATTAAGAATCGGATATGGGCCGAAGTATCTCGATGTCACAACGTTCGCTGGGGTTTGAGGCGTGTTTTGCGATGAGACAGGAATGGGAATGACAAAGAGCGACAGTGGTCTGAGTTGATCCACAATCCGCTGAACGGTGGGAGTTTGCGGTGCATTTTAGGTCGCCAACCAATAGTCTACCTGCGCACACCAAGGTGCACCAGCGTCGTTTGCTGCTCCGGACGCATGCCGCGACGCAGGCTTTTCTCTCTCAGCCTTTAATTCCCAACGAGCGGCGTGCCTGTGAATGCAAAGACAGCGAGAGCCGAGCCGCTCGCCGCAGTCTGCAGACCTCACTCAATCTCCCGATATCTCGCCGAGCAAAAAAAAAAAAAGACCAGATTGAATTTCCCATCCG
Source organism: Hoplostethus atlanticus (assembly GCA_034670405.1). Lineage (NCBI taxonomy): Eukaryota > Metazoa > Chordata > Actinopteri > Trachichthyiformes > Trachichthyidae > Hoplostethus > Hoplostethus atlanticus. Next base: position 1,746,201 of record JAXDDX010000052.1, read on the forward strand.
GAAGTCTCCCAGGACGAAGCCAGACGTCACCGGAGGATACTCCCCTCCCCGCCGCCTCCTGCCGCGGCCCTATAGATGCACGCCTCAGATATTTCCTCCCCAGACGGAGCGGAGGCACTTGCGAGACTGCAGGAAACGGGGGACGCACTCCGGATTCGCTTTAGATTTTGCATCGAGTCAACAGTGGGGATGTGGCGATTAAAAAAAAACGGAAGGAAAGTCCATCTGGTATGAAATACGGCATCCTCGAGAGAGAGAAGGGCTTTGCTTTTCGATATTGTGGTCCACATATTTGATCCCCAATACAGAGATAGTCACACAAAAGGAACAAAGGATTCTGTTTCCCTTTACATACTTTGATAATTTCAGAGCTAATTTTCCACATTGTCATTCCGGCTACCACTGTGGCCTATCTGTGTGTGTGTGTTTAAGTGCTTCTCTCTTGTGTGTGTGTGTGTGTGTGTGTGTGTAGTGTGTAGTGTGTGTTCTGTAAGCAGGATAGGAGAATAAATATTTACCATCTGTGTTTTTTCCACCCTGCCCACCCCTCCCTCCCTCCGCCACACAAGATTCCATTTTTTTTATTATTATTATTTTTTTTATCAGTGCTGGAGTTCAGCCATGGGCCTTTTTAATTTTCTGCTTTTGTGTTTTTAGCTGAGATTGACAGGCTGCTCTCTCCCTGGAGCATTGTTCTATTAATCTGTTTAATATGCTACAGAAACATTCGAGTGCCGGAACAGGCAGCCGGGGTAATAGAATCGCAGCAGGTAAGGCGGGCTTGCATATCTCACGACTGGCGAGGGGGGCAACAGCCTGCAGTAGTGGGGCTCCGTGCGGCGTGCCGCGGTGTCGTCGCTTTGCACCCCCGCACCCCTCTCACCGCATTATGACCTTGTATGGAGACAGATAGAAAGGCGGGCAGATGGACGGAGCATAACCCCCCCCTCCTCTCCGTCGCTGCCACCCACCCTGTGTGGACAGGCACACGGGGCTGAAGAAGCCCCCGCGTCCCGTCACATATTGTTGCTTGCTAGGAAAACAGCTTCCCTCTGTTGTCGCCTGTCACATCATGTCAGCCGCTAGTCCGGCGCCGGGGCGAGCTCCACCTCGTGCATCGTTATTACGCGACGTCCGTGTGCAGATTTTGTTCAAAAGATGCACCGTCGAAAGCAAGCCTCGTTGGCTTTCCGGCGTACCGTCAATGACAAACGAACCGGAGCGAGAGTGAGGCATGTGCACTGAGAAGTGACCGCCAGTCGAGCTATACGTTGAAAGTGTTTGGTAAATGCCAACGTACGATTGTCCCCCTGCCGAGGCAATGAGTTGTGGTTTAATTAACTCTGCCTTAATGGCTGCACAGCGAGGGTGGATGGAGGAGGTTTGCAGCGTGCAGCCCTCCGTAACGCCACTGTCCCCAGGAGATAAGCTGGAGACATTCACACATACCCCCCCCCCCCCTTCAAGCTTTTCCCCTCCGACGCCACATTTTGAAGGCTGAAGACAGGGGACACTTTGCACGGAGACGATGACAGTCCGGCTCGCCGGCTGAGGAAAGAAGAATAGACCGGCGCTAATGACACGAGCGGAGAGCGCAGCCCCAGATAACTACGCGCAGGAAGTCATCCTCAAAAGCCTTCTCGGTCTCGCAGACAAGGTCTAACCTAGTTTTTTTGGGTTTTTTTTTTATCCACAGAGACCGTAACGCGCTGATACTCTGACTTCGGTTAAGCTTTCCGATCAGGAAAGGGACGGGCCGTTATCCTGGACTTCACCCGGGGCTGGAAACAAAAGGCTCCAGTCACGACTGGATCGCGGGGGCGCAATGACACTAAGAGCGAAGATATTCAGGGAGAGGATTTGTCACTTTGCTTCACTGACGGAGAGGGCCTCAAAAGGAACAAAGGAAAGGGATTTTTTTCTCCCTCTCACCCCCCTGTCGCCATTGCCAACAAATGCCCTCATTACATGTCCGGTACATGCCTGTTAATTCATTGGCAGGAAGGCGGTTGAAAATGACATATGCACTTAGCGTCATCGGAAAGCTTTTCCTTAACCTCTAGCTCCAACTTTTAATGAGGTAAAACTACTGGATCTCCTGGCTAATCCTGACTTCCCGTCCTCCCCATCGCCTCATCCCATCTCCCCCCCCCACCCTCATGCAGACGTTATTGTCATGACGCCGTGTCCAACTTGAGGGTGGCGGGAACACGCCACGATATCTCCTACCGCCGGTGTTCGGTTCTATTAACGCCACCTCCTGCCTTTATCTCCCTCACGTAACGGAACCTGTATCTTCCCCCCGCGTACATACAAAAAAAAAAAAAGCAGCGGCGCCAAAACGAAATTAGGCAGCCTGATGAAAAGCGATCGGTAAAAAGGGAAGTCGCGAAGCGGCAAAGGCCCTCAGATCAAAGCGAGCCGCGCGTAATTAGAATCCACGGCGAAGAGGAGCAGACGTAGGCGGAAATCAGTATTTTTAACTGGAAAATTACCTGTTGAGCTGTTGAAGTAAATGAGAGCGAGAGTGAGGAAACCGAGATGCGGGGCTTTGCCGAGTCAGGCTCACCGGTCGCCCTGCTTTCCCAAAGGCAGCGTGACAAGACGTCAGAGGGAAGAAATAATCTCACCTATTTTCACTTTCTGTATTTCATCCTGTGTTTGTGGGACTCTTTCCCCCAACCCTCACGCCGAGGACAATTTTCCTTTTTATAGCTTCACTCACCTTTAAAGTTATCTTTTAGGTGCTATCTGCTTTTCTAGTCTTTCAATTGCCGCCGCTTCAGACATCAGATCATTAGATTTACAGCTTTCTGGTTGGCAGGGACGACTTTGTCATCGGCTCGACATGATAAAGGTGCGCTCTGTGTGACATTTTTAAACATCGATATATCACTGTCGTATTAATTGTGATATAATTATTGAAAACAAATGAGACCACGGTCAAGGCAATTGCTAACCTCTATCTCATGCCAGTGGTATTGTTAGTGTTTCTCCAAATAAGACTACTTTTCCCATAAACCCTGTTGCTTCCTGTCCCCCCTCCCCTCCCGTCTTTGTCTTTACTGAAGAGGATCAACATGTTGGAAGTGACTTTTCCATCTTCCTTTCTCTCTTAGCGCTGGAAGAACAGCGCCCTCTTCCTGTTTTGTGCCGTAAAGCAATCCAGCAGATTTCCCGCCAAATCTGACTCGGTGGCACACAATGTAAAATACAGTGTGGAGGCCGGTAGAGGCTGCTGATCCTCTCAGCGATGGTCTCCTTTGTTTACAGTAATTATGCTAACATCTCAAAATGAATGTGGTAATCATTTGTTGATGGTAAAATTATATTACATAACACCTTTAATATCTAAATGCCGATCAGCTGCCTTGCAAATTCAAATATGGTACCTACCTTTTATGTGTCTTTGCAACCACAAACACACATAAGCTGCATGCATGTATGAATGCATGTACTCACACAAAGACACACACACTGTACACACACCTCAAAAAGTATTATGTGAAGTCACTGAAGAGGGGGGAAAATGGCCACCAGTGCCGGTGTTTGGAATTGACTTGCCTTTGCCTTCGAGGCGATGTTGTGGGTGTGTGCATATGTGCATGTGAGTGTGTGTGTGTGTGTGTGTGTGTGTGTTTATACGTGCGTGGTGTTTGCAATAGCAGTGCGGGCCTCAGCGTGCTGTAAATGTCATCCGTCGTCAGGCGTTTGTGCAATGCCTGCCCTTGTAGGAAGGGGAAAGTGCCGATGTTGCAGATCCCAGCCTTTGATTTAGACACGAAAGGCAGGCCAACAGCAAATGCACTGAGGCATGAAGGTAAATTCCCATAATTCACAGCCGAAAGGTTAGCCGATGGCGCGCCTTGCTCCTCCCTCATGTTAGTTACTAACAAATGTCACCTGATTGAAATAAGCACAGTTATACTCTCTGAGTGTGTGTGTGTGTGCGTGTGTGTGCGTGTGCGAATGAGTGTATTTGCTGGTACAGCTGCTCTCAAACTGATATACTGTGTTTTGTCAGTGGATCCCATATAGAGTAAATCTGCAATGCTGGTCTGCATCAGCACAGATGCCATTCTGCAGCAGCTTCGGCGAGCGCTTCGTGAACGCTACAATGGCGCAGCCTCCATGATACATCCCGTCGACAAATACGCGGTGGGTAATTTATTTAAATTGAACAAGAGGGGAAAGGGTCTGTTCTCCACCGCCAAATGTTTACAATACAAATACATTCATTTGTTCCATTGGAAGCACAGCCCCCCCGTCTTCCCCAAGCCCCTTCAAATTGATCTGAGGAAAATACATATATGCACCATGCATGAGGAAAAACACACTAATAAGCGGAACGACGTATTAATACCAGATGGTAACACATATTTATGTCAAATGTGGCTTGTTTGGAGCACGGATAGTACTCGGCCATGTTGCAACACGGGCAAGGAGGTTTAAGGCTGCGTGCGGGGCAACCTGGGTGGACTAGGGCAATGCCATTAGCAAAAAGGAAGATGGTAGGCATGGAGGAGGAGGCAAAAAGGTGTGCAAGGGCAGTTTCTCAGGCAAAACAAGGGCAGTGTGTGAATCGGGAGATTGTAGAAAGTGGGGTGGAGAGAGTGGACTAGAATTTGATTTATTATGGGGGCTACTTATGATGTGCTGCCATCTCCCCAAAATCTGAGTCAGTGGACGGGTGAGGATGCTTAGACATTTACTGCCAGGGTGCAGTCTCTCCCAAGGGCGATACACTCGCAAGCGTTCAAATGTTCGCCAGCAGAAATTGAGGAGAAACGTCTCGAAGTCATTAGCCAGCAATAGGGAAAAGGTAACTAGTAACTTCTCATCCCGGCCCCTTTCCACCTAGCAACATCCGATAGAGCAAAATGCATAAAAATACAGGTAAATGCAGCCAAGATGCATCGAAACACCTGATCATCCAAATAACCTCTGGAGGTGATATGGATATTAAAAAAATGCATGCATGCTGATTCAACCACACAAATAAAACTAGGCTACAGGTAGTTAGGATAGCAACATACTCAATACAAAAAAGGATTGTCAGGATACTGGTGGTGGTGACATATCGTGCTAAACGTTCACTAGCAGAGAACGGGGCTTTTATTTTCTAGGAAAATGTCACGCATTATTACTTAAACTCTCACAGTGGAATATGCAAATGGACAAGAGAGAGTTTTTTGCCATTCCTGCCTCCCTTTATTCCCCCCCCCAACCCCCCCCGCCCATTCACTCCTGGTGTTAAATGGATATCCCCCCACACAATTGAAAATACGGCATAAATTTTACATGACAGCCCCTCGGTTCATTACGGCCCGTGAGTTATTAGCTAATTTGCGCCCGTGAAATTCCGAGCCACTATGAGTGAACTGAGGTGTCAAGAGTTCGCTAAATGTGGTGTGCAGAATTTGATGTTTGATGGGCACCTTCTGAATGGGAGCACTGTGTGTGTGTGTGTGTGGTTGGACATATGCAGGGATGTAGCTTACCCACCTTTTTTATTTGTAGGGACAGAGTTTACCCCCGTTTTAAGGTCTGTGTAAATCTTTAGGGTGTAAATTTATAGTATACCTCATAGTAAGTAGTATCATATATTATATCATCATCAGATAAAGATATGGAAAAATATTTTTTTCTTAAAATATAACTAATTTTTGTTCATATTAGTGGTTGTTTGGTCATAATTTACCTAGCTTTTTATTTACCACTACATCACTGGTGATATTTGATAAAATGTATAAGGTATTGTACCATAATTAACACATACAACTGTCACACACACATACACACACTCACACACACACATCATATTTCTTATTTTTCCTCACTCTTGTACCCCCAAACCTCTTGTTCCCTTGCCTACTTCCCCACTCTGCAGTTTTGCTCAGGTTAACACACTGTGTGTGTGTGTATCTGAGTCTGGGAGCCTCTCTGGGGCCCCAGAGGGGCCTTGGATTTCAAGAGGCCTGCTCTGACAAGCAGTCTGGCCATATTTACAGTTGGCCCGGGCCCGAAGCTTCATCAATCTCCGCCCCCGAGTGGAGGGACGCCATAGTCACTGCAGGCCCTCTTACCTTAAGCCATCCTGCCCTGATCCAGGTCTAAGTCAGGTGCTGTTTGCTCTAGTAAAACAAAATTGGCTTTTCACATCTTTTGTTGTGTGAGCTAGGGTTACACTGATATATTGGTTTGCTGATATATAGGGTTGATGTTGGATCTGGTCCAGTCAGTGTCATCCACCTCTGATATGATGTTTGTTTGTGTATTTATTGCAGAATTGATCAACAGTACACTGGTCGTCTATGGGAAGTCCTTAAGCTGAACTGAACTGAGACATTTTGATCAGATTCAACACAAATTTGCATGAATATGTTTTTATTATTATTATTATTAGTAGTAGTAGTAGTAGTAGTAGTGTCCTGGGTTTCAGTAGACATTTTTTCAGAGGCTTTTCCACCCTAAAATTCTGGGTAAAACACTGAATGCTTATGTTTTCTTTTTATGTTTTTGGTCTGAAATTTGCCAAATATGGTAGATAATGTAATGTATATTGAATATTGGCCCAAAATACTGGCGGCTTCAATCCAAAATTATCAATATCAGCCTTCAGAAATCCATACTGGTCAAAGCCCAATCCAATTGTTGCCATATAAGTATGCTGTGAGTATGAAGTTTCATTAAGACATTAGCTTGTGCTTGTGCTTGCTTACTTACTTGTGTTTCATGTGCTTTTAATGCACGTTATCAGTTGATGTTAAGCACTTTTTGTCTGAACGGAGGGAACTGCTCTGCACTTTCCTCTGCTCAGTATATAGCATTGATGTTCTCACTTTATTCTACCTCTTAGAAACCTAAACCTGCAGAGTGTGTATGTGTGTGTGCATGCGGCGTCTGAGAGAAAAGTACAAGTGAGATAAGGTAAAAAAAAAAAAGAATAACTCCCCGTCTTCCTGAGGTGAGAAACAAAAAAGAAACAGACCCACGTGCAGGCCCTGCATCCCGCTGTGGGAGAAGCTTAGCGGCCGGCCCGGGGTCGGCGAGGTGAGGGCTGTTCGGCTCGACTGCAGCCCAGGGCCGACCGCGCTCCTGCCAGCCTTCCAGGAAATTACAGCAGGGACCTAGAAGCAGCCCTGACTCCCCCACGGCTCTCTGGACTACACAGACACACACACACACACAAGTGCACACACACACACACACAGAAATTTTCATCTACGTGTGCAAGTATGCACCCACAAACTCAAACAAGCATATACTCATATACACAGTAATGTAGTGGTAAATTAAAAGGAGAGTAGTCGGCGATCATCACAAACAGCCACTAGCATAGAAAAGTTGAATAACATTTTCAGAAGAGCATTCATTTATGTTTTCTTATTTTCATAGAACAGTTTGATATAAACATACTATGATATATACTATGAATGTATGTCTATCCTGCAAATAAAAAGGTGAGTTAGGTGGGTTTAGCCTCTATTGCATTCCTGCGCACACACACACACACACACACACACACACAAGGGCATGCACACTTGCGAGCACACACCAAACACCAACATTCACACATGCACGCAGAAATATGAGTGCACACATTCACAAAAACAACAGAATTACACACACACATGCATGCACAAATGCAAGGTTAAAGCGGCGCCACTTGTATGCAATAATCCAGCTATTTTATCAGCTTAAATCACAAAGTGGTGCTGCAGCAGAGAGGAACCTCCCCTTTCCCACTAATTGAGATGCTGTAGATTCACTCTGTTTGCCCCTGGTGTCGGTTTTGGCGGGAAATCTTCGCCAAACAGGAAGTGATGACTTGAAACATACTTTTTTTCCCCCATCGTGCCAATCGATTCAGACCTCCTAAAGCATGTCTTTTTCAACACATTTATTGTGCTTTCTGTAATGTGGGTAAAAAAAAGCTGTAAATGAAAACGATTCGATGCTACCTGGGTCCATTCCTTCACCACTTCCTCTTTGCCGGCCCGGCTGCCCGTCTACATGTGGCCGCCGCGTCAATGTGCCTAGATGGCACATTGGCAGTTAACAGCGTTTCACTTACGGATCAGAGCCTCGCCAACGCGGTGAGATCCTCCGCGGCCTTTTGTTTCCAAGTCTGAAAAAGTTTCCCCTGGCAAAGTCACACTCTCAATCTGACTCTCTCTCTCTCTCTCTCTCGCCTGGCTCCGCAATCCCATTCCTTATCTGTGTCTCGCATGTTCAAGAGGACCCTGGCAGCTTAGCTCAACCCTTTGAAAACAGTGATATTAAAAGAGAGAGATGCCGAGGAAAAAAAAGAAGGCCCCCCCAATTCACCCTGCCTGAACCCTCTGTCCTGTTAGCAGGTGTGTGTGTGTAGACCCAAGTACACAGATGTCCTCTGTGTGTACGTTCCACCCAACCAACCATCTATACACACCGTGTCATGTCTGTGCACACACACACACATGCAACTCTGAGCAATTTCTGTATTCACTGCCATTGTTTGTCACACACACACACACATGCAAAAACACACACACACGCAGACACAGAGGACATTAATCCTCCAATCTACATAGGCGCTGGTCGCCTCGGGGGTTGGGGGGTGGGGGGGAGGGTGGTTCGGAGGCTCTCTGGCGTGCCGTGTGATCTCACATTGTTTTGTGAAAATTGCAGCCTCTGATGATGGGAATTTCATTCCCCTGCCGCACAAACAGCGGGGAGGGAGGTGAAGGGGGGGCGGGGGGGGGGGGACGCTAGGGAAGGAGGTGAAACAGTGGAGGGAGGTGAGGAAATGAGGGGATGGTAAGGTGAGGGAAGGAAGTGAAGGAGGGCGAGAGAGAGGGAAGTGTGGGAGAGAAGGAGGGAGGAAGTGACTAAAGTGCTAAATTGTTGAGCCACATGTAAGCAAATATTCTGGTAAAATGATTGCCTCTCATCATCGCAGGCTCTAACCCTGCAATGATGTGGAGGAGGAAGAGCGACCCCCCTCTCCCCCCCCCCCCCCCCCACCCGTCCCCATCCTCCTCCACCCTAATTTGCATTGTGTGCTGAAATGCATGAAGTGGGCCCGTTAACCGAGGGGCCTCACTGTGTTTTGGTTTTAAGCAAGGGGAGGGGGGCTGTCATATCTTTTGATTTGCTTGATATCAAAACTGGTGGTTTGCAATCAATGGAACCTGTGGTTTATTTGGGGTGAAATGAGATTTTTTATTGGGGTGTTTGCATCTCGACGCAATTTACCAGCTTTATTGCGGCCGACCCAGGAGCATCCTTGCTTCATTTTACAGTAAATTTGTCACGGGGGCCAATACAACAGTTGAAAGTGAATACGGTTATTTATTTACATGCACGTCGACACACACACACTTTTGATCATCGTTGGACCGGAGATCCCAGCTAGCTAAGCGGCTTTAGCCTGATGCGAAGCCGGCCTATCAGAATGATTAGCCAGTGACTCCGGGGCTGCAGCGGGAGGGACGGGGCCACCAGCTACTCTGCAGGTCAGTGGCACTGGGAATATAGTTTGGTATTCTTTTGTTTTGGGATGCATTCTGGGTAGCTATTTCAATCTAGCGGTGGCATTTCAAAATCAAACAAATAGTCAACAGAGTCTCACAAAATGTTTGGACCGTGAACTCATGTTGTAGATACGAATACCGCGAAGAAAAGGATTATGTGACAATGGCACAAATGAGACGTGACGTTTTCCCTGCGCCTGTCACGTGAAAAGGTTAGCTTAGGTGAGGTTGTGCTCATGGTTAGATGAGAAAAACTACAAATGAAAACTTCACTCGCAGTGGAAAAAACGTCTTTGCGTCAGTTGGGAATTGAACCCGGGTTGCCGCAGCCTCTGCGCTCTTACTTTCCACCAGCTCTACTTCAATGTCCATCAATGCAATTCTCTCACTTTTCACACACAGACCGTCTTATTTGCCTCTTAACACATCGTGCTCGTTCATAAAAGGCCCCAACGCATCGATTGTCCCATAAATGCTAGCAGAGATTAAGCATGCTAACATACAAAAGCCTACTTGTGTTTCATGATGTAAGTGACACGTGCACCATGCAGGCTATAGTTTGAGCGCAATGAGAAAATTAGCCCAGCTAATTAGCCCTAATGACCGACCCCCCCCCCCCCCCCGTCATCAGTGTGAAACATGGCGCCGGTAGCTCGGCGATATTACCGGTCATCGAATAAACCTCGTATTTCACGAGAGGACGGGGTTAGGTAAAAATTAAGGTTTTTGGCGGAGGGATTAATTATTTATCATCATTTATCATTTCTTAAGTTACATCATGCTTTATTTATGTTGAGTCTTACAGAAAAATGTATTATTATACTCAAAATGAACAAATTAGTTGGAGGCTGGCGTGTATTGCTCTTTCACTGCTGTATAAATATGTGGCTGGAATTATTCATCCATTCACTCATCAGCATGTATTGCATGTATTGATATATTACAATATCAACCAGGCCTGCAGTAGACTACTATTCCCCCAGCATTGATTAATGAATCCACAGCACAGCAAAAAAAAACAAAAAAAACCCACTGTACTGTATGTGTATTTGTGTGATTATGACCATTTGAGTGTGACCTCGATGAAAAATCATTGCACTCTCATACGCATTAGGCGCTACACGTCCAATCCATCTTTTGGCTAATCGTAATCTATTTCTGTTACCGATGCCGTTGTTCCCGTTTCCAATTAGATGAAGGATATATCACACATCCAATCTCCACCGGTTACCTGCGGAGAGAAGAAAGGAGAAAGGAGGCAAATGGGTGGAGGTACAGCAGGGAGTGAAATAGACAGAAATAGAGAGAGAGAGGGAGGGATGTGAAGAGGCAGTGCAAGGCAAGGCTATTTTTTTTTCTGCTTTCCACCGGGGTCCACGGTGAAGTTGTCAGGCAGGGAGTGTGTGTGTGTGTGTGTGTGTGTGTGTGTGTGTGTGAGAGAGCCCGCCAGATGATAATGTGGCATGACACTTCTGAAATGAGAGCTGGGTTGCCATGGCAAAGAGTGGGGAGGGACATGCTCTCCAGGGGCCCAAATAAAACAAGCTGTAAATGATGTTTGATTAGGATTTAGATCATGGGACTGTGCGGGACGGCCCTTTTGTCAGCTGCTCACTTTTTTTTTTTTGTGTTTGTCTGCGAGCATGAGGATGTGTATCTACACGTGTATGCGGTGCACACGGTTAGACTGATATTGTTTTGCTGATATAGTGAGGCGATACTGGCGTGTGGCAGACGGGGAGGTGGTGTGGTTGCATGGAAGTTTTTATTGGACTTTAATATCCGTAACTCACAAATATGTACCACGATCCACAAATATTTCAGTATCCACAAACAGTACTTTTTCACTTGTGTCTTGTAATTTGATATCCAAATACATACAGACTTGCAACATATGCCACCTACACCTACATCGCCACCTACTGGCTGGAAATGGCACATGCCCATTTGGTGCTCATTGCTATTGCTATTGCTATTGGCCTTCAAAAACCCATATCAGTCAAATCCTAGTCTGTGTATGCACAACTGGAGGTTTAATTTAGGTATGCGAGACACAAGTAGGCTAAATACTAGTCTTCATGCATTTTAAATACAGGTCAGTTTTTCTTGGGAACAGAAACAAGTATTGCAATTTAGCACAATTTAGCAACAGAAACAAGTATTGCAATTTAGCAACTGTTATGCAGCTTATCTTCCATTTCCATTGCTGTTTTATTTTTGTCTTATCTGACATCAAGGGTGCAAATTTGGTCTAGAAGGTGGAGGGGGGGGGGGGCAACGTTGGCGATGGCCAGTCCTTGCCTACAAAAAAGGTATATATTACACACAGCAAAATTATGCTAATTATGCTAAATCAAGCTGCTTTTTAATGTTTGATGATGTTGGTGAATGATCTCTTGATCTCTTATGGTCACTGGGAAATACTTCCCCCCTACGCTGATTGGTTCGGCTAATGTACATTAGTTCCACATGCTCTGCATGAAGTTTTTCATTAGCCTATAGAGGGCACTGATGCCCCCATTTGGCTAAAACAGTACTTAGGGCACACTGGAATGACATGATGGGATATTAACAGTGTGGGGCGGGCAAAATCAGACTTTTAAAAAGTGTGTGTGTGGGGGGGGGGGGGCCGAAATTTGCACCCTTGTCTAAGATCATGAAAATATTGGTATCGGCCTACAAAAACCCATATCGGTCGAACCGTAGTGCTGCATATGGGTAATTCCTCACAGAGCTAGCTTCCCCTGGCAAGCCACTAAATATTTTCCTTTTCTTGCTCCCACATGCTCTTTATCTCTTGCTTCTTATCTCCTCTGCTTTCTTATTCTCCGCTCACACACTCTTGTCCTCTCTGTTTTTGTCTTCTCTATCTTTTCCCTGGTCTTGTTTCCTTTTCTTTTTTGTTTTGGTGACTCATTATATCTTCCACTGCACGCACACACACGCAAACTTGGTAATGTAATCCTTATCGGCCTCTCTCGTTCCTCTCCAACCCGCACATGCTGTCCACTAGACCATAATAGGACGGAGGTGTTGACGTCAGCCGCCATTGAGAGAACATTATGATGTGTTTCTCCTTTTGTGCGATCTCTCTCACCCCCTTTGCCCACTATGAACAGACGGGTGAAATTTATTCTCTCTTCTATTGTCTTTTAGTGTCTTCTATTCATGCGAAAGAGAGAGAGCACTCCAGTTTTTCCATTCTGTTTCCGTCCTCCATTTCTTCGGGAAAAGAAAAGGTAATGAGGACATTCTTGCTGCAAAATAAAGCCGTGATCATCAGGATCAGCATTGTCGTTCTCAACTGCTCATTCGCTGACTTGAATATGGAGATTTCTCGCAGGGACAATGACTAAAGACAGAATCTGGATCGGCTGAAAGAGGCTCTTCTACCTCGGGGGGAAAAGTTGAGAGACTAGAAATGCCTTTTCTAGAATGAATCGCAAAACCCGGCTTTGAGATTTTCATTTGCATCTCGGAGCAACATCATTTTCAAGCAGAGCAAACTGTCTCAACGTTATCTAGATGTCGACACGTCCCATTCAAAACCTTGACTACATGCCGTGAGGGTGTGATGGCTTCCTCCTTGAGCATATACAAAACAGATGGATATGAAAACCAGACAGTCAAACTTAAATTTCATTGTTAAAATCCACTTTGAACAGCTCAAAAACAGAAAACTCCATGCTCTATGTGGCCTCTAACACACCGAAGCAAAATTTTAAAATAAGAGTGATCGGCGGACCATAACATACAAATCCTAACATACAAGGCCATAATGCTGTATCGTACAATGGCTATTTACAGGGTTTGTTGGGTTTGTTCGAGCCACATATTTTACCTTTTTACTTTTTCACATCTCTGTATACGCTTGAGAAGGAAGGCCATCACATCAAATCACATCTTCAACGGGATGCAGTCAATACGTCCTCCAAGGTTGTAAATGCTAAAAATGTGAATGCTGAATTGTAAAAACATCTTGAGGGCTAAACATTATTATCTGTCTAACATTGATTAATTTACTCCGATGGTATAAAGATGAATGCAACTTACCCAAAAATCAGCAGTTTATTTCATTGGCCCATTACAATAAGCGTTAAAAGAAGTTTACACATAGCAAACCCATTGCCAGAAGCCACCTTATTACAGTATTAGCAGTTGGTTAAATGTAATTTTAACCAACTGTTCCATTGAAAGTTGGAAGGATCACTCCGTCGGCCAATGCAGCCAGGCGAGGACCATCGGCGAGGACCAAATCAAGGGTATTACCGTTAGTGGGAGTTGATTCATAAACAAATTGTGTAAAAAAAAAAGATAAAAGAATCTTTGCTTGTGCGATTAGTTGGATTATTTACGTGAATGTTAAAATCACTAATAATTAAAATATTATTGGATCGAGTTCTGAAATTGGCGAGGAAGTGATAAGAAGAGTGAATAGAACTGTAATAGAACTAAATAGAAGAATGTGGGTGAACACCTACATAACTAAAGTTATTAGATGATATGGCGCATTATGAGCATCTTGCATGACGAGAGCTTGGTTTCTGGATTAAGGTTTAGGTTAAGACACCCCCACCTTTTTTGGATGTGGGCTGGTGTATTTGGATGGAGAGGCCTCATTTATGGGTAAAAAAAATCGTTTATCTTTAGCCAGGTTTCACATAATCCCATAATATCACTACTATGCTGCTTAATTAGATCATTGATTCAACAAGGCCTTATTTTAGAGTGATGTAATATTTATGAAACTGAGGTAACATAGACTCACTGTCTTCTGGACTCTTAGCACAGTAAAAGTCCCATAAGATATCAATGCGCGGAAAGATAAGCCCTAGGTTTGTCTGTCTCTGGGGGCATGTCTTACTTGATTGATACATTTTAAGCCAATCGTTTGGGAGAAATTTTGAAAAAACAGTCAGTAGACACGGTGTCCGGATTACAATGACGGCTCACGGTAATCCGGACGGCTGGAATTTCACATTGGACAAATATGGAATGTTGTAGCGTCCTGCCGTAAAACCTTCCCTCCCAACACTTTTCTGAACGTTCATAGGTGCACATTGGAAAGTCACGTTGATTTCTCCGAAACAACTGGCTTTGGAAAGAATGGAGTGGTCAGAGTGGAAAGAGGTGGACACGAGGATGACCTGAAAGTATTTATTTGCGGGAAAAGGTCAAGTGTCCGGAATACCGTGAGTCTACGTTAGGGGTAATTTAAATTAGATTACACCGGTTAGTTCTAGATGATTGTAAGGAGATGTGCGAGAGGTGGTGATTGAGGGATACAGTATTAATTGGAAATGTTGGGCTACACTTTTTTAGCTAAAACAGAAAGTGCTATTTGTCTGATTGGATGAGATTATTCTTGTAAAACTTAGTTATGCCACATGGCGAGGGAGGGACACAGTACAAAGCATTAAAAGGCTAAGCAGTGGTAGCGCTAATGCTAGTTGGCTAACTATGAGCTAGATCGGCTGGCTAGTTAGCTCGAGGGACAAGCCGCAGTCACTGTGGAGCTCCTGGACTGCAGATTTAAAAGTGTGAGCACATTAGATTAGTTTGTATTATAACATGGCTGCCCGGATTCTGATTATTTGACAGGGCGCACATCATATTTTTACAGTCATCACAAAAAAACCTGCAAATGGAAAACAAAATCTGACTTTATGTCGTTGTAGACAAAACCTTGGTGAATGTCTACATATACAATTGACAGTAATATTCAGTGAACTATTCAGAGGCCATTTCCCAAAGTCTACAAGGAACACTCACAGCGTTGTCCAGACAGGGACCGGTTACATTTCTCTTCACTTCTCTCATGCCTTCTGGGACTTTTTGATCAAACGAACAGAGACCAGATTTTTTTTGGGGTCCATTTGTCTTCCAATCTGGCTGTAAGATTAAATTGTCCCACGCGGTGTTGGATTCCGTAGCGTTTTTAGGATGCCTGGATGGACAAATGTATGAATGAATAACGATCCGTGGACCTCACAGTGATTTTTTGTTTTCATAAAATGCAATTGCCTGCACTAATATTACCCCTGTCCTTGTTAAATGATAGGTTAAATCTATCTTGAGGTGTGGTGCGAAGTAATTATTTTGATGAGGACAGAAAAAAGAAAGGAACCTCGTTCTGCTGCCTCTCTCTGTTCACTGTCCATAACCTTTCTTTCCCATTGATCCTCCATTATCTTCCATTTCTACACTTTTGCAATCTTCAAATAAGCACCTTACTGTTGGGAGAGTGTTTACACATACTAATGCATGCATGCACACATGCATTCATGCCGCACACACACACACGCACAACCAGTCAGCTTTGATGACTGAACAATGCTGTCTAGCACTAGGAGATAGTTGAGTTGTCCGGTGCAGACGATGCAGAACACTGTGTGTGGTGTGTGTGAAGTTGGGGACCTGTCATGTTTACTCCCCACCGATAGGCTTGGCCCACACCGCGTCCCCCACCCGTGTTTTACCAAGAGCTTATCGTCGGTGTAGGGGAGGTGTGTGGGTGTGGTAGATCATTAGAACACATGCTTGACTCGTCGGCTGCCAGTTTGCCCTGCACACTGCCTGCCTTTTTTAATTTCAACCGTCCGTAAGTTATTTGCCTAGTGTCTGAAGCGAGCTGCTCTAGTTTTACACACGCACACACAAACGCACACACACACAACCCTCATCTTACGTCCAGTGATGGCGTTGTGGGTAGAACATGCTGCATACCTGGTGGGAAGGGAAAAAATGGCACAAGGTGAGAAAAATAATGGTAAAACATGTGCAGCGACATGTTTTGATCACCTTAAAAAGATCATTTCAAATACTTATTATTCTTCTATTCTCTTGTGTATGTGCCTGTCATTGCTTAGTGTGACAGTACAGTACACTTATTGTTTAATCCTGCAGAAAGTAAGGCGATTCGCCTCATTGTCGCCCCCTGTGTGGCTGCACAGGTATAACACGCCATTTGGATGACTTAGGCCAGCCTGGTCTCAGTCAACTTCATGTCTCTGACCCCTAACTAGACACACATTTGGGCCACGGACCCCCATTTGATAAGATATACTCCTAGGGACCCCTATGGGAAGCTTTTAGTGATTTAGTATTGAATTGTAGAATTGTCTACACCAGTGTTTCTCAATCCTGGTCCTTGAGTACCACACCCATCTAACCAGGGATGCCAGGTGAATGCAATTAACTACCCAGTAGGATGGAAAGCCAGCAGGGCGATGGTACTCGAGGTTAAGTCCTTACCTTCATTGTGAGGACCCGTTTGAGTTTCTTTGGAGTGAGGACATTTCAAACAGTTGGAGGCCGCCAATGTGCCAAATGGCCTAGCGCTGCTTAAATGATCGGTTGGTCCTTAGATACGACGGCTCCCGCAAATGTCTCCGCACATCTCGCACTCTCCTCCATCCTCTCCTCCAGTCCGCCATTCCCCTTCAACCCCCAGCTGCTAATGAACTGCTTACCAAGGCTGAACTAATCAATGCTGACTGCTCTCTGTCACTGTCAATTACACAGCCCACCCTCCCATCCCATCTTCCTCTCACTCCTACTCTTCTTCTCCCTTACAAAGGGGCTGGCAGAGACCAGACTCTACTTCTCGGCTGTAAATTGAAAAGTAAGTGACACTCCACTGGCCATGGAGGGGTAGAGGGTGGGGGGGTGGGGGTTGCATGAATCCATGGATTTTTGACTCACCTCAGACAAAGCTTTCTCTTTTTGCAAACTTTACAAAGCAAGTCGTCGGCAAATGCAGATTGATTACTCGACAGGTAGGGTGGCTGTGGCTAACGCCACGGAAACAAGTGTTAGGCGACTGATATATGGGGCTGATATTGGTCTTTTATCAAAAATCCAATATGGTCCGGTCAGTGTCATCCATCTCTGATATGATGGATATGATGCAGTTTGATTGATTACATTATTTATAGTAGAACTGATCAATCAATATGCTGTTTCAGAGGGCTTTCCAAGACCCTGACGAGACTAACATTCTGGGGGAAACACAGAATACTTCTTTTGATATTGAGTATCAACAAAAAATAATTGCTGTCAGAAGCCTCAATCCAAACAATATGAGTATCAGCCTACAAAGACCCACATTGGTCGAACACTACTTGAAACCTGTTAATTAAAGTGTTATCAGAAACAAGTTAATGTTCATGGCAGTTTTTGTTGTCATTTTAGTTTCAGTGACTAAAACGTTTGAGTTTCAGTGATATTTTCATTCTATAATTAGGGGTCCTATTAGGGGTACCTATTGTTTTTCTTAGGATTTTCTTCCTCTTCTTCTTCTCCTTTTTCTGCCCAGGCCCAGAGCCACCACAATTTGGTGAATTGGTTTCAGATCTCCCCCACTACTAAGGCAAACTCCCCCCCAAAAAAATAAATTTCTTGGCTCAAGACGAATTCATTGCACATACTGGTTGTCATTTCCGCCAGATAGTTTTTCTGTTATCTTGAATTTTATACAAACCCTATTTTTCGCTATTTCTCCCGCAAAATTGATCCAATCGCAACAAGATTTGGCGCAACTGTTTTGATGTGGTGCACAAACAAAGTTGATGGTGAAGACACACAAACAGAAAGTAAGGCATAATTCATAAGCGCTTGATGCTAGAGCAACCAAACTTCAGATACATATTTGGAATGGACCCCAAAGTGTGGCAGACCACAACTTCTTGCCACCATCAGGCCAATCTTGCAATAGCAGCTATTTAAAACAAATCTCCCACAAAGTTGTCTCAATCTCCACCAATTTTTACACACAGCATATAGCAACAGCCTACATCATCTTTGTATCACAGAGTTTTGATACTTGTAACCATAATGCACAAGAGAAGTTCAGGAAGGGATGCATAATTCTCTAAATGTTTGAGCAACCAAACTTATAAATGTTTGTGAAGGGCTTAAAAGAGTGTCAGACCATATTTGGTTACGTTCTATAGATTTATCATGAGGCCGAAATATGTCAGGCACCATTTTCATCTGCAGTTGCAGGACTTTAACTGAAATGTTCTATCTTCGAGATGTAGAACTTCTCCAAAATGATGAATCAAGCTTCTATTCTCACTGTCAAATCATTCGCCCCATGGGCTCGGACCCCACTAACTGACGCTTTTGGCTACATTTGAATTTGGGTTTAATTATGGAAAATATTAACATTTTAATCTAGTGTCCATCACACCCATTGGCAAATAAAATCTACAAGAAGATATAAGAAAAATCGGAATTCTTCCGGCATCAAGCTAGAAACAGAATTACTAGAGCCTCGCATGTAACGAGACAAAATGTCACAAAAAAATCACAAAAAGAATATAGGAAATTAGTCATTTTAGTCAATTTAGTCATTAAGAGAATGATGAAAATTTGAAGCTAATATAGCTGATATAGCTAATTAAATAAAACATGGGATTTTTCGCATTCATTCATTAATTTGCGCTGCCCTATAGCTTGTAGTATGTTCAAAAATGTTTTTAATGCTTTTTAAGTTATTAAAAGTTTGTTTACTTTTACATTACAGTTTGGTGGTTAAATAGGTTAATAGATGGTTAAATACAGATGAATACAATCTCTATAATGTTATTATTTTGTAAGTAAAGGCCTTCACATAGCTAACTCACCATATATATTCATATATTCCACCATTACCTGGAATGATACCTGGCAATTTATTTATGTATTATATCAATATTATATTATATATGGCAAGTTCAACTTTATTTGTCTCAATGGACAAGTGTCAACATTGGTGCGCAGCGCTCATCGCTGTGGTGTTTCTGCACTGCTCTTCCCAGAGATCACCTGTCAATCAAACAGTGTGTCCAGCACTGTGACGTCTTTCTCCCTGGATTTTCTGTTGATGCAGTTTGAGTTTCTGTAGGTGGCGCTCTTTTCTTTGTCTGTTCAGCCACGGTGGCTATCGCTGCTCATGCTAACTACCCAGAAAAAAAACATAAACATAAGACTGACAAGACAAACAACAGACAGTCACCAATATTATTTACTTATTTTTAATTCTAGGAAGATCTCATAGCTATTAAGAACTGAAGTAAAGCGTAATGTAAAAGCCCCACCCACAGTGTTATTTGTGAATCAATGACGTGTGTGTGTGTGTGTCCCTCTCACCCTCTCTGCTGTGTTTGACCAATCAATGACAGACCTCATCAGTTCTAACAGCAGTGGGAGATGGAGCTAGAAAGACGTGAAAAACAAACACACACACTCTGTTCTTCTCCCACAGTGTTAATACACAATGGAGTTTGCACAGTATCGCCTAGTATGCTTCTTCTATATAAATCCACTGTATGTATATCATCAGGATGTGATTGATCATTTTCTTTGCACATTTTTCTGCAAAGATGATAAGTGATAAAGATAAGTGTAGTGTGTGTGTGTGTGTGTGTGCATGCTATTCATTTAGATCTTCAGGAATTAGGGGTTTTAAGGTTAAGATTAGAATTAGGATTATATAAGAAAGCAGTCAATGGAGGGTCCTCGCAAGTGTAGTAAGACAAATGTGTGTGTGTGCGCGTGTGCACGTGTGCGTGTGCCCGTTCACCCCCTCGCCTGACGATATCCACCAGCAGACGAGCACCTTCTCCACCTGCCCTCCGAGCGTCCAGAGAATTAAAGCACATCTCTTTCTCCGCCACGCTCCCAGCCATGTTATTTAAAGTAATTAACCTTAATTTGCCCAAAAAAGAGACAAATCTGTATTAGACTGCTGCCTCTTAAGCAGCGGGCCCGCCGCCGACCGCCGTCCATCTCCCTCTGCTCCTAATGGGGTCTCCGCTTAATCAAAATTCAGCCATCAGATCTTGATATTGAATCATCTTTTAATTGGGAGCTACATTCTGGTTAATAGTTTTATAATTCGCAGGCTCTAATGGTCTCACCGCTGGGATCCGCTCCACTTTCTCTCCCCCCCCGAACGAAGCCGCCACAGCGGTCGCATATGCATGCCTAAACGTATACATATTGACACACATATATATATATATGTTTAAACCTACCCCCCCCCCCCTCCTCCATGCTACCCCCACACTACCCCATCCGCCCCCTTCGCTTGGCTCCTTGGTGGTAATGCGACGTAAGTTTGCTACAGGAGCCGTTAAATGAGGTCAAATTATCAAATAAGACTCACCCAGAGCCCCCGAGACTCACACCCTGACTCTCAGTCTGAATCTCACCTCTATATTTAGCCGCGGAGATGAGTTCATTCTTATGATGTGTGAACAAAAAAAAAGGGACTTACGCCGCAGTGCCGCACGGACCGGGAAGCTTTCCGAGCTCGGATACGTCTTGGGTCCTCGGGGCGGGGGGGGGGCGGTGTATTCACTTCCTCCACCGACCTCCTGGAGTCCTGTTGATTTTTGCGCTGATTGTGTCAGTGATCACCTGAAATCTCATAATAACCCGCCTTCCGAATCCGTAGACGTAGAAATGACAGGAACAAATAACGGAACGGCGAACATTATAACTATGATATGATATGATATGTTATGATAAATATCTTTCTCATCGCTTTCCAAAGCAGTTTTTGATATGAATCTTTACTCTCCCCTGATATCATATTGTGAAAATGTTGTGCTTGTTTTGGGCTGAGTTAAGAAATGATTCCACATATTCAGTCAACCTGTTGATCTCGAATTCATACAATTTCTAACTGCTGTGCGTAATAAAATGACAATAACTTTTTTTTTTTTCGCCATATTTTCCAAGGTGTTCCAGGTTGTGTGCTTTTAACCATTTGAAACCAGCTTTCATAACGTCTTTAAAATCTCTATGCTGAAAATCATTTTGTGGGATTACATCGGGGGGGTGAACCATCCTCTCCTTTCTCCTCTGAACCCCACGGTGTTGCGTTTGCTTGAAACTGCTGGTTTTCCTCGCTGAACGAAGCCAAAAGCATCTTCTAGCATCCATTTTTTCCCCCGGCATCCTAGACTGCTGTTAAGTCTTTATCTACACCTTTTCTGTTTTTGTCTAATCGTTCATTCTTTCGCAATGGCACGCCCGGAAGAATCTGCAACATTCATAAAATAACGTCCTTGCTTCTCGCCGGAACACTTGTGTAGATGAAGAGCCGGGCCACTCCAGTCTCTCGAACTGCCCATCCAACCGCCGCACAAAAGGGTATTCTTATATGTCATACCATTTTCCTATTCACAGAAGAGTACTAGGAGGTATGTTTTGAGTGCCACTAGCATTCAAAAGGAAACACATTGTGTCATGATTCCTATTGAATCCGGGAAATGCAGATTCCAATCAAATATCTCCCTGCATGTTTCTCTCAATGCGTAAGTGCAAAGTGTTCAATATCCTTTCCCGGTATCTTAACTGATCTGAAAGTGTGGTGCAGGGCGATTTTATAAGAACTGAAAACGGCGGTGAGCGGCTGAAGGCCAGCGGACTGCAAACACACACACACACGACGGAGAATAGCAAGTAGTGTGTGTTTACACGGGGACATTCAGAGGGTTTTCTTTAGCTAGCGGGGTAGATGGAGTGGCGTGAGGACAGAAGGGATGGCGCCGGGTGAAATGGAGGGAGCAGGGCAGGCCTTTTGTTGTCCTTTTCCATTCTTCCTCTCTCCTCTCCGCGATGGGGCTGATTTGCTACTGATTTGCCAAGTTGGAGCTCCGGAGCTTGCGTCGCCAAGGCCGAGCGAGTGCTCACGTGTATGTGTGCACAAAACTTAATTTCTTCTACATCTCTTAAAAATGTGTAACAGAATGAGAGCAGAAAGCAAATGTTGAGAACGGTTCATTGTGTTAGGGCCTAGACGGATATATAGTGTCGTCCACCTCTGATATGATGCAGTTTGATTGATTACATATTAAATGAGGAATTGATCAGTACTACACTGGTTGTCTATGGGAAGCCCTGAATTGATTCTAACGAGACGTTTTGATAAGATTCCACACGTTCCACACTCAAGTATGCATGGATGCAATTATTATTAGTGTATTATTATCGTCATCATACTGGGTTTTGATTGTGTCACGTGGTCCGAATGCTGTTTCAGAGGCTTCTCCACTCTGAGACAAATTTTTATTTTTTTATGTATTTCATATGAGCACAGAATATCAGCTTTTGGCAGATTAAATCCCAAAATATCGGTATCAGAAACCCACATTGCTCCATGCACAACTTTAGGTTAGACGCAAGAGGGTTAAACGTTAAACATTTACACGTTTTGAATCCAGTCATTTGTTATTCTCGGGGACAAAAAAGAGAAATTCAGCAGCTGTTCGCCTTATCCAGCTTATCGTTGTTTTTTTTTGTTTTTGTCTTACCTGACTTTTATTTTATATATGTACTATCTGTACGGTTTTCTATTTTTCAGCCTGCAACAACTCTATCCTTACTAAGGGTTCTGCCCCCCCCCCCCCCCACACACACACGAGCACGCAAACACACACTCACTTATGCACACACACGTGGCCACACACACACACACACACTCGACTTGTGTGCTGTAGAGTAATCTCTTGCACAGAGGCAGAGGGAGGCAGTGGAGGGTGGAAATGAGGTTTTCAGCCCCCCCTCCACCCCGCCACCACCCCATTCCCCCCTCAGCCTTTGTACCCAGTGCCCCTTGCCTCTATTCTCCCTCCCTCTTTCTATTTTTCTCTCTCTCTCTCTCTCCTCTCACTGCTTTGCTTTTCTGTTCACTCCGGTCCTACCTGTGAAATCTGCACCTCGCGCATCCGCGGAGCAAATAAGACAACCCGACATCATTTGTTTAGCCTGCACCCTCTGTCGTTCCTCCTTCCATTTGATGGAAAGTTTTTTTTGTTTTGTTTTTTTAAATAGAGAAGAGAGACCCGTGACCCGGCGCGCCCCCTAAAGGCCGAAACCGGCTGTTGCACGAATTAATGGCTATCCTCTGGTGTTTGCGGGGACGTAGACACACAAGTAGTGGTGGACACAATAGTCTATCAGTCACTCTCCTCCACAACCACCCTCCCCCCTTCTCTCGCCTCCTTCCGCCCGCCCCCCCCCCCCCCTCCCCCAACCCCAGTCCCATTCACACATTAGAATAGTTCACAGGGCGCTCCCTGCTTCACAGGTAATAATAAGGCCCGTTCCAAAGGCTGCCTTCCACATGGAGGTTCCTCTTGAATAGCCAACAAAAAGTGAGAACATGTGCCGGGTATGAATGGCCTCCTGGGCGCGCCGTATCATTCGCTGAAATCCAATCTCGCTCGCTAGTTCTTTAAGTGGACCAAAGGTGATATCGAAAAGGATTGTCAATGTATCAGGGTTTTTTTTATTTTATTTCTTTCCCCCTTCTCTATACTGTCATATCTCAATGAGCTCCATGTCAATTTTAGTCTTTGAATGTTGATGAACGCGGGGGTTTGAATTGGGGACAAGGACATATGGAAATGATATACCTGAGAGAAGCTGAGCAAACTGAATTCTTGAACAGGAACAATAGGACGTATTGGTTGGAGCTAGTGAAATATTGCCGTGTATTATATGATTGTATAAATAACGATAGGCCTTCAGTGTCTTACTCTGCACTCCTTTTATCTTGTTTAATTTATCTTATTTTATGATATCATATTCGATGTTTTTACGCGGCATCATTTTATTTTCTTATTAATAGCTTCAACGTCTCCAGAGTTTTTATTCCTCTTTATGTTTGCATTGTTTATGTCAGTTTGTGGTATGCTTTAGGTTCACACGCCCTCACACCATAACATGCACACACACAGGTATTTGTACTGTACTTGTGAGGACCTTCATTGACTACATTCAAACCCCGCCCCCTGACCCTGACACTAGCGCTAATGCTAACGATAAACCAAAGCTCTAATCCTTTTCATGACTGAAACTCTAACACTGATCACCTGAGCAGCTCTATGCTAAAAGAGGGCATATAAGCAGTCTGAAAGGCCATTTATACCACAGTATTTCCACTATATTCAAATGCTTTTCCTCTCCTCAAGAGAGTTGGTCAGCAATCATCATTTAAGGCCATATCAATGTTTTATCCTCTCCATAAAATCATAGACGCTTGCCTCCAAATCAAACCTCCTCATCCAAATGTGTCGATGGAAAAACTGCCCGAATTGTGACAAATGCCAAACTGCATTGAAAAGCAACTACCAGGGCTGGCCTGTAATTTTCACCCATCTAATTTTCACACCATTAACTGTATGATCACTTTTGGCTTAAATATCGGCCATATTTTTAAACTAGCATGCCAAACTATCAGTAGTCTCTAAATGCCTCTTCACTTCACTTCAGCGGCCTACTGCAGTTTCCGGTAATTTTTAATGGCAAAAAGAGTCGTGACTTAATAAGTCATATTGATTACTGAATACCAACACTAGATCGTTTTTATGAATCAAGTAATATAATCCAAAAATATTAATACTGATTGAGTGAATGGAAATGGAAACTATTTTGCTAAACAAACAACTTTTGGTATGTTCCTATTACATTTCAAAATTGTTTAATTTCATATTGTATTTGATTTGATATAACATTTTTGGATTGGATTACATATTAAGCTCAGTGAGAGGTCAGACTATTGTATTTTATCAATCAGTTCACATTGAAAAGACAGAAAAGATGAGATGATGACGAGCAACAATGTTCCAGGGCA
Source organism: Hoplostethus atlanticus (assembly GCA_034670405.1). Classification (NCBI taxonomy): domain Eukaryota; kingdom Metazoa; phylum Chordata; class Actinopteri; order Trachichthyiformes; family Trachichthyidae; genus Hoplostethus; species Hoplostethus atlanticus. The sequence goes on from JAXDDX010000052.1 coordinate 1,771,350, forward strand.
GATTTGAAGTCAAGATGTTGCATTTATGTGGCGGGTGCCTTACCCAAGTGAGCCCCAGGGCAGTCTAGAAGGTTCCCTTTTGGAGAATTGTGCCCCAGCCCATCAGTCTGTGCACACCACTGCCTACCTAAAGCTAACTTCAACGCTAACACTAAAATAATTAGCCCCTTAAAGAAGTGAGGGCAAAATGTCCTCACTTTGTAGGATCCTCATCTTTCCATCCTTTTGAGGACATTTGATGCTGAAGTATAGAAATACAAGAATACACACACACATTTTCCAGTTGTCTGAAAGGCCTGTCTTGGCTGGGGCATGACAGAAGAGACGAGTACTTTGTCTCCTCTCCTTCATCTCTCTTTCCATCTCCCGTCGGCTGAGCCTCCTCCATCTATTCATTTCCTTCATCAGGGCGGCCATCTCTCACACTGTCCATCTCTCCCTCAGCCCGTCCCGTCGCTCCCGCCTCCCTCTTTCTTTCTTTCCCTCTTCTTTTGCCTGGTGCCGAGTGGCGACTGCTGACAGGTTTGGCAGAGACAGAGTGCAGATGCCCAGCTTAAAAGTGACCGCCCCTGTCCCGCAGCCACACAGCTGGGGAGCCGGAGATCCATCACCCCACGGCATACCCAGTACAGCAACAGCAAAGAGAGAGAAGGACGGATGGAGAGGGGGAGATCGGTGAAGGAGAGAATACAGCAATGGAGAGAGAGGTTAGAGTCAGAGGAGGGCAGGTGGTTGCAGAGTGAATGGAAGAAAATTGTGTACAGTCAGATTCAGTACAGATTTTGCAAATCAAAACTGCCCTAACAAAGTTCTTTAAAAAGGAAGAGGAATTATGGACGAAGAGGATTATGGGAGATTAAAATCTGATTTGAAAAATTGATATATATACCTTCAGATTGATTTATACTATACCTACATATTGATTCCTACTATACCTTCACATTGATTCCTACTTTACCTTCACATTGATTCATTGATTACGACTATACCTTCACATTGATTCATACTTTACCTTCACGTTGATTCATTGATTCCTACTATACCTTCACATTGATTCCTACTTTACCTTCACATTGATTCATTGATTACGACTATACCTTCACATTGATTCATACTTTACCTTCACGTTGATTCATTGATTCCTACTATACCTTCACATTGATTCATTGATTACGACTATACCTTCACATTGATTCATTGATTCCTACTATACCTTCACATTGATTCCTACTATACCGTCACATTGATTCATTGCTTCCTACTATACCTTCACATTGATTCATACTTTACCTTCATATTGATTCATACTTTACCTTCACATTGATTCATATTATACCTACACATTGATTCCTACTATACCTTCACATCGATTCCTACTATACCTTCACATTGAGTCCTACTATACCTTCACCTTGATTCCTACTATACCTACATATTGATTCCTACTTTACCTTCACATTGATTCATACTTTACCTTCACGTTGATTCATTGATTCCTACTATACCTTCACATTGATTCATACTTTACCTTCATATTGATTCCTACTATACCTTCACATTGAGTCCTACTATACCTTCACCTTGATTCCTACTATACCTACATATTGATTCCTACTTTACCTTCACATTGATTCATATTATACCTACACATTGATTAATATTATACCTACACATTGATTCATACTATACCTTCAAATTGATTCCTACTATACCTTCACATTGATTCATATTATACCTACACATTGATTCATACTGTACCTACACATTGATTCATATTATACCTACACATTGATTCATACTATACCTGCGCACAGCCAGCTTCATAAGCTATCACTGCAACAACACTGAAACAACTTAGGTTAAGTTCACAGGTTAAGGTTAGGGTTAAGGTTTGGGCTACTTTTAGGCAACTAAAACAATTTGGTTTTAGAGGGTTAGGGTAAGGTTTTGGTCATGGTTAATTGAGACTTAACTCATAGCAGAAAACTTTGATGAAGCACTGATATTTCAGTGTCAAACTACTGCCTGTTTCCGTCAGGTGACTCACTCGGTTTGTAAAAATAAGCACACAAAATGATGGCGCACTCGTTTTCGTAACCATAACGACAAATTTGATATGGGAGCAGGCTGGGAGGTTCTGTAAAGGCGACCTGTGTGAATGATGGGGGGTAGGAGGAGGAGGAGGTGAAGGAGAGAGGTGTGATGGCGTGGTGGTGGTGGTGGTGGTGGGGTGGGGGGTAGGCTGAAAGAGTGCTGGCTGGGTTGTCTCCAGGACGGAGGGGGGGCATTAATCATTATTGGCGCACACCTTCGTCCCCGACGCACCCTGACGGCCCTTCCACCCCTGACATAAATCATCATTCCCCCACAATAGATCCCCTCTCTCCGCCATGCCGGGGAAAAAGTGTGCTAGTTGTATTGATTTTTCCTTTTTCTCCCTCTGCCTTCCCTGTCGCCTCTCCACCTGCACCCCCAACCCCCACCGCCTCCCTCCCCCCCCTAACCGACCGCACTGCTGTGTCATTATGAAACATAACTGATCTGAAATTCATAGAATACTAAATAAAGTTTACGAGGGCACTCTACTGTATGCCCCCGCCCCTCCCTCCCCGTCCTCCCTCTCTCTTGATGCATGAGAAGTAAGCGTGGCGAGGGGGGGGGGGGGGAAGAAGAAAAAAAAACTAATGATATAAAAATTACAAAGCTTGCGCAGTGCTATTATACTTCTATTGATTTGTTTTTGAAGCACACCTAGGCTTAGAAGAGTCGCTTGAAGAGATTAGAAATGGCCCAGAAAAGGAGTAGGAAAAGGGGGAGGGCGGCGGGGGGTGTTCACAGGGAAAAAAATAATATGAGAATTTGGGGGATTATAGGAAAAGGAGAGAAGGAGCAGTTAAGAGATCATGCCATCAAAAAGGGCTAACGTTAGAGGAAGTAACATTAAGTAGTAATACCCTGTCTATGCAATGGATAATAGGATAAACATTGTATGGTTTACATAGATTATAGTATATAATTTGTACTGATTTGGGTTTCCAACTTTTCCGACATTTTTTTCTCATGACCCAGAATTAATTTTACAGGCAAATTTCAACAAAATGTAGGCCGGTTTTGAGGCTACAATATGCATTAGCCTACAGCGTTTTATTTAGCCTACCTCTTGTTGCTGGAGCTTTGGAAGGCTTTGGTAACAAAGGTTGATAATACTGAGGGGCTTTGGGTCTCGGCCTAGACGCTAATGCTTTGTTCCTTTTGGTGTCAGAAGTTGGAAATTCCCATCTGGTAGGTTGTAATTACAACCTCCAGCAAGTCCAGCTCCGAGAAAAAACAGGGGAGAAACATGGAGAGATTTTCTTCCCCCCCCACGTAAAATACCGTTCCCAACAGCTAATGATATGTCAACGTTAGCTAGCTAGTTAGCGTAGAACATTAGCAAGTGTAAGCGCAACTTTACATTTGTTACATTTGTTGGTTTGATAGGTTTACAGCCATGCTGAAAATTGAACTTAAGTGTGTTTTGAGGATTATAAACATGTTAGTGATGCTGTGTAGCATGCCACCATCTTGACATCAAATGACTGCATCTCTGAATATGGGTTAAGAACTTCTCCGATTTTCCTACGTGGAAATTTGATGGGTCTTTACATTGTGTTTTTCCTTCTAGGAAGTTGGAATTTCCGACTTTCCGAGATCTCTGAAGACATTTTTTGTACTGTATGTGTGTAACAATCCATTACATTCCATGCATTTAAATTCATTGCATTCTTATCTCCCCGTATATAACTTATACACTTACAATTTCATATGCTTTTATATCTCTCAACAAAATCCTCTAGCTGTAGGTTGTGCTAACATTTTTATTGTATACTTTATGAATCATGACCAAATCCTTCTTGTATAATACTGTAGATTTAGCTGAAAAAGTTGTCAGATGACAATATCGCAATAAACAAACAAATCTCTTAAGAGCGTCTCCCAAAAAACGCTACATCAGAAAACATGCCGGGTTAATGAAGCAAGACCCCGCTTGTGATGACTTACTAATCCTCAAATGTGACTGTGCACAGAACATATGTTTTCCAATCAAATGTGTTTGCTCTCCAAATGCTGCGTCGCTGCCTTTCCATCTGTTTTATCTGACGATCCCATTGGCGTAAGTCTGTTCAGTGTGCAAAAAGTATATAGTAAAAAAAACAACTTAGCTGTGAAAAATACCCCCCCCCCCCCCCCCCCCCTATGCACTCACACACACCACCACTCTTCCTCATCCCATTTTGCCCACTTCAGTCCCAGCTAACCATTCGCTTCATCTGTGCCGCAGATTACACCGGTGTGGCGATGGAGGGGAGTTGACAGGTGGGAGTGGGAGAGCAGGAAAGAGAGACTGAGTGGATATTGGTGGCAGAAGTGGGATTCTCAACGTGGTCCGGGATTAGAGTCCGGGGTTGAAGGGATATTAATGTAAAGCGGAGGGGACAAGTGCGCTCCTGTCCAATTACGCTGCACCCTGTCACTGCCAACCGGGGTGCAAACAACAGGAGGAAAGGATTAATTGCCTTGGACTCTGCCCCCACTACAGGCCCAATTATGGCAACATATTGGCTCCCAGTGCTGGTGCAACCACTGCTGTGCAGGGAGATTGTGTGAAATTTTCAGAACGATCTTCGGAGGTCAGAATGAGGGGGGACGGGTGGGATAAAGAGCTGGATCATGGGTGGAAAAGGGTTGGAGGGTGTAGGGAGAGCAGTGTGAGTGCTTGGCTAGGTGTCAGAGTCGTAGAGTACAGTATATCTCCTCTCGCATGTGGTCCGTCAGGTTCTTGTGCTATAGGGAAGTCATTTGACTTATTTGACAAAATTTAACATGTTATATTTTCAAAAAGTACCTAGAAGTGACACAGTCAGATGACACCTCTGATGTGGTAATTGGGCATTTTGATTCCCGAGTGTATCATTATAATTGCCACTATTTTCTTCACCATTACTACCCATGTACATTTAGACAGGTATTAGTATTGCCAATTTAAGCCTTGCAGGGAGGCGTTAACATAACATGATTATTTTCAATGTAAATTGCTGTACAGTATGTATGTAAATTCTTGAGTAATTTATATTACATTACAGTCATTTAGCAGATGCTTTTATCTGCTTTTATCCAAAGCAACTTACAATAAATGCATTATATGTACTTTAAATGTCATTTGTAAGACGTTATGTGTTGTATGTGTTAGATTGTCAGTGTTCTTTTTTCAAACACTGTTTTTTGAGACCTTATTTCAAATCTCAGTGCCTAATAAATGTTTTTGTTCCTCGTACCGTAGCAAACATAAAAAGGTTTAAGAATTGGACAAGTTCATGTATGAATGTTGGGATTTGTTGAAGGCAACCAATGAGGGGGAGAAACGAGCAAAAAGAAAGGAAATACAAGAAAAAAATACGGAAATAAGTACATAAATAAGCAATGATGAAGTAAGGGGACTGATAATAAATGGCTAATGGGAAAGAAAGAAGAGAAAAGGAAAAACTCACAACATATCAATGAAGTTGTCCTTTATCAGAAAAACACAACTAGAAAAACGAAATGATTTTGAGTCTACCGATACACGATTTGTGACTGAAAATGAAAATTGGTGAATTAATTCTCATAGACTTCAAGGCCAAAACCCTTCCCTACTATGTAACAGCATGGTGTACTAATACATACCGAGAGGTTGGACTCCTGTAAGTATCCCACCACGGGTATTTTTGCCTGTCAGGTCCCTAATTACCACAGTAAGCCTTGAAAGTGCTTACGGTTTAAGATGAAAATTAGAGTGGGATCAAATGAAATATAAAAGCTTAATTTTTCTAAAATAAAATACACACACATCAGTGATTCTATTAGAAATGGCCCTGTGACTCATTTTTACATCACTTCCCATTGGAAAAAAGGAGTAAAGTAGCACAATGAAAAGTAGAAATACGTACACACACATATATATATATACAAAATATATATTACTATTATGTTATCATGTAATTATATGTTGCCTCTGCCGTATTTCGTCACCGTCAACATGAGCTGTAACAGCAGAACTAGCCCACCGCCCTCAAGAAACTATTATTTCAAATTAAAAGTCCAAATATTATCTTGCTAAATCTGCACAAGGAAGCTATCGGGGCCCATTGGGGCACTCTCACCTTGCAAGGCAGATGCAGATAAAAACATTTCAAAGTCATTAACACAATAATGAATCTGTTTCAGTGTGGAATGGAGAGGACCGTATATTATATATTCAAGTTCATAAAAACATACCCACAACCCTAACTGGTGCTTTACCTAGTTCCGATAACTTAAACCGACAGCTTTACCAATGGTGTCTTCAGAATATGTAATAAAAAAAAAAACTGCGTCAAGTTAACTGTTCCGCCTGTCGATTGGTGACTGCACCAAATAAGAGTTGGGCCTCATGAGATACTGGTCTGCCAAGCCTCTTGCGATGATGTACCTCGGCCAATCGAAATGCAGCAATGAGATCTTTTTTTTTTCTAGTATCGAGCCACGGGAAACCACCCAGTAGTTTCTAATCAGAGAGGGAAATAGGAATAGAGTTACTGATGGTCCCCTGTGCTTGTGGGAGGCACCTAGAGAACACACAAAGCGCATTGGAGCCGGCACCTTGACGGATGCCCACTTCATGAATTTTGAATTAAATTGGCCCTTGATGAATTTGGAATGTGGTACTCCTGTTCCAAAGCAATAGGAATCCAATAAAATGCCGGTGCCGTACAAATAAAGCCATACATTCCCCCAGACCTAGGAATGAGCCTCAGGTGAGGAAAAATGACTGCAGCACCAGGAAGCAGCAGAAGAGAAGGATGAGAGCGCACAGAGGAGAGGAGTGGGGAGCGAGAGAACGAGGCGAGAAGAGGCAAAGATGGAAAAAGAGGTCCTGATATGAGCGAGGGGAAAGGAGCGAGGCTGAGAGAGGCAGCGACAGATAGAGAGGCTCTGATATGAAGACGAGGCAATGGGAGAGCAGGGGAGCCGGGGCGAGATAGAGAGAGTCTTAAATGAAGGTGGAAGGGGGGTTTGCTGAGGGGAGGGGAGAGGGGCCGAGGCCTGGGTTCTAGCACATTAGCCCTGTCCTTTTGAGTGGAAGGGAACATATTGGTCAGAGCCAATCCCCACATGGGGCTGGGCTGCCTGAAGCTCATCAGCAAGACATGCCAGGGCCCGGAGTAAATCAGAAGCCCACTCCTAGGGCCCGATTTCCCCAGAGAAGCCCAGCCACAGCCACTCAAATCAACCGGCACGCCAAAGAGCTGTCTGTAATCTCCCGCTCCCACCTCTGCATCTGCCTTGCCACTCCAAAAGAGCAATTTTACTCTACTTAGAAATATCTCTGGAATTTAAGATGTGTGGGCCAACTGTGCGGTTTGATGGCAGATGCTAATGACAAACAATATTTGCCCAAACTTCACTCGACGTTGAGCGTCATAGTTGCATAAAAAAAAACTGGGGGGAAAATGGAGACAGCGCTGCAGGAACAATTGCTTCACAGAAAGTAAGCAAACACTGTAGATAATCTGTGGTTCCTATTTCTCAACAGCATCAGAGTGAGGCTTTAGAGAGGTCTATGTATTTTTGTTCAATCAGAAGTTGCCTTTAAGGTAGTTTGTGTTGAAGCTGCGCGAGGCAACTTTGCATGCCGGCGGTTCCAAACGGCAGGTAACAATTTGAATTTTGAGGACTACAATGCCCAGAAAGGTGACGTCAGTGAACTCCACAGCACGCTCATGTTCACCAACCCGGCCGGTCTGTGGCGATGCTTTCTCTGGATGTTCATCACTTCCTATGTGGAGAATATTTCCCGCCAGATTACCCCTTCCCTAGACGTTTCTGTTGGATCTCTGCTCTAATTAGCTAGCTAACTAGCTTTCCCCTAGCTAACTAGCTTTTTCCTTTCTATAGTGAATATGACTATTTGTGTCAATTACAATCCACTGGAAGCTGTGCCAGAGACCTGTTAATTTTGCTGCAATTCTTTGGTCACCAATGGAGGGCTGCTTTAAAGGTGCATCTTTAAAGGTGCCATTTTTAACTGCAATGGGAAACATTTTAGGGCCATAAATCATAATGCTGCTTTTAGGTTTATATAGTTAATTTTATTTAATTGATTCATTTTATAAACTATGGTAGTGGCCTTCCGGTCTTTTTCAGCGCAGGCCCTTTGCACCACCACAGCCATGACTAAGCACCTCCTCCCTCCTCTAACGCTCCCTCTACCTCTCTCCCGCCAGTGTGTGCATACTCTAATGTGAATAATGTTTCTCCTCCAAGTCCCCCCTTGTAATAAATGGAGTGCCATTTCGCACAATGGCAAAGTCAGGCCTGTATTGATTAACTCTCATCATCGACTCACGACGCCTGCTTCCTTGATTTATGATTGTCTGTTATTTTTACATTAGCTGTCAAATTCATCTTGTCTCTCCCCGGCCGGGGTCGGGGCTCTGCAAACAGTAAACACCCAGCACCCTCCACCCCCCCACGGGAATTGGCTTTGTTTTCTATGAGGTACCACACCACACGGCAGATACACCCGTTCAGGCTGGTTTCACAGCAGGTTTGGGAAGGAGAGTCTGTACCTGTCACAGGTACAGTGGGAATACAGAGGACAGGGCAGGTTTAGTGAACTTCATATCTTGGAAGTACATTCAGGGGATGTAAACTCACCTTTTTAATTTCCATTTCCATTTTGGCCTGACATGAATCTTCAGGATGTAAATTCATAGTATACATAATTTCAAACTGGTGTAAAGTATATGAAGATAGCCTATTTTAAGGCACAAAGCATAACTAATCCTTTAAAAGATCCGTTATCCTCTCAGAATAACGGATTTTTGTTTATATTGGTTTTTGTTTGCCGATAATAACAGACTGGAGCTCACAGTTCACCCACCTTTATATTTATCACTACTTCACTACATTGGTAGATTTTGAGTACATGTTCAACAAAATTGTACGTGTAGACACTAAAGCATTGGCTTCCGTTGTCCCCCATCTTCAGATTCAGTCTATATGCTGTAATGATATTATACTTTAACTGCAGTACCAAAGTTTAGCAAGGATTGCTTTCTTGTGGTTGGATGACATTGAAAGGGTGAGGAACATTAAAACACATACATACCTAAATTGTTACTTTACATATTGCAGGTTGAAGGCGGCAGTGGACAGAGTATTGTAATCAAGTCACTTTACAGGTATGAATACATAGCTGGATTAATATTTTCTTCTGGGAAAAACACAAGGTAGCTTCTTATTTTAAAGGGTCTCGCTCAATTTGAATGTTTGTTTAAAATAGCAGTGAATTAACATACGTATTGCTGCCCTTCTGATGATAGTCTTTAATTTGCCGTCTTCCAGGTTTGATTTTGGAAAAGGGCGGACCACTCTAAGACAATATGTTCATGACCATGAGATAAGGAACACAACCTTCAATCGCGGCACAGCAATTTCACCCGAAATTTCCGAAGACGCAGAACATTAAAATAATTTGAATAATGTTGTTTCAGAGACAGATTGCTCTTTTTCTTTTTTTTTTACCTTCCTTGCAGGATGAAAGAGGTACTTTAAAATGACACCTACGGTACGCAATATCCATGCTCGCCTGTCTATATGGAATCGAGGTCTCCGAATAAGATTGGACATCAACGCTGGCCTGCGATCAGCTACCACTTTAAACACAGTGTCCAGTGCCGTCAATTTAGAGGGCTGCTATTTTGGCCCCCCCCACCCCTAACTGAACTGGATCTGGCAAATGTCAAGGCACACGGTTCTAAGTGATGGTAACCTCCCTTTTTCTGTGGTGCTTTTTTTCCTCCTTTCGGCTTCCTGGCTCTTTTTTTTTCCTTTTTCACCCAGGGAGAGTGAAGCGATAATAACAGACGGGGGTTGAGGCGAGGGGTGGTTCGGGTGAAGGAGGGCCCTCCACTGTAATGGCGGGGCTGTCTGCTCTCCCGGACCCACCGGCTTGGGGGTTCATTGAGATTCCATTAGAGGCGGTGGGGAGCGGTTTCATTGCAGCCCTCCTTTAGTTTGCCTGACACTCACACGGGGATCACTGTAAATTGGCTCTGTCATAGCAGACAATTTTTGAGATGTGAAGTAAATTAAACATGTAATCACACAGGAAGCGCTGCTGCGGGTTCCCATCACTTGACTCCTTCGCATAACGGCCAGAGGCGTCTCACTAGTTCTTTTTCATTCCTCAGTCCACCCCCCCACCACTCCCCCGACTCCCCCATCTTTACCTCCATCTCTTCATTGTTAAATTACACTGTAGTATTTGCTTTCTTGGCACCTGGATAAGATGATGTGCTGACCTTTAATAATGCTGCAGATGCAAAACTCTTCTCTGATCTCTAACAATATTGCCACCTCAGACAGAACTCTGTGGCATTCAACAGGCCTCGTCATGAGCGGTGTCACTTCTTTAATAGAGTTGGCAATGGGAGAAACTTTACTGTGGGGCATATAGTTTTCCATAATAACACTTTGGATCATCTGTTATAGTAACTGTGAACGTACTCACACTAGGGTTAGACCGATACAACGATTTGTCAAAAAAAACTGGGCAGATATTGGAAAAAACTTCAGTCAGTGTCGTCCACCTATGATATGATGGATACGATGTGGTTTGATTGATTACATATTTATGGTAGAATTTATCAATACTACACTGATTGTCTATAGGAAGCACTTAACCTGAACTGATTGTAAAGCAACATTTGGATTCCACATAAATATGCATGAATACGTTGCGTCACGCGGTCTAAATGTTGTTTCAGAGGCTTTTCCACCGTGCAAAGAATACAGTTCTGGGGGCAACAATGAGTACTTTTGGCATGAAAATGGTCGAATATCGGCACAAACATCAGCTGTGGTCAATTTCCGTTCAGAAATATCACTATCAGTATCGGCCTTCAAAAAGCCATATCGGACAAACCCTTGTCTGAATGCCCTACTGTAGGTTTAACAAACTGGCTGTTCTTTCTGAGGACCCTCATCAGCTGATGCCTCAGCAACTGCTAGTCTTCCTGGGGTACACACTCCCATTCATACCTGCAATCCATTTGACTTGTCTTTAGAATTTGGCTTCAATCTGAAAACATCGGTATCAGTATTGCCATCGGCTCTTAAAAACAGTCGAACCCTCGTTCGCATGCATGTATCTTTATTTTCGAGAATGCAGTGTTACTGTGCATTCTTACTTAGGCTGTGTTCTGCACCTAATGCCTTCTTTTAAGATGCTCCTCTGTAACTTTCCACCATCCATTGTCCTATGTGTTAATTTTGCAAGACTTGTAGGAGAAGGCTGATGGACACATGACAAATGACAAGTACTAACTTGTTGTAGCTCAAACAGGGGCTGGTAACAACAATGTAATTCGGTCAATGTAATCATATTTGGCAGTTTGGCAGTCTATAATTATTTCAACAGACCATCCAGGCTCAGCACTGAAAATTTCAAGAGAATTTTTTACTTCTTTCAGTGGAGAGAGTGTGGATATACTAAAAGAGTAGTGGAGCACGGAATCATGTCCACCTATGATGCACATACTGTAAGTCCACAACAAACACCAATAGCAAAAGATCAATATGTCAAAAGCAATGTAGGCAGAAAATCTACTCTGTATATATCGAAACGATTGGGTTTGATGCCATATGCAACAGTTTTCAGCTGATCAAACAACCTTGTTCACTAATTTAGCAACACATAAGCTATGCAACTCCTAGTTTAAGTTAAAAAAAAGTTAGCTTTTAGACGTTAGGTAGAAGAGCAAAGCATGGAAACAGTACAAGGTGGCTTCTGTTGTCATGATTTCAAATATACTAGGCTCAGGATAAGAATGTTCTTGCAAGATGATGTTTTGCAAAAAAATTCAGTTTCTTTTAAAGTTTTATTAGTTAACTTGAATGAATTTGAAGACGTAAGTCCGCACAATGCTGGACCCTGATTGGTCAACAACACCAGCTCCTCTAATTCAAATGAGGTAAACCTGCTGAGTGGAGGCTTTCCAGTTCAAATCCTGATTGGACAGATTTTAGGATTTCTTTTTAGTGAGGGGAGCCAATCAGGACCAAGTCCAGCTGTGATGCTTTTACTGGAGTTGGTAGTAGGGTGGACTTTTGAAAATACAATAACTTTAAGTTTAACCACTCAAACAAAATCAAATTCGAACAATGTCTTTATTAAACGTCTTTGATCATATATAAATATAAATGAAGGGAAATTGCAAAAATTAGAGGATACTTGTAAAAATAAATGGGTCTCTTAAGGTCATTATTTTTTTCATTATTTTTTGTCTAGTGTCAAGTGTTGCTTTGTCTATCGTGTCTGAATTGTACAGTATGTTTCCATGGTAACTAATTGTCAAATGAGCACAAATTCTGAAATGCACTAATAATGTGATTGTGAAGATTACGCTCCTCCGCCACGAAAGGATTATGCGACAGCAGCACAAATTGGACACACCATGTTTATCACATGAAAATGTTAGCTAACAATTTGGGCAAATATAACAACTTTCCTTAGGGTTTGGTTTTGGTCAGGGTTAAATGATAAAAACTTTCACTCAAAATGAAAACTTCACTCACATTAGAAAACTCATTTCATGTTTCATTGTCAATCTACCACCTGTTTCTAGTCGCGATTCCTTCTCCTCCTAATCCTTCATTGTGAAACATATTCCTTTCACCTTTCATGCACAAAGTACATTATTTGCATTTTAAGACTCATTTCACAAAATTTTCTCGAGACCCGGGAATACTATATAATTCCTCTGTTGCAAATTCTTCTTCCCCGCTGCAGCATCTGCAGCGTTCCTGCTTTGCAGCAAAGTCGTCGTACGTTTGTCTCTTCCCATACTCGTGTTGCAGCTGAAGGCCCCGGTGAAGTGTTGTTGGCAGTACACGGGCCGGGTAGCGCTTGAGTGGAGGAAACAGCAGGGAACGAGCAGCATTGGCTGAAAAATTAGGTCCCTGCCTTGTAATTCAGCAGCGGGAGCTGATAACATCAGGCTGCATTCGGCTATCAGGCAGGTAATACCACCCACCGACTGTAATCGCTAATGAAGCTACTATTGAGTTTATAATGCGCTAAATGATGCAGACTCCCACTCCAGATAAACACGTCCCAAATAAACGATTTGGGTGGTAATTGCACTCCGCCAGTGGCCCGTTAATAGAGTCGAGGCGCCGACGAAAGGGTTAACTCTTTTTCTGAAGCATCCCCTCACTGGCTCATTGCACTCTCATTTCTACGGAGATCTCGGCATTCCCTTGGTTATCAGTGTACTTAGAAAGAAAACCTAATTAGACAAAAAGGCCTTTTTTCTCGTTCCCTAATTAGGTCCTTAACATAATTAGCAGGTGATGTTAATAACCCTCTTTTAAAACCTATTAAAAGGCTGTTTGGGAGCAAGTGGTGGAGAAGAGTTGGCCTGTGGGCGGCCAGGCGCCCCCCTCTGAGGGCCGAGCACGAGGAGAGCCAAGCATGTTGGGAGTGTGGTTCATCAGGACTGGAGTGCCACTGCATTAGGACTTTGGCCCCATCGGAGACCCCCGTTAGTACAGCGCAGCGCATGTCTTCAACCGTTTCCAGGCATTACGGTGCTTCATGCACACACTTGCAAACACTACAAATTAGATGGGGCCCGATATCGCCCATTACTTAAATATCAGCTAGTCAGCGTCGGTATAGCGGAGGTTCTGATAGGACAGTTTATTTACTTTGCACTTTCATTTTATTGTTTAATGTGTTTTGTAAATTAATTCTTCATTTAAAGGCAGTAATGTATCCCAGAGTTTCCCTAGGATTGAACAGGTAGTGGGGAGTCACCCTGCCTTACAGACCTGCCAACACTAACAGAATTTCATTGGTTTCAATGGAGAGTTTTAGTGTCCCATGACGGTCTAAATGCTGATTCAGAGGCTTTTCCACCCCGACAAGAATAAAATGCTGAGGCAAACACTGAATACCTGTAATTTTTTGGGAACAAAAGTGGTCCAATTTAAAGGTATGTGCAAAATACTGACTGTACAATAAAGTTTTTGAAGACTAATAATAAAAAAAAATGACGATACTGGCACAATTGCACATGACAATGTCGGGCACATGATAGCACATGCCAAGTTGCTGCGCCCCTCCCTCGCTATTGGTTTTAATTGAATGTTTTAACCTCTGACTATTGATCTTTTACACCCCACCCCCCTGTCCTGGTGATGCTTTTATGGTTCGCCTATAGGAACTCTCCACCATTTTTCTAGGCTAACTCCACAAGAATTACCCAACGCACACACTTGATATGTGTCCAACCGCTGCCATTATTTACACACCGTAGGAAAGAAGGAAGAGTTTGCGTCATGTCTATATATATATATATATATATGGGTTGGGAGTCAGAATCCACCAGGGGGCATTGTGTATTCAATAATGCAGTCAGGAAAATTACCATAGAAGCAAATAGGGGTTGCATTGTCACTAACTGGCCTCCAGTGAAATATTGTTGACGGGGCTCGGGGAAGTGCTCCGGGTTCCAGTGAGCAGCCTGTGCACTCTGCCGAGGAGGAGGAGGATGAGGAAGGAGCCGCCGCCGACCAGAAGAGCCCGGTCCTCGTCTTTAATTAAGTATCTGAAACATCAATTTAAATGTAAATATCGGTGGTGCAGCGCCACTCATGCGTAAATTAGAGGGTTGGCCCAGCCACATTTCTCTCTCTCCTCCCAAGTCCCTCGCTCACTTACGCTGACATCTGCTCACAGCTGCTGGGCCCGGGGCTGTCCCCCCCCCCCCCCGCCCTCCTGCACACGTGCACGTGCGCACACACACTACTTATAGTCACAAAAATTTAAGACACGCTTGTACTGTCGTTACCTCAAGTTGGTGACGACAAATCAAATGGTTCTTGTCGCCTCGCTTTTTTTTTGTTCCCGGTCGATTGTATTCTGTCTTGATTATTGCTAAACTTCAGTCGCTTCATCATCGTAGCATTCAAAGCCCGGCATGTACAGTGGATTAATAAGTTGTGTCCTGTGATTGGAGGGCATTATGGCTCCATCGAGGTCCTGCTGAAGGGTTTTTCCTCGGGGTCTCGCTCCCACCTATTTCAGACCGGACTTAAACCTGTGAGCATTTGGCAACACAACGCCACCGGAAATGGAAGTTGTCTGTCTTTGGATCTCAGTACTGCCGGATAGTACTGCCCCCCCCCCCTTGCCTTGATGGGCTGGGGCTGTGACTGGAAGCCTATGATGTGGAACCAAGCCTCATATTCTCTCTGCACACACACACACACACACACACACACACACACACACTTATATGCATATAATCAGTAGTGGGGAATATCCCCTGATGATTGCTTGGCCAGCTGAAGAAGTGTTGGCTCTCACAGCAGTGTGTGTGTTGTTACTCACTCAGATGTGTGTGCAGTGGGGGAGGCGGGGGGGAGGCTTGTGCCACTAACTGCCCCTCTTGCTTCTCCTTTTGGAGGCAACCAAGTGGCGCGGCTGGCCTTTAGCTGGCCGTCTGCTGGCCCATCAGGACACACAATGCCCCCCCCTCCGATGGGGTAGTGAGGAGGGGGGGATGATTTAACGGAGGGGGTGGCGGCGATCTCTCTTTACAGCCCCCCGAGGAGTCCCTCCCACCTCGTCGCATCCGTCCTGACATGGGCGAGCACAGGGTACCCTCCCACGGTCGTCACGGCGCAAGGCGTCCTACTGCATAACCTCACTAACCTCCGCCCCGGAGGTGATTAGCCAGCTCACATTCAGTCGGGTGAAAAAGCGAGCCGGGGGGGGGGAGGCAGAAAGGAAACTGAGACGTAAATCTAGGGAAGAGGCTGACATGGTGTCTAATATCTGCCTTTGCGTATCCTCCCCTAGTTTGCTCCTCAATCGAGAACATGGTGTTAAACGATGACACCCCGGCGTAATGCCTTAGGAAGATCTCGGGCTAAGGGGCTGAGACTCAACTGGTGTTCAATCTGCGGCTGCCAGTTCGCTGACGGGCTGTTAGCTATGGCGAAAGGAATCAGGACTGACGTGTTCACTCTGTGGAACAATGTAGCTTTTAAGTGGCGGTCGTCGCCGGCCTTTATGGTTCCACGTGTAGGAGAATGTGCTGATCGGTTCAACGGCGCTAATCCGGGAAGACGCCGGGACTTTTCAACAGGCCTTGCCGATTTCCATGGCCCCTGTTCACTGTTGCCGCCTTGACTTTTGAGAGCGGGGCTGAGGTATTGAATTAGTAGATGCTAATCACGCTATTAATCAGATTGCCTTATTCTGTATGCATAAGGTATCTTAAAATAGGAGCACTGGCACTGATTTCCTAACATTGCTGCCAGTGAGTGAACGCCTGGTGACAGCACGCAAGCCCAACAGTGTCACTGAGGTACAACACGGGAACCAATCAGCTCCCAGTGCGGGCGTTTACTTTATTTTGCGCTCTTTTGTGAAATTCAGTGTCAAGTTATAATTAGAAAAAAAAGGATTGCACAAAAAGTCTACCTGCCTAACCACTAACCTCATAGTAAAGATGACTTGAGATGGCATAGGGAAGAGGATGCTTCTCGACTTCCTCTCCCTACATGAACAAAATACAGGAAGTTCAGTTTTCCTACCCACAGGTTGGAGGCAGGTTCACCTGCGAAATATCAGTGAAATAGCTAAAACAACACAACCGATTTTTCGAGGCCAGAATGACTGCTTGCGTTGACAAAGCTACTGTGCTCCTTTAACTGGTCTGTGGTGGTGGTGTTACCGTGATCAACAAGTCACCAAAAGTCCATTCATTTCCAATAGAGCTGACCGACCAGGGAATCTCGGATGATGTGTGAACGGTCAACAAGCTTGTCGGCCGAGAAAAGTTGGCCATGAACTTTTCATGTCATCGGCCGTTGGCAGCCAATCAGATTTCCGTGCTTCCTTGTTTCCCTACTGATGTGATTCTGCTCCATGAACAAGAGTTCTGCCTGTCAAGTGCAACATGGATTAGAAGTTGACTACAGCCAGCCAGCGTCCCGGTTCTCTGCAACTTTCATTTCAAAGACCAAAGAAAGAAATGTTTCAAAAGTTTGCGCAATTGGCCAGAATTGAGAGATTCATCAACTGGGCCTTTGAACTACCGACTATAGCTAGGTACAGCCGTATTGTCACCGCTGTAACGGAAACAGGGTTCTCGTGCATTTCAGAACTCAGTGTTTCAAATGCAACACACCTCCCAAGTTAATGCTATGAAAGCCTTGGCCTGCGGCACTTGCACTCAGCGAGAATGGGGATTTGCGGCGGGGAAGCGGCTGACTGGCGAGCCCCGTCCCAGCGCCGGTGCCCATTGGCAGCCATTGGCGGCGGCAGCTTGGTTTGGAGGACCACCCCTTGCCATGGTGAGTAATTCCCCTGTCGTCGCTCTATAGACCCGGAGCTCAGTGCTGGCTGGCATGGCTCCCCGTGCCCATTCTTAGTCAACAGGATTAGGCTTGCTTAGTGCGAGCTCTCCAGGATCACCTATACTCCATATTGTACACTCACAATGCTGGCTCACCAGTTTGGCTACAACAGCCTGTTTTTTTTTCCCTCCCCCCTCTTCCTTTTTTGAATTGGTAGCACATGAATGTGTTTCCCCCAACAAGCAGAGAGAAGAGGATTGAGAGGTGGCAGAGGCCGCTTGCATCCGGGCCTAAATGGGAGATCTGAGTTAATTTGCCATGCTATTTATAAATTGGGATTAATTTGAATAGAACAAAACGCGGTTTGGTTGCGGTTTTCGGGTCTGAAATGCAGCGCTACGTTTTAAGCGAGAGCGCAGTAGAACGCCCCTCCCCCCCCAAAAAAAAGATGCCCACTCAAACCAACCTGTAAGCCAGCAAGCTCATGAAACCAGATAACATTGTTCCTGCGGTGTCACTGAATGTTTTGATTAGTAGCAAAATGAGTTTTGTTTTGTTTGATTGCATGAATGTTGCACCGCTTGATTAAATTCTCTCAGCGGTGTATCAAGCAGTTTGTGAAATTATATTTGTCAGTGGTTCAAATCAAATAAGGACATTTTGTTGCTACAGGAAACAGGGTAGAGACTTTTTAAGAAGAGGCAATGAGTGTTAGATTGTGGCAAATTCCTACAAGGTATAACATAAAATGAACTGGCTACCTATTCTCATCATATGCCGCAATTCTAAACATTTTTAAAACATTATTAACACATACATCGTTTTGGATTATTTACACATTTATGTAACTGTGATGTTTTTTTAGACACTGGGTTTTATTACCAAAATCAGTTTTTTAATGTCATTGGTGCAACTGAAATTAGTTGTGAGACCAGGTTCCAATATATTAGCCTCACTGTCACCCAGGTATTTTAATTGAACATACTCTAGGCTATACAGTAAGCCCCAAACAGTTGTGGTACAGCTTAATTCTGTTGCCACATATGCCCCGATCTTTACTGAAAATTAGCAAAATTCAAGTGATCAAGCATAGACAAAGATTTGTGCTAATAAACTCGGTTTCTCCTTTATTTCAGAGTAAAAACCTCGCTTTTGACAATTAAGAAGTACTGTCTTTGCCTTGAAATCTAGCTGGACCTTCCAGTGAGTGTGCTTTTCCCTAACTATACCCTGGGAAAAAAAGTCTGGACAAGGCTCTCCCGATTCAGTATTTTGGTTTTAAATTGTGCCCTGGTGCCATTTGTGTCACATTATAAAATGCTAACGGTACAGGATGTCATTTGGCGGAATCGGGGCTTTTGCTCCAGAAAATTAATTTGGCTTCCTCCAGGATCTCTGCCTCTTTCTCCAGGCTTGTATTACGCCAGCAGTGCCTCTCTACCCCAGCACCCCTTTTGACAAGAGCAATATTTAATGAATAGCACTATTAACATTGCCTAGGTCTTTGGGGATATTTCTTGGTAACAGATAGGTATGCAGACACGATTACGTATGTGGGACCGCATTGTGTAAAATACAGTTTCGCCCGTGCCAACAGAAAGACAGCATGAATTTGTGCTCATTTTGAGCAGTTAACCTAATACTGTGTCTCTGGGTAATCACAAACAAAGAAGAAAAGTCTGAGCAATGCTAGTCTATTGATTTTTGAGTTCATGCTCACTTCGGTGCGATGTTACACCATGATGCACATTATCTTGAAATTCATCATTGTGCATGCAGCTGACCGTTGAATCTATTTGTTGATGTGCACAGTAGAGCATATGCTTACGTTTATATATTTGGGACCACATTTTGATGTGACAAAATATGCATATATGGTGTTTATGTGACATGTGGGTGAGTACGTCTGTCAATTCTCAATAAGAGTGTGCAAATATGTGCTACGTGCACAAGCATACCGTGTGTTTGTACATGTCTGCAGCACGCCAGAAAACCACATGCTCCCGTGTTTGTCTTTGTGCACGTTGGCATGCTAGTCCGCGCATGCATGTCGGTGTGTTTGTTCATGTGTCTGTAAAGGATAGTAACCGTCTTGCAGCCTTAAGTTAATTTTCCATGTAAATAGCACTGCTGCAGTTCAATCACCAACTATAGGGAGCAAACAGTGGACTGAGCATGTGTGCAGTATTCATAAGAAGAATTAAACATTTTCCCAGATCAGATGCAACATTTTTTATTTCATGAAAACAGCAATCCAGACGCTGATTGTGCATTCTGCAGTGCAGCAGATGAATGAGAGCAAATTTACTGTACAATCAGCATCCTCACTGAGACAACACTTGGCAAAGTGCTGCGAAATCCCACTCTTTGTTTCCTTCTCATATTGTTAGATTAGATTCAATTAAATCTGTCTATCCACACACACATACACACACAGACATGAAGTAATATTTACTACACAGTCTATCGTGGAAGCCAGTGAAATTGCAGCCCAAGCGTTAATTTTATGGAATAATTGTGCAGACAGATATGTGTAGAAACCACATGAATTCCAAAGACTGGTCAGACTGCAGCGTATCGGATATGTATCGGATCAAGTGCAACATACGAATGTGGCCCAAATCAGAATTTAAAAGATCAGATTCCATGTGTTTTTTGTGTTCACACTGCACAAAACAATCTCACCTGTGTCACATGTAGGTCAAAAATGTAATTTGGGCCGCTTTGACCTGTCATGTGAACATAGTCTTTGTTACTCAAGCCCACATTCCTCCAGGTAACATGTTACTTACTCATTTAGCAGACGCTTTTATCCAAAGCGACTTACAAAGGTGATAGTTGACACTATGTGGGGATCGAACCCACAACCCTGAGACTAAGAGTTTCACGCTCTACCGACTGAGCTGTCCGGCCTGAACCACAACCCCCAACGTTATAATAATCCATCCATGTTACTGCAACCCACATCCATCCATGCTACTTCAGATAGCATGTTACTCCAACCCTGATTCCATCGTGTTGCTTTCCAAACATCATTGGTGTCATTGACTGTTCACATCAGGACACCAACCATACAAAAACAAATACAGGTACAGGAAAAGACAACGTGCCATGAACATTCAGTTGGTATGCATAGTATAATGTGTGCAAAGTTTCAGTGCAATGGTCAATCAGTTGGAGAGTGATTTTCATTCATTAAGAAATTAATTTATTGATATCAAATATTATTATTTTGGATACAAAAAAATCTTGCAGAATAGGCTAAATCATTTCAGATCTTCTAAAGGATATATTTTTTTTTTTTTAAAAAGAAAAATCTTAACCGCAAGGTTGAAATTCAACCTTTGTGCACTGTGGTTCTAAACAAAACGGAGTTAAAGATGTACAGTATTTATTGCCTCAGATGAAAGACGTGTAAAGGCAAAAACTCCCAAGGCCTGATTTTCCACTGTAGCGATGGGAAGGACAAAGTAATCAAGGTTTTTAATAAACCTGTGCACAATTGAAGGCATGAACAAAATCCTCAGTCCACTCATGGAATAGTCCAAGTCTGAATAGGACCAGCTCAAACCTGCAGACCTGCATACTTTTCCACAGTCTTGAATGGGAGGATGGCAGCGGCTGGCAGTGTAAATTGCACGGCACGAGTAAGAAGGTACAGAAGGCCAAAGGTGGTGACTGTGTGTGTGTGTGTGTGTGTGTATTTGTGGCCTGTTTTGAGGCCTAGGTCGTGCTTCATCACACCGCCGCTGACTGCTGACCCCTGGTCGTCCTTCACGCCGGGGCCAGGAGCACCTCCATAATTGCGGCGGCAGCGGCGGCTTAAAACCGCCAAATCATAAAAAAGCCACGGCGAGCTCCAGTGAATTACGAGGAAATATGGCCTTCCTTTACAGCGGGGGCCGTGAATGAAGCCATAAAATTATGAGCAGTTTTTATGATGGCCCATTGAAGTAGGATGCTTGTATATTGATGGTTCACAGGCTGTATCCCTCTTCCCCCATGCGGTGGAAGAGCTGACAAAGGGGCCCCTGTGTAACTATTTTTCATGCATTTAATATATTAATTATCCGGTAAATGTTCCCCAGGCAGTGCTTGGGATAGCAGAGAATGACAGCTTTTCGATGAAGCTCCCAGGTCGGCCCATCAGGCCGCAGTGTATTACGTGGGAAAGGTCATTGCGGGGTTAATGTAACTTTTTATTTGCTGATTTTTCATAGGCAGGGAGGGCGGCGAGGAAGCAAGGCTAGTTTGAAAAAAAAGAAAGAAGAAGAGGCGAGAGAGCAAGACAGAGAAAGATGGGCAGGGACAGAGGGATGGAGGTGGTGTGTGTTGGGAGCGTAGCAGATAACGCCAGGGTTTTTATTATTGTGTTTGGGTTCAGGCTTTTTTTTTTTTTTTTCTGTCTCGGTCTGATATTACCAGCCGTCTCGTCTCCAGCCTCCCCCCTCCCACCCCCCACCAGCAGAATGGGTCTGGTACAGGAGAGAAACTGATAGGTGAGCCCAGAGTAAAAAGGCATTACTTCGGTGTAATTCACTGATTGTCTCCAATCATCCACATCCCCCCCTCCCCTCCCTCACATCCCATCCCAAATCAATTCTTGATCAATTTCATGGCAGAGACAGAAATAATTTCTCCAAAATGGTGAACATATTCCAGTTTGATCATTTCTTGCTCTTCCCATAGTAATTAAACTGACGGGTGGAGAGACAAAAAAAAAAATACATACGTATTGTGTTGCTTCCCCCACCCCCCCGTACAAACTTGCATTTTAATGCTGCCGGTGTCTCTTTCAAACACGGTTATGAGAAAGAACCAAGCAAAAATAAATCAAACCGCCCTGCTTTTTTTTAATCACCATATGTAGCCTTGCTAATTCAGGTGCTCTGAAGTGCTGTCAAGAAACAATTGAGTGGAGAGTCGGCTGAAGTGATCAATTGTGTGCGGTCTCTAGGTGGGGCTCTCATTTGCCGGCGCATTCCTCCAGCTGATTGAGTTAATTAGGCCGCCCCCACATCCCGCTGATTGGATGTAAACATTAATATGCCAGAAAATGACTCTGTCGATGTTTACCGCAATGTTCCCAGGCACACTAAATTGATCGGCTATTGAGAAAGCAGGCGAGCGGCCGCCGTGATTTGATTCCACTTGGAGATAGCGGGGAGGTTCAGATGCAAACTGCACCCTCCCCTGTTCCAACCCTTTTTCCCTCTTCATATCTTTCCAAAAGCTGCTTTTCTCAGTTGTTTAGTGTATTGAAGGGGAAGCGTGTTTGATTTGATTTGTTAGGCTGATTCTGGAATTAATTTGATTTTCTTCCAAGTTAAAAGTTGTCTGAAAACTTCCAAGCACTTTTTCTCTCTCTCTCTCTCTCTCTCTCTCTCTTCTCTCCCTGGACACACCCGCTATCCATCCAGCCCTTGTGAATTTCCCTTGCTTCACGAAGTTGAAAGGCTGTGCCAGTGAAATACAGACCGAGGACAGCAGCATGCGCTGAGATGGTCTTTTATAAATCAGTGTGCGGTGTGAAGCACCAGCTCGATATCTCATCATAGACGTGGTAGTGTTCAGAAAGTGGCCCGAGCAATGAGCCAAGGCTCAACTATCTATTTGGAGGTGTATGTGCTTTGTGTGTGTGTAAAAGTGTGTGCGTGGTGTTTCTATTGACCAGTGAATGTACCATTGTACACTGATTTATGAATATGTGCTTTCATGAGTACGGCATGCTTTTATGCATTCAGTTTAGTGAGAAAACATGGCGCATTTGTCAGACTGAATGAACACAGATACACCTGTGCATTACACTAGCCTGCCTATCGGCAGCATACAGCCAAAGGTGGAAGTAAAAAACACATTTACGCTTGTTACTGTAATTGCTTTTTTGTGTACTTTTTTTTGTCATCATGAGTCAGTAAGTTTTGACTTTTACTTCCCTGCATTTTAAATCACAGCCAGTACAGATTTTACAGCCCCCCCCCGTCCCAGAAACTGACCAAGTGTAAATTAAATGTGCATTAAACCTGTGCTAGCATGCGGAGGAAATGTTGTAATGTTGTATTATTTTATTTATCTGTGATAGTAGCTGAGTTGACATTACGTTTGCCAAATAAAAGCCATCCCTCCGTTTGTTCTAGCATGATTGCTACCTAGCTGGGTAGCTAGCAGCAAAAGAAAAATCAGTGTAGTAACGTGATGTCTGGCTAGCTCGCTAGCGTTTCTACCTAGCTGGGTAGCTAGCAGCAAAAGAAAAATCAGTGTAGTAACGTGATGTCTGGCTAGCTCGCTAGCGTTTCTACCTAGCTGGGTAGCTAGTAGCAAAAGAAAAATCAGTGTAGTAATGTGATTCAATAATGGGGATGGACATTTTCATACATCAAATAATGACATTAATTTCAAACTTTTTAGAAAGGTGACATGTCAATATCACGTATTGAACTCTCGCTGTTTTTATGTAACAATATATTTTTTTTAAATTAGCTTTTTACTTTTACTTAAGTCGTTTTTTAATGAAGTAAATTACTTTTAAAGTAATGATACAGCAACGTAACAGTACTTGAGTAGGATATTTCGGTGGCACTCTTTCCACCCCTGCATACAGCAGTTATGACGACGGGTAGCGGGGTGTAAATCTAGTACAGGGGTTCAAGTCCCAGCTGGGTGCTTCTGTGCTCTGATGATGAGTCCGACCCCCCTATACTCTCCCCCCCCCCCCACCCCCCACCTCGTCGCTTCTCCCCATCCTCATCTCACCCCCCTGGTGTGCATCAAGCCCCATTAACCCGCACCTGCCTCTCCGCGGGCTCCCTGTGTGCTTAACACAGTGGCGTTACCGTAAAGGATGTGCCTGCTCCTCCAGATGAGCTTTGCACAGTTTAATAGAGGTCTTGGAGGGTTCCACATTAATATAGTAAGGCTGCTGAGAGAAGGCCATGCCTTACACCTCACCTCCCACTCCTCCCTCCTTCAACCCTACCGTGGCTGTCCAATTCCTCCATCTTTTTTTTTTTTTTTTAAAGAGGCTCATTTGGCGGTGTGGTGACATGTCCGACTGGCGGTACAAAGTGAACTTTGACCCCACAGCTGGGTCATAACCCCCCCCCTCCCGCCTCCTCCTCTCATCTCTGTGTGTTGACAGCGACGGTCAAACAGCCACAGTAAGGTGGCGACTCGCGCCGCCTTTGTCACTTGCGGTTACGTGTCGGGCGAAAGCCTCCATTTCACAGGCCGAGGTGTTAAAGGAGGGACTCGCCCCGAAAGAGCCTCGTTTGTTTTTAGCACACACACACACCAGGAAAGTTACTTTTGGGCTTTGCTGGAACTAGCTCAGAGTTCCTCGGGGGGGGAATTAATTATTTAGGAGAATTTCGGTCTACACTCAAGTAAATGACAATTTGTGATGTCACAGAGTCGGGTGGCTGCACTATAATTGCTTGATTTCTGCACTATATCTTGAAAACTTTCTCCCGTATATTATGGATTTTTTTTTACTTCGCTTATATCTAATTGAGTGCAGGTGTGTCTTATTTCTTCTCCGCAGGTACCATGTGCCTACAGTATACCCACACCCCGTATTCTCCACACAACGACCGTTATTTTACTTCCCCGGCTCCTTCATAATTCTGACCCTTCTCACCTTATCAACTCTTGTCCATGCCTGTCTTTTCCCCGTCTTTCAGTCTCTCTGTATTTTTTTTCTCCCCACTCTACCCTTTTCACTCGCCATCTAACTCCCTCCATATACCACCTTCTCTCTCTCTCTCTACCCCCCATCTCTCTACCCCCCAACCCCCCCTCCTGTTTCCCTTCCTGCACAGCCGTCACTCTGAATTATTTTCAATGAGCTCCTTTATAGCGGGCGCCAGATCTCAGCTCCAACTCATCACTGAGCACAGGGCTGGGGGGACGCGCTCTGCATTTCGATCAGCTCTGAGCCTCCACTTCGCTATTAACCCCTTTCACACTAACACCCCCCCCCCCCCACCACCAACCCACCTACCCAAGCCCCTCCTCTTCCTCACCCTCCTCCTCTCCACACCTTCACTCACTCTATTTCTCTACCTCCATCTCTCCACCTGAATTTTTTTTATCGCTTTTACTCCCAATTTTCTTAGCAAAAGTCTTTCTTCGTCACTTCTCATTTTTTCTTAATTCAGTGACTGTTCATCAGAAACAATATTGCCAAAGCAGTACGCAACATTTTCAAAATCGCAACAAACAACGTTTATACGTTCAAACCACACTGAGATAATAATGTAGTTTGAAAATATGTACTCTATAATAGTACATGATCATCAGTATCTATAATAATGATTATTGATTGGCTTAGTTTACAATAGTGAATAATCATCAATGTCTATAATAGTGTAAAATAGTTCCAATATTGAGAACATGTAGTTAGACAAATAATTCAAAAGCCAGAAAGGAATGAATAAAATGGCTTCCTGAATGTTCTTATTGTGTTTAGTGTCAGCTAATGCTGGCCGTATTTCATGGTTTCATCTGAAGACCAAAACATAGAGATGCACTTGATGATATTGTAATGTACCAACTGATGGCCGTACAACCATCATGGAGACTTACACACGGGAGCAACAGAGCTTATCCATTCCATGAAAGCACTTCCATCGCTATTTATCGCTAGTTTCTTTATCAATAAAAAATGTTTTTGCCTCAAGCGAGCATAAAAACATTTTTGCAATGTTGAAGAATTTTCTAATTGTATCATCATCAGAATTTGCATCAAGAGGGGGGTGTTTAGGGATTGACCAAGGGTGGCAAGGGCCACCCCTCAAATCTGATTTGCCAGCCCAGATGCCGTCCTTAAATTCAGAGTTATGATTGGCTGATGGTCATGTTTGAGGCAGGGACCATCAAGACCAGTATTTTAGTTTCAAAACTACATATGACCCTGCATTCAAACAAAAAGCCTTGCTTTTAGTCTGTATGTAGACAGTGATAGTTTGAAAACGTTTAGCTTTCTCCTTGGTTGGGTTTCATGACACGATAATGTGGCATGCACCAGCTGCACTGCATCTCAGCTGGCTAACAAAGCTATCTACATTGTCTCCATGTCACTTAATAAGCTAAAGTTAGCTGTTTGAAGCTATCTGGTGACTGCTAGCTCTATGGTTAACAGGTTATAGCTATCTGGGTTTGCTAATGCACTTCATCATGTATGCTTACTAGCTAGCGTTATAACATTTACTGGCCTAGTATTTCCAGGGTATATTTTGTTGTCTATATTCATGCTCTAGTAATAGCCAGAGCCCTTTTTAAATAGTAATATAAAATACTTAAATGTAGTCCTACATTTAGTCAGACAGGCCAAGTATGTGCTACCTACTCAAGTATCCTTCTGTCAATTTGTCTGTGTCATTTGGTTTTCCATCTTTCTGTACAACATCAATGTAGTAACGTTATTAAATAATGGGGATGGACATTTTCTTTTTTTGTATCTCAGATTGAATAAAGACAAGAACACTCAACATCAACGTCTGTAAAATGTGTAATATCACATATTGTGTCTGTTCTCTCATATTTTTACATTACTTGGGAAAGATCATATGTAACAATGTCTGTTCTTACACTACCTTTTTACTCTTGAGTTTACTCTGAGTTCATTTTAAATGACCTACTTTTTATTTTTACCTAAGTATATTTTCACACCAGTAATTTTACTTCAATTTTCGGTCAACATGTTTTGCCTGATGTGGGAGAAACTTCAACAAGCACATCCTCTTGACAAACCACTGAATCATTCCTCCTATTTTCTGTTGGAAATTGATGCAATGATGCTGCAACAATGCTTCACAGAGCTGTGGAAATCTCACTCCCCATGGTTCTGTCCAGGGCTCAATTTGAAAAAATAAGTTGAGACTTTTGTGGAAAAAAATGGAGATGAAACCTTGTAGCTTAATTTGACAATGCAGCGATTTCCAGTAGCTTGTAATGATATCGAGGTTTTATTGGGCCATCGAATGTTGAAGTGAGCAGGACACGAGGAACAGGAGCTTACAGATATTCCTGGGAATAAGTTACAATTATATCACAATGAAAATGCTGCTTCTGTAGGTCTTCGGCACAATAAGAAGTCCATTGAGCAGCGCTGCTTAACTGGACTCTGATAGAACCAGTGCTAATCGCTCTGTCTGTCATCCCGTTGCTCCGAGGCAAGATTAAACTGTGGTGTAAAAGCAAAGTCAGGAAAACCCCTAAAAAGACTCTCTGTCTCACTCTCGCCGACAGCTTGGAGGCACGTGCCAACCACAAGGCGTATCTGTTATCGCGGAAATTTATCTTCCGAGACTTCTCGATTAGTGAACAGCAGCAATGACCCCCATCGCTGGTTCTGCTTCACTATTTGCCCATTTTTATGTAGTGGCCTATAGGAATTTAGGACAGGCGAGAGTTATCTTTCCACTAGCAGCCACCATTGTTAAGAATAACGTCTGTCGCCTGCAGGAACGATTTGTCATCTACATCGAGGTTCAGGTTTGGTGGCTGTCACTCCCTTTTCAAGTTGGAAAAGCCTGTTTGTTTGAAGATCACTTGACTGTGTTGAATCAATTAAGTCATCCATGGCTAATCCAGGAAAAGTGTGGGAAATTGATTCGGGGACGCGGCCAAGTGACGGGTTTGACAGTGGCATTGTTTATCCTATATGTGCTGAGCCTTGATCTACTGGGTATGATGTAGGTCTTTCTTAAAACAGGGCCAAAGATAGGAAAGCCAAAAGGAGAGCGCTCCAGTGCTGTTTCTAGGCCAAACAGCCAGTCATGCTCAAGCAAATAATAGCTTCTCATTTCAGAAGTATGCGTGTCATGAACAGAAATGAGACAAAACACAGAAAGGTGTTGCCTGGGACAGATCTTGTGAAACAGCTGAATGCCATTCTTAGCTACAGTATGTTATTACAGTACAGGTGCTGTGTTTTAGCCTGCACCTTTTTGGTCTGCATGTCAAATTCAGTAAACGTCATGAGTAAAAGTTGTATTATTGTGAAATTGAACTTAAGTTAAATTTCAAATTTTGTGTAAATCACAGTTTATCTGCAAATGCTTGCAAATTACATCTAATGATGTCACACATGAGAACTTCTCGGTTCCTCATCATTTACATTGACTGCTGCCATACAGTGATGTATATAGCAACATGTATGTGTGTGTATAGCTAAATCTTTTTATGATGGTAAGACAACACATACTTTGGCATT